>CP139505.1:20319968-21519968 GCA_021014915.2 Artemisia tridentata subsp. tridentata
TTGGTGAAAATGTCAGCATACTGGTAACGTGATGGCACATGAAGAACACGAACCTGACCACGAGCAACCATATCACGAACAAAATGAATATCGATCTCAATGTGTTTGGTCCGCTGGTGCTGAACCGGATTAGCAGTCAAATAAATAGCGCTAACATTGTCACAATAGACAATTGTGGCAGAAAATAATGGTGTATGAAGCTCACGAAGAAGATTACGAAGCCAGGCAGTTTCAGCAACTGCATTTGCAACACCTCTGTACTCAGCCTCAGCACTCGATCTAGAGAGAGTATGTTGTCGTTTAGAAGACCATGATCAATGTTTTAAAAAACCGGATTTTTCATCGAACCGGTCAGTCAGCCGGAGGCCGGTTCGACCGGTTGAACCGGACCAGTCAAACCGGACCCAAAAAAAAAAAAAAAAAAAAAAAAAAAATCAAAACCGGTTGAACCGGTTGAACCGGACCGGTCGAACCGGAAAAACCGGCCAAAACCGGAAAAAACCGGCCGGTTCGCTACAGTAAACGGGACTTATAAAAACCGGGGTTTTTTAAACCGGCCGACCAGCCGGAGGCCGGTCGAACCGGCCGGTCCGGTCCGGTTTTTAAAACATTGACCATGATAGAAGATTATCACCCAAGGAAACACAATAACCAGAAGTAGAACGTTTAGTAGTAGGGCAACCAGCCCAATCATCATCAGAATAAGCAACCAAAGAGCCAGTAGAAGAAGCATAAAGTTGGACCCCAAAGTCCAACGTACCACGAACATAACGAAGAACTCGCTTGAGAGCTGAAAAGTGAGGGTCTCGAGGATCATGCATATGAAGGCACACCTGTTGTACTGCATAAGATACATCTCGACGAGTAAATGTTAAGTACTGCAAACCACCTGCAAGACTACGATATAAGGTAGGATTAGAAACATGATCCCCGTCAGAATCAAGCTTGGATTCTGTGCCAACCGGAGTCCGAGTTGGATTACATGTAGCCATATGTGCCCGGTTCAAAAGCTCCAAAGCATATTTCTTCTGAGAGAGGAACATGCCTTTAGAGTCACGGGTAACAGAAATCCCCAAAAAATAATTAAGGGCCCCCAAATCAGTCATATCAAACTCCTTATATAGAGATGAGATAATACGATGAAGTAAATCTGTAGAGGAAGCCGTTAGTACAATATCATCAACATAGATCAACAAATATGCAACCTCAGTACCATGCCTATATATGAACAAGGATGAGTCACATCGACTTGACGAGAAACCAAACCTTAGAGCATAATTTGCAAACCGCTAAAACCAAGCACGAGGTGCCTGTTTCAATCCATATAACGACCTCTGCAATCGACAAACATGATGTGGAAAACGAACATCCACAAACCCTGGTGGTTGATACATATAAACAGACTCTTAAAGATCACCGTTAAGAAAGACATTCTTAACATCAAGTTGGTGAATGGGCCAATTCCGAGATAATGCAAGACTCAGAACAGTACGAATAGTAACCGGTTTAACAACTGGACTAAAAGTATCATCACAATCAACACCAAGTTGCTGAGTACTGCCGTTAGCCACAAGACGAGCCTTGTACCTGCTCAAAGAACCGTCGGCATGATATTTGTGCCGAAACAACCACATAGACCGTACCACATTAACATTAGGTGGTTTCGGAACAAGAATCCAAGTACCATTTTTAATTAATGCATTATATTCATCATGCATAGCATCTCGCCAATTAGGATCAGATAAGGCAACAGAAGGAGACTTAGGAAGAGGAGAAATATGAGAGACATGGCCATGAAAATGGGGATTGGGCTTAACCGTGCCAACTTAGGCACGTGTGACCATAGGATGAGTTCGGGTGGGGGGGGGGGAGGGTTAGGGGAAGGAGTATGTTGGGTCGTAGGAGGGGGGTTGGGTTAGGAGATTGGGCCATAGTGGGTTGGGTCATAGGTGTTGTGGTTGGTGTAGGTGTAAGGTAGGTCGGAGTAGTGGGAGGTGTTGGGTCGAGGGTTTGTGGGGCCGTAGGGGTGTTGTGCTCATTTGGAGCATGTTGGTGCGGGCCGGGTTATAAATGATATGAGGCATAATAGAAGATGGTGTAGGGTCAAGAAACGTGTAAGACGGTGGGTTAGATGGTGTTATAGAACCATACGGAAATTGAAGTTCATCAAATGTTACATGGCGAGAAAGAATGATTTTATTGGTGGAGAAGTCAAGGCACCGATACCAACGATGATAAGCGGGATATCCCAAAAATATGCAAAGAGTAGCGCGAGGTGCTAGTTTGTGAGGTGAATCGAGATGTGGGTAACAAAGACAACCAAAAGTGCGTAAACGTGAGTAGTCAGGTTGTTTGTTAAACAATTTTGTGCAGGGTATTTCATTTTGAATGGTGGATGAGGGAAGTAGATTGAGTAAGTAGGCGGCCATATGTAATGCCTCGACCCAAAAGGTTGGTGGAAGGTGAGCTTGGAAAAGTAGGGTGCGAATAACATTGTTAATAGTGCGGATCATTCGCTCCGACTTTCCATTTTGTTGTTGTTGGGATTTTATAATCAAGTTAACCATTAACTACGAGTACGCAGCGGATAATGGATCTAGTTTACAATTATAGTTAACACATATAACAAACAAACAAATAATAAAAGGGAACAAGAAAACTAAATAGAAAACTAACCCTTGTAGTCACCCGCAAATAAAACTAAGTAGTAAATATATACTACCTCTATGGTTGCTCACACAAACACGTCAAACAAATACGTTACGATGCTAGTCGCTTGCTTCATGTATACAACCAAACAAACTTGTGTTTTTTTTGTAACTTAAACACACTCGAATACCAAACGGTATACGTTCGATGTGTATATTAAAAGAACAGTGACTAATGAAACAAGAATATAAATTCTTGTTTAATAAGCTTGAGATTGTTGACTTATTCAAACCAATTCTCTGCCTATTATAATGGACACAACGAAAGGAAAGAACAATTTTAGTACGTGGTTTTGTTGTATCTTGTGTGTCGTGTGTTTTGTTTTAGATCGTATCTTTTGTGAAGCCCTAAGGGGTGTTTATATAGCACCCCAACTTGTCCAACAAGTCATTGTTATTCACTCCATTAGTTCGCCAAAACCGACACATAGCCCCCCTCCTAGATCCTTCCATAACTGGCCACTTTGGAGGGAAGTCCGGGAGTTTCGTTTTCCGACATCCAAGTCCCTCTCTTTTATATTTAACATATATTTAAATTAGTTAAATTATTACGTGAAACATATTAAACACTTAATAAATATAACAAGTATATATATTAATTATTTAATAAACGTACTCTTCGTGTATTAACGTGTGTGCCTCCAATAGGCTCACACATTTCTAGTCGTATAACGGCTAATCTAACTACCATAACCCAACAGCTCCCACTTGGGAGTTGGAGTAGCAGACACCATATATACCAACGACGGAAACGTCTAGCAACACTCACATTCGTTATTTAACTAGAAATGTCTGAGATAAAGTTTCAAAAAATATTCTCAGTAGCATGGTTATTTATTTCTTGCTATAATCATCCCTTGTTATAGATACCGTTAAACCATGGATATGGATCCTAACTCATTCCATATAGTTTAACCATTTAGATTCTCGTTATAGAATTTAATTCAGATATACCAAATGTAATCAAGAATCATCTTGCATTACCCTTTGGGTTTGGCCAAACAATTATCTGATTAATTCTAGAGAGGGCCCATGGTATCTTTCTGCACATATCAAGTGGAGTAACAAATCCTTTGTTGACTACAAGTGTTGTGGATGCTGCTTCACATCACTCCGAAAAATAGCTTTTATAACTACCTTATTCAGGACAGCGTCTGGCATATAATTACAAAAGTGATATCCTCACATAACAGAACTTGCTTGTATCTCAAGTCTAAGGATGACTTAATAAACCATTTTCAACATCTTACTCATGACATGGATCCAAAAGTAAATGTTTGAAAGTTGGGGTATCCAATATGCATCCCTTGTGAATACATATGAGTTTGGCGGGAACAATCCACATTCTCATAGAATATAACCAACACTCACATTTGCCTTGCATAACAATATTCCCATATTGTTAACCGACAATGGACATATTTAGAACGATAAAATCATTCAAGGATTAAACATGCAAATATAGGATAACAATTATTATATGAATGAATAACAAATACCAAGTATCTTTATTCATCATAAAGTAAAAATTGTCTTACAATCCCAATTATCCAAAATACTAAAAACAGATATGCATGAGACTAATTAGTAAGTTGAAGTCTAATGTTTCCAACATTCTCAACTTTTCTTTGCAAGAAAACTAAATAGTCATCTGAGTAAACTTTCCGAATACTAGTTTCTAATTTCACATATAGTGATGGATTTGAGATGAGTGTCTTATCTCATGTGCTCA
Source organism: Artemisia tridentata subsp. tridentata (assembly GCA_021014915.2). NCBI lineage: Eukaryota > Viridiplantae > Streptophyta > Magnoliopsida > Asterales > Asteraceae > Artemisia > Artemisia tridentata. Next base: position 20,324,409 of record CP139505.1, read on the forward strand.
TACTACTACAAGTATCATAGTATGGAGATGTCACCCTACCTTGTATAAGGTATTAGAGGTCAACGACATACTGACAATCATCTTTACAGTTTCTTAAAATGTAATATACTCTTTATTCCTTAATGTGTAATGCAACAATGCTCTTCATGGAGCATATCTAGTTAGCAGATTTATCATAAATGATAAAATCTTACTTTAACTAGTTTTAATTATCCTCTAGCATCATTGTACGTATACAACACTACGCTTTATAATTCGTAAACATCTATATTAACAATAATCTAAATACTCTCAATTAGATATTGTTGTTGTCAGCTCATCTTGCTCTAGTGCAAAAGTAACAACCAGTCTTATACACAATATAATATATACATGACAAATCCTTAGTTAAAAACATAAGGTTTTCATCCATGTAATAAATTATTCCGAGTGAAACATACCATTTAAGACTTGCTTCAATGATATATTGCATTTGTGTTGGACTTAATTTTTCGCATATGCTTATTCCAAATAAACATTTATTACAATGTTGTTTGTTCTATTCCCTAAATCCCAAGTGAAGTTTCATTCCAAGCTTAAGGATTAATATCTAGCTTAAATAGAATGATATCTTCAATATGTTATACAACATATGTATTTTAAGGAAAAGATAGTGCTCCCACTTAATGCCAGATGTACTCAGGAGTTATCTTAATTCAATCAAAATCATATTGTAATTAAATTCAAGATCTCAGCTCCTAGATGCTTGATCCAATCCAAACTTGGATTGCTTAAACTTGTATACTACATAAAGATTATATAAACTCATAACCATTTTGATTACACACCGTCCTCGCAAAAGGTAATCATAAAGGAAAGATTTATAAAACTTAATTGTCATATTCCACATTTAAGAAAAACTTGTATGACAATTAATTATCTTTATTTAATTAATGCGTGTATATAAGAAAATCTAATCACAGTCAATTGAATGAGTATGATTAAAAACTTCTTATTATAAACCATGCATTAATCATGTATACAATTTTGTCCTTGTAAGCCTTTCTTCAAAAGAAACTTATTCCAACCTCATAGGTTAACTATCAGGCGAAATAACAATTAAGATCAAAACATTGATTTGCCTTTTAAGGACTGCATCTTATCATTCATAGTTCTAAGACATTTATCAGATTCAAGATGTGATAATGTACCTTAGTGGTTAGCAGATTTACAATGATCTTCTAACTTATATCCTCAGCATTGATATCAAAATATCAATCAAGTGATGAGGCATCCTTGCAGATTTATGAATGAGAGTAACATTATACTTCAGTCAACATTTACATGTTTAACCTTAGTATGACATTAATAAGTGGATTTTAGAAGGTTATGTATTTGTTCTTGAATATCTTCAAGATTTATAGATGCTCCCACTTACTTTTGTAAGTAGAGACAATTCTCTAAATACTAAGTATTTAAGCAACAATAAATTGTTCTTTATTTGGGAACCACAAAATACATTTTAAGTTCTCATCTCAAGATTGTTAATAAAACGCTTCATAAGATTTTAACAAATTCAGAACTTAAATCAAGACATAATGGAATTTCTTCCAACAACTCTAATTAAGGTTTGTAGCAAAACCCTAATTTTGTATCACCCTTTAACCGAAAACCTTAGCAACAGTTTTGTGTTTCGTCGAGCTAGGAGGAACACCAATACTACAATCTTCAAGCTAGGAAGTGTAGAAAAATCAAAAACCCAAGAGGGTTTAGGATTCAATTGGTTTGAGTGGAAAAACCAAAAATCCCTAAAGGTTTAGGGGTTTCGGTCATGGGTTGTCTTGAATACCTTCTAGGTTTGAACCATATTGAGTATGTCCATGACACACGCAATTTTCTAACCTTGATAGATTTTGGAAGCAGAGCAATTAAAGCTATCATGAATCAAACAATATGAATATTGTTTGTTTCAACCTATTAGACATACCATAATAATGTGGCATTCTATAAGTATTTGAATTGTGAAAGTATATCAGAATTCCATAGATAACTTAATTCTCTTTGGATCAAATACTTGTCAATTGGGTCGAGCCAAATTGCATATTAAGTATTTTCGAACCAAGTGCATGCTATAATGTATATTTCTTGAATAATTCAAGAACCTTATGCTCATGTGTTCACAAGAAGACAGAACTGTTCAAGAATTATATGTTCATGTGTTTACAAGAAAACAGAACATGTCAATAATACATTATAAGTCTTTGAATAATTCAAAGGCCTCATGTTTATGTGTTAACAAGAAGACATAACAATTTTACTATATACTTTATGTTATAAGTCACTGATTAATTCAAGGACTTTATAATTATGTCTTAATATGTAAACATAATTATACCAAAAAAAGTAATCATGAACGCAAACTCTTGAGTTCTGTAGTAATTTCAAGTTAATTTTATACTTCAGAATTATGATTATTATCATTTAACCATAATTATGTTGACTAAAACAAGTAGTCGAAATGTTGAAGTATCTTTACACTATATCATGACATTTGAATGTAGTAGGGCAACAAACATCTTGCGTGTTCAAGTCCTAGTAGAATGATTAGCTTTCTTACCTTGCGGTTAAGAGAAACCAATAATATGTTGTTCCTTGCACACACTTTGGGATTTCTCCCACTTGTGTAAGGCACAACATCATATTATGAAAACAAACAACATGTGATTGATTGTGTAAACAATATGATAATGTCATAGATATACAAGTAGTTTTAGAACCATAACCTTTAATAAGGAATTGTGGATTATTATTCTATAGATAACGTTCAGAAAGCAACAGCAGAAAGGCAACGAGTTATCTAATAAAATTAAATGCAATTATCCTTTAAGCAATGGTCGTTCATATTCGGAAAGTAATGAATTATTTCAAAGCAAGTTTGAAATGATATGGATGACTAACAAGGAAATAAATCTCGTAGCTCCCACTGAAATTGACAACATTATAGGAATGTTATTTCAGTAATAAAACGCAATGCTCCCACTGGATTTGTCAACATTGTAAGTGTTTCATCGCCAGTAGAAAGCATATGGCAATTTAATACACTTTCCTATTCTCTTTGAATACCTACAAGTAGCAATGTACTTAGATATTGAACAGAGTATATGAAGTCCTACTTATGTAGATGAGGGACTAGCCATTCATGATTTCATTTAGCTTGAATAGTTAGCATGCAATTCCTCCTTTATCGTCTACATAGCCCCAAGGGTATTTAGCACTATAAGGAATAATAAGAGTCCAAGAAAAATACCCAGCGAATATGCAAGTAATTTCTTTACTCTTTGCGGTTTAAACTCATACATCGTGACAAGTGCAAGATGTCATTTATTTTGGTAGCTATAGACAAAATGTTTTCTAGTTACACAAAATATTTTATCTTTCAATTATTTCAATACCGAAAAAGGGTAATGAAAGATCATAAGTGAGTTTAACAATTGTAATCCAATCTTAGTTTGTCAACTAAGGAGAAATAAATAGGAATAAGTCTCACTCTTCTTCCCAGGAAAAGAGACTAAGTGTGTCTTTTTTAAGAAAAAAACAAACTTTTGTTTACGAATTATGTTGCAACAACACAATATTAATCAGAACATAGAAAGTTCAATGTTAGTATTTTCGATAATTAAATTCTTAAAAGAATTAACTACCCAATTAATTACTAATTAAGACTAAGATCCATCTTGACCTCCCACTTATTACCGGAGGTCTGACCAGCGTGTAAACAAGTAGGGCAAGAGGTAAGCGACGAGCGTTAATTGCATAAACTGCAACTCTTAGACTTATGAGACTGATCAAGACATTAGTAGACAAGTAATAATGTCATGAGCATGTTTAGTCTCATCTTATGCCTCGGGTCCAAGGTCTGACCAATTCAAGCATACTCGAAATAAGTCGACCAAGCAAGAACGTGCAAATATCGCCAAAGGTCTGACCAATGAGCAAAATTTTCCATGGGTTGGAATGGCCCTAAGGTCTGACCAAAGAGGTCAAGCCAAATGCACGTGTTCTTGGTTGGCTGGCATAGACTTAAAATTTACATATAGGGTATACACATAAATGTGATAAAATCGTGTACAAAGAAGCATGCAAAACAACTTTGTAGCACTTTATTTTAAAAACTTATAGTAATGACACGGTAGTGATCATCATGGTTCACGGTAGCTCCAATCGAACTCGCAAGGAGGCGGAGGACCAGGTCAGCGCGAAGCTATGACCGAAAATCCTTTAGGTGTGACTGTGCGCACTGCCTAAAACCCCCCTTATAGTTTGTTCTAGTGGGTGAGCCGTACTTCCCAAGTGTCCATAGCGTCCGGTTTTTAATTTCATAAAAACTTGTTTCAATAATTTAGGTCACTTAATTTTACAAAAACAATTTTCCACGAATCAAATAGCAGGTCACAATGAGCATGGTATTTAGCGTGTAAATTAAGACCATACTAATGTCATCTTTTTATAGGTATTAGTCCTCTTTTATTTTAGTTTTAGGCGTGTAAACATGTAGGCTAAAAACAAAAATCACTAAAGAACATAATACTAAAAACATGACAATAATATTAACAAGTAAAAATTTAGATCCGAGAACTCTAGCAAGTCTTCCCCAAAAAGAGAACCATAAGACCCTCACTAGGTTTTCATCAAGTGCCTAGATCGCCACATGCATCACAAAAAATGATTGCGTAGGTCTTATAGCCGGAATACACACATAAAATAATCATGACAAACTTATTAACTTTTAATTTTTGCTATTTTATGAATCTAATTAACCGTTAATTAATTTGTGTGTGTCTTGTTATTTTTTATTAATTAATGACAAGTATTGCATTATAGTTGTCAAAATAAAAATAAAACAAATAACTAAGTTAGATTTCATGCAGCCTTTTCGCGTGTTTATTAAATCTTGTAACCCATAATCGATAAACGAGATGGCTCGTGATGCCACTGTTGGGATTTTATAATCAAGTTAACCATTAACTACGAGTACGCAGCGGATAATGGATCTAGTTTACAATTATAGTTAACACATATAATAAACAAACAAATAATAAAAGGGAACAAGAAAACTAAATAGAAAACTAACTCTTGTAGTCACCCGCAAATAAAACTAAGTAGTAAATATATACTACCTCTATGGTTGCTCACACAAACACGTCAAACAAATACGTTACGATGCTAGTCGCTTGCTTCATGTATACAACCAAACAAACTTGTGTTTTTTTTTGTAACTTAAACACACTCGAATACCAAACGGTATACGTTCGATGTGTATATTAAAAGAACAGTGACTAATGAAACAAGAATATAAATTCTTGTTTAATAAGCTTGAGATTGTTGACTTATTCAAACCAATTCTCTGCCTATTATAATGGACACAACGAAAGGAAAGAACAATTTTAGTACGTGGTTTTGTTGTATCTTGTGTGTCGTGTGTTTTGTTTTAGATCGTATCTTTTGTGAAGCCTTAAGGGGTGTTTATATAGCACCCCAACTAGTCCAACAAGTCTTTGTTATTCACTCCATTAGTTCGCCAAAACCGACACATAGTCCCCCTCCTAGATCCTTTCATAACTGGCCACTTTGGAGGGAAGTCCGGGAGTTTCGTTTTCCGACATCCAAGTCCCTCTCTTTTATATTTAACATATATTTAAATTAGTTAAATTATTACGTGAAACATATTAAACACTTAATAAATAGAACAAGTATATATATTAATTATTTAATAAACGTACTCTTCGTGTATTAACGTGTGTGCTTCCAATAGGCTCACACATTTCTAGTCGTATAACGGCTAATCTAACTACCATAACCCAACTTTCCATTTAGTTGTGAGGTTTTTGGGCAAGAAAAATGGATTTGAATGCCATTTTGTGCAAACAGGTTAAGGAGATTAGTGTTGTCAAACTCACCACCATGGTCACACTGTAAAGCCGCAATATCACACTTAAACTGATTATTTACATAAGAACGAAAATGTTAGACGATTATTATTATTAGAGCCTTTGGGCTTTGTTTTTAGTGATAGGCCTAGCCGGTTTAATGTTTCGTATCTAGAACCATCTATTAGGAATTATATATTGTAATGGTGTGGTTAAGCAAAAACACAATTCTAATAAGTTTTTGTAATACTCGTCTAACATACACGTGGTATGTTTTTTTGGTAGAATTTTGCCACGTACTTTTTCAATTTCTTGATTTAATGATCTTAATATATTATATAGGAACATGTACAACAAGACCCTTTCTTAAGTAAAAAGTTTTACACATAGTTGAAAATTAGCATGATTGTGTTGCGTAATGAAGAAAGTCCACTTTGTTATAACTAAAACCACCGAAAAAGTGTCCAAGAGTCTCACTTTACCACATATACAAATCTATTGATTCCAATGATCAAATATATATTTTCTCTACTCAGATTAAATAAGCAATCATATCATTCATTTCAAAGGCTATAATGGTACATTTACCATCATGTACGCAGGTGTTTAAAACCCCAAAATTAGGGGTGACAATTTTTGACCTGACATGAAACCGACACGAAAATTAACAGGTTTTGGTTGACCTAAATAGATTTCGGGTCAGGTTTGGGTTGACATATCTAACCCGTTTATTAAACAGGTTAGGTTCGGGTTGGGAATAAAATAAATGGGTCGACCCGCTAACCCGTTTAAGATTTTTTTTTCTTGAATTAAAAATTATTTATATTTAATTATACGGGTTAAATGGGTTAAACGGATCGATCCGCTAACCCGTTTAACATGTTTAACTCGTGTACTATGCTAACTTTTGTATATAAAACGGGTTAAATGGGTCAACCGAAAACCCGGTTAACTTATTCAGCCCGTGTAACCTATTTAACCCGTCAACCCAAGTATATATACAGGTTAAATGGGTCAGGTTCGGGTTACGTGTAAACAGATTAGGGTTGACGTAGCTGACCTGATGATTTAAATAGGTCAGGTTTGGGTTGGGGTTTTCTGACCCGCCAACCTGACAACCCGAACCGATCAACCCGAACCCGACCCGAATTGCCACCCCTACCCAAAATATCGAGCATTCACAACCTCATGCGATGTTTAATAAATCAACGTCTTTTTTTCTTGCTACCAGTTTTTAAAAACAATCAATGTGCTATATTCTACTACCTACCGTGTCTACTTATACTTTTATTTACATGAAACGAGTCGGGCGACGGTCGGCCGCGTTGCGGCCTCGCGGGTTTTTTTGCGGGTTTTGTTGGGAAAACTATTTCGTTAATAATGGTGAAAGTTTCATAATTTTTCTGGGCCGTTTGGTACGAAAAATAATGAAAACAAAAAACAAAAAACAAAAGAAAAAAAAAAAAAAAAAAAAAAAAAAAAAAAAAAAAAAAAAGGCCCGGTAGCGTAGCGGGGAGAAGGGGTGAGTTTGTTGGGAAAATTATTTCGTTAATAATGGCGCAAGTTTCATAATTTTTCGAAGCCGTAGACAAATATATTGAGCTGGATAAAGTATTGCATATTTATACTCGTTTTTGTTGGAAAAATTATTTCGTTAATAATGGCGCAAGTTTCATAATTTTTCGAAGCCGTTTGGTACGAAAAATAATAAAAATAAAAGCAAAGACAAATACATTGATTTCGATAAAGTGTTGCATATTTATACTCGTTTTGTTGGGAAAATTATTTCGTTAATAATGGCGCAAGTTTCATAATTTTTCTAGGCCGTTTGGTACGAAAAATATTAAAAAAAATAAAAAAAAAAAAAAAATTGGGCCGGTACTGTAGCAGTACTGTAGCAGCCCAGTACTGCTACTGTAGCACTGTAGATTCTGCGACGTCGTTTTACATCATAAATAATATATATAGTAATTGTAACATCACTACAAGAAAATTGATTATTAGTGATTGTGTATTTCTAGTGACACTTTTTAAAATGTGTAGCCAAAAAGGGAAAAAAATTAAAAAATAAATAAATAAATAAATAAATAATAAATAAAAATTGTCATTAAAGGACAATTTTTTTTTTTTTTTAGTTTTGTGTCATACACTTATTCTATATCTTAATTTAGTTCATTGCTAAATCTTTCTACTCGTATATTTATTCATGAACTTATGACACTTGAAAAAAATGATCGAATAGAATGATGATAGAAAACAAGGGAAATCAATTTGTTATATTTTAAAGTGGATAGAAAGATGTAAGTAAGAAAAATAAAAAATAAAAAATAAATAAATAAAAAAAAAGATATAGCAATTAGTGCTTAATCGTAATTTAGTTGAGTTCATTGTTCAAAACACACAATTATATACTTGTAAGTATAAAAATTGAAAAAACAAGCATGGTTGAATCAGTTGGAAAACCTCTCTCTTTTGAACACAGGGGTTGATGGTTTGATCCTCACTCCCTGCAAAAGGTCGGAGGTCCTCTGATACGTCTCACCTCCCCCATAACCTCGTGAAAAACGAGATTGGGTTAACGTTGATTTTTGTAAGTATAAAGATATATACGTACAAGGTTATATCACTTTCCGTTCCAAAAATATGTCATTGTAGTTTATTACACTATACGGCATACAATCAGCAATGGACCGATTTTTGGGCGGTGCAATTGCGGCAACGACTACCATTTGAGCACAACTTTTGGTTTTGATTAATGTAACAAAGCTGTCACTTATTATTTTAAATTGTTTGAGAATAAGGTGTTAATTTGTCTAGTAGGTCGCTTTCTGTCTATAATTTGGACCATGAGCCAGTGTGACCACAATTTTTACGTTGTACTACTACACAAAAGCTTAAATAGATCACTTCAAATAGAGTGGTTTTCTTAAAAACCGATCTAACAAATGGAAAAGAGGAGAAAATGTAATAAATAGATCCGTTATTTGGATACAGACCGATCTTACTAACTTCTAGTTGTACACATGATTAAATAGATTGGTTTTTTCAAAAACAACCGATCTATTTACTCTCCAACCAACGACAACCCAAATTATATTTCAAATCTCTTTCATTAATACATCAAAACAACCTAAAAACACAATAGTGATGGAATATGCTCAAGACACGTTACATAATTATACGGCTACGTATATGTGAGCCTATCAGGTCACACACAAATACACTTATATACTATAAATACTATAAATAAAAAGCAGAAGTGCCACCTCAATGATGACTCAATGATGACATGGCATTTTAATGATGACATGGCACACACTAAGCATGCACTAAAATTCGGAAATTTAAAAATTCTTCATTAGTAAGAATCGAACCCATGATCTTTGCATAATGAAACAAGCATGCCTACCACTAGATCACTTAATGATTTTGGTTTAAAGCTTTCAAAACAATAACTACATGCATATAATCAGCGTATATCCATGCATTAATTCATTTTAAGCATCTCAATTACTAAAAGATTGATTTGAAAATTAGAAACCTAATCACATTCATTCATCAACCCTGCAATCAAGGAATATCTATGGCAAATAACAATTATATGTTACAAACACTTCAATGGTCTCCTAAAATCAAGGGATTACTATGAGATAATGAGGGAAACAATTAAGGTATTCTTATTCAAAATTTCTAAGTTTTTTAAAATTTATTCCAAATTAATTTCAATTTCAGTTTTAATGATAAACAACCGACCCTAAATTTATTCATCTTCATTCAAAATCACCAATCAAATTTTTGAAAAACACATAATCAATGGAGATACATACTTGCACCTGTTTGTTTGATCGAATCACCATTAAGCAGAAGTTCACAAAATCTCATTATCTTTAATTAAATATAATACTAAAACCCACATAGAGATCGACTATATCATCCATCGTGTTTAGATCTGAGTTTATGGTGACGTGCCTCCTACTAAGCTCACTTATGAAGGTAAATCTTTTACATTCTTTTTTAAAATAATGGTTGTTTATAATGTGTATTCTTGACCCATACTACCCGTTTGATAAAATGGCTGGAAAAAATAATGAGGCATGGTTTATTTTTTTGCATTTTTTTTTAGGGTTTTGTTGATTGATTAACTCATGAACCGTTAATTGCAGAAAAGTTGACAATGAAGTCAACAAGGTCGGAAAAATGACAAAGATTTACAGAGCATACTAGCATCTGGAATTATATTTTAGGTTTATGTTGGAATTTAATATAGTTTCATTCAAAGGTGGATTTCGTTGGTTTGATTGGTTTTTTTACAGGAACATGAATGATTGTGAGCATTTTATCATAACTCAGGTATGTATTTTCAAAATCAAACCTTATTAGCCACAGATTCGACTGATCATATCAACCAGTTTTGTAAATTCGTCATTTTACATAAACAAATTGATTATTTGTTTGATTGGTGGTTTATCTAATTATTGGTTCTTTTATCTTTGTTTGACTGCACCAATCATAATTGAGCGTTTTATTTTTGTATGTTGCTATGATTATTTTTATGTTGTGCTTTTTATTGTTAGATTGTTATCTGATTATCCATAATAGGTTGCTATGGTTAATTTAAAATGATGTCTGTTTAATAATTTAGTAATTTGAATCAATGTATAACATGTGTTTGATAAAATGCTTGAACAAATTTCTTAATGTAGACTAACAACGTCAAACACTTTTTTTGATTGGTGTGATTTGCAGGTGGCTGAATGGTGTATAGCTGAGTGACAGATTGCAAGAGTCACCATCATTGCAAGATGAGTCTTTGCTCAGGTACCTTCTTTCATCATGAATATAACCTTTTATGATTTGCAACTATATAGTTCATGATATTTCATTCATCTAAACCATGTTTTACAGGCATCTATTAAACATTCATTCCAGCAGTATGGCAGCCGAAAATCAAATTAAATATCACCAAAAGGATACATGTTGTGAAGATGGCTAGGGCTTTCGGCCGTAGAAGTGACTGTCTTCAGCACATCTACTGCTAATTGATTTTCAGGTGAGATCAACTTTCAAACTATTATCATATATATATGTAAGTTTAAAACTATGAAGTACTTTGTAGCTGCAATGGAGTGAAGTACCTTCCAATCAGAAATTTCAAAGCTCAAACATATCATTGGGACTTGAAATCTTGAAGCACAGGATTTCAGTTGGTAAATTTTCTTTCCGATTAATAAAGAAACATAGTGTGCAGGTCAGTGGGTTAAGTGAATTTGGGTTATTCACATCAGATAACTTGAGTTGATTTTAAACAATTTAAGCTCAAGTTTAAAACTCTTAAATCATGAAGTCTGAATATGATTTACAAAAAAACTATATTATTTAAATGATGAACCAGAACACTTGATGCTTTTTTTGTTATTGGTTTGATATAAAACCACATTCGAATTATTTCATGCTTTGTTTACTTATTGTACATCTTTTATCAACTATTTGGTCGACGTTAGTGGTTTACTGCCATATGGTGTTCACGGGGTTATGTTAAAAGGGTATTTCAGTATTTCATTATTTTCATCATATCATGCTTGTAATACCTGAAATTCAGATAACCCGTAAAATTACCAAATTACCCCTGATAATATAAAACCTTATAAAATAACTTATAAAATTCCGAAATAATTCCAAAACATCTGAAATCGAACTATATCTGAAACAAAATAATTTCTGGGACAATGTTCATCATTTTAAATGTTCAAAAAAAAATTAACTTACACATTTATATATAAAATCCGAAAATTATACATTTAACTAAATATAATGTTTTTATTCTTTTTATTAAATAACATGTAAAATAAAATAAGGAAATGTGGAACAAAATCAAACCCAATATTATCTTGATATCATGGGCCGAAAATACAGAGTTTATGCCCCCCTAAAGTCGGTTCTCACAAAGTTAAAACATATCTCTTTTTATTTTCTCCAAAAACATAAAACCGACTATACAAAAAACCCTAAGCGATCTAAGAAAATTCGACCAAGGCTGCTCCACGAATTCTGGGATTGAACAAGTATTTTTCTGGTGTTATTGGAGGTGCAAGGAGGCTAGGAAAATTAATAGTTGCTGCGTTTTCTCCTTGGTTTGTTCTTGTTCTTGTTTTCTTGTCGATTTGCTCTAAATCAAGGTAATAATTCTTGGGACTAAACCAAACATGTTAAAATTAATATGGCATTTTTCCAGTGATATTTAGATGTTATATAACTCATATAAAATATGCAGATCGATCCATGCATGCTAATTCTATGCGTATGAAAATATTATGGCTAAAGAACACGTAAATTGCAAATATATGAAATCCGAATTTCTGGGCATGATGGATATTTTATTTAGACCTCTTATGATGTATTATACCTGGGAAAAATGATAGATCGAATTATGGTGGCCTAAATCAAGTCGTTGTAATTTTAATCTCTAAAACATACGTAAATATGCAATATGTGTTAAACGAATTTTCTGGGCATGCTCACTATTTTTCGTGGGTTCCTTATAAGTAATATGATCTGGGAAAAATATGGTTTTGATTTTTAGAAGCTTAAAATTAACGTGGTTAATTATTGATAAAACCGGATTTTAGTAAAATAAAGAAATAAAATAAAAGGAAATCGTGGCTTCTAGGGTTTGATTTCTTAGATGGATATCTGATCATTTAAGGTGTTTTAATGATGATTAAATGATGGTTCAATGATTGGTGCATAGTAGGGTTTCTAATTGTTTGTAAAAAGTATTACCGATTTGAAGTTAAATGCATAAGGACCTGTTTTGCCAAGTTTGAAACTTCTGGGATATTTTTGTAAGATCATATACATCTGTAGGAATGTGGGAAAAATATAACCTTGGGGTCCTAAGTGTAAATTTTGCATTATAATGAATTATTGGCAAATTAGGGTTTCGTTTGGAAATAAATTAAAAGTGAGGGACCAAAAGTGTAAATCTGGAATTCTGAAGTTGTTTTGTGTTAATACTGATATAAAAAGGTTGTTGTGTAATTTTGAGGATTTTTGGGCTAATTATGTAATTGTTATGAAATTATGACTTAATATATATGTTTTGTAAACTTAAAGGGCTAAATATGTAAATTCTGAATTCTGAGGGGTCAAATATGTAAAGTACTAACTTATGATGGTATATTCTGTAAATTTGAGATATTATATGCTTGGTTGGTAATTATGGATATTGTAGGGTTCAAATTGTAAAATATGTAATTATAAGGTTGATTTTGTAAATTATGTAACTAAAGGGGTGTAATCTGTAAATTGTGAAAGTTAAGGGAATGGAAGGTAATTCTGAATAAAATGAGTGTATAATTCTGTAACTTAAAGTATTTTTCACAAATGACCTTGGAAATTAATGAAGTTACATTTGAAACCTTAAACTTTGCATAATTGTCATTTAAAACCCTAAACTTCTGTAACTTGATAAAATGTACTGTTATTCCATAGTAATCTCTGAAAAAGGGTTAAACCTAATCTGAAATGATAATATATGTTAATTCTGAAAACCTGCTAATTATGTAACTTACTAAATCTGGAAAGTTACTAAAAATAGAAAGTGCATAAAATGATGAGATAAACAAAGAGTAACAATCTGAATAAGGAACTTTAGTAATTATGTCTTCCTCTTCCATAGGTGTGAAGAAGGAGAAGTCTTGATCATCTGATTTCTGTGTTTGTTTGTCTGATTTCTGCTGTGCTAATAAGGTACAGATATTCTGCCCTATTTCAGTAAGGGTGTTTCTTTCCCTTTTCTCTCAGTATTTCTTTTCCTTATTAGGATTTCCCTATACCATTGCTATGTTCCCCTCTGTTTGTGTATCTCTGTTGTAATCTGTTATCTTGAATCTTTGTTTGAACCTTCTGCTATGATTTTCCATTTCTGAACCTTTTTTTAAACTCTGATTTGAACCTTTGATATTTCTGGACTTTAACATGAACCTTTTTGCCATGTACCCTTAAGACATGACTTTCTGATTTTGATAGTTCATTTGACCTCTGACCTCTGACCTACAGTTTGATATCCGAGCCAATCACTAGGCATGAGGGTTTCATGTCCATATCATTGATGCACCTTTGACATGACTCTAGGGCAGGAGAGTGATGACCTGTTCCGTCCCTGATTTATTTATCTGGTGTGTTAAGGAGTTTCTGGCCACCGGGGGCGCATGGATGCATCCTAGTTCTGATTCTGTTATCTGTTATCTGATATCTGTTTATGTTTATGTATATGTTTATTATTATATCTGGTGACTGATGGTGTGTGCGATACACGTCACTCACATTATCTGGGAGTTGGCCACTCTACACAGGTTTGTTATATTGTATGATATTATCTGTTATCTAGGCTCGTGATGGATTTCTGTTTTTCCTAAACCTGATTTGTTTCATTATCTCTTTTTCATTCTTTTCTTGTTCCTTATTACCTTTCCTATTCATTAACTTTGATTCTGTATCTGTATAATCTGTATTCCTGATTCGTTCTGTACTGCTATCTGTTATCGTTTCTGTTTATCTATATATCTGTTCACTGAGCTCTCGTAGCTCAGCCGCATTTCTTTTCCTGCGGCAGGTACTTAAGCTAGGAAGCTGGGTTTTAGCTTTGGGATGAGAGCAATCTGATTTGGAGTTTTGACTTTAGTGTTTTAGCTTTACCATCTGGATTTCTATTTATTTTGATATGCCATTGTTTAGGCATTTGAATATTGGATTTTTGTACTTCAGTTATTTCTGTCTTGCATTTGGTATAAGTCATGTTGACTTTTTTTGGATTTAATGTTAAGACTTCCGTTGTTTTATTATTGAATGTTATGTTTGTTCTGATATGAAGCCATATATTTGTGACATCTTTGCCCTTGTCGGGTTGGGGTGTTACAATGCTTTTTTAATCATAATCTTAACATTCAAAAGTTAATTATGTGCTCATATGATTATTAGGTCAGAGAAGAGCTAGAGAATAGAGACTGCCAAATAATAACATGTTGTGGTGTTCAGTTTGTTTCACAACTCGATGATGGTAAGTCACTAAGTCATTGCTCTTAATATTAGGAAATTTCCCAGTCATTCGTTATTTTAAATGGTTTTAAAGATTATATATGTTTAGGTTAAAAAGTTTTTGATTTTGGATATTGAGTATGAGCAGGTTGTTTAATCGTGCTTGAAGATGGATCTAAAGAAATGTATTCTGGATGCATACTAGCCACGCATGCACGGGATACTCTTTATGATGTTAGGAGAACAAGATACATACGACGAAACAAGATTACTTGGCTCTTTTAATTATGTTTATAGGTATGTTACTCTGACTATGTATATCTTCGACATTATACTTTTACACTACACTCGACTGGGATTTTAATAGAAGCAAAAAGTGAAACTCTTAGTGGACTTGTGTATTGTGATGCCTTTTACTTTTATAATTTTAAACATTTGAATAAAAGTTCACAGCTACTTTTATTTTCATATTTTTCAGTGAAATTTTTCTGTATCGTGACAAAGGTCTAATGCCCAAGAACCAATTAGCGTAGAGTTCATGGAACTTTTTTGGAATTGTAGACAACAAAGCTTGCTTAACAAGTCCACCGTATGAGAAATTTTCAAACTTTCATTAAACTCAACCTGTTTACCCGTAACAAGTGTTAACTCAACGATACACCAGGTGAAAAACCCGCCTACTTCTTAAAAGCACGTCTCTCAAAAGGACACAAAATATTTAAATGCAGAACTTATTAGAGCTAAAAGGGGCACATAACAGTACATTCAAAATAGCATTGTCATCGGAATTTGAAACTAATGACAACATCTGTGGGAGGCCAATATCAACAACATCTGGAGATTCCAAATGGGTACAAAACATCCTACAGTCATGGTAATCACATTTTAGGAGTTTAGAATTAATAAGCACTAATAGATAATTAGGATACTGACAGATATGCCATCTTTTAAAAAAGGTAAGCAGATTCTTACATGCCACTTATGCTGTTTCTAATGATAATGCCAACACAGGTTGTTGCTTCATCGGTGCCAATGATCTTCAGCATGAGGAGACAAAAAAGGTATGTTTTTTTTAAAGAAAATACAGCTTCATAATATAAGAGATCCCATAGCCAATATAAGAAAATATATAAAATTGTGTTTTCAGATTTCAGGGAATACACATTTATATTTGCAGGACGACTTCTACTATCCACATTCCTTTCTTTAGGATGCATTGCGGGATAGCCTTCACTACCTTACTGAGCCGTTTCTTAGATACTGGCCTTTTTCTAAATTACGAGACATATCTCTTAATAGAGTTGTCGAACTAATATGTTGAGAAACTAAGTTATTACTCAAACAAACGACATACAAAAAAATTAAAATATGGATATGCTATATGGAAAGAAAAAGAAAAACAGATTTTTGTTACATCTTTGACAAAGTTTACATATGATGTGTTGGTGGGCAGAAAATCCAAACAGTGACTCAACCCATGGATACAGGTACTAATGTACTATTGCAGTTATAATTATACAGAGAAACTTGGTATATGCCGTAACTGTTCTTTACCCATTGGTTTATCTGTGTTAGGTTTACAACAGCCGGGAACACCTGGGATTGGCATACTTACCACAGTCAGCAAAGTACAAAAGGTTTGTAGTCTTCTGAAAAACAGTTTCTTTTTGGAAGCGGGTCGTACTGTTTACCAATCGGTTCAGGTTTATAAGGTTTATGAGGTTTTCAGAACATTACAAACCTCATGTAGATTGTTGAGTGCGATGAGTGTGGTGATCAGATTGGCCAATCAGGTATGATCACTAAAAGGTATAACACAAATAGCAAACTTTGTTTTTCATTTATACATTGCTTTATTGTATAATCTACTTACATTTGTTGTATGTATGACTTATTGAATGCATAATCAGTGGCAGAGGATTTGTGGTCACACGCTATGATCACGAGCTTGGTACTGATTATTGGGGCTGTTCAAGGCCCTTTCTCATGTTAATTATAATGTGGGAATTGTTAGGCAGGCAGGGACTAAATTGGCTTTACATGTTGCACCTGATGTACTAAGAACCAAAGACCTTCCAGATGTTATGACATTCTTGATATCCCAAGCACTGGTAACCTTTTTCTCTTTGTACCTTGCTTATTTAAGCTTTTATGTTTAGAGGGTGCTTGCATTCGTGTTTTTGGACAACCAAATTTTCATTTTTATACAAAACTACAAAAGTATTCCAGGGTGGCACACAACAAAAATTACCTGTTTTGACCTATTATTCAACATGTCGATTTGCAATCGGCTAATTGTTTCTTTCCCTCACACATAGTGTTAGGGTGGCTCCAACGATGGGTTCTTGAAAGGTGGGAAATGGCCTGCACTTTTTGTCCAATCAGCTGGTCATGCTTTGCATGTTTTCATCAACGGCCAACTCTTAGGTAAGAAGTTTAAACTTGACTCTTCTTGTATGTTGTCTTTACTACAAACGACGTAGGTTAATTGTCGAACCATAAAAGATGCGTAATTCATCACAGTGACACTTTTTGTTTTTATAGGAACCGTCTACCAAAGTCAGGAAAATCCAAAAATAAGTTTTAGTAAACCGATAAATCTGAGAGCTGTATGGAAAGTGTCACTGTGATGAATTACGCATGATCCATTAAAGATCAAAGTAATTCCAAAGTCATCAATTCATATTTGCCAACTTTGGTATTCTGGAAAGATCAATAGATTCTCATGTTGTCAATTCTCATGTCAGGGTATGGCCGGTGGTGAATTGATTGTAAAACCTGTTGAAAATACCGGGTTTATCCCCGAGGAAGTTTCAATTGTAGGGATTACGTGCTTATACGGAGCAACCAGAGGTCAACTATTTGTTAGAGGCAAAACCAGCCGGCGTTTTGCTGTCAGAAATTCAGTTGCACAGGCGGTGGCTGAAGGCACTGGTGATCATTGTTCCGAGTACATGACAGGAGGTTGTGTTGTTCTTGGAAAGTAAGCATCTCAAGTTCTCAACTAAACAAATACATCTTTAAAAAATGTTTTATACTTGGTTACTCTGTGGGCGTTAGTAGTAATATCTTATTACAATTGGCTTTCAAATTCTGATGATTGAAAATCACATAATCACTTTTAAAATGCGCATCCAAACACCCCCTATAATATTCTTAAAGCTCATGCTAATGTTAGATAAAGGAAGTCATATAAACATGCTAGCGAAACGATGCATACAAAGGCTTCCCTCCTGAGCCAGACAGTCCAAACTAGATGGAGCTTTTGTGCATCAGACATAATACTTTGTGCATACCCAGGAAAAACATTGTACTGTTTTTCGTGTAAGAAGATAGACGATATATGATTGTAGTGCATTCCCTCTTTTATTTTATTTTTTTGGCCAACTTTCTTATTTCTGGCAGGAAAAAGATTTTTGTGGTTTACAGTGTTGTAAACGAAAATTTTAAATATTGTGTCTCCTCTTTAGGTGTTAACGTTGAACCATAATTATCTGATAACTATTGTTATCTAGGAAAAGTAGATTCTGATTGTATTAATCTACTTTTGTTAGGATTGGTCGAAATGTCGCAGCTGAGTTAGCGCGAGGTTTGGCACATGTTGTTGATGACGATGATACTCTCATTCCCAAGGTTTGTGTGATACACATGCTGATTCATGGTTCTCTCGCTCATACTTTGGCATTACCGATTCAACGTTTTTTGTTGGACTAACTTTGTATACATCAAAATGATTTGTTGTATATAATGAAAGATAGATAAAGAGATTGTGAAGATCAGAGAGTGGTTGCATCCATGGGGCAAATGCAGCAAAATACCTTTATTGAAGCACATGTTGCAAGTACAAAGTCTTGAGACCATTTAATTTCATGGATTATCTTATTCTAATTATTTAGTATCACAACTGTTTTTTTATTTGTTCATGCACGTAACTCCGTAATTGAAGAGTGAACAAATGAAGTCACAAATAGTCGCATTTGTATGGATATATTATATTGAAATTTGAAGAGTTATTTTTGTACTGGTGATGTCAGTTCTATTCTTAGCCAATCCACAAGAGGGGCCAATTTGAACTTATCTGTGTGAATCGCTCAAACTAGACTACATTTGTTGCTAATGGATCAAACATGTAAAATTAAAAAATATAGCTGATAACGAAACGGGTCAAACAATTTTATAAGTTACCTGTATCAAACTTAAGTATTGTACAACCTACTAAATTGTTCTATTAAAAAGGTTGAATTATTAGTTTAAATGCTTTTCATTGTGATCGAACGTTTTAATCATTTATTGGTTAATCATTTGAGATGTGGCTGGATCTTGCCACTTACATTTAAGAACATTATCAACCTTGAGGTAATTGTTAAAATTGTATTTGGACCATGAAACTTTAAGCTCTTACTAAGCTTATATTAAATATGCTTTCCATATTCAAAGATTCTTATTCAGTAAGTTATTTGAAAAGCAATAAGATATATTGTTGGGTTTAGAGATGCTGCTGCTATTGGATGATAATGCTGCTCTTGGTGCTAAACTGAAAATACTCTGAGTGTTCATTCAACTATTCTAGCATGTAGTTCCAAAATTGTCTTTTTTTTTTTTGAAAAATCTTGTCTAGGTGTCTTGCAATGTGAGAGGGAATAAAAGACAACCGGAAAACAAGTTCACAGAGGATGAAGAGCCACTCCTTGCGTCTACTAAACTGATTTTCATCATGGTGAGCTCGATGTTGGTTACGGTCACGAAATGGCCAAGATTACATGATAGTAAAGAACTCATTGGGTGCATAATGGGGTGAGTCGGGTTGCTTGAAAATGGAAAGAAACATTGCATAAAAGGCAGGTAAATGTAGTATTTCAATGGAAGCTTCATACCAAACCAAGATTGGTCAAAAGTGGTTTGCAACGAGTAAAACACCTGCCTTGAAGCCACAACTTGCTGTTGTATTTTATAAGTATTATGGCTACTAATCCACTTGGGGATGTTGTCCATTGGAAGGTGCATCTTGCTTTGACGATCACTACAATTGTTGCCTACATAATTAGCCCATGTGCAATATGCATTGTGGTACGTGCTCAAAGGCAAAAAATTGCGAAGATTATGATGTTGAAATCCTTATACAGGTTGCCTCGTGAAATACACGATTGAAACGTTGTAATTTGAAATGATATGTTTATTAGATTCTTGATTTGTAAATATTGCATTGATTAATATATAGATGATACTTTATTCTGCTCTTTAGTTATCTTTATCGGAGCAAGGAATTTTATGTTATCATGTTTAAATTTGATGACATTTCATATAATGTTGGAGCAAGGAGTAATAGAATGGTTAACCATCTTTTATCCATATTATTATGAAAATTTGATGACAATTTCATAAAAATATTTATTTACGTCCGCTTATTATTATCCATATTATTATTGAAGCGAACCCGCCCATCGGGTTGGGTTTAGGTTCTGCAGAATCAGAAAGAAAAGAAATTCAAGAGTTTGCTGATTGGATTTTAGATATAGGCAATGGTAATATTGGTGGTAATAATGATGGTGAGGCAGTTGTCAAATTTCCAGAAGATATGTTGATTGCAAATTCGGAAGATCAAGTTGGTTCCGTTATTCAACAAACATATCCTGATTTGGGCGCCAACTTATGGGATCCTGTTTATTTTCAACAAACATATCCTGATTTGGGCGCCAACTTATTGTCAAATTTCCCTTTTGCAACTAAAATCAGCATACAACGTCTTTTGATAATACTCTTAATTTTATTTCTACATCTAATACATGATCAATTAATAAAGTCATTCCAGTTATTTTTGTTAAACATAATCTTCCGATTATCAATATTTCATTATTATAAAAATAATTACGAAAAACAATTGAATGAAGCGTACCCGGCCATCGGCCGGGTCATGAAGCTAGTACACTTATATACTATAAATATTGTATTTGATATATATAAGTCATGTAACGTATGTATTTATTATATAGTGTATTAATAAATAATAAGGTTAAATACTTATTAGTTAATTATTGATATTGTATTAATAATAAACTAAAAATCAAAATTAGGGAATCCTTAATTTGTCCTTAATGAAAATCGGCCAAGGGAGCTGAGAAAAGGAAAGAAAGCCTAGCTTGGTGATTAAGCTAAGAAGGATCTAAAAACCTTGTGTTTAGTATAAATACAAAGGCTTTGTTATTGATCCTCATAGCTTAACACAAAATCTCTCATCTCCTCTCCTTCTTAGTATGGCCGGTCGAACTCACAAAACCCCAAGGGTTTCGAGTTTTGTTTCTTGCATTGCAAGTATACACATTAAGGCGTATTTGAATCGGTATTCAATCGGGTGTTAGGACTAGCATTCCAAGAGTATTGGTGAACGTGTAGTGTGGATCAACCGTAGAGATAATCTTTATTGATTATTATTTCTTGATCATACCTAACAAATAAGGTAAACGTCTCTTATTTATTTACAAGATTAATTGTATAAATCATGCATCCGATTTGGTGTTTTACATGCTTCTGCGACTTTGATTATACTTATATGATTGTCTTATAATTATTAATGTATAAAAACATTTTATAAAAACCATTAAACACCAACAGGTATCACGAGCCTTTTATGATTTTATTATACGATTATCTTGTGTTTATGTATAAAGGCCTTAGGCCCGCCCGATGGGCGGCTAGCCTTAACTCATATTATTAAATATAAAAATGTATTACATGAATTCTGTAAAAAAATCTAAAATCCATAAAATGCATAATGTTGACAGAAAAAAAGTTAACATAAAATGATACTTTGTAAAAAATATCCAGAATGAAGGTAAATAACATTGAGTGTATTTTTTACAAAAATAAAAAACAAAATTAAATAAGAGAAAAAATTATAGTCTATGAAGGACTTCTTTATACACAACGTTTGTTGTGTAATTGCAATAGTTGTCGTCTTTATCACAACATAACACTAATTACTTGATTGTTGTAGAAAAAAGACTCAACTCGATTTATTCCACCTATGTTGTTAATTACACCTGCAATAAAACAATAATCATCAAAATGAAAGGTCTTCCCATGAAGCCTCACATCACATTGTTTAGTGCAACTAAACATACCTTTTGAAGAAGTAAAGTCACTCTTTAAATTTCAACTTCGAAGCAATGTCAACAACACATAATATGAATTGCCTACATTTAAAAATAACCTATGAAGTAACCTGAACTAAAATCAAGATTAAAAATAAAACTTAAAAGTAAAATAGGAGAAATTTGTAAGTTTTTCATTGTTGTTGGATTACAAATTGCAATATTAAGAGCATATGAGTCTACAAATAAGTGCAAATGCTTCAACAAAAACATTAATTTCTTTTCCATTTGATCATAGAAAAGAGTGAAGTATTATGTAAGACCTAGTGAGGATTTGGCTAGACAAATGAATCTAAGTGGAGACGTTCTCCTGTTACCCAAAAAAGGTGGAGCCATTCTATTGACAGTTTATTATTGTGAACCTTAAGATTTGAAACCAAAATGACCAATCCATTGACAGTTAGAAAAGTGGAATCTATATATACAACCATATGGCATATGGGTCGAATACAAACAGGGGCTTAGCAAAACACTACAGATCAAGCCTTTCAATATACCATGTCATAAAAAGATCTTTACAAAATGATGCCATATAAATTTGTTTTCCTCTATAAACTTTGTGCATAGGGAAGGTTGATCTTAAGCATTCTAATGCAGATTACCAATAGTTATTTTTATACATCAGCTAACACACACACACAAGACAATGTATTTCTATATAGTATTTTCTTCCAAAGGCCATAGTAATAAAGATGATAAGCGTTTAAAAATCTTTCAAGATTATTAAAAAGAACTCACCATCATTTGACTTTCCACGTTGAAATATCCATCTTTATCAGCAACCGCAGTAGGCTTTGAAGGTCCAACAACCATAATAGTCTCCTACAACATATACAAAAAACCAGTTTAATAATCAGATATGTTACTGTAATAATCAGATAGAATTTGTTTTAGTGCTCGGAAATTTTTGATAACATGAGCATTCAGGATTGCTTATACTAACAAATACACTGTCAACCATTTTGTACCCCAAGGTTAACAAAGTTATGGCTATGATCAATAAATAGGAACAATGACGTACAATCATGATTAGCACAATAATTTGTTTTAAACATATATACATAACTGTGAGAAAACACACATCAAATGATAACACAGTATAGTTGAGACAATGTTGCCTTACCTTACTAAACCTTCATTTTCTGAGTTGCATTGACATTTTCACAAAAAATATTCCTAACATGGTAAGAAACTAAAGTCTCAGTCGAACAAATTCAAAAAGACCAACCTGCTGTTTCAGGCGAAAGAAATATTATTATGTATAATGTAAAGCATAGCCGCCAAACTTTATCCTTGTACGATATGATTATAACAGTAGTATACTTAATTATTTATAACAATAAACAAAGCATCTGCAAGCCGATGTGCCAGCAGAATCAGCAAACCAATGCGCCAGCAGCATCAGCAAGCAAATGCACCAGAAGCATCAGCAAGCCAATGTGCCAGCAGAATCAGTAAGCGAGAAAACTTTTTCCCACACTTTTAAAACATTCAGACATACGAACATACTATACTCAACCAGCAAACCATCTTAAACATAACACATTTGAGTAATAAACTTGTCAAAAACAATAAACTTGTCAACTTTACTACAAAGAATTGGTTATAGTAAAGTTGCCAAGTTTATTGTTCCAAACCACCATCTTTAGCTGTTTGGAATAAAATCCGAAATGGTAAAGGAGGACTTGCCTTGGTTTTTTTATTTGCAAATCCAAGAACATCGTCACCTCCACATTTGTCCATTTTTTCCCTCCGAATATTAAACTACCATCATATAATATAGACAAAATTAAGTAAATTGTAGAATGAATTAGTATAAGATAAAAGATTCAAACAAAAAAAAAGCTGTAAAAATTACAAACAAACCCGATAAATCGATTGTGCAGAAGCTCATTCATGGGATTCATGATTAAACAACCTAGAGTAAACACAAAAACAAAAACAAAATGAGAATATCGAATGGTTAATTTGATTCGTGGGATAATTAATTTGGGGGAAAACTGATTTTGACCGATTATTGATTGGAGGTTACTTTTTAGGGTTCGTTTCAACAAAAATTTAAGGGGGATGATTTCATTCGGGGGTTCATTGTTTGTAACGATGATTATGTTGGTCCGATTTTCTGGTTTGATTTTGTTTGTAACAATAATTCGGTGGAATGATTTCTGGAAGTATGATTTTTGATTGGGTAAGAAAATCGGGGGTTCATTGTTCTTGTGATAGTTATGTTGTTTGATCTACCGAATGGGTATTCTAGTGTGTGTTTTTTTTTTTTAAATTAAATGCTATGAAGTAAAATGAATATGGTCCATTGGATCAAAAATAATAACAGGTGTCATTATCCTATTATCCTGGAATTTTGGTGGGTTGTTTCCTTGGAAAAACCTTGTTTTATATAGGTGGGCGATTATCTTGTGTTTATGTATAAAGGCTATTTTTTTATTGCGTTTTTTATTCAACCTAAGTTTCCAGTAATCGCAACTACAGTCACCTTGACGAAAAATAAAAGCTTAGAGCTACAACCCTCTGCGCTCTCGACAACAATCTCCTTAACCGAGACATACGAGACGTTAACCGCTAAACGAGAGGGAGCAGTTGCTCCCCAAAACAAACCCAATAAATATCTCCCTCACAGCAAGGAGATGGACTCTCGAGAACAACCATCACCTTGGCCTGAACCTTACCAACAAAAGGTTCACGGTTAGAAAATAAAAACAACACCTGGGAACTTTGCTAATCAACACAAAGTTCACTACGGAAACTAAACAAACACACGCTTGTTACTTACACTCCTCACAAAATGGGAGAAGGGAAAATAACTTCGAAAAAGAGAAAGACACTTGAACAAAGCAGAAAGTCCATTTGAAAAAGTAAAGTTTGGAAGTGGTTCACAAAAATGGTTTAGGGTACACCCCTTTTATAGGCAAAATAAATGGGGGTCCAATGGACATGCGTCCAAAGCCTTATGGAGTCAAACAACACTAAACGCATGAATCTCACGCGAAAGGGAAATGCCCTTCTAGGAGTCAGACGTTAGACATGAAAACGGCTAACTAACAACTAGTAACACAAATCGAGAAATATTTCAAGTCTCTAGTCCTAAGTGTTTATTACAATTCTAGCAAAAACAAAAACACATTCTTCACTAAAGCTCAAACTCCTTGGCTTGGATTTGTGATTTGTGATTTGTGAAATCAATTGCGCTCACTAATGATCTTGCGCATTACCATCTCCACCTGCAGGTCGACCATATCCTTTTAGGAAAGCGCCAACAATAATGCCTGCAAGTGCTCCAGCAGCAACCAACTCGACGTACCCGCCTGACACATCAATTGACAAGCATTATTAGCAAAACGTCGATTTCCACAAAACTTAACACCACAACCTTCTGAGTATTTAGATTTAATTTTCTAAATTTGCATCTCATAACAATGTACCACGTATACAACATCAAACAATACCCGATCCCACTGGGAGCAAGGTATGGGGGAGTTGAAGTTAAATTCCAAAAAGACCTCCGAAAATGTTACAATAATGAATGTGGACACTAATTTATTCACTTAAGCAGGGGTTGAGCTTTGAAGCTACGCCAACGCTTAGATGTTGATTATTGTTAATGAAAGTAAATTAAACATATATGATCTAACTCTACCCCTTTCTGACCTTTAATGACTGAAATTTAGATACATTCATTAATCATACTGCACTTTACTAATAACCAGTTTTTTAGACATCGAATATAAACTTAAAAGTATTTTACGAACAACAACTCAAGTCGTGTATCCATTCAAATTATACAAGCAACGCGTATTATCACTGATCATTCTACTTCCTAATTAGCTAAACATGACCAAGGTCAACTACTGATCGAGTCAAGCCTATAAATAGCTAATTTAGTATCAAGTCTAATTAAATTCAAATAGATAAATAAATAAACAATAAATGAATGCCTCAGAAATAATCTGACAAGCCCTAAACACCCTAACAAGTAAAACGGTAATAATACGCACCTGAAGATAATAGATTCTCAATGCAGTCGCCGACCTCCGCTGCTTTTTGAACCTGGGCGCCAAACTGTTACAAAAAAAAAACAATTAGCATTTTAATACAATGTTTGTGCTTCCTTATTTAGTCAATAGAAAAGTGTCTTTCTGCTCACATCCAGAAGCTTCTTACTAGACGAAGCCATTACTGCTCCTACTCCTGTTATGAAGTCGAGTCTTCTTCTGGTGAAGATCAGAACGAAGCCCATTCACTCTACCATAGGTATTATCCTTTTATAGTCATGGGACTAAATAACACCCGCAAGGCAATTGCAGAAGTTAGCCATTCAAAACCATGTGAGTTACTAAAAACATATCGTCTCCTGTTGTCTTGTCTAAAGAAATTAAAGCCTTGGTCTATTTGTGTTGGATACAAATCATCATGTTGGTTTGTGTTAAGCGACCATTGGGGAACATATATACAGGCTCGTTTAGTTTGTACTGATATAAGTACTACAAGGAGCGAAATCCGTGCCTGTATGAAATTTCTAGGCGTAAAAGAAGATGAAAGCATAGTTCCAGTAGACAATAAGAAACTTGATAAGAGCTTTTTGTCTAATGTTTGGATATATACCTGGTGTATATTTTTTGTTTATGTCAAACTCGTGAGACTGAAGATGCAAGAGAACTCGTTTTAGTGATACAAAAACTAGATCCTTGGATGAAGGATCTTGACGGAGATGATATGAAGAGACGAAGCTTGCTTGTTGAACATCTCATCAAAACTATAAGCTATCACGATGATGACTTGTCAGCGGAACTGATTGGTGTAACTTTACTGGAACATAATAAAGTGTGCAACGATGCTCGTATGCTAGAGGTAGAATGTTATTCTTGTATAGTAGACCCACAAAATATAAGCTATAGTGTTTTAGTTCTTCTTTCTTATTATTTCACTTTTTGCAGTTGGGAATAGCTTTTGTACGTAAGGATATACTAGCAGGGCACCCGCGCGTTGCGGCGGCGGGTACCCTGAAATAATATTTTCCGGTGAATCATGTATTTTAGTTTATTATGTTCTTTTTAATAATAAATTTACGGATATCAAGAATTTCATGTGACGTATTTCAACTCCTTAACTAAGGAATTTATGTCGTCTTTTTGGGTCTTTTTTAAAGTCATTCGTATAACATGAGCCCGTTTGGCCCGTGCCCGTTTAGCCCGTGCCCGTTTGGCCCGTGTCCGTTCGGGTTCTAGCCCGTTTGGCCCGTGCCCGTTTAGCCCGTGCCCGTTTGACCCGTGTCCGTTCGGGTTCTAGCCCGTTTGGCCTGTGCCCGTTCGGGCTCTAGCCCGTTTGGCCCGTTGCCAGTTCGTGCTTGAATATTTGTATAATGTGCTTTATTATTTGTATTAGTAACATTTAATGTAGGAATTGTGTTTAAGTTGGTTGTACAATATGCTTGATAATTTGTATTTTTTATGTAAGGGGTGTTTTAATAACTAAATTAATTGTATTTATTGACCAATTAATTAATTGACTACATTAAATATTTACACCAAATTAATAGTGCTTTTATTTTGTACATTAAGCTTTAAGACTTGTAAGTCTTAAAATTAAGATTGATGAGAAAGATCATTAATAGTGCTTTGTGTATTGTACAATAAGCATTATAGCTTGTAAGTCTTAATTTTAAGACCAAGAGGAGAGAGAGTCATTCATGCTTTATATGTAGTATAGATGGGGAAAAACGATTTTTTAAGAAAAGTGATAGGACACTTAGATCGTCAATGTGAATGTCAGGTATTCACTAATTTGCTTTTATTTATCTAAACAGCTCCATATCTAATACATCAAAAAAAAAAAAAATTCCTTGAAGGCTGTAGGTGATAAACAAAACATGCATGGGTATAAATTAGTTTGTTTTGCTAATTCTTTTTTAGGAAAATAATTTTTTTAGCTTATTATTTTGGTTTTAAACTAATTCTGGTTTACCAGGTAAAGAAACTAAACTCTCAAATTAGTCCATTTTGGTTTTCATCATATAATTCTTTTTCAATTTGCGTGTTTCTGTTATTGTATAAAATATATATAGAAGATTTAACATTTTTTTTGAATTTTTACCCACAATTAGCAGGGCCGTCCTGTGCCATGAAAAAAACATGCCCTTTACATCGATATAGCCAAAATTATGACTCAAATTACATATAAAAACCAACCAGTAGTATCTATATTATAGAACTAGTAGTAAATTCAATTTGAAATTAGCTGAGAAAAAGAGCCCCAAATGTTGGATATGTTGATAAATTTCGAAGATTGGTTGGAAAAGAACCCAATGGTTGGTTTCTAGTACTACATTTTCATACTTGAGCTAATAGAAAAGGCCTCATGAAGTAATATATACACAGGTAAACTATACAAGATGGTGCCCCTAAAACATTTTGGGCCCTGTGCGGTGGCCCATCCCGCACAGGCCCAAATCCGGCCCTGACAATTAGTTTTTAAAACACCTTCCGTAAAAAGATGGC
Organism: Artemisia tridentata subsp. tridentata; assembly: GCA_021014915.2. Taxonomy (NCBI): domain Eukaryota; kingdom Viridiplantae; phylum Streptophyta; class Magnoliopsida; order Asterales; family Asteraceae; genus Artemisia; species Artemisia tridentata. Next base: position 20,353,008 of record CP139505.1, read on the forward strand.
GATTGACGGATGCTTTCACCATTTCAACGTTTTAAAAATTCTCTAAGTAATTTATTACGAGTAATGTTTAATTTAATTTTTTATTTATGTTACTTTGTTTGTGTCGACATTTTAGTAATTGTCAAATAGCCACGCATAACGACAACAATGTATTATGAGTGACTTTGTAAAATATCCGATTAGGTGTGTGTCAAAAAATACCCGATTATGTGTGTGTCTAATTTTTGTGTGTTTTTGGGTTAAGGAGATTAGGGTAATTCAGATAAGGGAGGATGAGATTCAACATTTTCCATTGGCATCCTTTTTATATAAAAGTAAAGATAAATAATGTACTATTTTTAGTTACAATCATAAAAAGTTAAATTAATTTTATATATCACCCAAATTTTACAATAGATAAATTGATGGTTTCATTTTTTCAAAAACAAAGTTTTATAATTGTTTGGTTTTTCTCGAACGGCGTATTTAACTCGACCCATTTTGATTCTAGCCTGTTCGGACATCCGCCCGTTTGGCCTCAAATATTTATTAGCACGTTTTGATCCGTGCCACCCATTACCCGGACAACTCATTTTGCCTCCTCTAATCATATGTTGGGAATTGATTATGAGGCTCGGTTTGGGATTAATATTTGTCTACGAAAATAGGACTACAAAAACTTGTAATGTGTCAATATCGCACTTAATATCTCCCTCGTGAATTGAAATGTCTTGTGTTAAACTAGGAACCCTATATATATAGTACTCCAACTTTATTTGCAAAAAGAACTTTATAGATTAATCCTAGATGGATCATTTTCTAGTTTTTTCTATACTCATTCTACATCTTTCAAAGGTGCGAGTTACTAAAGAGTTTTTCACATTTTTCATCTTCCAAAAGTTTTAATGAGTCTTACAGAATGGTGTATAGAGTTATAATGCCAATTAAACTTGTTTGACATTTGTTAAGTAAAGGAGGATGTTGAATAATAATATGATTCCTTATTTGTGTGACTTTTCAAGTTTGTGCTAGCATTAAAGACTCGTCAAAGATGAGGGACCAATTATGTAATGTAAAAGGTGGCTAGAGGAGACAGTTGACCCATTTTTATCTAATTTCATCAACACTAAACATCTATCTTAGCCGCTCTTAATATTGATCATCTCTTAATCTTTCATATATTTAAAGGTGATTGATTCTTATGATTTGGAAGGTAACAAATTGATGTAGCGTGATGCTACAGGTTTTAGACAATTGAAGTATTGTCAAACTTTGGGAGGGAGTAATAAGGTTTACTGGACCGAGGGTTTGAGAAAACAATTCTCGACTCTTTTTATTAATATCAAATCTCAGGAAAAGAACATGTGACATACTCATAAACTTAACCCCTATTTATAATAGAAAAACAATAATCCTAGTAGAATACTGTTAAGGTATTCTTGGGGTAAGATTGGTTTCCTGATAGCAATTAGAAGTCGCGAGTATGAACGCTTTCAGATCGATTAAATTGGAGTGGATACCAATTAACGACCGGATAAAATCTAATTGATTCAAGTTTGTGTATGATTTTATGTTTGCATAAGGTTGTGATCAAAGTTGGTTTTGATCAGCCTCTTAGTTCTATATCTTTTCTGTCTCTCCATTGAGAATATCATGGATCGTTTATATAGTCCAAAAACCGTTATTAAAACGGTTAATAAGCAGTTAACAAGAAGCAAAATAACTGTAAAAGAGTTATTTAAACGCATACTAACTAGCAGCAGTTTCTGCATAATAGCAGCAGGCTAATAGCACTAGCAGCAGGTTCTTAAACCAACTAGCAGCAGGTTAGTCTCGTAGCAGCAGACTCTTAAACCAACTAGCAGCAGGTTTACACAACACTAGCAGTAGGTTAATAATGCTAGCAGTACCATCCATAACAAGCCATACTATCTGCTATAACTAGCAGTACCAACTCTCCTTTGAACCTTCGTTAGTCCAGTTAATATCCAAATAAGTGTAGACCCTTATTTGCATATCAAACTCAATCTATGTTTACACTAAAATACCAACAATCCTAGTAGAATACTAATTAAGATATCCTAGTCCTAGTCCGATAGAACTTATCAGATAACCACCTAAAAGAATAATCCGAAACAGACTCCAAAACAAATAAAACTTTCTAAATAAAAGAAACATCTCAGATACTTGGACTTCCGGCTTCAATAACCGCATCACAAATATATTCATTGCAAGTTATTTGTCCCATAAAATTTGTTTTTATGTAGAAATGTAGAATAGTTGTACAAGGTAATTTACAACCCTTGTTATTCCCCCCGTTACAAATTCGAACTAGAGGAGACCATTTCTATCTATAAATAGGTCGACGTGAAAAATTTATATAAGCCCGTAAGTCTCAAAATAAGCCGGAAAATTGAGGCTTTTAAAATATAAGCCGAAAAACAAATAAGCTCATAAGCCACGTACCTCTTAAAGTTGGCTTCATAGCTAAAGTGTTTATGGTTGTATTAGTTTGCAATCCACTAATTTCAATTAATTTCTTTTGTATGTTTAGTTAATGTATAGAAATTAGTTAATGATTAAGAATGATAGTTTATTGGGTAGGACCTCTCAAATTCATGGTTTGTATTTATTCTTTTCTAGAATCAATTCAAATTGGTAAAAGAGTAGTCAATTCTGATGAACCAAGGACTGACTAAAATATTGAGATGGTCAAGATGGTGCAAGTATGTTGTAGATGGAAACTATGAACTGGTGGTTGTTGCAACAGATGTCATAGTAGAGACACACAAGGGAATGATAGAATGATCGAGGCCGATAACAGGCAATAAAGTCAATAAAGTGATTAAAGTCACCGATGGAGTGCTGATTGGGCAGGAAGTACTTTCATCGGGGTTTAAGTAAACCACCCTTTTATAATGTCGGTTTAGTTGGACCTGGGGTGGGCTAACTTTCTGCTCACTTATCTTTTGGTCACTCATTCTTACGATCATTGGATTTATCGCTTCCATGAACCAAAAAGTTGCTAGTCAGTGGTCACATCTTTTTTTCTTGTATTCCCCCCATTAGGGACTTTTACTGTGACGGGTGAACGCCTTATCACTCATTTGCGAACAGACTTCTGCCATCTTGGCCTCTGAAGTCTTAATCTTTTTGTCAGCCATTAGTTTATTTAATTCCAATTTGATAAGACTGGCCTTGTGAAAAGAACAAACCCAAACTGTAAATCAAATAATGAACACAATAGTTTAGGCGACGTCAAGAGGTCTACCAGCTCTCCCAAATTATACTAAGTCCGTTTATAAAATTGGTGTGTTGGATACAATGAGATTACAACTCTAAAGCCTATTTATAGATTTTTATTGATGAGAATTCTTTCAAGACTTTGATTCCTAACAGTTATTAAATTGTAGCACCCAATAAAATAACTTCAAGACTTATCTGATGTGGATTTAACTAGTTATAGTTGCTAATATGTTATCTTTTTCAATAGAAGATGGCCCCGGAATAGATGGCTTCCAAATAATTAGGGATGCAAAACCAGGAGGTAAACTTTTAGGCCGTGGTTTTCCTGTGCGTGGGACCTCAGTATGCATGTTTCAGGTAAAAGAACATTATACATTCCAATTTTCAGCAAAAGTATACTTTAAATCTAAGAGAGATTAGAGAATGAGAGATTGATATATTATAATTTTGTTTCTCTGTCAGTGGGTTCGTTTACTTGAGGACGGAACAAGGGAGTACATTGATGGTAAGTATTTAGAGACTCCTATATACCATTTGACAAGCATAGTTTGGCCCATTATCTAATCCCGCTGATCCACTCATTTTGCTACATCAAGTAAAATGGTTGGTTTATGATAGATTGTGGCATTTGATTATTATTTGTGTTTAGAAGGGAGGAAGGCAGGGTATCTTGCAGGAATGCAGTCCCATCGGTATCTATTTGTTCTTGACCCGCGGTATTCTTGATGACACAGGGGCCACAAATCCTGAATATGTAGTTACAGCGGATGATGTTGATAAACTTATTGCTGTTGAGTGCATAACAATGGATGAGCAAGGTCGTCAAGGGGAAATAGTTCGACTTTTCGCTAATAAACAGAACAAGATAACGTGTGGTAAGATTAGTCGGCTAACAGTTTTAAATTCAGAAGTTAATAGAAGTGTTGAAAAGCTTGGTAATTTTTGCCTTCTTCTTGAACTTGCAAGTGTATTAATAATCTGTTGATTGTTGAAAATTTAACTATCAAAATTTTATATTCTAATCTTTTGATAATATGATATCCGGCAGATCCAAAAATGCAACAGGAAATAGACAAGTATATGTCAGCTGGTCAAGCATCATTTAGGTTGTGCTGCTGGTTTTGTTTCGGCTCATTCAGATCTGAATACGTCTGAAGTCTGATTCGGTCAGACATTTTCAGATTCAGACTGTTTGTTTATTCAGACATCTGAAGTCTGAATACATCTGAATAGGGTCTGATTCATTCAGACATTTGAATATGTCTGATTACATCTGAAAAGCTTAAACTTTACACCTACTTCTTTTCAATCCTTATCTTCTCATCTTGGTCTTGATTTTTTATTAATAATCATGAATGGAGGGTCTTTTGGTTTGTTTTATAGCGAAATGATTGTTTTTTGTTTATTCAGACACTTTATAAAAACAAACAGACTAAAATAATTCAGATTTAGACTTTTGGACCACTAATTCAGATTCAGACGTGGTATTCAGATTCAGATATAAAATGTCTGAATAAACAAACAACACCTTTAGTGTTTTGCTGCTGGTATAGTTTCTTGCACCTTATTCGTTCGCATGCATATTTATAAACGTAAACTAAATCAACGTGTAAACTACATGGAATTCTTACCAAAGTAAATGCTCTTTTTAGTGATTTTTTTTGGAAAGTTTATTTCTCCTACAAGCTACTTTCAGTTTATTTACTATTAACACTTGATTTTATTATTCTTACAGATGGATTCCTCTGAAAATTGGGAGCAAACAACATTCACTTTGAGCAGATCGAAGTACCAAATAAGGATCAATGGGACCCAAGAAATTGTCATCGACGAGAAATATTCCAGAGATTTATCGGTACGTAAAATTAATCTAATTAATTTTATGTAGTATTATTGGTGACAATTTAGACTCATTTCTCCTACAAGCTACTTTCAGTTTATTTACTATTAACACTTGATTTTATTATTCTTACAGATGGATTCCTCTGAAAATTGGGAGCAAACAACATTCACTTTGAGCAGATGGAAGTACCAAATAAGGATCAATGGAAATTTCCACGTAAAAATGGTGATTAAAATATTGACAGAGATTAATATATAATTAACCGTTGTTAATTTTAGGGAATTTTTGCGGTTTGTTACACATTGTAATGTTCATATAGAAAACTCAAGGTCCAAACTATTGACTTTTCTGCTTATTTATAAACCTATGAACTCACCAGTTTTTTGCTGACTTTTAGCATGTTTTTCTCAGGTGTTAAGCAACTCATTATTGGCAAGGCGTGGCAAGGCGATGGTCATAAACTATTTACCGAAGTGTGTTCACACATTTTCATGACTTGTTTTTACGGGACCATTAAACTTTTGGGCTCATCTATTAAATTTAAAACTCAGATGTAAACTTGATTTATTCCAACTAAATGTATTTTAACGGAGTGTTATTCCGTTCTTTATTATCTTGTGTTATGATTTTCAATTTAGTAGCACCCCATGACCCGAATGCTTCCGCAATACCAGATTTTGGGGGTGTTACAGCATAAATCTTAAGATCTATGCTCAGGGAAGAACTCTTTGAAATCAACTTTCTGGTCTGAGCATAGAACTTAAGATCTATGCTCGGGGAAGAACTTCTTGAAAACCAATTTCTGGTATGAGCAAATATCTTAAGACCTATGCTCAAGGAAGAACCTTTTAAACTCAAATTTCTGGGTTGAGCATGGATCTTATCAGTAGAGGTGGCAATTTAAGACCCATGGTTAAATTTTTGATCTAGTTGGTTAAATATTTTTAATGAGATGGGTCTAGATGGGTTTAGTTTATTTTAATTGATGGGTCTAGATGTGTTTTGTTGATTTTAATTAATTAATATTAATGGATCTAGTTGGTTCTAATATTATACCCACATGGGTCTAATACTATATCCACATGGTCTAAATTGGTTATTAACTAAAATGACTCCCAGTCAACTTTTGTTCATTTTTATACCTTTTTTTTTTTTTAATTATTTTCTTTACGTTTTTATACGTTTTCATCCGTATTTAGACGTTTTCATCCGTATTTAGACGTTTTCATCAGTATTTATATGTTTTATTACGTTTTTATCCGTTTTCGTCCGTTTTTATAAGTTTTCGGCCCTTTTTTATGTTTTTGTACGTTTTTATACGTTTCCATCCGTTTTCGTCAATTTTTTACGTTTTCGTCCGTTTTTGTCCGTATTTTTACGTTTTCGTCCGTTTGTAGTCCGTGTTTTACGATTTTATACGTTTTCGTCCGATCTTTTACGTTTTTATACGTTTTCATCCATTTGCGTCCATTTTTTTACGTTTTCATCAGTTTTTATACGTTTTCGTCTGTTTTTTAAGGTTTTAAACGTTTTCATCCGTTTTAGTCCTTTTTTTACGTTTTTATATGTTTTCATTCGTTTTCGTCTGTTTTTATACGTTTTCGTCTATTTTTTTACGTTTGTATACGTTTTCATCTGTTTTGTATGTTTTTATACGTTTTCATCCGTTTTCGTCCGTTTTTATACGTCTTCGTCCGTTTTTATAAGTTTTCGTTCGTTTTTATACGTTTTCATCCGTTTTCGTCAGTTTTTTTACGTTTTCGTCCGTTTTTATACGTTTTCATCCGTTTTCGTCCGTTTTTTATGTTTTTAACCGTTTTCATCCGCTTTCGTCTGTATTTTTACGTTTTTATACTTTTTCATCCGTTTTTATATGTTTTCATCCGTTTTTATACGTTTTCGTCCCTTTTTTTACGTTTTCGTCCATCTTTAGTCTATTTCGTCCGTTTTTTTACGATTTTATATGTTTTCATCCGTTTTCGTCTCGTTTTTACGTTTTCATCTGTTTTCGTCCGTTTTTTACGTTTTCGTCCCTTTTTATATGTTTTAGTCCGTTTTTTTTAGTTTTTATATGTTTTCATCCGTTTTAGTCATTTTTTACGTTTTTATATATTTTCATTCGTTTTCTTCCGGTTTTATACGTTTTCATCTCTTTTTTTAACTATTTTATACGTTTTCATCCATTTTTTTCTTTTTTTTTACGTTTTTATCCGTTTTAGTCCATTTTTTTTACGTTTTTATCCCTTTTTTACGTTTTCGTCCGTTTTGATACGATTTCGTCCGTTTTACACGTTTTCGTCCGTTTTTATCCGTTTTCATCCGTTCTTATACATTTTCATCTGTTTTTTTTACGTTTTCATCCATTTTTAATGATTTTATATGTTTTCATCAATTTTAGTTCGTTATCATCCCACTTTTTAAGTTTTTATTCGTTCTCATCCATTTTCGTCTTTTTTTTACGTTTTTAATCGTATAAAAATGGACGAAGACTTACAAAAACGGACGAAAACGTATAAAAACGGATGAGAACTGATGAAAACATATAAAAACGGATGAAAACGTATAAAAACATACGAAAACGTAAAAGGGACGAAAACGGATGAAAACGTAAAAAAATTGACTAAAACGCAAAAAAATATGAAAATGGACGAAAACATATAAAAACTGAATAAGACATATAAAACTGATGAAAACGGACAAAAACGGTAGAAAACATATAAAAACTGATAAAAACGTAAAAAAAAAGGAAGAAAACGTATAAAAACGAACAAAAACGTATAAAAGCGGATGAAAACGTGAAAAAACAGACGAAAATGGATGAAAACGTAAAAAATGGACGAAAACGGATGAAAACAGACGAAAACGTATAAAAACTGACGCAAGCGTATAAAAACTGATGAAAACGTACCAAAACGGATGAAAACGGATGAAAGCGTATAAAAAATGGCGAAAACCTATAAAAAATGACGAAAACATAAAAAAGTGGACGAAAACGTATTAAAACGTAAAAAAATGAACGAAAACGGATGAAAACGTATAAAAACGGATGAAAATGTATAAAAACATACGAAAACGTTAAAAACAGACGAAAACTTATGAAAACGGACGAAAACGTATAAAAAGTGACGAAAGCTTATAAAAACTGATGAAAATGTAAAAAAAACGGACGAAAACATATAAGAACAGACGAAAACGTATAAAAACGGATATTAAATACTATTTGTCTTTCTTTACAATAAGAGTAAATTGCAAAAATCGTCCTTGTGGTTTGGCCAAATTGCATGTTTGGTCCGTACTGTTCATTAAGTGCAAAAAAGGTCCTTATTTTCCACTGTTATATTCAGTTTTGGTCCCCCACGTGTATCTCCGTTATCTTTCCGTCTAATGGTTGTGCACGTGCATTTAATAATGAACATAAATGTCTCTAATATAGGGATATAAAGGCATGTACAGCCTCCTTTCTTGCCAAACATGTTGTAAACCTAATTTCTCTCAACCCTGAAATACCAACAGTAGCAATCCAAGAGCAGATGCAGTCCAAGTTTCAAATAGATGTTTCTGCAACAAAAGCTTTCAGAGCTAAGTCTAAGGCAGAAGTTAATTTGAGGGGTGATGCAGAGGGTCAATATGCTTTATTGAGAGATTATGCTGAACAGTTAAAGAAGTCTAACCCAAACACAACAGTGAAGATAGATGTTTACAGGCCTCATAATCCAAATGACACTTCAAGAAGGTTTAAAAGGATATATATCTGTTTGGGTGCTCTAAAAGAAGGTTTTAGAGCTTCTGGGAGAGAGCTGCTAGGGTTGGATGGTGCATTTATGAAAGGTCAACATCCTGGACAACTGATAACAGCTGTGAGTGTGGATGCTAATAATGGAATCTACCCTGTAGCATCCTGGACAACTGAAATGGTAAAAGGGAGCAAGTTAACTAGGAAAGGTGGGACTGTCACTTGTGACAACTGCCTAAAAAAGGGTCATAACAAAAGAAGCTGTAAGGAACCAAATCCATGGAAAGATCCAAATTATGGGGCTGCACAGTCATCTGCAGCTGCTGAAAAAGGACCAAGTGGTGATCAAGCTGCAAGTGTTCATCAAGCTGCAAAGGCACCAAGGCAACCATCAAAGACCACTGCAAGTCAATCCAAGACCACTGCATCAAAGGCAACAAGGAAAAGCCCAAGGAAAAAAACTGCAAGTCAATCCAAGCCCACTGCAAGTCCAAAAAAAGGGAAGAACTGCTAGATTTGGTTAAGTAACAGTATGGTTATGTATTAGTAATCCATGTAGACATTATGGTTATTATGTATTAGTACTCTTATGACATGATGGGAACAATTGTGATGCAAATTTTCAGTTTAGCAAGTTGAAAAACTTGTTTAATGTATGGCAAATGTTACCCTTTCAGTGATGCAGATGTGTTCTTTACTTTGTGTTGTCATGTTTAAGGCATATTGCATATGTGTTATGCCTTTGTTTGCTTGTGTTGTTTTTCCAACATCAGATTAAAATCATACACAGACTTAAGATGTTAAGACAATGGCCATTTATGGTCTTTATGTTATGTTACTTTCTTGTTGTAAGCAGATTCTTTTGGCCACTATTTTGTTCTCATGTCTGCACAAGACTTATGGTGTTGCAGTTTGATTCTTTTGGACACTATTTTTTTCTCATTGACTGTCAATTGACTGCTTTGGAATTAGATAAAGTGTACATTGAAACTAAATGCTTATGCAGTGTATTGGTGAGTTTTGCATTGAAACTAAATGCTTTGCATTTAAGTTTACATTGAAACGTGTGGTAATTTTTGCTATAAATTGACATACACACACCACACATTACACACAAACCATCTGAGATCACACATTGTCAAAAAAATGAGTTCAAATCCTCCAGTCATTCAGATTTCATCTGATTCAAGTTCTACCAAAACAAAGGGAAAAGGAATAAAGTTGGAAACTTCATCTGAATCAAGCATTAACTGTAGCTTTTTGAATGATAGCTGGGTGTCCAACTATCATTCAACATCAGAGGAAGAGGATTGTGTGTCCAAAAAGGGTAAAGAGTTGGAAGCTCAGTCAAAGAAGCTGAGTCAAAAAAAGGTAAATGCTTATGCTAGCTATCATGTTATCACTGCACCTGTGAAAGGTAACCCAACCTATGATGGAAGGGTTCAAGTGCTTGGCACTCCAAATGGGCACACTTGGGAAGTCATCCATGGACAGAGGTGGAAGAGGGGCAAAGGGAATTGAATGAAGTCATCCAGGGCACACTCTATGTACTGTCTTTTTCTTATGATGTCAGTTTAAGAAGCTTTGTGTAATGCACCAATGTATGATCCTACTATCTAATGAAGAATGCATCTGTGTATGCATTATTTAAATAAAAATCATACACATTCGTAGTAGTATCATTAAACTTGAAATTATCATTCATACTTGAACATTCATACATATAACAAAATTCATTGACTATAGTCAATTTTTAAGTTCAAGATGAACATTCATACATGGCTTTATCAGCTTACAACAAGAAAGTAACTAAGAACAAGACCCAACTACAAATCAACCATATCTTCAATCTTCGTCTTCCAGCAGCCATTTCAACCAATGATTGTTGAAGCCGGTTTCTTGAATTAAGTAGACCAGGAATGATTTGCTTTGAACGAGCACACATTGGAGGATCAACCCAATCAAAAAACCCACAATCCGTTCCCTACAAATTAGTACTTCAATCAATAACTTGTGGAAAAAATATAACTACAAATTACTACTTACAAAAAATTCTGGGCATGAGTGAAAACGACGTCCTGGGTTAAGATTTGTCCATGAAGTACGCACACGGGTCTTACTACCACAGTAACACGTCACCATTTTAGCTAATTGATTTTTCCCTTTTTACTTCTTTAGGGTTAGGGTTTTAATTGGGGACTAGTGTTCTTGGAGTGGGAAAGTGCGGGGTGGGGTTTTTTATTAGTTGGGTAGGGGACCAAATTAATTTATTGATATAATGTTGAAAGACGAAAATGCCCCCTTGTGGAATGCACGTGCACAACCATTAGACGGGAAATTAACGGAGATACACGTGGGGGACTAAAACTGAATGAAACAGTGGAAAATAAGGACCTTTTTTGCACTTAATGAATAGTACGGACCAAACGTGCAATTTGGCCAAACCACAAGGACGATTTTTTCAATTTACTCTTACAATAATGAATAACTTTGTTCCATGATGAAAAAAACTAGGAAACCCTAAGGGTGTGTTTAGTTTGAGGAAAACCCGACCCGACCCGACCCGACCCATACCCATCTAGACCCATCCTTCCAAGGGACCTATCTAAACCCATACCCATATAAGACCCAAGACCCGACCCGACCCGATGATGAAGCGAAAAGTGTACCGCTTTTAGGGGGTCATTTAAGCCCTAAATCGTATTTATTTGATCAAATATTGCCCTAAATCGTTCCTTTTTGTCATTTTAGGTACTTTGGAGAAGAAATCTGGAAAAGGAAGCATTTTGGACGTTTTTGGAGCATAAAAGTGAAGAAAACGACAAAGTCTCAAAAATCTGCTAGAAAGTACCTGTGACGGCGTCAAGCCCCAGTGTGACGCCGTCAACCCTTGATAAGCCAGAGAGGATTTTGGACGATTAAAAGGGGACGGCGTCAAGAAGGCCATCAAGAAACCCTAACCGCGGCGAGGTGACGGCGTCACGCTCTATAACGTGACGCCGTCAGATCTGTTTTCCTGTATATATTTTCATAATTTTTAGTCATTAGTGTGCAACTTTGTGAGGAGAAACCCTAAGACGATTTTTCTGCCATTTTTAAGGGTTTTATACCCTTGGATCTCCCATGTTCAATTGAAGATAAGTAATCAATTAATCATTCAATATGTCTATGTGTTGTTTGATTATATCATGTTCTTGTCTTTTATTTAACATGCTAGGCTAGATTTATCTTGTGTTTGCTTAGATCTAATGAAACCTAACTATTGATTATTGGTTGTTGGTGTGTTATTAATTGTATTGGATGATTGTTTATCGATGTTAGGCTTAAGAAAACTGGCTAACCTCCTATACGGTAACTCGCTTGAACGTCTTAAGAAACATGAACCAATGCGTACTAAGGTTTTTATGGTTGTATTTGATCCGTTCCAAACCGGCTATCTTTTATTTCTCTATCACACAAATCAACCACTTGTGAATGGTCAACCGTAATAAATGATAAAAGGCAAACAGTCTCAGAACGAATGCTCGTGTGTAGTGTGAACCAGGCAAGTGATCACCTGGGTCGTTTCCCAACGAGATGTGAATGGAAAACTGTGAAAAGCTAGGATTAGAGTGACAGATGATTTAGATTGCTTTTGATTTTTGCTTTAAACAATTCTAAATAACAAATTAAAACAGATATGCACAGGAAAATTAAACGCGAATAAATAAACTAAAACGCGTAACGGAAAAGCTAAAATGGGACAAAAACTTAGATTTATGAAATTTAAAAACTAAAAATGTAAAATGACTTAAAACTTATTTAAAAACTTAAATTATATTTTTTTACACTTTTTATCTATTTATTATTAATTATTTATTATTTAATTACTTATTAAACTATTTAAATTTATAAAAAATACTAAATGAACAAAGAAAAATCTAAAACTTTTTCTATAAATATTATATGTTATTAAAAAGCTAAGAAAATTATAAAAATGAAAATTACTTAATTAAAATTTAAAAAGATAAATTCTATTAAATAGAAGCTATCACTATATTTCTATTTTTGGTTTTCTTAAGGCCTAAAAATATAATTATATTTTTCCTAGATTAAAAATTACAAAAGAAAATTATGAAAATTGGATTTATATTTTTCTGATTATTTTTCTATTTATTATGATTTAATTACTATTTTAAACTAATTAAAAGATAAAAAATATTAAAACTATTAATAAAAATCTGAAAATTTTATCTAAAATACTTTATGTTATGAAAAAGCTAAGAAAAATATAACTGAGGTCACAGCTTATTCTGATAAGCAGTGAAAAATCAAAAAGCTACGAACTGCTTAATACCAAAAATGGGTTAAGTATATTAATGTGTAGAGTTATAACGGAACTAGTGCCCTAGAGCAGATGGAAGGGGGTGTGTGTGTTATGCATGTTATACTAGCGAGAGGTCTCAGGTTCGAATCCCACACCCCACATTTTTGCTATTTTATTTTTTTTGATTTTTTCTTTATTGAAACTTACTAAGTAGCTTATGATGAACAATTTTTATAACTAGTACGACTTTTGGATCTCAAAGAATAAGCTAGAAATAGCTTATGCAGTTGGGCTTATGAACTTTTAAGATTTTGAGATTATCAAACAAGCTAGAAACTTATCAAGAAGCTATAAGCTTATGAACTTATGTACTATGGACTGAAGTCCACTTAATTGAACTAATGAAATCGAAAATACTAGCTTGAATAAGCCAAATAAGCTCAAAAGAGCTTATGGCTTAAAAGGACTGCTAGTTGCCCTGCACCAGGGTCAACTGAGCAACTTTGATGCTAGGTTTGAGGCTTCTAAAGACTTACAAAAATCTAACTAAAAATTCCTAGGGGAGTTGAGCTGGTAGGGTTTAAGGATCAAAAGGAATTAACTTATTCGAGCTTATGGTGTGTGAATTAAAAAATCTCAAAGTTTCTTAATTACCACAAAGACTGCACATGCAGTCTGTTTAACTGAGTTGCTATGCAACTTGGTGTAGACTCATGCAATGGTTCTAGGCTTTTGAAGACTTGATAACTAGACTAAATGGAACACAAAAATGCCAAAGTGAATGGCTGAATAAGCCTATGGCTTATTTTGACTTATTTGAGCTTCTATTTTGACTGAAAATCACAAGAACTATGAAAAGGTGCTTAACTGATCTAAGGGACTTATCTAGACCTGGAAATGACTTATAATTACCAAGATAAGCTGGCTTAAAGTTGGCTTAATGGCACATCTACAGTACAAGTGGGTTTTAACCCGTTTGACTTTTTGTGCCAAACAACCCTTATGGGTTGACTGTCTTGGTATTTGAACTGAATAAGGTTGATTTAAGCTGAACTCTTGAATACTTATTGATTAATAACTATTATTGATTATATTTAACAACTTTTAAAGTAATATTAAGCAGTTTAAATAAGCTATGATAATATTGACTATTTTTGACTTTTTTAGATTTTTAAGTGAAACTGAATGAAATGCTAATTAAGACTTAATGAACTGATGAACTATGATCACTAGTAACTGATAAGTAAGAAATTATAACAATAAGCTGAATATAAGCTATAAAACAGTAAAATGAGAAATCAAGCTAAAATTTGGAATTAAGCTTACAACTGTAATGATTTTAGAGCAATGGACCAAGAACAGAACCTTTCTAGCTTGTTTACACAAGCTAGAAAACACCCCTTAGCCTTCCTTTATAGCTTTTAATTCCACAGATAGCTTATTTGACCCCGAATTGACTTTCATTGACCATCTTCTTCATTTGAATTTAAGAACTGGATTATACTAGATAAACTTACAAAAAGCTATATAAAGCTTGTATAAGCTTATTTCAAGGTTGTGTGAAGCTTTTGATGGGATCTTAACAGTATTAGAGCTTATACGATTCACAGTATAATTTGAGAATTGATAATTACTAAACTTGAGCACAAATTAACTTGAAACTGAAACAAAGTAACTGAAATGAACTTATATTGATAACTTAAGTTGAGAATTACAATAATTAAGATTGATTTAAATAAAACGATTATACTAATTTAACTAACTGCCCTTCTTGGCTTACAAAGCTATTCTATTTATACAAAACTAACTGGGATCTTCATGTCGACATCCTCTGAATCTTTTAGCACCCTTGGATTACTTCAATTCGATCTCAGCCCTTGATTTCACTTTTTGGCGCCAAAATTGATAGTAGTGGGTTGAGCAGGTTTAAGCATTTAATGCTTTAGGAGGAGGTGGAGAAGAAGCTTTAAAAGCTTTTGGCATTGTTAGGTGAGTGGGATTGGATGGGTGGTGGTATAGCAGAGAAACAATGGGCAAGGTGGTTTGGCGGGTTTTAGAGGTTAGGGAAGAGTTTGACCGAAGTCAACTGGTATTTAAATACCAGGTTGGGTCGGGTTGGGTTTTAAGGGAGTTGGGCTTGTTGGGCTGGGTTTAGATAATTAGGATGGGTTGGGTTTGTTTGTTTATTTATTTTGGGTCCGGTAAGGTTTAGATCCGGATTTAGGTTTATAATTAAATCACAAGGACCAAAATGTGTAATATTCTGAAACTTGAAGGGCCAACCTGTAAATTCACATTACATATCACAAGGACCAATAGTGCCATATAATTAGTTCAAAGGTTTATTTTTGATAATTTTCCATTTTTAAAACCTTAAGGACCATTTCTGACATTTTTCAAAGTTGAGGGACCAAAGTTGTAAATTTGTAATTTTTAACTTCAAAGGACTTTTCTAACAACTTATGAATCCCCAAGGACCTAAAATGATATTTGTACAAGTTTTTAGTGATCAGGGACTAGTTTTGACAACTTTGAAAGTTGAGGGACTGAAACTGCCAATTATGCAAACTTTGTTCGTTTTTCAACTGTTTTTAAACATTTTGCATTTGAAACATATAAAACACAATTCTGGGATAATTTCAGTATTATGATGCATTTCTGAGTGTTTTTGGATGTTTTGGCAGTTCAGATTAGGTAAAAATGATGAGTATTTAGACACTCATCAATCCCCCACACTAAACTATTGCTAGTCCCTAGCAATATTTTATGAAGATTTAATGGATTTGAAAGACTCTTTACCAAAAGCCATTACTTCTGGAGTAGCCAATTGTTTCAGTTCAAGTAAGAACTTTGGTACAATGATAACCAAGTGATTTTGAGCAAACCACAAGCTGTCAACGGTTTTGATTTGTCTTTACCAAAAGCCGTTTGCTTCTGGACTAGCCAACTCTTAGATAAATTATCAATATTATCTTTGGTGAGCTGATTACCAATCATGGATTTTCACTGCCTTAACCACAAGCCATAACCTTGCGGGCTAGCCAACTCTTCACTTATGAAGATATGGTGAGTCGAATACCATACAATTTTCGGCAAATTGTAAGCCATCAAGGGATTTGAGACATCTTTACCAAGAGCCGTTTGCTCTCGGATTAGCCAATCCTTATGTGGGTTAGACATGGCGGACTGATAACCATTTATTGAATTCTAAATGAGAAAAATTTTTAAAATTTTGGCTAAAATGGGGGTACTAGATGGTACATTTGATCAAATTCGCAAGAATTCCCCCCCCCCCCACACTTAGAACTGAATATTGCCCTCAATATTCAAAGAACCGGTTGTTAAACCAACACTTAGAACGTGAAAGGGAAATATTAATAGCCATTATTTTTATATATACACATTTTTTTTTTTTTTTTTTTTTTTTTTTTTTTTTGAAATTTACATATATACAACATGTGGGGCATCTCCCCCACACTAGATGGTAGAACAGAGAAAGAAAACAGAGACACGGGTGAAAACCCATGTTTTGCTAATGTTTTTGATCACCGAGTCACTAGCTTGACTCGATCCCCGCATTCATTGGTTCATGGGGAAAGTTTGAAGATCCGGGACAACCATGAATGGTATGTCCTCTCCAAAGTAGTGTTTTAAACGATGACCATTCACTTTGAAATTAGGACCGTCAGCTTGAGATAACTCAACGGTACCATATGGATAAACCTTTGTGATAGTGAATGGACCAGTCCAACGGGTTTTGAGTTTGCCTGAGAAGATCTTTAATCTTGAATTGAAAAGAAGGACTCGATCACCAACGTTAAAAACGCGGTTCTTTATTTTTGAGTCATGAATCTTCTTTGTCTTTTCTTTATAGATCAAAGAGTTCTCGTAGGCCTGATCAC
Source organism: Artemisia tridentata subsp. tridentata (assembly GCA_021014915.2). Classification (NCBI taxonomy): domain Eukaryota; kingdom Viridiplantae; phylum Streptophyta; class Magnoliopsida; order Asterales; family Asteraceae; genus Artemisia; species Artemisia tridentata. The sequence continues at coordinate 20,370,017 of CP139505.1, forward strand.
GCAGTTCATTTAGTTCATTCATTTGAACTTTACGGTGATCACCCGCAGTTTGGAGGTCAAAGTTAGCATGTTTCAAGGCCCAGTAGGCTTTGTGCTCTAATTCGATCGGTAGATGACATGCCTTTCCGTACACAAGTTTGTAAGGCGTACACCCAATGGGTGTTTTGTAAGCTGTACGAAAGGCCCATAGTGCATCATCCAACTTATCCGACCAGGATGCACGATTTTCTCCTACAGTCCTTTCTAGGATTCTTTGTAAAACCCTAAAATCTGAAAGCATGGTAAAAGACTAAAATACCCCTATGATATTAAAAACTAAATAAAAGGGTTTATAAAGTATCAAATCAATTCCGAATATCTGGAAATGGACAAGTTATGATGCCAAATAATTTTGGCAATTTCAATAAATATTTTTGTTCAAAGTACAAATGACCAAAATACCCTTGTACCACCGAATGGTATTGATGCATGATAATAATTATTAATTAAATTCTAATAATGGAATTTAAATGCATTTTTAATACAAATTAAGTGTGAAATTATTCCTTTTGACTAGGCCATTTATTGGGGCCGTTTTTCTTGCTTCTTTCCCCCCTAAGACCGGCCTAATTCCATCCTAATTGATAAAACACCATTTTAATCAAAAAGCCCTAGCCGCTTGGTACAAAACACACACATTAAATCACCAATCATCCATCCGATTTTCTAGATCTTGAAACATATTTTTCTGGTGTTTTTCGTGGCCTAAAGAAGTCTAGAAAAATTGGTCTAGGTCGTGAAGGTCGCTCGTTTGATCGATAGATTTTATTTTGTCATTCGAGAGGTAAATTCCAAAACCGTTCATATGATCTTTGTAAAATTCGTTTCTCATTTTTCTCATGATCCTTATATCCTATATGATCTATGAAAAATGATTTCAAGGTTTGTGGATCGCTCATTTGGTCGTGGTGATTTTATTGGGGTCGAGGTGTTCTAGCCGTATAACAAAAATCAAAACCAATCCATCCACTCGTTCTATAATTTATCTGGTATTTTTCTAAGCTTATAATGATCATATATATTGTGGGAAAAATGTTAAAACCCAGCCATTCATTGTATTTCGATCATATGCTAATTATTGATTTCGAAACCCTAAAAACACAATAAATCTATAATACGACCATACGAATTTTCTGGGCTGGTTTTATATTTTTCGTGGCTTCCTTATACATCACATATCATCACAAAAATGGTCATTCGAATTTTTGAGGCTTAAAACCCTTGTTGGTGAATTTATGTCTTAATCGATTTAAATAGAAACAAAAGAGAAATATATATGAAAAATACTAGGACCCAATCGAATTAGGGTTTATATAATTGAATCTGGACTTTTAAGGTATTATAATGATATGGTAATGATTATATGATGATTAGGAATAATTAGGGTTTGATTTTGATATATAAATGTTATACCGATTTTGAAATAAAAGGTTAAGGGTGGGTCTTGTAAACTCTTAAACTTGTGGGTTATTTTTAGAATATTATTTGGGCTGTATATAATTCGTATAAAATATAAGATGAAGGGCCCATGTGTAAATTTTATATTTGGAAGGGTTAAAATGGTTAATTAATTAATATGTAATTCGATTGAAAAATAATTAAAATGGAAGGATCAAATATGTAATTTCTGGAAAGTTAAGTTTGATTTGAGTAATAAATTATATTCAGGGGATAATGTGTAAATTAGGAGATTTATTGGACCATTGTGTAATTATTATTAATTAAAGATTGAAAATGTAAATTAAGGGTTTAATTTGTAAACTTTGTAACTTGAAGGACTTGTTGTGTAATTCTTATTAAATTGATGGTGTGATTCGTACAACATGTTAATTTAAGGGTACTTTGTGTAAAATTGGTAAACTAAAGATTTGATGTGTAATTATAAAGGTTATAAGGTTTAAAATGTAACTTATGTAATTTAAAGGGTATAAGGTGTATATTGTGTAAACTAAAGGACTAAATGGGTAATTCTGGATAACTTAAGGATTTGAATGAACTACTTATGATGTTTTCACTTTAAACCTTCATCTTTGGTATAATTACCTTTTGAACCCTAAGTTATGAAAACTTGTCATATTTAACCTTAAACTTATATAACTTATTTAAAATGAATGTGATTTCCATAATAACCTAATTAATGACTTAACCTAAGTTATATTTTGAATACTGCTAATTATGGAAACTTACTAAATATGGAAACCTGCCTAAAATAGGAAGTTACTTAAAATGGAAGGTGTTGTAACACTTGTCTACCCCTCTAGGTGTGAAGAAGGAGAAGAACTGAGTTCATCCTATCTTATTCATTTTGTTTGTGCTTTGCTGGAATAAGGTACAGATATTCTGCCCTTTTAATAAGGTGCCTTCGACCTCTTGATTTCTGATTTGAACCTATGATATGAACCTTTGGCAATTGAACCTTTGATATGAACCTTTGACTTCTGAACCTCTTATATGAACCCTGTGATATGAACCTTGAGATTTGGACTATGATTATGACATATGAACCTTTGCTTTGATATGAACCTTTGACCCTGACCCCAGTTTGATACTACGAGCCAAAATATGTTTCCTAGCCATGAAGGTAACATGGCCGTGTCATTGATGCACCAATGGCATGACTAGTGTGTAGCCCTAGTGATTTGGTTACACCGTCCCCATTATGATATGATATGAGCTCAATATGATTTGTTTATGGCCAATATGATTTGTTTGGGGGGCGAATGGATGCATCCTAGATATGTTCTGATATGATATGTTTTGATATGATATGATATGGTGACTGGGGCTGGGTGCAATCCACTCCTTTCACAAAATATGGGAGCTAGCTACTCCACCCGAAGAATGAGGACACCCCTCATATTATCTGATTATCTGAGAGGACTCCCCTCTATATGATTTGAAGATTATGGTTACGATATGATATGATATGTTATGATATGGGCTCGTGGTGGATGACTGTCCTAAACCTTACTCTTTATTTCCTTTTCCTATATCTCATTCATTATGATATGCCTGTTCATTTCCATTTGCTTTTGTTTCCGTTTATTATATATATCTGTTCACTGGGCTTTTAAAGCTCAGCCGCACGTTTTATTTCCGTGTGCGGCAGGTTTTAGTTGGAAGCTGGGTATGAGTGAAGAGACCTTTGGACTTAGAAGACCTTGATAGTTTTCGGAAGTAGAAGAGTTTAGAAGGATTGGCATTGACAAACATAGTATTTAGTTTTGTTTCTCAATTGTAACCTTGTAGTTTCAGTATATCATTTGTAACCTTTGAATTTCTATTGTATTATTTAAGTCGTATGTTATGCTTGCCTTTGATATGTCACCATTTGCGTGACACTTCTACCCTTGCCGGGTTGGGGTGTTACATACAGTCCTTTCCAGGATTCTTTTAATACCCCGATTTGAAACTTCTACTTGTCCACTTGTTTGTGGGTGATACGCAGTAGAAAGACGGTGAGTTACACCATACTTTTGCATGACTTTATCAAATTTGTCATTGCAAAAATGCGTACCACGATCACTGATTATAGCACGTGGAGTTCCAAAACGGGCAAACAGAGCTTTCAGGAATTTTACAACTACTCGGGCATCATTAGTGGGTAAAGCTTTTGCTTCAACCCATTTTGACAAATAGTCAACAGCCACGAGAATGTATTTATTTCCTCGAGATGATGGAAATGGCCCCATAAAGTCAATGCCCCAGACATCAAAGATTTCACAAACTTGAATAGCATTTTGTGGCATTTCATTTCGTTGTGAAATATTTCCGTGACGCTGACAAGCTTCACAAGTTTTGATGAGATCTTGGGCATCTTTATAGATTGTGGGCCAATAAAACCCGGAATCAAACACCTTTTTGGCGGTGTAGTTTGGACTATGATGGCCCCCAGTGGGTCCAGCATGGCAAGCTTTGAGAATGTCAATAGCTTCCTGTCCGTAAACACACCGTCGGATGACTTGATCCGCACAGATTTTGAACAAGTAGGGGTCGTCCCAGAAGTAATGTTTAACATCCTTGAAGAATAAAATTTATTCTTCTGTTGGGTCGACATCCCTTTCACTATGAAGTTACCCGCATGGTAATTTGCGAAGTCAGCAAACCATGGGGTAGTAGAATCTCCACGAAAAGCAACTGCACTGAGTGTCTCAAGAGGAAATGTTTCATTTATTTCCTTTTTCTCGAAAACATCTTGGTGTGGGTTCTCTAATCGGGATAGATGATCAGCAGCCAGGTTCTCAGCTCCTTTTTTATCACGTATGGTGATATCAAATTCTTGTAGGAGAAGAACCCAACGGAGTAATCTCGGCTTTGCATCTTGTTTTGCAAAGAGATATTTGAGAGCCGAGTGATCCGTATACACTATACATTTTGTCAAGATTAAATATGGCCGAAACTTCTCAAAGGCGTACACCACAGCTAATAATTCTTTTTCTGTAGTGGTGTAATGAGTTTGAGCTTCAGTCATGGTTTTACTTGCGTAGTGGATAGGTTGAAAATGTTTAGCTTTTCGTTGCCCCAGGACTGCACCGATGGCAAAATCGCTTGCATCGCACATGAGTTCAAAGGGAAAATCCCAGTCGGGGGCAACCAGAATGGGTGCTTCAGTAAGCTTTTTCTTTAATGTTTCAAAAGCTTCGATGCACTCGGGTGAGAAGATAAAAGGAGCATCCTTTTCAAGAAGATGAGTCATAGGCCGGGCGATTTTAGAAAAATCTTGTATGAATCGACGATAGAAACCGACATGACCCAAAAAACTCCTAATACCTTTGACGGTAGTGGGATGAGGTAATTTACCAATGACATCAAATTTAGATCTGTCAACCTCAATCCCGTTCTTTGATATCTTATGGCCGAGGACAATGCCCTCTTTGACCATAAAGTGACTCTTTTCCCAATTTAGACAAAGATTGGTGTCTTCACACCGCTTCAACATGTTTTCTAAATGGGAGAGACATGTTTCGAATGAATCCCCAATGACTGAGAAGTCATCCATAAAGACCTCCATCGTTTTCCCGATCATGTCGGAAAATATGGACATCATGCACCTTTGGAATGTGCCTGGAGCATTGCATAAGCCGAAAGGCATACGTTTATAAGCAAAGGTTCCATAGGGGCATGTAAATGTGGTCTTTTCTTGATCTTGCGGATCAATGGGGATTTGAAAGTAACCTGAGAAACCATCAAGGAAACAATAGTACTCGTTTCCCGCTAATCTCTCAAGCATCTGATCCATGAAGGGCAGAGGAAAATGGTCTTTTCGGGTGGCATCATTTAACTTACGATAGTCAATGCAAACACGCCACCCAGTAACCAATCGAGTTGGAATCAACTCATTCTACTCATTTGTGACAACAGTTATGCCACCCTTTTTTGGAACGCAGTGGATGGGACTAACCCAAGGACTATCAGAGATGGGGTAAATCAATCCTGCATCAAGAAGTTTGATAACCTCCTGTTTGATAACATCGTGGATTTTGGGATTTACCCTTCGCTGGTGTTGGACTGCTGGTTTGAAGTCATCCTCCATTAATATTTTGTGAGTACAAAATTCAGGGTCGAGACCCTTTATGTCGGAGAGTTTCCAAGCAATTGCTTGCTTGTGTGACTTTAAGACCTTTATTAGAGCAGTCTTTTCCTCATCACTTAAGTCTTTAGCAATAATGACGGGTAATTTATCATCACCCTCCAAAAATGCGTACTCAAGATGAGGTGGCAAGTCTTTGAGTTCGACCTCAGGAAATTCATCGTTTTTCTCAACCGATTTAATTTCCTCATTATGAAGTTTAACGGGAGGGAGGGGAGGAGAATTGTCCTGATTTAACAATGTCTCAAGAAGAAGAATATCTCCCTCCAGATCAATCACAGCGTCATCAATTCCTTCCAGAAATGAATCACACTCGAGATAAGCCTCGATCTCTTCCAAATTGAAATTACTTCCCTCAAACGGAGTGAGAGAAGGGGAAGAGTCGGAAATGATAGGTAGAGAAGATGTGGTGGTATCCCCACTCACAGAATTATGAGAATAACCAAGAAACTCTTGTGAGTACTCCTCTGAAATAATATCAATGACATCGATTCGGTTAACCGATTCAGGATCTTTATTTGAAGAGTACTTCGAAGTTTGATCGAGGTTAAAAGTAACAGCTTCATTATCCACACGTAATGTGATTTCATGCTCAAATACATCAATGAGAGCATGTCCCGTTTTTAGGAATCCTCTTCCAAGAATGAGAGGAACCCTGGGATCAGCATCGAAATCAACAACCACAAAGTCAGCCGGAAAATGGAACTTTCCCACTTTCACAAATACATCCTCAGCAATGCCGCGAGGAAGAGATGTGGAACGATCTGCAAGCTCAAGAGTCATGCAGGTAGTAGTGAGTGCAGGAAGAGAAAGTTTTTCCCAGACTGAATAAGGCATCAGGTTAATGCTTGCACCAAGATCAGCCAAGGCATAGCATTCAACCATTCCTGGAAAGACACAAGGTAGTAAAAATCTTCCAGGATCTCCAAGCTTCACCTGAAGCTTTTTCAAGATAACTGCTGAGCAGTTCTCATTTAACGGAGTCTTTGCCATTTCAAACAGTTTTTCCTTGTTGCTTAACAAGTGTTTGATTGTGGATGCAAATTTGGGCATCAAAATGATAGCATCCGCAAAGCTTATATCAAAATGTAATTCCTGAAATATTTTGAAAAACTTTTCCATTTGTTGACTAGCTTTTTCGCGGAGCTTTTGCTCATGTAAACGTGATGGATAAGGAATAGAAGGTTTGGATTTAGGGTTTTCAACAGGGATTTCAAAAACAACTCCTGGTGTGGGTTTCGGTTTCTGGACAACTTGAGGTAGGACGTTGTCGGCACCTCCGTTATTAATAGGAAGTTCCTTGTCCTTAGTCACCTCAGGTTCACTTTCCACTACCTTGGGGAGAGGAGAAGAAGTGGTAGTAGAAATAGTGGGTCCATCATAAGCTTTACCACTGCGTGTGGTGACAGCTTTGAGTTCACCCTTAGGGTTTGGAATGGTATTACCAGGGAGACCTCCCGAGGTAGAAGGTGGATTGATATGATTCATGAGACTGGTAAGCATATTCTTAACTTCGCTTTGAGAGTGATCAATTTTATTTGAAAGCTCATTCTTAAGCTCAGTTCCTTGCTTGTATATTGAAGTTTGAAATTCATTTCTCAATCCAGAGATCTGATTTTGTATTGCCTTCATTTTGTTCTCATTAAACTTGATGTAGTTATCAAGTTCGTTTGGGAGAGGTCCTTAATGATTCGGAGCTGAATACCCTTGATTACCCCTCTGGGGTGGGTATTGATTGTTTGGGGCAGTAAATTGATTTTGCATGTTCTGCCCTCTCTGTTGATTAGGGTTACTCCTATTTGGATTGTTGGGAGGAGGAAATTCGGGTGGCCCGAATTGATTGCTAGCACGGTGGTTTGGGTCCATTTGAGGACGGTATTGATTACCTCCTTGATTGGATGTTCCGGCTATAGCATTGACATCAAATGTATTGCCATCGGTGGCAGTACAATTATAGTAAGCGTGAGGACCACCACAAGTAACACAAACTTCTATTTTTTTGACTTCAGTAGTGTGAGAAGTTTGCGGAGCGGACTCTTTCTTTTGTGTGGAGAAAACCAGAGCTTGAATAACCTTCGTGAGTTCAGCAAGCTGAGTATCAGTACTGGACTGACTCACGGGAGATGAAGTGGAAGGACCAGCACTAGCCTGGGAATTATATGTCCTGTTTCGTGTAGTGCGGACCTTAGACTTATTTTCAATGAGAGCAATGGCTTCCTTAGTGGATTTGCTCAGAAAATTACCTCCAGCTGAGGCATTAAGAGAATCTTGATCAGATGGGTTTAACCCACTGTAAAAAGTGTCCATCTGCATCAAATCGGTGAAACCGTGATGAGGACATTTGCGGAGCAATTCTTTGAAACGATCCCATGCTTCCCTAAATAGTTCATCAAACCTTTGAGTGAATTTCATGATTTCATTTTTAAGATGCGTGGTTTTGGAAGGAGGAAAGAATTCATTTACGAATTTTTGAACTAAATCTTCCCATGTTCTAATTGACCGAGGGGGTTGTTTGTCAAGCCAAATCCGGGCTGCCCCATCTATAGAAAACGGGAAAAGAAGAAGTTTGATTGATTCCTCCGGGACATTTTTACATTTGATGGTGGATGTGATTTTATTGAACCATCGAACGTGATCTTGAGGATCGTCCCTCTCAAAACCATAGAATTGACGCGATGTTACCAGGTTTATCAACCCAGTCTTGAGCTCAAAATTCTCAGCCACGATGGCTGGAACAATAATGGCATCTCCATAACCCTCAGTGGGAGCCTGGAGAAGCTCATTCATAGGGCGGTCTTCTGCCATGATGATAGGGGTTTCGGGATCAGTCCGTATCTCGGGTACGACTGATGGAGCAGAACGTCTCCAACGTCTTCGAGGTATTTTTCCAAGCTCACGGAAAGGGCTTGATGACCTAGAAGAACGAGTGCGCATGCACTTAGCAAAATTTTTGAATTAAAATCAAGATCGAGAGAAAACACAAGTGAACTTAAACCAATAATCAACAAGCGTACGGTAGCTCTCTAAAAGATAAACGCACAGAGTGGCGGAGAAGCAGAGGTGGGCAACTTAATGCTCCTTAAAAACCCGCTTCTTTCAGTCCGACAATTTAATGTCAGACTATCCTAGAACCTCCGTTAGAGTTTGTTTATCAATCAAAGGTGAGCCGATATTCGCAAGTGATACAAAGGCAAGTTTTAAATCTTTGGTTTGGGAACTTATTATGGCCGTACCCCCAGTTAGGTAGTACTCAGTCTTGGTTCTCGATGGTTAATTTTTATTGTTTATTATTAAAGAAAACGGAAAATATTTTTGGGTTTTTAATTTTTATATATGATAATTATAGTAATAATATATATAGAAAAGAAAAGAAAATATTTTTGGTATTTTATATTGTTTTTGGGAAATAGGAACTTCTGATAGAAGGATCTCGAATCACTAATCGCTAAAATTCTTCACAATAGTCGCAGCACACCTCCCCGGCAGCGGCGCCAAAATTTGATCCGTTCCAAACCGGCTATCTTTTATTTCTCTATCACACAAATCAACCACTTGTGAATGGTCAACCGTAATAAATGATAAAAGGCAAACAGTCTCAGAACGAATGCTCGTGTGTAGTGTGAACCAGGCAAGTGATCACCTGGGTCGTTTCCCAACGAGATGTGAATGGAAAACTGTGAAAAGCTAGGATTAGAGTGACAGATGATTTAGATTGCTTTTGATTTTTGCTTTAAACAATTCTAAATAACAAATTAAAACAGATATGCACAGGAAAATTAAACGCGAATAAATAAACTAAAACGCGTAACGGAAAAGCTAAAATAGGACAAAAACTGAAATTTATGAAATTTAAAAACTAAAAATGTAAAATGACTTAAAACTTATTTAAAAACTTAAATTATATTTTTTTACACTTTTTATCTATTTATTATTAATTATTTATTATTCAATTACTTATTAAACTATTTAAATTTATAAAAAATACTAAATGAACAAGGAAAAATCTAAAACTTTTTCTATAAATATTATATGTTATTAAAAAGCTAAGAAAATTATAAAAATGAAAATTACTTAATTAAAATTTAAAAAGATAAATTCTATTAAATAGAAGCTATCACTATATTTCTATTTTTGGTTTTCTTAAGGCCTAAAAATATAATTATATTTTTCCTAGATTAAAAATTACAAAAGAAAATTATGAAAATTGGATTTATATTTTTCTGATTATTTTTCTATTTATTATGATTTAATTACTATTTTAAACTAATTAAAAGATAAAAAATATTAAAACTATTAATAAAAATCTGAAAATTTTATCTAAAATACTTTATGTTATGACAAAGCTAAGAAAAATATAACTGAGGTCACAGCTTATTCTGATAAGCAGTGAAAAATCAAAAAGCTACGAACTGCTTAATACCAAAATTGGGTTAAGTATATTAATGTGTAGAATTATAACGGAACTAGTGCCCTAGAGCAGATGGAAGGGGGTGTGTGTGTTATGCATGTTATACTAGCGAGAGGTCTCAGGTTCGAATCCCACACCCCACTTTTTTGCTAAACTATTTTTTTTGATTTTTTCTTTATTGAAACTTACTAAGTAGCTTATGATGAACAATTTTTATAACTAGTACGACTTTTGGATCTCAAAGAATAAGCTAGAAATAGCTTATGCAGTTGGGCTTATGAACTTTTAAGATTTTGAGATTATCAAACAAGCTAGAAACTTATCAAGAAGCTATAAGCTTATGAACTTATGTACTATGGACTGAAGTCCACTTAATTGAACTAATGAAATCGAAAATACTAGCTTGAATAAGCCAAATAAGCTCAAAAGAGCTTATGGCTTAAAAGGACTGCTAGTTGCCCTGCACCAGGGTCAACTGAGCAACTTTGATGCTAGGTTTGAGGCTTCTAAAGACTTACAAAAATCTAACTAAAAATTCCTAGGGGAGTTGAGCTGGTAGGGTTTAAGGATCAAAAGGAATTAACTTATTCGAGCTTATGGTGTGTGAATTAAAAAATCTCAAAGTTTCTTAATTACCACAAAGACTGCACATGCAGTCTGTTTAACTGAGTTGCTATACAACTTGGTGTAGACTCATGCAATGGTTCTAGGCTTTTGAAGACTTGATAACTAGACTAAATGGAACACAAAAATGCCAAAGTGAATGGCTGAATAAGCCTATGGCTTATTTTGACTTATTTGAGCTTCTATTTTGACTGAAAATCACAAGAACTATGAAAAGGTGCTTAACTGATCTAAGGGACTTATCTAGACCTGGAAATGACTTATAATTACCAAGATAAGCTGGCTTAAAGTTGGCTTAATGGCACATCTACAGTACAAGTGGGTTTTAACCCGTTTGACTTTTTGTGCCAAACAACCCTTATGGGTTGACTGTCTTGGTATTTGAACTGAATAAGGTTGATTTAAGCTGAACTCTTGAATACTTATTGATTAATAACTATTATTGATTATATTTAACAACTTTTAAAGTAATATTAAGCAGTTTAAATAAGCTATGATAATATTGACTATTTTTGACTTTTTTAGATTTTTAAGTGAAACTGAATGAAATGCTAATTAAGACTTAATGAACTGATGAACTATGATCACTAGTAACTGATAAGTAATAAATTATAACAATAAGCTGAATATAAGCTATAAAACAGTAAAATGAGAAATCAAGCTAAAATTTGGAATTAAGCTTACAACTGATAATGATTTTAGAGCAATGGACCAAGAACAGAACCTTTCTAGCTTGTTTACACAATCTAGAAAACACCCCTTAGCCTTCCTTTATAGCTTTTAATTCCACAGATAGCTTATTTGACCCCGAGTTGACTTTCATTGACCATCTTCTTCATTTGAATTTAAGAACTGGATTATACTAGATAAACTTACAAAAAGCTATATAAAGCTTGTATAAGCTTATTTCAAGGTTGTGTGAAGCTTTTGATGGGATCTTAACAGTATTAGAGCTTATACGATTCACAGTATAATTTGAGAATTGATAATTACTAAACTTGAGCACAAATTAACTTGAAACTGAAACAAAGTAACTGAAATGAACTTATATTGATAACTTAAGTTGAGAATTACAATAATTAAGATTGATTTAAATAAAACGATTATACTAATTTAACTAACTGCCCTTCTTGGCTTACAAAGCTATTCTATTTATACAAAACTAACTGGGATCTTCTTGTCGACATCCTCTGAATCTTTTAGCACCCTTGGATTACTTCAATTCGATCTCAGCCCTTGATTTCACTTTTTGGCGCCAAAATTGATAGTAGTGGGTTGAGCAGGTTTAAGCATTTAATGCTTTAGGAGGAGGTGGAGAAGAAGCTTTAAAAGCTTTTGGCATTGTTAGGTGAGTGGGATTGGATGGGTGGTGGTATAGCAGAGAAACAATGGGCAAGGTGGTTTGGCGGGTTTTAGAGGTTAGGGAAGAGTTTGACCGAAGTCAACTGGTATTTAAATACCAGGTTGGGTCGGGTTGGGTTTTAAGGGAGTTGGGCTTGTTGGGCTGGGTTTAGATAATTAGGATGGGTTGGGTTTGTTTGTTTATTTATTTTGGGTTAAGGTTTAGATCCGGATTTAGGTTTATAATTAAATCACAAGGACCACAATGTGTAATATTCTGAAACTTGAAGGGCCAACCTGTAAATTCACATTACATATCACAAGGACCAATAGTGCCATATAATTAGTTCAAAGGTTTATTTTTGATAATTTTCCATTTTTAAAACCTTAAGGACCATTTCTGACATTTTTCAAAGTTGAGGGACCAAAGTTGTAAATTTGTAATTTTTAACTTCAAAGGACTTTTCTAACAACTTATGAATCCCCAAGGACCTAAAATGATATTTGTACAAGTTTTTAGTGATCAGGGACTAGTTTTGACAACTTTTGAAAGTTGAGGGACTGAAACTGCCAATTATGCAAACTTTGTTCGTTTTTCAACTGTTTTTAAACATTTTGCATCTGAAACATATAAAACACAATTCTGGGATAATTTCAGTATTATGATGCATTTCTGAGTGTTTTTGGATGTTTTGGCAGTTCAGATTAGGTAAAAAGGATGAGTATTTAGACACTCATCAGTATTTAATGCATGAGTGAATTCTAGTGATCCCATGTTAGGAGCTTCTTAGCCGGCTCGACATAGGAGTGAAGTAGGAGCTTATAGAGTTGGGGAAGTACGTACGCCACCCCACGATTGGTATTAAGGAATACACCCATCATCCACGCAATTAATACACACTAATCAACCGGTAAAAGATAGTTAGGGAGTAAGGAAATCTAAGTAAACACATTTCTCTCCATATAAGTTCCACAACCTTTTTATTTTCAGTTATTCTATTTTATTTGCAATTGTAGTTATTTGGGTTAGTTGACTAGCAACTAATTCCGCCCACTCCTTCAAACCCGAGATTTTACTTGCTTTTATAAAAATATAAAAAAATACAAAAAGAATCTTCCCTCACCCTTAGACCTATTAGAGTAGTTTTTCAATCCTAACGACACTATTCCCCTAGAGAACGATCAATCCCCCGGTACTTGCCACTACACTATACTACATCGGTCAGGTACACTGCCTGGTGGGGATTGCAAGCCTCTTGAGATCCCTCGAGAGGTAAAGCCTGTTGTAAGGTCGCAAAACCCAACCCGACCCGACCCAACCATTTTGCCACCTCTAATACTCAGGGAAGAACTTTTACACATTTTTCGGTAAACTATCTTCCCGAACACGACACTATATGAAGACTTCCAGAAATCATTAACACATCATAACACTCCATTTTCATAACACTCGCGGTCTCAACGATCTTCGTAACCATGCTTTACAAAGTGACGGGTGTTTTGCCAAACACCCATTTTGACCCATTTTCAATATAATTATAACATAACCCTTCAACATACATTAAAACCTATAAATTGACTCTTAACCATTACAAAGACTCAACACTATGAACATTAAACCTTTTTAAAGACTCCTGGGGAACAACTTTAACTTTGAGCTCAGTGTCTATACTAAGCTCTACTACTTTAACCAAACGCTTCTAGTCCTAGCTTCCAAACCTTAACCTCCTTATCAATAGCTTTATTCTCCTTCTTATGAACCTATAAAACGTGGGTAGCTATAAGAAGCGATTACGCTTAGTAAGTAAAACGATAATAACATACCATCATACTTCAATCAAACATATAAGCATCACATATATCCAAACACTTGCTTCGTGGCTTAACCTTCTAATTATTACTTAAACACATAACATCAACTTACTCTATAACAAAAATCATCACTTAGATCACATTCATCGCAACACATAAGCACATCTTAAGTCTCCTATTACTTAACACAAAACATACATAACACATATATGTTAGAAATCCATATAACACCATGCCATCATCATTTTACTTACATTAGCTCCAAGCTAAGCATATCAAAGTATCATCATCATCATCATCATCATCATCATAAACATAAATACTTAACACATAATCAAATAACCATAATAATGGTTTATACACCCATTATCTTACCTCTAAACATATCTAATCATCACATAATCATAGACTGATTATATGGTGATCAATCCCATAAAAATACTAACTTAAATCCAATAAATCTTATTCTATAATTACTATAACCCATTAATTATGTTAGGAATTATTAGAAATTAGTTTTATTTCATTCCTGCTGTTAGTTATAGCGGTTCCTGCTGGCAGGTATGTAGTTCATGCTGGTAGTGCAGGTTGTTCCTGCTGTTAGTTGTCGTTGCTGCGGGTAATCCGTATGTTTAGAAAGTTTGTTAGAGTAATTTTAGGAAGAGATAGTGTGTATCTCTTTACACGTTTTCTTAGTGATGCTGCATTAGGGTTTCTTGTAGTATAAAAGAAACATGCGGCATTGAGTTTTGTAAGCCTTTAAACGAATTCTTAATATCTTTAGTGAATAAAAGATGCATAGAGGATCAACGTTTTATAGTTTGTTTTCTTCTTAACTCTTGTGTTTAGATTCCGCTTAAGCATAAGTTTCATTCATAGAGATTCTCTTAGGCTGTTTGTGATTACATAGACAGTCTACCAAGCTCAAAGATCTATCAGGAAGGAACGATCCAACAAGTGGTATCAGAGCCTGGTGAGGATCTCTGACAAAGAAGAAAAAGTTCGCTAAACAATCTCTTAAACCCTTTCACAATGGAAGCCGACAATCCTGAAAATTCTGTCATTAACAATGAGAAACCTGAAACTACTCAAGTCCAACAACAAATTGTCACAACTACTGTGTCGAACAGTAATGCTAAATTCCCATACCTCATGAAGGATGAGTATGAAGTCTGGGCTATGAAGATGGAGTACTGGATCTCAAACAGTGATCATAACCTGTGGAATGTTATCCTTAATGGTAACAACAAGAAGAAGATTGGGAGAGGTCATAATGGGAACATCATCATACTTCCACCTGTAACAGCAAAGGAGCAGATTGCTGTACAAAGGGAGACCAAGGCAAGAACTCTTTTGCTTCAGGCTCTCCCGGAAGACCACATGGGTGATTTTCATCACCTGGATGATGCTAGGGAAATCTGGCTTGCTGTAAAAGCTAGATTTGGAGGGAATGATGAGTCCAAGAAGATGAGGAAGTCCATGCTCAAGCAGGAATTCCAAGAGTTCAAGATCTCTGAGGCTGAAGGGATTCACAAGGGATATGATCGATTTCACAAGATCCTGAGCCAACTCAACCAGTTGCAGGCCCGACCAGACAATGAAGACTTCAACACCAAGTTTTTGAGGGCTTTACCTCCATCCTGGTCTCAAGTTTCCATCACCTTAAAGGCCAGAGGTGGGCTCGATTTCATGAGCTTTGATGACCTGTATAATAAGCTCAAGACCCTTGAGATCGACATCAAAGGGTTTTCTACTTATTCATCTCACACTCCAACTCATACTGCATTTGTTAGTGCTACCAGCACTAACAAGGTCTCATATGGTGACAGCCCGACCCCCTCATCTTCATCTGTTTCCTATTCCCCTGCAACAGCGAGATCACAGTCAAGATCTGACAATGTTGTTGAGGAAGTTCTTAATTCATTTGTTGCTGAAAGTGGTCCACAACAGCAATTTGTCTATGATGACTTTGACCAAATTGATCAACTGGATCTGGAAGAGATGGACATTAAGTGGCAGATGGCTATGCTGTCATTGAAAGTTAACAGGTTTGAGAAGAAGGCAGGGAGGAGAATCAAATTAGATGGAGAGGAGGGAGCAAGGTTTGACAGGAGGAAGGTGAGGTGCTACAGATGTAATCAACCAGGTCACTTTGCTAGAGAATGCCTAGATAAGAAGGTGGATGACAAAACAAGGTATTCTGCATTCAAGATTCAAGAATTGGAGTCAGAAGAACCTAAAGCCTTGCTGTCTGTGGATGCTATGCTGGATTGGGAACAACATGAGGTAGCTGATGCAGTAAGAGGAGCTGCAAAGGTCTATGGGATGATTGTTGGATATGGTGCTCAGACACAAGTGGCTGGAGAATTTGGTTTGATGGGCTCCCCATCACAGGTACAAAATTGTCCCTTTGGTTGTGAAATTAAATATGCTGCACTTAAGAGAGAGTTTGATGATATTGAGCCTCAATATAATGAATTGTTTTTTAAGGTTCAAACTTATGAAAATGCACTGAAAACATTAGAAAAACAAAAGGTTTGGTACCAAAATAATCAGATAGCATATGAAGAGAAAATTAGGGTTTTAAAGAGAGACTTAGAAAACACCACTAATTGTTTAAAACATTCTGAGAGAGAATATGATAAGGTAATTTTAGAGAAACAGGAATTACAGGCTAAGCTAGAAAGTGAAGAGATCAAGTGTACTTCATACAAAGAATCAACTAGACTTGTAGATAAATTGAATGCTAGTTCTCAGTATGTAAAGTCTAAAAGAGGTATGGGGTATCCTAAAACAGATGATTCTTCTGAGTCAAGAAGCTTTGACCCTACCCCTAAGGAGGTTAATTATCCAATTCCTGTAAAGTATGTGAAAGAAGGAGAAATGCATGATGTTCCTCCTCCTATAAGAGGAGTGTTTAAACCTGTCCCTATCCACTCAGACCTTGACATAGACTTAGATGAATCACATAGGTCCTATGGCAAAAATTCCAATGACTTGCCTAATCTTGATTGTGACTCTAATGATTTTGTCTCTTGTTCTAACAGTGACAAATCTTCAGAAATCAAGGCCAATGACTATGCCACATGTGATTCAAGTGACAAGTCTACCTCAACCAAGTTAGAAGATTTCTCCTCAGAAGTAGCTGATGATAAATCTCCTTCAAAGAAAGCTGCATTTGAAGATATTTCTTTTGATTATGTTAAAAACAATGATGTTTCTAGTTTTGGTTCTGTTTTAAACAATGATGTTTCTGGTTTTAATTCTGTTAAGAATAATTTTGTTTCATCTTGTGGTTGTGAAAAGTCTGGTTGCAATAAGAAAAGTTATGCTAAGAATAAGTCTTTTAGGAAGAAATCTTGTTTTGTGTGTGGTAGTTATACTCATCTTATCAAAGACTGTGATTTTTATGAGAATCAGATGGGTATGTGTGCTGGTCAACAGCAAACCAGGTCTATGTGGAACAATGTTAATGATATACCCCCATATGTTCCTCAAGCAGCTAGAATGAACTCTTGTAGAGCTTCTTTTCCTGCTGGTAGACCAGTTCCTGCAGGTAAGCCTGTTGCTGCTGGTAAGCCAGTTTCTGCTGGTAAGCCTGTTGCTGCTGGTAAGCCAGTTCTTGCAGGTAAGTCTGTTCCTGCTGGTAAGCCAGTTCCAGCTGGTAATACCAATTCTGCTGGTTGGAGGAGAATGATGCTAGACCTTTCTACACACCTACAAGCACTTATTTTCATAATGATCTTCGGCCTGTTTATTTTGACACCATGCACATGGGGGGGGGGGGGAAGATGGGAAACTGCTGTTAAGTCCTCAGTAGGTTGTTCTTGGAAAAACAATGACCACTATATGAGAATGGGGTCCAAGAACAATGGTGGATCTCATCAATCTCCATGGTTTAATTATTATTGATCCACTAGGCAGGCCCAAGTCAGTAATGGCTTGGGTCTCCCATGTAACTAATGTTGTTGTATGTATTCTTTTATTGTAGGATTTTCATCTTAGAAGTAAAGATGTAGGTATTGTTGACAGTGGATGTTCAAGGAGTATGACAGGAAACTTAGAGAGATTGCATGACTTTGTACCCTTAAATGGAGGAACTGTGACATTTGGAGGAGGAGATGGCAAGATAACAGGGAAGGGAACCATTAAGACACCTAAACTGGACTTTGATAATGTCCTCTATGTGAAGGAACTCAAGAACTTCAATTTGTTCTCTGTCTCACAAATGTGTGACAAGAAGAATTGTGTTCTCTTCACTGAGACTGACTGTCTTGTGCTGTCCAAAGACTTCAAGTTGCCTGATGATAGTCAGGTTGTACTCAAAGTTCCAAGAACTCACAACCTTTACAGTTTCAACCTGAATGATGTCCAGCCTGGGGGTGATTTAGCTTGCTTGGTGGCTAAAGCATCTGTGGATGAATCCAACAAATGGCATAGGAGGATGGCACATGTGAACTTTAAGACCATCAACAAGTTGGCTAAGAATGGTTTGGTACAAGGGCTCCCTTTCAAGACTTTCACAAATGAACACAATTGTGTTGCCTGCAACAAAGGGAAGCAACACAAAGCTTCATACAAGGCCATTTCTGCTGTGAGCACTATCACTGAGCCTCTGCAGCTGCTTCATATGGATCTCTTTGGTCCTACTTCCATCAGAAGTATTGACCATAAGTATTACTGCCTGGTGATTACAGATGATTTTAGCAGGTTTTCTTGGACTTTCTTCTTAGGTACTAAAGATGAAACCTATCCTGTGATTAGGGACTTTATTGCCTTAATTGAAAACCAGCTAAATAAAAAGGTTAAGACTATTAGGTGTGATAATGGAACAGAGTTTAAAAATGCTAATCTAATAGAACTCTGTGGAAATAAGGGGATTAAAAGGGACTATAGTAATGCCAGAACCTCACAACAAAATGGGGTTGCAGAAAGGAAAAATAGAACCCTTATAGAAGCAGCTAGATCAATGCTGGCTGACTCTAAGTTGCCAACCATGTTTTGGACTGAAGCAGTTTGCACTGCTTGTTATGTTCTGAATAGGGTATCAATTACTAGTCCTCACAACAAAACACCTTATGAGCTTTTGTCTGGGAAGATTCCTAACATTAGTTACCTTAAACCTTTTGGTTGTCATGTAACTATTTTGAACACTAGTGATCACCTAGGTAAATTTGAAGGGAAGGCAGATGAGGGGTTTATTGTTAGGTATTCTGCTCATAGTAAGGCCTATAGGGTATATAATTTGTCTGCCAAGAGGATAGAAGAAACACTCAATTTGAGATATCTTGAGGATAAACCTAATGTACAGGGTACAGGTCATGAGTGGTATTTTGACCTTGATTATCTGACTGATACTTTAGGTTACTCTAGATACAAAGCTAATCAATCTGTAGGTGCACATGATTTTGAAACTAACAATGCAGGTACCTCAGATGATGATTCAGATTCAGAGTGTGATGATAACGACCTATTGTTGTTCCTTCTTTTCCCTCTAACCACTTTTCAGGTACTGAGCACAAAGATACTTCTGATATGGCTGAAGGTGATTCAAGTTTTGTAGAAGATCTTGCTAGGCTTCAAAGACAAGAACATAATGCCAAAGAAGCTGCTAAAAGATTTGGTTTGGAGTTCTCACAAGAAACATTGGAGATCTTAAGACAAGCTGAAGATGAAGCCCGCAGGAATATGGATTCTGCTGGTGGTTTTCCTGTTCCTGCTGCTACTACCAATTCTGCTGATGGCTCTTCTATTTCTGCTGGGTCACCAATCCTGCTGGTCCTCTGTCCACTTCTTCTGCTGATACATTGGGTTTCAATGAACCTCCTACAAGGTACCCAAGTCCATCTGACCTTGGGAATTCACTCTCTTCAAGATCTAAGTTGGAGGATTCTCATCATCAATCAAGAACTGGCATCTTCACTTACTCCTCATATGATGGTGAATTCAATCCCTCTATCACTAATCAAGTCTCAACCTTTGATGTCAATCCTACTGCTACCAAGAGGATAAACACTGTTCATCCTCAGTCTTTGATTCTTGGAGATCCCAATTCAATTGTTCAGACAAGAAGCAAGTTGAAACAACCTGGTTTTGGAGAATCTGCATTTGTAAGTTATATTCAAGATCAGCTAAGGAATAATCACACAGACTATTTACATTGCCTCTATGCTTGTTTTCTGTCTCAAATTGAACCAAGCAGTGTAGCTCAAGCCCTTGAAGATTCTGATTGGGTTGAAGCTATGCAAGAGGAAATGCAACAGTTTTACAATCAGAAGGTCTGGAAGTTAGTACCTTTGCCTGAAGGAAAGTATGCTATTGGAACAAAATGGATTCTCAAGAACAAAAGGGATGCTAGGGGTATTGTGGTCAGAAATAAAGCTAGATTGGTAGCTCAAGGTCATAGGCAGGAAGAAGGTATTGACTATGATGAGGTGTTTGCTCCTGTGGCAAGGGTTGAAGCTATTAGATTGTTCTTAGCTTTTGCCTCATACATGGGATTCATTGTCTATCAGATGGATGTGAGGAGTGCATTTCTGTATGGTGAAATTGAAGAGGAAGTTTATGTAACTCAGCCTAAAGGTTTTGTAGACCCTCATAATTCTGATTTGGTTTATAAGGTGGTAAAGGCACTCTATGGTCTTCATCAAGCACCCAGGGCATGGTATGCTAGGTTATCTGTTTTTCTGCTGAAGCATGGTTACAGAAGAGGAGCTATTGACAAGACACTCTTCATCAAGAAGAATTCAAAAGATATCATTCTTGTTCAGGTTTATGTGGATGACATCATTTTTGGATCCACTAAGGAAGCTTGGTGTAGGGAGTTTGAGGTGCTTATGAAAGGAGAATTTGAAATGAGTGCTATGGGAGAACTTACCTTTTTCTTGGGACTACAGGTTAAACAGAAGCCAGATGGAATTTTTATCAACCAGGAAAAGTATGTGCAAGACATACTTAAAAAGTTTGATTTGGAAAGTGTGAGGACTGCAACAACACCATATGAAGCTCCAAAGCCTAAGTCTAACAATGAACCTGATTTAGCTGTTAATGTTCACTTATACAGATCCATGATAGGTTCATTGATGTATTTGACCGCTTCTAGGCCAGATATCATGTTTGCAGTCAGTGCTTGTTCTAGACATCAAGTTACACCATTAACTTCACACTTGAATGCAGTCAAGAAGATCTTCAAATACCTAAAAGGACAACCTAAGTTGGGTCTTTGGTACCCAAGAGATTCTCCTTTTGTGTTGGAAGCTTATAGTGACAATGACTATGCTGGTGCTAACTTTGATAGGAAATCTACTACTGGGGGATGTCAGTTTCTGGGAAGAAGGTTGATATCTTGGCAGTGCAAGAAGCAGACTATAGTGGCTACATCTTCTACTGAGGCAGAGTATGTTGCTGTTGCTAGTTGTTGTGGTCAGGTACTTTGGATTCAAAATCAGTTATTAGACTATGGGTTTAATTTCATGAACACCAAAATCTTTATTGACAACCAAAGCACCATTTGCATTGTTAAGAACCAGTATTTTATCAAAGAACTAAGCACATAGAAATTCGGCACCATTTATCAGGGATGCTAATGAGAAGCATCTTATCCAAGTGCTTAAAATTCATACTGATGACAATGTGGCTGATTTGTTAACTGATCCGTGCTAAAGCATCTTATCCAAGTGGTAAGTTGTGTGTGTGGTGAGCTGGTGGCCAGGGTTCGAATCCCAGCAATGGCTTTTTGTTTTTTATTTTATTTTTTGATTTTCTTTTCGAACTGTTTAAGCACAATATGATAAGCAATTTTGATAACTAGGATTATTTTGAAAACCTAAATAAGCTCAGAAATAAGCCAAGTTGGCTGATCAGTTGGCTTAAAAGAGAAAATAGCCCAAGGTTTTGATCAAAAGGGCTGATAAGCTATTTAAATAAGCTAAAGCAAACTGAAATAAGCTGAGACAAATATAATAAGCTAAAATGATCACTGAATAAGCCAAAATAAAACAGAAATAAGCACTGAACAAGCTCCAAATAAGCACAAGGTTTGCTGATCTACCCTATGGTGCAGGGCAAATATTGGCTTTTTCAAGCTTAAATTTAAGCACTTAGATAATCACTAAACACCACAAAAACTGATTCCACTTAAAATTCACCTATTGAGGATCACATAAAACCAAAAAGCAGACCAAGAGTAGCTTATTTGTTGCTAGAAAATAAGCTGAGAAAGTGGCTAGCCCAGACAAGTGTACACTGATTGCTCAGTGTATGCTTGTGTGGATAAGAGACTTTTGAGCTTGATTCCAAGCTCAAATAAGCTAGGAAAGGGTCTGGGAATGGAAATAAGCAAAGATCAACTGGCAAACTATTGAGAAAACAAGAAATTAAGCACTGAATAACTCAATTAAGCACTTATATGCAATCTAAAAAACTTGTGCAGACTGCACTTTGGATATGGTTGTGCAGACTTGGGTTAAATTGGTCAAATCAATATGAGACTTAACCAACTCTTGAATATCCACTAATTGGACTTAAAGGAACTTAGAAAAGCCACAAGGAAAGGTCAATTGAGCTTATTGCTCTAATTGGCTTATTTGATCAGTTGAGGTTCTAGAATTACCACAGTCCACTCAAAATCACAATTCCTATCAAGTAAGCTTAAAAGCTCTTAAAAACAGATGAAACTGGTTATTGTAAGCAAGATCAAAGTTGGGCAAATGGTCAATGAACAGTGAGACCCCAAATTGACCCGTTTGACCCATACACCCAAACACTCTTTAATATCACTGATTTTAAGATTAACACTAGGAATGACCAAAATAGCTTATGATTCTGACTATTTAAAGCTTGCCTAACTTATTTAAGCTGATATAAGCAGATTACAAATTAAATTAAGCACTGAATAAGCTAAATGCCTTAATTTGACTTATAGGACTGATTTTGGCTATTTAATGGAAAATGAGATTTAACTTAAACTAATTATCAAACTAGGGTAAGAATACCTCAAGTAAAACAGATAAGCAGATAAAATGACAATAAGCATACAAATAAGCTATGGAACAGTAATATAGAAAATAATGCAAAAACTTGAAAATAGCTTACAATTGTGTTATGCTATAAAACCATGGAATTAGATCAGTAACACCCTAGCTTGTCAATAACAAGCTAGAAACCCCATTAAGCTCTCCTTAATAGCTTATTTCACCAGAACTGCTTATTTTGAGCTTCTTGACTTTTTGTTGACTTTTCTTGATATCTTCGAATGAGACTGAACTGAACTAAAATAAGCTCACACTAAGCTATATTAAGCTTATATGAGCTTATAGAAACAGAGAAGAGGCTATATTCAATAACAATTAACTTGATTCGATCAACAGTACACCACGGAAATTTAAAAACTTGGAATTAACATTAACTAATGAAATTGTAAAAAGATTAATGATAAACAGACTTAAATTAACTTGGAATGATAACTGAAAATTGAAATTGATACAACTTAAACAATAAAATTACAATACGATTAAAGAAATTAACTACTTGCCAATTAAGGCTACAAAGTGTTCTATTTATACTAAAACTAAGTGGGATATCTCTCTTGTCTTCTTCTGAGCAATTTCTGACCTTTGGATCCTCTTGAAATCATCTCAGTCGTTCAATCCATTTTTGGCGCCAAAATGGTGTGAGTGGAAAATACCACTTGATTCTGATGAAGTGTGATGGGGAAGAAGCAATTAATGCTTCTTGGCTTGTTAGGTGGAGTGGGATAGGAGGGGGGTGGGTGTGTCAGGGATAAGGCGGTGGCTATGGTGGTATGGTTTGGCGGGTAATGGTTTTGAAGAAGGTGGATTTGACCGAAGTCAAACCTGGTATTAACTAAGGGATAAAATAAGGCCGGGTCATGGGATTGGGGATTGGGCTTGGGTAATTGTTGTGGGCTGGGTTAGGTTTACTGTGGGTTGGGTTTTATTTTAAATCCGGATGTAGTGAGTTAGGATTTAGAATTAGATTTAGGTTTAATCTAGGGACTAAATTTGCCAATTCTGAAAATCCAAGGACCAACGGCTGCCAAAAGTGAAAATTAATTCCAAGGACCATTTGTGTCATTTTGGTATTTTTGGGGGTTGACTTTGACTTTGTCTTTGACTTTTGTCTTCACATGATCAATTGTTGTCGAGTCGATCCAAAAATATTCGTTTTTGTTCCGTTTTCAATCCTTCAGTACCTGAAACACATAAAACACAAACCAAGGATATCTGCAATATATATTGGGTGTTTTTGGTCATTTTTGTGTCTTTTATGGGTATAAAATGATGAGTATTTACACACTCATCAATCCCCCACACTAAGCTATTGCTAGTCCCTAGCAATCCGATCATATAAAGTAATGAAAGGATCAAAAGAATACCAAGTATACCCCGATTTGATTTTTTATACAATGCACGAAATTTAAACTTAGAACAAAATATATAACATGCTTGATTTCCAAAAATGGTATCACGGAACAGGATTCACACAAAATGGGTGTCTCCTTGGAATTGTAATCGTCATCCTCTTTTTAATACTCCCAACTAAGCTTAAACTCAATGCGAAAATGCTTTTGTAAAATGCTAACACTACTTATATCAATAATCTATGTAAGTCGAAACTTAACTTTTCACTCCCGCATATATTCAAGTTTAGGTGACAGTGCTTGATTTTCAAAATTTTGATAACAAAAATCGACGTTTTTATAAAACTTTGACTAATACTAGTTGAAAGATAGATTTAAAATTTATAACAAGCAAGCTTCAAAATTTATTGCATTTTGCAATATCATTCCATTTTCTTTCTTTTCATTTTCTCATTCATCATTTTTTTTTTTTTTTTTTTTTTTTTTTTTTTTTTTAAACTTATGCAAAATAAACTAATGGAGTTTCACGGGAACCAAGATCTTACACCTTATGGAATAAAGGATCCAAGGGCCGTTACAACGGAGAGTTCCAAGACTCTGAACATTCCTGAAATGAGGATCCAAGGGTGTTAGACCAAGACCTCACACATTCCATGAATTAGAGGTCCAAGGGCCGGTGTAAGAGGGTAGCCAAGACCTAAACGCCTTCCGGAAATAAGAATCCAAGGGCCGATCTTGAACCGTAGCCTTTTAGCACATACATTTATTACTTAACTTTTACATTATTATGACATATGCTTGTTCCGAAGTTTAAATAAAGCTTTGAACTAGTATTTTTTAGAATCGTATATAAAAATGATTTTGTGTGTTCAAATGTTTGAAAATAAGCACTAATTAAGTCAGATTAGTTATCTCCTGGGAGGAAAAGCCATAGATTACTTATATAAGCTCTAAAGAAAACCACTATTCTACGCTTAGCATTTTCATTTGCACAAATCTAAAACCTTAGCCTAATCGTTAAGGAAGCAGCCAGATCAACACTCTGGCAGAGTCGGGATTCCCATTGTTCTAACCTAATCAAGACTAAACACTTTTTTTATATTTTATTTTTTTTTTTATTTTTTTTTGCAATTTCTTATCTAAAAACGAAAAAAAAATTTAAAATTTGGCCAAAACGGGGGTACTAGGGCACTAGAAGGTACAATTGTGACAAAATTCGCGAGAATTCCCCCCCACACTTAGAATTGAATATTTCCCTCAATATTCAAAGTACCGGTTACTAAGCCGTTACTTGGAACATAAAAAGGTAATACTAATAGCCAGTGTGTGAAAGAAATCTCTATTTTCACAAACAGGATTAAAAAGATATCCCTAGATAATCGTTAGCAAAAGGATAGGATATTGGGCGGCTGGATTGAAAACAGGCGCATCAATCATCACAATCCAAGGGAAACCTGAAAATCAGAGCAAACAACACAAAAGAGCACAGCACAGTAGGATTCCCCCACACTTAGTGTCTATTAATATAGAAAGAAGTCAGAAACATGGGTTGTCACCCATGCAATGCTAATGTTTTTGTTAACCGAGTCACTAGCTTGATTCGACCCCGAATTCATTGGTTCTTGGGGAAGCAAGTGGAAGAAACTATCTCCATCAGACTTTCATTCAATGTGTTTGGATAAACATTTGAACATAAGAAAGTTCCACACCGACGAGATACCCACGTATTTTAATAGTAGAAACTATAAGGGATGATACCGGGGTCAAAGATAGTGTCCTCATTCCCATAGGAGAAAAGGGAAAGAGAAATCAGCAATATGTGAAGAATGGTAAAAAGGTGTGTATCACAATGAGAATCCATTCTTCATCCGTAAAAAGAAAATCACCATTTGTTTGAACTTGCAGCTTAACCTTGAAGCTTGTATGGTAATTTTCAACAAAAATTCTGGGAGGGAGGGTTGGGGACGGTTCTTCGTTCAATAAATTTTCAATAAAAAGGATGTCCCCCTCTGAATCAAAGTACGTATCATCAATCCTTGTCGAAATTGAATCATCACTTGCAAGAAAAGCATCGACCTCATCCCAAAAGAAATCACTTCCCTCAACCGGTGTGAGAGAAGGGTAGGAAGAGTCGGAAATGACTGGTGCAGAATAAGGAGTGGGATTTTTAGTTTCATCCACAGAATCAACAATTTCAACACGATAAACCGATTCCGGAGGTGGGACAAGTGGTGTGCTCTTAGAGCTAGCAATTTTCACCACTTCCGATGTGATCTCCGATTCTTGTTCATCATAGTCAAAAACACTCTTAACTTCTGTAGCACAACTTTCAAACCATTTGCTTGAACCAGGGGTAATTTTCATCGCTTTGAGCTCAGCACGTTTTTGTGAAGGACTCTTAACCGTGAATCTTGAAAGCATCGAATCACTTCTTTTGGAAGCAATTTCGGAATCAGATTTTTGATCAACCGTAGCAACGTTGCATTTGGTGGTTAGAGATTTAGAGCCCTGATTAATGTTAAATGTGATGGCTTCATTATCAACTCGAATGGTTAATTCTTCGGCATATACATCAATGACAGCACGACTCGTTCTTAAGAAAGCTCTCCCCAGTATGAGTGGAACTCGAGGATCGGCATCAAAGTCTACCACAACGAAATCAGTAGGAAAATGGAACTTTCCTACTTTCACAACGACATCCTCGGCTATTCCAAGTGGACGTTTTATAGTACGGTCCGCTAGCTCGAGAGTCATGCAAGTATATGTAAGCTTCGGGAGAGATAATTTCTCCCATACCGAGAGTGGCATAAGGTTAATGCTTGCGCCAAGATCGGCCAAGGCTGAGCACTGAACCATCCCCAAGAAATCACATGGGATTAAAAACTTGCCGGGGTCTCTGAGCTTTTCGGGAAGCTTTTTGAGGAGAACCGCCAAGCACTGTTCGTTTAGTGGGGTCTTTGCCATCTCGGATAACTTATCCTTGTTGCTTAGCAAACTTTTGAGTGTAGATGCAAATTTGGGCATAAGAATGAGAGCATCTGCGAAGCTTATGTCAAAGTGCAAATCACTGAAGATTTTAAAGAATTTCTCCATATGTTGATTTGTTTTGTCTCTTAGCTTCTGATCATTAAGCCTCGAAGGATATGGAATTGAAGGCTTAGGATTGGTCTTCGGAACATCGGGTTCCGGAACTTGAATTTGGACATTTTGAGGTTGGACGTGTGCGGTACTTTGTGGGCTTGAGAAATGCACTTTGTCCGTTGTCACCTCGGCATCTCGATTCACTTCCCCCGGTGGATGAGGCATAGGAGTCGAGGGTCCATTATGCGTCTTATCCACTACGAGTGGTGACGGCTTTCAACTCAGCATTAGGATTAGTAATGGTATTGCTCGGAAGTCGTCCGGAAGATGAAGAAGCTTGGTTCAGGTTCATATTCATGAAACTGCCCATCATATTCTTCAACTCATTCGTTTGACGAGACATTGTAGTATCAATTTCCTTTCTCAACTCGACTTTCATATTATTGATTTGAGTCTGCATTGAACGCATGCTGGACTCAGTAATTTTCATGAAATCATTAGTCAAAGGAGCTTGAGGAGTTTGTTGATAAACATGTTGATTCGGAGCTTGGTAAGGCTGGTTGAAATTGTTACGGTTCTGATTGAAATTCTGAGAATTGTTGAAATTTTGTCCTTGATTATGAACAAAGCGATTTTGATTATTTTGATTTGGCACGGGTGGAAAACCAGGTGGTACCATAGCATTTGGTGCTCGGTAATGAGTTTCCGCTTGCGGTCGGTTTTGATTGTAGTTCACTGCAGCTACGGAAGCTTGGTAAACAGAAGCATCGGTTGCTTGACAATCGTAATACGCATGCGGGCCACCACAAGTTTCACACACTTTGTTTATGGCTTTGATTTGTTTCGGTTTATGAATTTCACTCTTTATTTCTTTCACTTCCTTCATCATGCAACGAATTGCGTCCGTTAGAGCGGCTAACTCTGATGAGTTACCGGATGAAGAAGCAGGAGTGATAGGAACATTCACTTTTTTTCGAGAAATAGGAACTTTTGACTTATTCTCACAAATTTCAAGCACATCTTTAGGTCGACGATTCAAGATATTGCCACTAGCGGCTGCGTTAAGAGAATCTTGATCGTTTCCATTCAACCCATTATAAAACGTATTGATCTGTTGTAACTCCGTGAAATCATGATGCGGGCATTTTCTTAGGAGATCCTTAAATCGTTCCCATGCCTCTCCGAAGTTTTCATCGAAACCTTGACGAAATCCAGAAATTTCATTTTTCAGATTAGTCGTCTTTGAAGGAGGAAAGAAATAATTGACAAATTTCTGTACGAGATCTTCCCAAGTTTCAATGGATCGAGGGGGTTCTTTTTCCAGCCAAATCTGGGCTGCCCCTTCGAGTGAAAACGGAAATAGCATCAATTTGATAACCTTTTGCGGCACATCCTTGTAATTGATAGTAGAGGTCAACTTGTTGAACAAACGGATGTGTGCATACGGATCTTCACGTTCAAACCCGTGGAATTGATTTGTAGACACGAGTTGAATCAAATGCGTTTTCAATTCAAAATGATCAGAGTCGATTGGTGGTAAAACGATGGCATCTCCGTAACCCTCGGTGGGTGCTTGGAGCATCTCCGCCATTGTTCGATTGTCTGCCATATTATAAATGGGAACAGTACGAATCTCGGGTTCGACTATTCGGGCAGCACGTTGATGCGTGGTTTTGCAACCTTACAACAGGTTTTACCTCTCGAGGGATCTCAAGAGGCTTACAACCCCACCAGGCAGTGTACCTGACCGATGTAGTATAGTGTAGTGGTAAGTACGGGGGATTGATCGTTCTCCACAGGGAATAGTGTTCGTTAGGTATGAAAGACTACTCTAATAGGTCTAAGGGTTGAAGAAGATTCTTTTTTGTATTTTTTTATAATTTTATGAAAGCAAGTAAAATCTCGGGTTTGAAAGAGTGGGCGGAATTAGTTGCTAGTCAACTAACCCAAATTACTACGAATGCAAATAAAATAAAATAACTGAAAGTAAAATGTTGGTGAAAACTTAAGTGTAGAGAAATGTGTTCACTTAGATTTCCTTACTCCCTAACTATCTTTTACCGGTTGATTAGTGTGTATTAGTTGCGTGGATGACGGGTGTATTCCTTAATACCAATCGTGGGGTGGCGTACGTACTTCCCCAACTCTACAAGCTCCTACTTCACTCCTATGTCGAGCCGGCTAGGAAGCTCCTAACATGGGATCACTAGAATTCGCTTGTGCATTAAATACAACCATAAAAACCTTTAGTACGCATTTGGTTCATGTTCCTTAAGACGTTCAAGCAAGTTACCGAATAGGAAGTTAGCCAGTTTTCTTAAGCCTAACATAGATAAACAATCATCCAATACAACTAATAACACACTAATAACCAATAATCAATAGCTAGGTTTCATTAGATCTAAGCAAACACAGGATAAATCTAGCCTAACATGTTAAACAAAAGACAAGAACAAGATAGAATCAAACAACACATAGACATATTGAATGATTAATTGATAACTTATCTTTCAATGTAACATGGAAGATCTCAAGGCAAAAAGCCTTGAAAAAGATGCTAAAATCGTCTTAGGGTTTTCTCCCAAAAATTCCACACTAAGCTCTCTTAATGACAAAGAATTGCAAAACTATATATAGATTTTTACATCTGACGGCGTCACCTTATGGAGTGTGACGCCGTCACCTCGCCGCTTCTAGGGTTCCCGGATGGCCTTCTTGACGCCGTCCCTCTTTAGCTCTCCAAAATCCGTTCTGGCTTATCAAGGCTTGACGCCGTCAGACCTTGAACGTGACGCCGTCCCTCTTTGAATTAAGCCGTGACGCCCTTGATCAGGTTAAAGCGTGACGCCGTCAGAATTTACATGCAATTTTCACTGGCTTATCATGAGTAAATTTCACATCCACCTTTTCTTGCCAAGCCATGACGCCGTCCAGAGTAAAATCTGACGCCGTCAAAGGTAACTTTTAGCCGATTTTTGAGACTTTGTCGTTTTCTTCACTTTTATGCTCCAAAAACATCCAAAATGCCTCCTTTTCCAGATTTCTCCTCAAAAGTACCTAAAATGACAAAAGGAACGATTTAGGGCAATATTTGATCAAATAAATACGATTTAGGGCTTAAATGACCCCTTAAAAGCGGTACACTTTTCGCTTCATCAAATACCCTTACACTTGAGATTTGCTTGTCCTCAAGCAAATGCGCTTTTATTCTAATCAAAATACAGGTTAGGGGTCATTTAATGCAAACATAAAAGTAATTACAACAAATAATCGTTCCACTTCAATCATAATAAGCACGGAGATTATAAACTAGCACTTCACAAGTAGTGTTTAGATACTCACATCTCTCAAGTGTCATCAAAATAAATCTCATAAATGAAAACGGATAATATCTCTCACTACCTGTCATAGCAAATAGATTACCATAGGCTTGGGAAAGGATCGAAAACCTCCTCCACTAGGCGTAAGCACCTAAGATAAACTATCAAAGAGGGCTTTTAAATGGGTTATAACGTTAGGTGTAGGGAAAAGGAAAACACGGTTTTGTTGGATAAAGGATATTTTACTGGTGGCGAGTTAAAGATCTTGATCAATTACATGTACTATACAATGTTGCTAAGCCAAGACTCGACTCAATCTGAAGCTAGAAACAAAATAACAAAAACATAAAAATAAACATAAAATGAAACGGGATGGTAGTCCGTTTTTTTTTTTTTTTTTTCTTTTTCTCATTTTTTTGTATTTTTCTTGATTTTTTCGATTTTTTTTTTTTTTTTTTTTTTTTTTTTTTTTTGCATACACTCTTGCCCTACCATCCAAAATTAATACATCATAGGGGCATTGCATTCCCCTTACACTTGAACTTTTACATAACTTTACAATTAACTATTCTAATGACTCGAATTAAGATAATTGAAAAACTTGGAGTACTTTTTAAAATATTTAGCACATATGGGGGTAATAATGATGTTCTTCCCCATTACTCCATTACACTAGTACTTTACCCATGAGTCCCAATCGTCCCAAAACAATATGTACAAGGATATGACTCGACTTAGCAACCATGTAATCAACTAGATAATTAACTTGGGTTTAAACAAATGTTGTCACAATAATGCACTAAAAATGAGTGCATACAAGGTAGGCTAAGGCGATTTGGGTGTACATTTAAGTGGGGTGTAACAAATTCTTCCTTTAAGTAAAATGCTTAAAGGTTGAAACGAAAAGATAGGCTCTGAGGGGTGTACTAGGGGTATCGTGTACTAAAAATGAGTACAACGCAAAGGGTGTGGGAGAATTACTTGACCAATGTAGCCAAAGTAATTATAACAAAAACACAGGTGTAAAAAAATGGGTTAATCCTAATGCCTCTTATCATGTAGTAAATCTAACTACACGAACGTAGTCTCACTTGTGGCCTCGGAATGGTCCTAACGCAAGTTCTAGAATCTAAGTGCTACCGATACACACATCATAGCATAAATGCTTTTCCTACCAATTCTAGGGGCGAACCTCACATATTTGGGGGTAGAAAATTTTTTAGTGGTACGGTTTTTGTGCTAGTCATATAACTCCTATCCGTGAGACGCTCATTAATATCAAAGTTTCACTCCTATGTGTTGTAAAAAATTTTAAATTTGGCACTAAAATTACCTTAACAAGTATTTCTCTCAGTTTTATTGCACATCTACTATTAAACAAACAAAAATCAAGCGTAATAGCATTCTCTTAATCGTGCTTTTACCCTCCCCTTACACTTAAGATGAACATTGTCCCCAATGTTCAAATAACAAGATGTAAAAGCATAAAGTAAAAGAATGAAATCAAATACTCCCCTGATTCGCTCGGTGGATAATGAAGTAACACGGTTAAATCTTCTTCCAAAGTAATGTTGAAGCTCCATGACTAATGCATCGCCATAAGCTTGATTCAAAACATTTTCTTGTCCAAAATAACCTGTTAAACCTGAGAAAACAAACACGAAAACCTGCATAACATCGGCGGGATAAAATCTATATATAAGGATATAATGCTTGTGGAATGATAACTTTGCAGATTCCTGGAGATTATAAGTTGGAGATTTTAATAAAAACTTTTTATGAAAACAAAACTTTCAAAAAATTTCTGAAAATTAAAACCTGACGCCGTCAGGTTGTAAACCCTGACGCCGTCAGAAATGATCTGACAGAATTCTCATGTTAAGTTTCCGGAAAAATTTTGGAAAAACCTATACCTTACTTCCTGGAAATCCTGCAAAACATCATTATGACTCGATACAAGCATTTGACTCAAACAAATACTAATATGTATGTTCATTTAATATTATTACGATTCATGTTCATTTGTGTTCTAATAAACCAATTTAGATTTCCCTTACACTTATCTTTTGCAAAATACCTTTATATGTAGTTAAGACGAAGTTAAAAACAAAATAAAGCATTTTCACAAATTAATTTTGAACATGAATCAATAATAATAAAATTAAACACACATACGGAAATAAATAAAAACAAGCAAACAAACAAATAAACACGCAAAGCAAATAAATAAAATAAAGCTTGGGTTGCCTCCCAAGAAGCGCTTTTCTTTATTAACGAGTCTTGTAGCTAGACTCAAAGTCACGTACATTACGTGACTCCATCATCGGTCACGGTTCCTAGGCCATTCTCCTTTGATTCTCTATCAGAATCACTTTCATAGTGAAGGTATTTCGGGTCCTCGAGATCAAAGGGATTATTTCGGTATTTAGAACTAAGCTCCTTATCATGCTTAAAGAATCCACTTGACAGGTCAAAAGTGTCCTTACACCCCTTCTCACATCATCATCACACAACACGAGTTGGGAACTTAACCTATCGAGCCCATCATAATCAATCTCCTTGAATTCTCTCATCTTGTAAGGCATTTGGTATGAGATTTCCCTAATCCCATCGGTGAAAGTCATGATCCCATTGAGCTCGTCCACAACCAAGCTTGTGGCCTTGCAAAAAGGTGCCCCAAAAAACAACTTGTGATAACCCGGGATCGATGTACTTTTTGATATTATCGACGATTGCGAAGCTCATAGTGAATGTCATGTTTCCTACAAACACCTGTACACCATCATCTATGCCAATGTCGTCCTTCCCTTTATGAATCATCCCCCATCTGCAAATATTGTTATAATGAAACAGGGACATAACATTTTTGGGCAAACATGTGCCAATGTAAACATTATAAAAATGCTTGTGACCAATCATGCAAGGTATCTTGAGATTATTCGGATCATGTTGCTTAATTCGGCCAGGCCTCCTACCGCATAGTCCCCATGTGTTGCCACATGCTGATGGTTGATACTCATACACTTCTTCACAGCCATCCTGAAAAATCACTTTCCTGACACCATCGGTAAATAATGCACTCCTATCATCCTCATTGAGTATCACTCCCGTTGCTTTTATGAATGGTTTGCCTAGAACAAGGCCAGTTAAGGATGGACTGATGATAGAGTTCATGTTATTAATTACAGTTAACTCGATATGAAAGAGGAACTTTTCTATCACAATTGGTACCCTCCTTATTACCCCGATGATATTAGACCCTTCATATTTGACTTGTTCGGTGAAGGCTTCGTTATATAGAGAGAGGGATATTGCGCTCATAGAAGAGTTGGGGTTTATGTAGGCATTTTTTATAAACTTTTTCCTAGTGGTGCAAGATATCTTAAAGACCCTAGGAGCGCCATCCTCTATTCTCTCTCCGAATCCCATAGGCAACCTTGCTGTGCCCCTCTCAAGTTCCTCTACCAGGGGGCGGTCTAGCAGTCCTGGGAGCCCATGAGGTATTTCGGATTTCTCTTCCGAGCCCTCCTCATCACTCACCTCTCTTGTACTCGAGTTTTTTGGTGAGTCTAGATAGTCGTCGGGCGCCTCGGGTTTCTTTTCGGGAACTTCACCCTCCATTTCATTGTCCACATTCTTGGTTGTTTGTTGGTCTGAATTTGGTTTAGGAACAGGTATTGTTGTAATGGTGTTCACGAAGTGGAGAGGTTTCGAAGGGGTATGAGTATCTCCTATTTTTTTTTCGTTTTGTGATATGTATTTGAAGAGTTTACTAGGGTGCTTGATTTTTACAGGAGGGGGTGTTTGGTGAGTCACCGTAACAGATTTGATCTCATTAACTCGTGCCAACTCACAAGTTGACCTGCCAGAAAGGCGATCATTGATAACCTTTAACAGGTTATCAACCTTGTTGTTCATATCAACTTGCTGTTGTCTGAATTGATTCTCAAGTTTGGAGAGCTGTGTTTCTTGAGAGAGAATGAATTTTTGCAGTGATTCCTCGCGATTTTGTTGTTTATGCGTGTGTTGCTGAGGATAATGTTCAGACCAGGTGAGCGGGGTAGAGTCATTGAATGATACGCTACGAGTTTGGTTCCAACTAAAATTTGGCTTATTCTTCCATGCCTCATACCCATCTTCGGAATTAGTAGTGAGCCACCTATCTCCCGCCTTATCGATTCGCGAGGATGCGAATTCTTTGAAAGCCTGTTTGGGGAGTTCCATGCAATCATGAGTGTCGTGGGGACCACTACATAATTTACACGAAGAAGTGATTTTGTTCACTTGGCTTGAAGGTTTAGGAGCCTCGTAGGATTTCATAAGAAACTTGACTTGGTCTTCAAGTTCTATGATCCTACGGTCGGAAGTGCTTGAATTGTTCGAAGGCAAAGATATTGCCTTGACCGTTTTATTCAAATCACGGGGATCACTCCAACTTTCGTTGTCATAAAGAGCAAGATCCTCTAGGAGAGCCCATGATTGTTCCGCACTTAGATCACGTAGCTTACCACCGGCCGATTGGTCAATGGTTTGCCTTGTGTAGAGATTGATATGGTCATAGAAGATTTGGACTTGGAGCCAAAGTTCTATGCCATGGTGAGGGACTTTTTGGAGTAAGTCCTTGAATCGAGTCCATGCCTCGTAGAGAGTTTCGCCTTGACGTTGTTGGAACATCAAGATATCATTCCTTAGCTTGGTAGTTCTTCCCGGTGGGAAAAACTGAGCAAGGAAACGAGTAGTGAGATCATCCCAAGAGGTGATGGATCCTGCGGGTTGACGTTCTAGCCATTGACTAGCTTGATCCCGCAGAGAGAATTGAAAGAGACGCAATCGGGTCGTCTCTCGAGTGGCAACATCAAGGTCTATAGAATCAACGATTTTAAGAAAGTCCTTGAGGTGTTGATTAGGATCTTCAGATCGAAGTCCATGGAATGCGCATTCGCTTTGCACCAACCGGATGGTGTCGGATCGCAAGGGTGTGATATTGGCTCCTTGAGTGAGCTCAATGGTGTTTCGATAGCCATGGTGGCTAGGACGGGAATACTCTCCTAAAGTACGGGCTCTAGGAGGTGGTGGTTGTTGTGGTGGTGGGTTGTTGGGATTAAGGATATTACCATCTTCCATGATGTCGAATGGTATGGTTACGAACAAAGACATGAAGAAAATAGATAGACTAAAGAAGACCTAGAAAAAGAAAATAAAAATCTCACTAGAAGGGAATCTAGTGAGTAGACCTATAAAGTAAAAATTCAACCTAAACAATAACTATTCCCCGGCAGCGGCGCCAAAAACTTGATGCGTGGTTTTGCAACCTTACAACAGGTTTTACCTCTCGAGGGATCTCAAGAGGCTTACAACCCCACCAGGCAGTGTACCTGACCGATGTAGTATAGTGTAGTGGTAAGTACGGGGGATTGATCGTTCTCCACAGGGAATAGTGTTCGTTAGGTATGAAAGACTACTCTAATAGGTCTAAGGGTTGAAGAAGATTCTTTTTTGTATTTTTTTATAATTTTATGAAAGCAAGTAAAATCTCGGGTTTGAAAGAGTGGGCGGAATTAGTTGCTAGTCAACTAACCCAAATTACTACGAATGCAAATAAAATAAAATAACTGAAAGTAAAATGTTGGTGAAAACTTAAGTGTAGAGAAATGTGTTCACTTAGATTTCCTTACTCCCTAACTATCTTTTACCGGTTGATTAGTGTGTATTAGTTGCGTGGATGACGGGTGTATTCCTTAATACCAATCGTGGGGTGGCGTACGTACTTCCCCAACTCTACAAGCTCCTACTTCACTCCTATGTCGAGCCGGCTAGGAAGCTCCTAACATGGGATCACTAGAATTCGCTTGTGCATTAAATACAACCATAAAAACCTTTAGTACGCATTTGGTTCATGTTCCTTAAGACGTTCAAGCAAGTTACCGAATAGGAAGTTAGCCAGTTTTCTTAAGCCTAACATAGATAAACAATCATCCAATACAACTAATAACACACTAATAACCAATAATCAATAGCTAGGTTTCATTAGATCTAAGCAAACACAGGATAAATCTAGCCTAACATGTTAAACAAAAGACAAGAACAAGATAGAATCAAACAACACATAGACATATTGAATGATTAATTGATAACTTATCTTTCAATGTAACATGGAAGATCTCAAGGCAAAAAGCCTTGAAAAAGATGCTAAAATCGTCTTAGGGTTTTCTCCCAAAAATTCCACACTAAGCTCTCTTAATGACAAAGAATTGCAAAACTATATATAGATTTTTACATCTGACGGCGTCACCTTATGGAGTGTGACGCCGTCACCTCGCCGCTTCTAGGGTTCCCGGATGGCCTTCTTGACGCCGTCCCTCTTTAGCTCTCCAAAATCCGTTCTGGCTTATCAAGGCTTGACGCCGTCAGACCTTGAACGTGACGCCGTCCCTCTTTGAATTAAGCCGTGACGCCCTTGATCAGGTTAAAGCGTGACGCCGTCAGAATTTACATGCAATTTTCACTGGCTTATCATGAGTAAATTTCACATCCACCTTTTCTTGCCAAGCCATGACGCCGTCCAGAGTAAAATCTGACGCCGTCAAAGGTAACTTTTAGCCGATTTTTGAGACTTTGTCGTTTTCTTCACTTTTATGCTCCAAAAACATCCAAAATGCCTCCTTTTCCAGATTTCTCCTCAAAAGTACCTAAAATGACAAAAGGAACGATTTAGGGCAATATTTGATCAAATAAATACGATTTAGGGCTTAAATGACCCCTTAAAAGCGGTACACTTTTTGCTTCATCACACGTCTACGATTACGTCTTCTCGGAATATCTACGAGTTCACGTAAAGGAC
The DNA here is from genome assembly GCA_021014915.2 of Artemisia tridentata subsp. tridentata. NCBI lineage: Eukaryota > Viridiplantae > Streptophyta > Magnoliopsida > Asterales > Asteraceae > Artemisia > Artemisia tridentata. The sequence continues at coordinate 20,407,454 of CP139505.1, forward strand.
TTGTCGACGTAGAAGAACGAGTGCGCATGCACTAAATAAAATAATTCAATTAAATCAAGATTGAAGCAAAACACAAGGAACTTAAACCTTAAATCAACAAGCGTACGGTAGCTCTCCGAAAGAAAAACGCACAGAGTGGCGGAGGAGCAAAGGTGGGCAAATAATGCTCCTTAAAAACCCGCTCCTTTCGGTTTGTCAATTTAATGCCAAACCTCCTGAAACCTCCGTTAGAGTTTGTTTATCAATCAAAGGTGAGCCGAATTCGCAAGCGACACAAAGGCAAGTTTTAATCTGATGTTTGGGAACTTATTATGATGATACTCCAAGTTGAGGAATATTATATTGATTTTGCTTTTATCTTTTATTTAACAATAAAACGAGAATGTTTTTGGGTTTTTATTTTTAGGGATAATTACTAAAATAGCCCGATTGCCCAACTGCTAAGAGTATCCGGCCCGCTCACAGAAAATTCCCCCCTTAGCCCAGGGCAACTGATCCGACGGACCACAGGACGCCACGTCACCGACCAGAGTACCTCAACAACTGTTGCTACGATGTATAAGGGATGTATTGTATTTTGGGCAACTTTTGAATTTTTGGCAACAAATACATGAACAAAAGGATATTTTGGTCATTTTACGTGCATTAAAATTAGGTAGTTTTTTTTTTTAAATATATTAGCCTGTAATTCGATAATTCGATTACAATTCATTACAGAAAACACATCAATACACAAACAGCTTCTTTTCCATAGACAAAGCATCACACAAGTAACAAATCATAATTCCTTAACACCCTGTAATTCGATATGCCGATTCAGTTGTACCGTTGTAAAATCGTTGTTCGATCTACAGTGAAGTTGCTTGCAGAAGTCAAAGAAATTTTGTCGAAGGATAAAAAGCGGGAAAGGTTGTTTAGAAACACAGTCTTTGGTCCGTGGTTGGATATTCGGTTTTTCGATAATGACTGCCCTTTGATGCATTTTGTTTTACAACATCAGGTAAAAGTTTCTAACATATCGTCCGATTCCCCACCATTGCAGTTCAAAATTGGGGATGATTTGCAGTTCAAAATTGGGGATGATTTGTTAGAGTTCGGGCGTATGGAATTTTGTTTAATAACAGGGTTTTGATTTGGGAAAGTTTGTAAAAATGAAAATAAAGCAAATGCATTTCGTGACCGCGTATTTCCAGAAAAAAAGACAGATGGTATAGAAATTGTATATGGCAGTGATTGTTTGAAACTACTTAAAGATCCAAATAGGTTCTTAGCTCTTTCGGATGAGGATGCTATTAGGTTGTGTCTTTTGATAGTTGCTATGTTGGTGTTTATGGGTATTGAAGAAAGGAATTGTATCCCTAATCATATACTGTCTTTGGTGGAGGACTTTGATGCTTGGAACGTTTTTCCCTGGGGTGAATACATGTGGCATAAATTTTATCAAAGGACTGTGAATGTTGTTGAGAGACACAGACCAGTACATTTGGAGAAGTTGGAAAAAAACCCATATTATAATGCGACATACATTCTATACGGTTTTGCTTGGGCTTTCAAGGTATGCCATACTTTCTACTCTGTACTAAAGTTCAATACTATTGTTATATATATGTATCCGGTGTACAAAATGTTTGTATCTGTTTTCTATCCATTACTAGGTTTTTTGTATTAGATATATATTGAATATATAGTTTTGAACACGGTAATAACCTGCAGTTTGAGCATTTTTCTTTTCCACATTATATACATTTTAAACAACCACATATTTCAGATATGGATTTTGGAGACATTTCCTAAAAGCGGCAACTGGTGGGCGAAAGACACGAACGTCATTCCACGAGGTCTTGCTTGGTCTAAATGTCAAAAGTTTCGAAGATCAGACCATATAACACTATTTGGACCGGTAAACACTGCACTATCTTTAAAGGCTAATTTGTTGGACCCTTATTTAAATTTGTTCACATACAAAGTTATTTACTATTTGTTTTTTTAGGAGTCAGTTCCTATTAAGGCACTTTATGCCACCAAACGCGAATTGAGACAACCGTGGTGTATTGCCAGCATCCCCTTTATAAAGGGTTTGTCTGATTCAGACCTGTCAAGTGCAGAGGAAGACCAACAACCTGATAGCGCAGAGGATGATCACCAACCTGCTAGCGCAGAGGATGACCGCCAACCTGATAGCGCAGACGATGACAACCAACTTCGTAGATCAGAGGATCACCAACAAGCTGGTAGCGCAGACGATCAACATGAAGCACCAAGTTTAGAAACTTTAGATAAAAATAATGTTGAAAACGCAAAAGGTGTCCAATCAGGCGAAGGCCAAGATGAAAAGAATTTTGGAACAAATCCTATTTTGGGCAAGATATTTGATTTGCAAACTGATATTTCGTTGATAGCGAAGCACGTAGCGTCTGTCCCTAAACAAGACATTCGCGAGCTGCTTCAGAAGGTGAAAACAAAATTTTCAGAGTTAGAGACAGTTATTAACGAAAACACCGATGATCCAGATTTTCCAGTCAAGTCTGATGTCAACCCTGATATTTACATGGTTTGTATTCACCTTATATGTTTTATTCTCCTAACATTATACGAAGATCAATTCCTCGTTAAGTAACCTTATCTCATTTTGTCAACTACAGACCCCGTCATCACGTTGTGAAGATGATGTTGATAATGGTGTTACGCGCCGAGATGTTGATGATGATCATGCTGATGATGATGTCGATCATGCGCATCCAATGGAAGTTGACAATCCTGTTTGTTTAAAGGTTTACTTTTACTTTGTGTTTTTTTGGCATACGTTTATAAGTATCTCATTTCCCCGTTAATGTTTACCCTTTAATCTTACATTTAATTCATTAAATGTTGTATTATTTTGTCAACTACAGGCCACGCCATTAGCTTGTGAGGCTGATACTGGTGTTACGACCAGTGTTGCAGCCCATCACATGGAAATTGACATGGATGTTGGGCAGCAAGGCTACAACGAATCTCAGGTGGGTGGGATGGACGTTCTTGTAAAAGCATGTGAATTAGGGGTTACTCCTGACTTCCCTACTCTTGATCATCATCAACCTGCGAATCCAGTTGTGGCATCCCATGAGAAGGACATTAATCAAACAACATCCTTCATCTACGGTGATGTATGTTATCTTGAAAAAAATACTTTTGCAAAATACAACCTTCCTTGTTTGCCTATTTATTTATACATCTTTATTGTACCAGTATCATCCGGTGGTGTATGATGATGTCATGAGTTATATAAACGACGGAGCGGATGTGACTAGTGTTTCGTTAGAAGAAGTACCATTTGATAATGAAAATGGTAAGGGTGTTGAGAATGCAAATGCTATTTTCGTGCATAAAGAACAAACAACCCCATTGCAGACATATGTTGAGGTACTTGGTTTACTTTAAATTTAAAAAGGTTAATAATTGTTCCTTTCTATGTCTTGTGGTCGGTGTTAATTACAACCTATGCTATGCAGGAAGACCAAACAACACCATTTCAACAAACACTCACCAACCATGGGTTTGCAAATGTGGTCGGTCCCAATGACAAACCTTGCTTGCACTCTGTTTTTTCTGAACGTAAAAAGAAGAAAATCCAAAAGAAAAAAAATGCGCATAAAGTTGCTCTAGTGGCTAAAGCCTTTAAATCAAAGCACGATAAGTTTTTTGAATCTCTGAATTCAGAGAACGTCCAATCCGCACGACTGACCAGAGCAGCTACTTGCAGAAAGAAGTTGATTGAGCCTATAGTCATTTTAGATGTAAAGCACCGTAAAACATTGATACTGAAATCACTATCTGGTTGGCCTATGCTAATATATGGTATGTGTCTTTTCAGGACGTATCTGGAAACCCAAGAACTCGGTCAATTACTGAGTTCTATTCGGCCAACCCAGATCCTTTTGTTGAGGTAGTCTGATTTGTTATTCTTAAATTAACAATATTATGATTCTTTTATTGTTAATCATTTATTTGTTTATTTTAGGATCTGACTCGACATCCCAAATTGAAAAAGGACAAGGTGTCTCTGCCTGATTCGCTTCGTGTTTATTTAAAGCAAAAAAAAACAAAAAGCTATAAGTTTCCATGGGGCGGTCGTAACATTGTTTCTGATATGAAATTTTGGCTAGCGTTGGCATGTCTTGAAGATTGTAAAGGCGGTTGCCTGTATGACTATGTAAGGAACCATCATCACTATCTGGTCAAATACATTTGTATATACTTTTGATTGAGTAACCACTATAAGTTTTATAATTTTTGTTTTGTGTACACAGCACTTGGATATATGGTTTGACCTTATGTGGTCACTTAGACCAAGCAATGCTGATTGGACCTTGGCAGGTTCTCTGTTCGCCCGACATATCTTGGCTGGTCAGATGTACAGTCATTATTCAGATGGAACAAGCTACCCTGTGGCTTGGCGACATGTTGAAAAGGTTAGTTTGCCACAATCCTTTTTAAATATAATTTTAAGTGTATGCATATTAATATGTACATTTCTTTGTCTATATTAGGTTTATTTCCCCGTGAATGAACCTGATAAACACTGGTGTCTCGCTGAGCTTCACCTACGTAGTGGTGTTGTTTCATTTTATGACACTCTTGGGTTGGTACATGGCAATGGTGCACGGTGGTGGAGAACTTTGAAAAGAATTTTGCCAAAACAACTTACCATGTACCTGGTTCAGCAGGGTATATTGGCGAGCAAGGGCATATCAGCCGAGGAATATAAAATAACATACCAGTGTCCTGCAGTCCCGAAACAAGCAGACGTATATGGCGATTGCGGTGTATGGGTATGTATTATTTTATATAGATTGTGCCGCAACCAACCACTGGAAGTAGATGACCCGCTTCAAACAGCGGTAGCATACCGTGAACGGATGCTTCAATACTTCTGGAAGCACAAGGAGTTAATAAACAATGTTTAATGGTATTTGGAAGGTAGTAGAGTTGATTTATAAATCTGTAACCCAAAATACAATTTACTATTATCTAGTAATCGTTGTTGTTTGTAACCGGTCAATAACATGTAACCCAACAATTTGAATTAGGTAGGAGCAGCAGCAACAGCTTCAATTTCACGAGCAGTATGATTCTCCCGTGCATTTCATGCTACATACAAGCACCTACTGCATCAGTGCATTTCACCAACTGCATTAATATCTGACATGAAATATATTTATCCCTTTAAACAATCCCAAAAACAGGGGTGAATTAAAACAGCAATTCAACAGTTAATAAAACAATTAGATAATAACCACGAATTTGAGTAACACACTTTTTTAGATAAAGACTACACATTACATTAACTTCAATGAAACAGGTTTTTGTAACAAACATCAAGATAAAGACTAAACATAGCATACAATTCGCCAAGACAAGTGTTAGGAATTCTGGAAATAAGATATTTCTTGTTGCCGCCGAAAGTGTAAAGCTGGTTCCTGCCGATAGTTGTGGTTCCTGCTGAAGCTCATTGCTGCTGATAGTTATATCTTGTTTCTGCCGACAGTAGTTAATACTGCAGGTATTATTGTTAGTTATCCCGTATGTTTAGAAAGTTTGTTATATTTATTTATAGAAGAGATTGATGTATATCTCTTCACACGTTTTCTTGTATGACGGGTAAGGTTAAGGAGTTCTTGTTAGTATAAAAGAAACACCCGTCTATGAGTTATGTACAAAGAATCTATAATCAGTGTCAAGCTATGAGGAATAAGATAGTTTAATTCAAGAAAAAACTTTGTGAGTTGGTGTTGATCCCAGATGAGGCCTTGATAGATCTTTGTTAATTATATTAGATATGAATGTAAAACAATATGTATAGAAACTGTGTAGGATCGTGCCTCTTGATAGATATTTGAGCCAAAAGAACTTTTACATAGCTTATTTAAACACAAGCCAACTACTATGAGAATCTCTGTATAATAAACTTGTGCTTATGCGGAAACTAAACACAAGAGTTGAAGAAGACAATGACTAAAAGACTTTGATCCTCTATGGATCTTGTATTAACTATTTTCTTTGGAATTGGATGCAAAACACAATGTCGTATGTTTCTCTTCCTAAAATAACAAACATACAAAAAATACGCCATGACCAGCAGTAACAAACACTGCCAGCAGAAACTAAACAATGCTACCAGCAGGAACCATGACCGGCAGAAACCAACACTGCCAGCAGGAATCAAACTACACTAACAGCAGCAACGAAAATAAACATTATTCTAATATTTCCTAACAAACTGTTATCGAATTGACACAATATTAAACACAATTGCATTTGTATTATATACTGACACTCACAAATATTGTCTAGTACACTTACACATGTTAAAACGTTAACACTTATTTCATACATTTATGTGAACAGGTTTACCTCCGGTTTGAGAAGGTATGAAGTTATTGATCCAGCATCGTCGTTTGACATGTTTTCAGTGTGGCTTCGAAGTCTAGTGTCATTCGCCTTGGGAACCTTGTTACCGTCATCAATGGAAGGCGTTCGTTAACATGTAAGCTTCAAGAGTGTGGTTGACAAAATAATACAACATTTAATGAAGATGGTTTATATCAAGCTGTTTGATTTGAGTTATGATGAGGCCGAAAATGTGAGGATGAATTGGGAGTTGGCTAAGAACCTGTTGAAACTCCACCGAGCTTCCCGCACAGCGTTGGTTGTTTTCTTTTAGTCTTGTAGTTTATGCATGTATGGGTTGAATACTCTATGACAACCAACTTCGTATTTTGTTGTTTGCTATTACCTTATTAGTTATTACCAAATACTGTATAAAGATTTATAAAAATTGTTTTATTCCAAAAGTTTTAGCAAAAACTGCTTAAAGCAAGACGACATTGGAGTTCAATTGGGTTTAATGACCACAGTTGTTTGGTACCCAAAAGGTCTATTTAAGTTGCCCAAAATAGTTATGGCATAACTATTGTTGCTCTATTGTTATTTTGGTACGTTGTTAAGTAAATCTAATGAATCAACTTCCAAAAGGTAGATCACTTTCCAATGCAGCCCTTGCGCTACTGTTCACACAATGGAAATCCACTTTATTTTAAATTTTGTTTTAATGCCACTTGATACTTTAAGCATAATTAATGAGACTCCTATATATTCTTCTGAACGCCTGACGACTAAAATACTGAAATGTTGTCTAGCCACAACGATGCATCAATTTAAAGTTGCCCATCTTTTTTACATTGCCCAATTTTATTAAACGTTGCCCAATTTTGCCATGTAGGTTGCTCTACAGTTCACACAAGTACATCTACTGTATTTTTTTAAATGGCACTTCAACCAGTAGGTTTAATCATAATCAATTAGACTCCAATATATATGTGTCATCAACTTTATTTATTGTTTCAACTTTGCAAACCCATATATTGTAAGGTTTTTAAAATGGAAAAACGTTGTATTTTTAAAAATAAATACGCAACAATCTTTTAGATAATAGGTCATCAAATACGCACAACAATCTTTTACCAAGTAGAAAACCCTACCACAGTAACATAAAAAAATGAAAAAAACATAAAACAATTACAAATCTACCAAATTAAAAATAAAGTGCACAACAATCTTTTAGAAAATACGTAATTACGTTACAAAATATTGTGGTGTTTCGGCGAGAAGTCGCTTAAAAGAAGTCGTTTTATTATACGCATGCCATTTGAATAACCGGACTGAAGTCAGCATTACTTTTGTCTATATACCACTTCGTATGGTTACTTTTGTCAATATACCGCCTTGGTCTTTTAACTTCTTCCGACCGTTACTTGGTCCTTCATGTTGTAAGGAGTCTTTTGATAATCAGGTGCAAGTATGGCACTGTATGCAACAAAATTGCCTCCTGTATCTCCCAGCAAAACTGCTCTTCCCATTCTATATCTCCCTTCCGTGGTTTTGGGAATGCTTGCAGAGACGCCCTTCTGCACAAAAACGGTTTGAAATGCACCATATTGTTCGAAAGGACGCTCAAGGATGTTATGGAAGGGTGTTTAGATGAGTGGGATTTGTAGAGCGTTATGGTTTATGGTTATTAGTCGTCATTTAAGAACGACTAACTGCTATTAGTAGTCATTTAAGAACATGTGTGGGCCGTCAGATGACCCTCTTGACGATGCTTGCTAACCCACGTAATGTGTGAGCACATACTTGAATTAACGAGTATGTAAATGATGATCATCAGCAAATGACGTTTTGTCATTGAGTGAAGACCGTGGTTATCATATATGGTAAGCAACTTTATACTGTTATTCAGCAACCAGTTGTAAAAAAACGATAACATCTTCAACTTGTCTCAAACGGTGGTTGTGAGTTCGATCGCTGTGATACTCTGTATTATTCTATGTGTTAGATGTCTTTATTGTTTTTTTGTGGGGTTGGTTGCGCCTTCTTTCGTTGTAATAACCTTTTATAGAGGATGAACCACTGTTGTGTCACGTGTGAACAGTCACATGGTCTGGTCACGTGCCTAAACTTGTAGCTGGATGCCTACCTAGCATGTTAGATTAGACATAAAGTATATTGTCTTGACTTTTCAACGTCTTGGGAAGGTACACAAATTCGTGTTTAAACTTGTTGGGAGTATCGGCTGAAATTTCCAAAGGTGGATAGTCCGCTCAACTGCCTTTAACATTTTATTTTGGAAAGCCACTTTAATTTTTTTAATTTTTATTTGACCGGCAGAAACCAACACTGCCAGCAAGAATCAAACTACACTAACAGCAGCAATGAAAATAAACATTATTCTAATAATTCCTAACAAACTGTTATCGAATTGACACAATATTAAACACAATTGCATTTGTATTATATACTGACACTCACAAATATTGTCTAGTACACTTACACATGTTAAAACGTTAACACTAATTTCATACATTTATGTGAACAGGTTTACCTCCGGTTTGAGAAGGTATGAAGTTATGGATCCAGCATCGTCGTTTGACATGTTTTCAGTGTGGCTTCGAAGTCTAGTGTCATTCGCCTTTGGAACCTTGTTACTGTCATCAATGGAAGGCGTTCGTTAACATGTAAGCTTCAAATTATTGGCTACTATTTAGTCATCGTTGTGGTTTATCATTTCAGCAGAAAACTTAGTAATTGTACTATGTTATGTTGTTATTGTGTTATATTTTTTTACTTGTTTATGTTTGTCATGGTTTGCAACCGACGTACCAAAATAACAATAGAGCAACAATAGTTATGCCATAACTATTTTGGGTAACTTAAATAGACCTTTTGGGTACCAAACTACTCTGCTCATTAAACCCAATTGAACTCCAATGTCGTCTTGCTTTAAGCAGTTTTTGCTAAAAGTTTTGGAATAAAACAATTTTTATAAATCTTTATACAGTATTTGGTAATAACTAGATTCTCTAGTTTTTACTAAATAAGGAAAGTGGACAATTAATTTGAGACATCCATAAAAGGAAATATGGACAATTAAATTGAGACGGAGGGAGTAGCAAACAACAAAATAGCTGGATGCCTACCTAGCATGTTGGATTAGACATAAAGTATATTGTCTTGACTTTTCAACGTCTTGGGAAGGTACACAAATTTGTGTTTAAACTTGTTGGGAGTATCGGCTGAAATTTCCAAAAGGTGGATAGTCCGCTCAACTGCCTTTAACATTTTATTTTGGAAAGCCACTTTAATTTTTTTAATTTTTATTTGATTGTCAAATTGAACATACACTAAAAATTGCCTGGAAACTTGAGAGGTACATGGATGGTTCCCATTTAATGTTATTAAATGCAAAAACTCTAGAAAGACTTTTGGCATTGTCGATGCAATCAACTATTGTCTGCAACTGACAGGTGTAATGATGACTTCTCAGGGTAAGTTAGTCAATCACACTTGCAAGATGGGCAACTTAAAAAATGGGCAACTTAGAAAATGGGCAACTTTAAAAAACTTATGAAACTTTAGAAAATGGACAACTTTAGTTGCCCATGTTAACAAATTAAACAACTAAAATGTATTCGTCTGACGTGTTTCTATTTAATTAACATATTAACTAATAACACGTTAACGTTAACATATTAAACTACTAAAAAAACAACTGTTATTTTTATTAGAAAAATAAATTTTGTTTTCCATTTATTTTTCCGAAATAATTTTTTTTAGAAAAATAGTTTTTTTTAGAATTTTTTTTAGAAACATGCTTTTTTTTTTTTTTTTTTTTTTTTTTTTTTGTACACGTTAATATTAACACATTAAACAACTAAAATGTATTCGTCTGACGTGTTTCTATTTAATTAACACATTAAACAACAACACGTTAACGTTAACACATTAAACAAAACTAGTGTTATTATTATTATTATTATTATATATATATATATATATATATATATATATATATATATATATATATATATATATATATATATATATATATATATATATATATAAATTTTGCCTTTGTTTTTGTTTTTATTATTTTTCGTACCAAACGGGCTCTAAAAATTATGAAACTTGCGCCATTATTAACGAAATACTTTTTTTCAACAAAAACGAGTATAAATATGCAATACTTTCTCGAAATCAATATATTTGTCTTTGTTTTTGTTTTTATTATTTTTCGTACCAAACGACCTCGAAAAATTATGAAACTTTCGCCATTATTTTGAAATTAATTTTTTTTTAACAAAAACTTTTTTATTTCGAAATTAAATTTTTTTTATTTTGAAATTAAATTTTTTTTCAAATAATTTTTATTTTTTTAGAAATTTTTTTCTGAATTATTTTTTTTATTTCGAAATTATTTTTTTTTTCAAATAATTTTTAGAAAAATAATTTTTTTTAGAAAAATATATTTTTTTAATTTTTTTATTGTATGTATACGTGATAGATCTGAAGTAAGGGAAAATTAACGTTATAGATTATTAAGGGAAAGAAAAAGGATTTATAATGTAACAAGAATTAAAGACGAAGAGGAAAATGAACAAGGTGAGATACGTGTGTTATATATAGAGGAGAGAGAATATCAAATAAAATTAGTATTTTATTATTTTAATAATACGGAGTAGTAAATTTATTAATAGAATTAAGTATGTAAGTGATGTGAGATGATGGGGTAGGGAGACTAGAACTGAGCAAATTTAGGGAGGGTTTGTCAGATTGCCCATAGACCCCATTCTTATAACAAAATGGCAATTTAAAAGATGGGCAAACTTAAAAGATGGGCAACTTAAAAAATGGGCAACTTAGAAACTGGACAACTTTAAAAAACTTGTGTAACTTTAGAAAATTGACAACTTTAGTTGCGCATTTTAAGTTGCCCAATTTTCAAAGTTGCCCATTTTAAAACATTGCCTAATTTTGCCTTGTAGGTTGCGCTATAAAATGCCTTTTTAAAACATTGCCTAAATTTGCCAAATTTGTGTTTAAACTTGTTGGGAGTATCGGCCGAAATTTCCAAAGGTGGATACTCCGCTCACCTGCCTTTAACATTTTATTTTGGAAAGCCACTTTAACTTTTTTAATTTTGATTTGATTGTGAAATTGAACATACACTAAAAATTGCCTGGAAACTTGAATGCTATTAAATGCAAAAACTCTAGAAAGACTTTTGGCAGTGTCGAAGCAATCAACTATTGTCTGCAACTGATAGGTGTAATGATGACTTCTCAGGGTAAGTTAGTCAATCACACTTGCAAGATGGCAACTTAAAAGATGGGCAACTTGCAACGTAGAAAGTGGGCAACTTAAATTGGGCAACTTTTAAAAACTTAGGAAACTTTAGAAAATAGACAACTTTAGATGCCCATTTTAAGTAGCCCAAATTTTAAAGTTGCCCATTTTAAAACATTGCCTAATTTTGCCATGTAGGTTGCGCTATAAAATGCCTTTTTAAAACATTGCCTAATTTTGCCAGCAGGAAGAGAAATGTCGCCAGCAGGTGCAAGGGTTTCACTACCTGTAGCAATGGAAGAGCTACCAGCAGGATCACTCTTCTTTGCCCATTTTTAGTTGCCCAATTTGTAAAGTTGCCCATTTTACGTTGCCCATTTCTTTAAGCTGTCCTTTAAATTTTGATTTTTTTTCCCATGAATTGTACAACAAAAAAACAAACCAATAAAACGTCGATACTTAAACCACGTATTGTTGGTTGGTTTGTTGTTTTAAACGGAATTAAAAAAATATAAAATTAAACAAAAACTAAATAAACAAATAAATACGTAAAAAATAGAGGCAACTGAAATGTTAATACAATCATAGTAATCACATAACCTGGTTGCCCAACAAATGGTGCTACAGTAGTATATATGGTGTTGTCAGTCGTTCAGAAGAATATATTGTACTGAAAGTACAAAATAATAAATGGCGCTAGTACATACTCAGGGTTGCCTAACTAATTGTTTGTAACACTTTTTTTGCACCACTTACCCTTACACAAATTTTGGTTTGTTGACTTCGGTAAATCAAATAATTCATTGATATTTTTGTAAAAGGTACTAAACATACTAGAAACATAAAAACAACGTCATACTAAACTGCTTCAATGCATTTCACCCCAACTTGTTAGAACCGGAGCTCTCTTCCCTGCTTTCCATCATATTCTTGCTTTCCTTGAGTCGTTTAAACACAATTTCAAGATCGGTAATCCTCTTTTCTAGATTATAAGGGTCGTGAAACCCACCTTGTTGCTCCCCCTTGTTTTGAGGCACCACCACATTTTGCTGCTCCACCACATTTTGCTGCTGATCGTCTTCATTTTGCTGCACCAGTAACTCACGTTGAGCCACCACATCCTCTTCACCTTCCTCATCCTCTTCATCTTCATCTTCCTCTTCGTCTTCTTCCTCCTCCCCATAATCATTCACTCCCCAAACCTCATCCCAGTAAAAGTCTTGCGCATGCAGCCAGTTCAAAATTTGACCCCTCATCCACGCATCTACCTGCCTATACGACCCATATTCTGCAATCGGTTCATACCCGAAAGCATCAAACACTGCGTCAAATAGTAATTCGTTGTTTAACACCCACTCGTACTCTTCAGCATCATTTTGAAAGTTGCCATTATTTGTTGCCATTGTTTATGTTTTCTTTCAATTGAAAGGGATATATGTGTTTGTCTGTGTGTTTTTGGTATACAATGCATAGTTATAAATAGGCTGGAGAGTTAGATTAAAGGTTCCCAACACTTTGGGCGGGAAAGGGACAAAGGCGCGCGCCAAAATTAATAGATGTGAATCGAAGATGTACGAAAAAAGTCTCGAATATCCTTTTACCAAGTATTGACCTTCCATGGACAATGAGTTGACGCAACAACTAGGTGTATCTCATGCTTTGTGAATAATAAACTTACAAACTCAATATTACCAACTGGTTGTTTGTGAAATTTGGGATGATTTGGGATCGGGTTTGTTAATATTGGCCCGATGGAATAAATGTTGGACCGTCACCGGAAAGGTCAAACAATATGTGGTTTAACTACAGACGGTTTCTTGGTTGGTTTGTTGTTGTAATAAATGGGCAACTTAAAAGATTTGCAACTAATAAAACGGGAAACTTAGAAGATGGGCAACCAACAACTTAAATTATAATGGGGGATAATTACCAAAATAGACCAAACACCAAATGGTCTTTATAATGGCTGTTGGGCAGGGTTAAAAGAATTGGCAACTTAAAATTTGGGAAACTAAAAATGGGATTCGCGCAGGCTAAAAAGATGTGCAACTAAAAAAACGTGCAAAATATGGGCAACATACAAATTGGGCAACAAAAAAATTGGGCAACTTAATATGGCAGTTCATCAAACATAAAATAATGGGCAACTTAAAAGAGTTGCAACTAAACAAAGGGGCAACTTAGAACTTGGGCAACCAACAATTGTGCAACCAACAACTTGGGTAACTTAAAAGATATGCAAGTTAAAAATCGGCCAACTTAAAAGATGACATCTTAAAAAACGGCCAACTTAGTAGGGTTACAACTTTTAAGTTGAGGGTTCTACTGCTCGCTTTGTAACTAATGGGGTCATACTATTATTGGGGGGTTCACTTTTACCATTGTATAACTAGTTGCCCAAATTTTTAATACAAGTTGCCCAAATTTTTAATACAAGTTTATTTGTGTTGTAAGCTAGTGGACACCAAGGGAGCATCTTTTATAACAAGCTGACCAACGTGACAAGACCCAAGTATTCACCAATTCACTATCAAACATTGACTTTTCTGCCGATAAACCTGCAAACCAAACCCCTATACCCACCATGATTATGTAACACCCCCAACTCGGAATATGGCAGCGGAACATAGTTAGGGGTATTACTCGAGGGGTAGTGAGTCAAAATCATAGATAAACGATCTCATAACGAGACGTTTTAATAAAATACCACATTCAAATACAAAGTTCAACCATTAGAGTTCAAAAGACTCTTAACACATTAAGCAGCGGATAATAAAATAGTTTGCAGCGGAAAAATAAAGTAGTTTGCAGCGGAAAAATAAAGTAGTTTGCAGCGGAAAATTTAGATAGAAATAACAAAACACAACCCACAGATAGCCATCCGGAACCTCCAGCCCTTCCTCGTGCACACTTCAGAAATCAATTACCTGAGATAAACATGCTTAAAAAGTCAACACAAAGGTTGAGTGTAATCCATAGGTTTAATAAAAATTAGTTGAGCACAAGATTTTAGTCTGGAAGATATAAGCAACAAATGCAAATATCGAGTAAGCGTCACATAATTTTCTGGATTTGCTAAGCTCATGACACACAATGCGTTAACCGGCACCAGAACTCCTGGTGTAAATCAATAGCAACCGCGGAATTTCATAATCATAATATTTGCCCTCCAGTAGGTATCTTGCCAAATACCTAGGTATTCGATATACAGTACACCCGTGTTGCCTAACTGGTCAACACGAATGGGACGGTCAATCCTATAGGCCTATAAACTATAATCGCGCTCACCCGCAAGTGATTAATGGTTCATGATCGAGGGTCTTGCTTTTGGCAAGGAAGGTACTTAGCATATATATAGCGTCAATCAGGAATAGCATACAATAAACAATTGTGCTCCAAAAACAGTAAGTAGCATGTATCCCCCCCACGGGGTTTATAAACATTTAAAAGAGATCAAGTGGGGCTATGAATCACACCTTAGTCACAGAGAATACGAGATAAACAATCAGATGGTACGGCACAGCAAATGAACCTCAGCACAACCTAATCAATTAAATGGCATAACTCAGAAATAATATCCAAAATGATTTAATAAATAATACTCGTATAAAAGGTTTTTAGTTTCAATGGCGTTTGAAAGAAAATACGTTTAAGTCTCGTGTGGAAGACAAGAAAGGTGGAAAGGTAACAAGTCGGAGAATACGAATGAACACTCGCGAAGGACGAGAGAAAAGAATATAAAGAAAGAATAAAATCAGGAAGAATAAAGAAACAAATAAACGACATCAATAGATAGTTTCGGCTTTTCCTCGTTTTTCCCAAAATAGAAGCTATAATCGTTAAAACATAAAAGTTTTGAAAAGGTTTTGGAACATTTAATAAATCATAACTAGTTTAAGTTTATAAAACATTTTATGAAATTTGGGCATGAAGTGCCCGTTTATAAAACATTTCCAAGTCATACGACTTATTTGATTATTCCAATTATTAACAAGTTTTACAAGTTTAATATATAATTGGACATATCATTCGCGTGAATATTAGTTGTTTAGTTTTATCGACCGTTTTGTATTGTTCGGGTCCAGGTAGGTTAAGCTCTTATGAGTCTAACGTACCCTTCCGTCTCATGTACCAAAGGGTCCATAATATCCAAATAACTAACACCGTAAATCCAATACGTCCAATCCTTTGTCCAACATATATCGTCACAAATAATAATCCGAATCCAAGTCCATGTGTTGCAATAACCTCTTAACTATAATTAAACCTTGTTATTTATCGTTTCATAATCGTTAGTCCATTTTAAATAAAACTTAAGCCGAAACCGTATCCCGACACTTAAATAAATAGACAAACACAACAAAGTAAATAAATAAATAAAACAACACCAGTAAATAGATAAACTTCGCCGTGACTCGTAACGAGTCACGGTTTGACTCGACGTGAGTCTTTTGACTCTCGGCTTGGTTCAAATCCGAATCCAACATAAACAAATCCAACACAAACATATTACACGCCTTGCCGCGACTCGTATCGAGTCGTGGCTCGACCCACTTGGGTCGTGACTCGCGAACGAGAACCAAGCAATCAAACGGACTCCGATATTATCAACTCAAACAAAACAATATTACATCATTTAAACCTAACAGCCATGGCTTGGCTAGCCATGTGACTGTCGAACTGTTAGCAACCAAACGGACCCTCACACGGATCTAACCCGAGCCAACAACAACAATAACATCAAAAGGACATCAAGAATAAGAACAACATCACGAGTTTCCACACCGAGTCAACTCGGTTGACTCGGTGTTTGACCAAGTTGACTGCCGAGACCAAAAAGGGGCCCACACGAGGGTTTTTCACAAATTATTACAACCATTTTATCAACAAAACAATAATATTAATTCGGATTTAAAAAAAAATGAAATTAGGGTTTTATAAATTTTAAGAAAAATAAGAAATAGAGGCGCGTGAAGGTGTTTTACCGTCGAGAGAAATGGAGAGGAAGGTGGTGGTGGCTTGCGGTGGTGGTGGTAGTGAGGAGGGTGGCGCGTGAGTGGTGTTGTGGTGGGAGCCGAAGGCTCAAAAACTCCAGAAATATTATAAACTAGCCGATCTAATGATTCGGCAAAGAAGTAGTTTCACCGGAAAATTTTCCGGCACGGTGGTCGCCGGAAACTGCTGGTGTCGCCGGAGTTGGGAGGACGCCGGCGAGGGAAGGGAGAGAGGAGAGAGAGAAGTGTGGGTGATGTGTGTGTTTAAAATGAAATAAATAATTATTTTAGGGGTTTATATACTAAATGAAGAGGGGGTGAAATGAAAATATAAAAAGTGAGGGTATAAAATGAAAAGTAGGGGCGGAGGGGCTATAACTGCCAACTTGGTTAAACTTTTGCAATAAACACTGCGGGACCCATTTGACGTACTAAACGGACTCGAAAATTAACGAAACTTGCGCCATTGTTCACGAAATAATTTTTCCAATAAAAACGAGTATAAATTTGCAATACTTTCAAAAATCAATATTTTTGACAAATACGATACGTTTCGTGCTTTGTAGGTTGTGCTGGCTCACTAATAGGGACAATATTCTCGTTTCTCAAGCCCAAACAAGTTCAATAAAAAGTTTAAGTTCTCAGGTAGTGCAAAGTTTTAAAATAATTGGCTAGAAAGGTTTTGGAAAATTACCGGGTGTTACAGCTATACCCACCATGATTACACAAACAATATGTGGGTTTTTTTTTGGAAGGCGTACAATATGTGGTTTAATAATGAAAAAAATAAAAATAAATAATAACTAAATAAGTAAATAAAGAAAGTAGGAAAGGTACCTACTTTCTTTTCTTGGAAACTTTAAAATTTTTACCATTAAGCCCATCATTTTCCCATAAGTAAATACATAAAAATTAAAGGAAACTGAAATGTTAATACACTTATGGCAATCATATCCTAATTCTAATGATGTTGATGAAGTACAGATAGAGACTACTGCTTGAGTTATATTCAGTCTTAAGTAGCTTTTCCATTCCAGATCAGTCCTAAGTAGCCGGCAACAATGTCCTTTGTGCTTCCGGGCAGGGCAGTAACAAGGATGAGAAATCATGGATTTTCATCCTCTATTTTCTTGATCCACCACACAAACACAATCTATCTACCCCTTTAATAGCCTCTGATGATCCACCATTTTTCGCTTCACATATGGTTGTTATATCTTGCATGGGATTAAGTTCCCAACAAGATTCGACCAGTTTTTAAAAACTGGTGGTCCTGAGTTGGTGTGAAGGAAAAGATCGTGGATAGGCGGTTAGAGCAAAGCCTCGCACCAGAAAGGCTGAATGTAAATTTCTTGTTTAAAGAGACACTCGACAGTTAGGGTTTTTGTAGTGGATCGTGGTTGTATGTTATTAGCCGTCATTTAAGAACGGCTAAAAGTTATTAGCAGTCATTTCAGAACGGATCTAGATCATAAGAGTGATCCACCCGCTGTGATACCATTTGTTGGTGCGCTATAAACTTGAGCAACTGATGAATTAACAAGATAAACATAAACACGTGCCGCTTGGACATTGAAAGAATAACGAGTTTATGATTCATGATGGCAAAATTACAAGGTTACTACGGTGAGAGACAATTAAAAGTAACTAGTAGGCTTGGGTTAAGTTTGTTGGAGGATTGTAAGAATCTAACTATGTTATGGAATTGTTAATCTCGTTCAACGCGCACATTTTGCTTCAGTTGGGAGTGCTTTATATAGTAGCTAGATTACTGTTGTTGCACGTGAGACTAGTTATCTTATTTGATTTCTAAAAAAAGCATTTGATTGTGAAGCGGATCGTGCACAAAAATAGGCTTGAGAGGTAGATGAATGGTTCCCATTTAATGCTATTAAATGCAAAAAAGGTCATGAAAGACTTTTGCCATTGTGGATGGTAATCCACTTATGGGGGCAAGTGACAGGTGTAATATTGGTAGTCAGACTTACAAAATGGCAACTTTAAAGATGGGCAACTTAAAAAAAGTGCAACTTTAATGGTGCAACTTTATAAAATTGAGCAAATTTGTGACGCAACTTAATAATGGGCAATTGAGAAGACTTTCCACCTTTGGAAATTTCAGCCGACATTCTACTGCTACTTACAAAGTTTATGCTGCTAGGTATAACATTCTACTGCTACATCCCATGTTGAAGTTGTGCTTAATCATGTAAACGATAAGAAGGACAAGGAAGAAAAAGAAATGAAGAAAAGGACGAATGAAAGTTTCTAATGGTTTGTGATTCAATTTGTAATGGTTTGTGTAATGGAAATTTGTAATGGTTGTAATGGAAATTTGTAATGGTATGTGTAATGTGTTTCTATTTTGGAACAGGGCCTGTTTGTGTTTCAATTTTGGATCTTTATGTTAAATTAAAAATCAAGTATTTACACTATATATTCAAAACAGCCTATATGAACATGGTCATATAACTTGACAAGTTGCCCAACTTGACAAGACCCACCGTTAATTAACATTGATTTTTCTGACAACTATTTAATTATTTCCCGCGGGAAATAATAAACCCACCCACCAAACCCCTATACGGCTATACACACCATAATTACACAAACCCTTTAAATAAAAAAATTAAATCCAAAACGAAATCCAAACTCTCATTTTTGAGAACTCACCAAAGCAAATCAAATTCCAGCAATACCATGTCTTTTGGACGTAATGTTAGCCCTAAAATGATGGATTATATTAGCCACATGCCAGATAACGTGATCACTAATATTATGAATCGTTTGCCACTAAAAGATGTGGTGAGGACCGATACTTTAGCGAGTAACTGGAGGTTTAAGTGGACTTTGCTCACCGATGTGGATAGTGGAGGCAACGCATATAGTTGGATATGGAGAGGTAATGAGGTTGTGCCTGAAAAGGTGAACAAGGGAGCAGCTAGTAGAAATACTTAAAACTTTACGTGCTGCGCATGCTCAAGATGGTTCTGCTGTTGAAGATGTTGCAAAAGTTGCTAAGACTGATTCTACTGCTGAGAATCATGTTGATTCTGCTGCTGAGAATCAACTTGATTCTACCGCTGACATATTGGATGATGCTAACAGTCTGGCACATGCAATACTACAACTGAATTATACCAACTCATCAACCCCCAAACATTGGATGATGCTGATGTTAGAGGGGGACAAGAATCACAACCACAAGCACAAAAATAAGGTATTCATAAAAATTTTAGCAACACGGACCTGTAAGCACTTCCTAACGCGGATATACCAGTCACGGGTGTCATAGTCATATGTGTCGCCGCTATCATAGAATGTCACCACTCCTGATCGTATATGAAACTGGGCAAGACACCAGTGTTTGTCCGTTTGGTTGATCGGAATAAAAACCTACAATATACAGGGTTTCTGATGAATCCTTATAGTAGGCGACATATCAATAATTACGTATACTATCTTTAAACGGCCAAAAGACCAGACTTTTAGTAAAAAATGGTCATATACAACAACTTGACTCATCATGTAACTTTAACCGCCCACACATAAACGTAGTACCTGATCCACATCGCTCCATGGACAGGGATACCTCTGGCCATCTGCGTAAAAAGATGGTGTACCGTTTTGAAGAAGAAGCTGAAAAAAGTAACAGCTAACCATCGCCCAGTTTGCATTATTAGGTCTTACATGCCACATGTAGTCAACCCACAAGTCTATGTGCTGCAAATAAGTGTTTTAAGAAAGGGTGAGAGGTAACCTTATTTATGAATTAGAGTATGCATGTACGCTCACCTGCTTAGTTAACCAACCTTTTCTACCAGGGTCTAAGCAAACTAAGCGTAGCCAGAAATTTCGATCAACGGTGTGGTCTTCGGACCATGGAAATTTACACTGGTGAGTGTACCCCGGTTGACCAAGAAATACTTCAATATCATCGGTGAGCCAGACATTTTCCACGGTATGGAACCATCGAGATAGATCCTACAAACGTGGGTAAATTTATAACATATAATGTAAAAGAGGTAACAAAAGGAAATGTAAACCAACTTTAGATCATGGCAATACCTCGACCCAAGGTTGAACTCTTGTCAGCAATTCAGCGGTACGTGGGTTATTAACGTCAGGGCCGTGTTTCTTAATGCTAACTATAACCTTTTCCGCATTTTCTGATTCCGAATAAGGTTCCAAATAATTTCGCCTTTTGCTCGGTGGTAACCGAGCCAAATATCTTTGATAGTGTTTCGAATTCAGAAACGATATTCTGCGTTTCTTCTTCTCCTCCTCCATCTTCAACATGTTTTCTTCTTCCAAGCGCAACCTCTTAGCCGCTTCCTGTCTTTTCATATTATCTTCTGCCATCATCTTCTCTTCTTCTAACTGCAACCTCTCTTCCTCTGCCAACGCCCATCTCAATTCCTCTTGAATAAGATACTCCTGCAACAGGATATTGTGGATTACATATGCCGCACAAATAATATTACGCTATAAATCGGGTATACGGATAATTTGGAATAACGTATTCTACCTGAGCTAGTTCTTCGTCAGAATCAGGCAAGGCAATCAATTTCAGGTAAAATTTGTTAAGTGAATGGCAAAATTCAGAACTCGTGTTAGGAAAATGTGACTCAATATCCAGTTTCTCCTGTCAAATCATTATATTTTTTGTAAAAAAGTACAGGGTGGATGTCAAAGTAGGTACTCATATTTTTTTTGAAATGTACCTGCAGTCCGCCAGGTCTCTCACGAGCAAGAACCTGTAATATTATAACATGTATTATAAACCCGTATATACAGAGTGCATACTATTGACATAGTAAGCTGAATAAAACGCAACCTCAATAATAATCTCAAGTTTCAATACTTGGCCATTAAGCTCAGCAAGGACACGGTCCTTAAGCCTCTTGGTTGGTGAACTATTACCAGCCCTACGTTGAGTGGAATTTACTTTCAACGACTCACTGACCCGTTTGCGTGCCTTTGACAACCTGTTAAGATAAGCATCGAAGAGGGTGTAATTGGATGTGGCTGCAGCCCTGGGAACGTAGTTTTGGAAGAATTCTTGGCTCTGTATCCACCATGAAGACTCGTACTCAGGTGTATTCGGCTTGAGATCTAAACGTGTATTCGACTCCTACAAATAAACGGGGACAAATAAAATATGTAACCTTACAACTGTTTGAACGACAATTATATCTCACAAGTAACTTTGTGCGCATAATGTTGACTTTTGAAGATAGTGCAGCTTCAAGTTCATTAGATACTAAATACAACTATTGATTGTGATTATTGTCAGATACTCTTGGTTGTGTTAACCCCATTGTCAAATCTACTTCATTTGCAAGCAACTCTTTGTGATTGATTTTTCAAGGGATTATATAGCCTTAAGGGGAGGTTAATGGAATTAAATGTTGGGTTGGTTTAGAGTTAATTGGGGATTTGACGTTAGTCACACATCATTCATTGCTGCCGATTGACCATCTCATTGCTGCCGGTTGACTTAACGTTGCTGCTGGTAGTGTTTTTTAGTCAAAGGTACTCTGGTTGACTTCATTGCTGCGGACGTTTAAGAATTTGGGGGATTAATTTTGGGAATAAATTAAATTCAAATTAGTCAAAGTTTACGCGAGAAATTTAGAATTTAGAGCTGCTAAATTTGGAAACCGTATTCACGAACTAAATATTAAATTCCTCTCCCAAAATAACCGCAGTCTCTCAAATCAATTGCACATCTCATTCCTTCTTATTTGCACATCTCAATCCCTGATTCAACACTATGGCAACCCTTGAATACAAACAAGATCACAACAAAGTTGGATTTCCTAAGAATTGGCTAGCCCACATGCATATGGCTTGTGGTAAAGGCAGTTTGAAAACCATATTTGGTACTCAATTCACCAAGGTTCTGCTGTAACCAAGAATTGGCTAGTCCTGAGCAAACGGCTACAGGTAAAGACAAGTCAAATCCGTTTATAGTTGATGATTTACTAAAAATCATATGGTTATCAATGTACCATGGTCTTACACACAAAAACATTGGCTACTCCAGTAGTGATGGCTATTGGTAAAGAGACATCAAATCCATTAATTTCCAATGATTCACCTCTCACAGGAGATAACACACCTGGAAGTGATGAGAATAGTATGAAACTTAAGTGATTTGATGTACACATTGTCATAGTAGCAGTCAAGATCAAGAGAATTACATGGTAACCAGCTTAATTGGAGATGATTATATTATGTTGTTGCTTTTATATAGAGGTTGCTGCTGGAAATGTTTGCTTTAAAGATGTTGCTTCTGGTTACTTAATCTTGCTGCTGCGCAAGTGCAATCCTGCTGGTAGCTTTGGTGTGTTCCTGCTGGCAGTGTTTATTGCTGCTGGTCATTGCTTATTTTTTAGTCGTATTACAGTTATTCTAGTTACACTTATTCTAGGATCATAGTTCATTAGTCATTGTCTTCTTCACAATCTTATATTTAGTTTCCGCATAAATATAAGTTTGTCATACAGAGATTTTTATTGGCTCAAAGATCAATCAAGGCGTCGATCCTACAAGTTGGAAAGAAAAAGACAATGCAAACTCGGGAGGAGGAAAGAGAAATGTATACTCCGGAAGAGAGACAGGATGCCATACATGATTTGGTTCTGCAACTTAGAAAGAAGCATAAGGGATAGTACAAAAATAACAGGCTCCTACCTATGTGTGTTCATTGCTCTCCTTAAGATTATTCATTATATTCGGCGTAGTGATTAATTTTGTTTCAATTCAAGAAAAAGAAAAAAAGAATCATTGCTCAACAGGGATTCAACAATTTATTTTACGTAAATACAAATAGAAAAAAATAGTGACCTCTGAAAATAGGTAGGAACGGTCGCTTCTTTTGAATGGTGACTTCATAGACCATGCAATAGCTCTTGGAATCACATTAGGGTCTTTACTCCACCAACGTTCAAATCTTTCAAAAGACTCGAGTATCCAAATCTAAACAAATTGTAAAACACAAACATATCAATCAGTCCATCAAAATGTTCGGCTGAAAAATATATTATTAATAAAAATAAATACAAACCTGGAAAGCAAATACAAATCCAGACAAAGTATAGGTCGGAACAGATTTTGGGTTTTTCTTCAATACTAAAAGGTGGTTATCCGTGTGCTTATCCATTACATTATGAAGTTGGTCATATAAATGGGTCCAAATATGTTCACCCCACGGAAATGCATTCCAAGCTTCTAGGTTTTCAACCAACCTCATCAATGTGTCATCAACTTGGGATGTCAATAAACGACCCATAAAGATCACCTCTAAGACTAACAAAAGAGATATCCGTATTGCGTCTTCATCACATAGCTTGCGAAACTGCTCTTCATCCTCGATGACACCAATAAGGTCTAAGTTGGTTACAATCAAACCTCGCTTGTCAGGAAACACCCTATCACGAAATTTGAGAGCACCAGAAGTGTATAACTCAAAGCTCACACTTCCAAACCGCAACCCCGTCATTAGACAAAACTCAGGACGACCAAAATGCAGAGTATGTCCATCTAGGTAATAGATAAAGGGCATATCATAATGAGACTCGTCCACTCTTCTTTGTTTCCGTACCATATAGTCAATGAGGTGTGTTTCATGTTCAAAGTATAACAAATCCAACCATTTTCCAAAGCAGGTATTCCTAAACAAGTTCCGTCGTTTTGCGTCTAATTTCTGATTTATCAACCAAAAGTAGTTGAGTTTGCTACTAATGATTAGTTTAGCTTCATAGTCCTAAAAGGAAAAAATATGTTAACTCAGAACATACAATTCATAACAAAATAAGTTTGAACACATGTATACAGCCAGCGTAAACACTATCATACACAGTTCAGATGATTACAACTTAACTACAACCACTTAGTGTTGGACCATAAGAATAGGGTGTTTTGCTTATGACCTTATTTGAATCAGGCATGGCGTATCAGATACAACCCAAAATCGTGGCTTATCAAATACATCCCAAAACAAAAATCAAATCATAATCCACATAAATGCATAAACAAACAAACAACACTATATTATACCAGATAAACAAAAATCAATAACGATACAAAACAAATGTAATAAAGATTCGTAATACGCTGTACATACCATATTATACCACATTTTTTCTAATCAAACAAACAATCGACGGTGTTAAATGATTTTATTGGAACACTGTTCAATGAACAGTTACTCTGTTTTCAGATGACAATCAGGGAAAACAATGGTAGTAGATTGGAGATTGAAATAATAGTGTAACAAGATAAACAAGCGCGAAAATAAACCGAGTTTATTTTTTTTTGACAGTGACTGTGAAATGAGATGGAGGGAAGAAGTGTATAGAGGAGATGCTGTTTGTTTTTAAATTTTTATTTTCGAATACGGTATGAACAGTAATGAAAGCAGTGAACAGTGTAAAATTTTTGAAATGACCAAAAAACCATCTGTAAAGTATACGGTTGCCTAACAAATAAAAGTTGCCCAAAATACACTACCGTACAATACGTGATTATACGAGTTGCCCTGGGCTAAGGGGGGAATTTTTTGAGATCGGGATAGATACTCTTAGCAGTTGGGCAATCGGGTTATTTTAGTAATTATCCCTTATTTTTATATGATATTATATATATAAAAGAAAAGAAAATATTTTTGTATTTTATATGTTTATTAAAGTGGAAACTTCTGAAAGAAGGATCTCAAGTCACTAATCGTTTGAAAATCTCAACGATATTGTCGCAACACAACCTCCCCGGCAGCGGCGCCAAAAATTTAATCCGTGCTAAAGTATATATATATATAATATCAGACGGATACACGTGAATAAAGACAAATTAACCCTTTAGGAAAAAAGGCTAACTTGCAAAAACTCACGTTTGTGATATATGTGATACCAGGTAAGTGATTACCCGGGTCGTGTCCCAGCGAGGATGGAATGGACAATCGTGTAAGGTTTGGAATTAGAGTGACTGATGATTGGGATATGAAATCTTTATTATTATTTTTTTTTATTCTAATTAAATAATGAGAAACAAATTCTCAAAATAAAATTAAGATTAAAGCAGATTATATTAAAAACGCGTAACGGGAATTCTAAAAACGGGATTAAAAAGTGAAATCTATAAAAATAAATCCTACAAGTGCAAAATTATTTTTCCTAAGTTCTAAATGATAAAAGAAAATTTTAGAAAAAAGATTTATATTTTTCTGACTTTTATATTTTTTATTATGAATTAAAAACTGTTTTAAAAAAAAAATGCATAAAAAATATTAAAACTATTCTAAAAATTCTGGAAATTTTTGTGAAATTACTTTATGCTAAAACAAGCCTGGGAAAAATATTAACAAGATGCCAGCTTATTGGGATAAGCTGGTAATAAGCTAATAAGCTCGAATAGGTTAAAAGGAAAAAGGGGTTAAATATATATGGGTGTAGAGTCTAACTGAAAAAGACCCAAGGGCAGAGTGGTAAGCTGGGTGGCCAGGGTTCGAATCCCAGCAATGGCTTTTTGTTTTTTATTTTATTTTTTGATTTTTCTTTTTGAAACTGATTAAGCACAATATGATAAGCAATTTTGATAACTAGGATTATTTTTGAAAACCTACAATAAGCTCAGAAATAAGCCAAGTTGGCTGATCAGTTGGCTTAAAAGAGAAAATAGCCCAAGGTTTTTATCAAAAGGGCTGATAAGCTATTTAAATAAGCTAAAGCAAACTAAAATAAGCTGAGACAAATATAATAAGCTAAAATGATCACTGAATAAGCCAAAATAAAACAGAAATAAGCACTGAACAAGCTCCAAATAAGCACAAGGTTTGCTGATCTACCCTATGGTGCAGGGCAAATATTGGCTTTTTCAAGCTTAAATTTAAGCACTTAGATAATCACTAAACACCACAAAAACTGATTCCACTTAAAATTCACCTATTGAGGATCACATAAAACCAAAAAGCAGACCAAGAGTAGCTTATTTGTTGCTAGAAAATAAGCTGAGAAAGTGGCTAGCCCAGACAAGTGTACACTGATTGCTCAGTGTATACTTGTGTGGATAAGAGACTTTTGAGCTTGATTCCAAGCTCAAATAAGCTAGGAAAGGGTCTGGGAATGGAAATAAGCAAAGATCAACTGGCAAACTATTGAGAAAACAAGAAATTAAGCACTGAATAACTCAATTAAGCACTTATATGCAATCTAAAAAACTTGTGCAGACTGCACTTTGGATATGGTTGTGCAGACTTGGGTTAAATTGGTCAAATCAATATGAAACTTAACCAACTCTTGAATATCCACTAATTGGACTTAAAGGAACTTAGAAAAGCCACAAGGAAAGGTCAATTGAGCTTATTGCTCTAATTGGCTTATTTGATCAGTTGAGGTTCTAGAATTACCACAGTCCACTCAAAATCACAATTCCTATCAAGTAAGCTTAAAAGCTCTTAAAAACAGATGAAACTGGTTATTCTAAGCAAGATCAAAGTTGGGCAAATGGTCAATGAACAGTGAGACCCCAAATTGACCCGTTTGACCCATACACCCAAACACTCTTTAATATCACTGATTCTAATATTAACACTAGGAATGACCAAAATAGCTTATGATTCTGACTATTTAAAGCTTGCGTAACTTATTTAAGCTGATATAAGCATATTACAAATTAAATTAAGCACTGAATAAGCTAAATGCCTTAATTTGACTTATAGGACTGATTTTGGCTATTTAATGGAAAATGAGATTTAACTTAAACTAATTATCAAACTAGGGTAAGAATACCTCAAGTAAAACAGATAAGCAGATAAAATGACAATAAGCATACAAATAAGCTATGGAACAGTAATATAGAAAATAATGCAAAACCTTGAAAATAGCTTACAACTATGTTATGCTATAAAACCATAGAATTAGATCAGTAACACCCTAGCTTGTCAATAACAAGCTAGAAACCCCATTAAGCTTTCCTTAATAGCTTATTTCACCAGAACTGCTTATTTTGAGCTTCTTGACTTTTTGTTGACTTTTCTTGATATCTTGGAATGAAACTGAACTGAACTAAAATAAGCTCACACTAAGTTATATTAAGCTTATATGAGCTTATAGAAACAGAGAAGAGGCTATATTCAATAACAATTAACTTGATTCGATCAACAGTACACCATGGAAATTTAAAAACTTGGAATTAACATTAACTAATGGAAATTGTAAAAAGATTAATGATAAACAGACTTAAATTAACTTGGAATGATAACTAAAAATTGAAATTGATACAACTTAAACAATAAAATTACAATACGATTAAAGAAATTAACTACTTGCCATATAAGGCTACAAAATGTTCTATTTATACTAAAACTAAGTGGGATATCTCTCTTGTCTTCTTCTGAGCAATTTCTGACCTTTGGATCCTCTTGAAATCATCCCAGTCGTTCAATCCATTTTTGGCTCCAAAATGGTGTGAGTGGAAAATACCACTTGATTCTGATGAAGTGTGATGGGGAAGAAGCAATTAATGCTTCTTGGCTTGTTAGGTGGAGTGGGATAGGAGGAGGGGTGGGTGTGTCAGGGATAAGGGCGGTGGCTATGGTGGTATGGTTTGGCGGGTAATGGTTTTGAAGAAGGTGGATTTGACCGAAGTCAAACTTGGTATTAGCTAAGGGATAAAATAAGGCCGGGTCATGGGATTGGGGATTGGGCTTGGGTAATGTTTGTGGGCTAGGTTAGGTTTATTGTGGATTGGGTTTTATTTTAAATCCGGTTTTAGTGAGTTAGGATTTAGAATTAGATTTAGGTTTAATATTAGGGACTAAATTTGCCAATTTTGAAAATCCAAGGACCAAGGCTGCCAAAAGTGAAAATTAATTCCAAGGACCATTTGTGTCATTTTGGTATTTTTGGGGGTTGACTTTGACTTTCGTCTTCACTTGATCAAATGCATAATTGTTGTCGTGTCGATCCAAAAATACTCGTTTTTGTTCCGTTTTCAATCCTTCAGTACCTGAAACACATAAAACACTAACCAAGGATATCTGCAATATATATTGGGTGTTTTTGGTCATTTTTGTGTCTTTTATGGGTATAAAATGATGAGTATTTACACACTCATCATTAACCAAGGCTTTTGATGGACCAAGATTTAACCATTTGGTGGTCCATATTGGGATGCTTAATCCTTAAGTGCTGAGATTGAAGGGAGGTATAAGCCTAAGGGGAGGCTTATTGTTGTATATTTTTTATTTTCTTTGTTTTCTTGTTTCTGCTTTATTTTCTTTTATGTTTATTTTCTTTTCTTTCTAGTTAAAAAAAAAATAAAAAAAAAAAAAAAAATAAAATAAAATAAAAAAATCCTTGTATCTTGTATACTAACTTTTGTGCAGGTACAGTGTTGGTTTTTAACCTCACCTCAAATGGTAATCATCTCACCATGTCTTACAGACAAGAAAGAGTTGACTCACCATGAGGGTACGGCTCTGGTGTGATCATCAAATCCGTTGATAGCTGTAATAGTTTGCTCAAAACTATAGGATTCTCAACTCACCCATGTTTCATTACTGAGAGTTGAATGGTTTTTAATTCGCCATGGATTTTATCCTTTGGGGTTTCCAAAGAATTGGCTAGCCCACAAGTATATGGCTTGTGGTAAAGGCAGTGGAAAACCATAGTTGGTAATCAATTCACCAAAGGTTATCTTTAACCTCAGAATTGGCTAGTCCTGAGCAAACGGCTACAGGTAAAGACAACTCAAATCCGTTTATAGTTGATGATTTACTAAAAATCATATGGTTATTAATGTACCATGGTCTTACACACCTAAACATTGGCTACTCCAGTAGTGATGGCTATTGGTAAAGAGACATCAAATCCATTAATTTTCAATGATTCACCTCTCACAGGAGTTTACACACCTGGATGTGATGAGAATAGTATGAAACTTAAATGTTTTGATGTACAATATGTCATTGTTGCTGTGAAGTTCAAGTGCATTGCATATCAGGGGTAACCAGATTATGAATTGAAGATGTTCCTGTTGCTTCTGATCCACATATGTTGCTTGTGCTTACAGATGGTGTTGCTGCTGGTTACTTTCTGATGCTGCTGGTTCAATCCTCTATCCCTGGACGCCAAAGATCTATCTGGAAACTTGAAGTTAACGAAGTCAAATTCAAGTTTAGGGGAGGATTGTTAGGAATTATTAGAAATTAGTTTTATTTCATTCCTGCTGTTAGTTATAGCGGTTCCTGCTGGCAGGTATGTAGTTCCTGCTGGTGTTGGTTCCTGCTGGTAGTGCAGGTTGTTCCTGCTGTTAGTTGTCGTTGCTGTGGGTAATCCGTATGTTTAGAAAGTTTGTTAGAGTTATTTTAGGAAGAGATAGCGTGTATCTCTTTACACGTTTTCTTAGTGATGCTGCATTAGGGTTTCTTGTAGTATAAAAGAAACATGCGTCATTGAGTTTTGTAAGCCTTTAAACGAATTCTTAATATCTTTAGTGAATAAAAGATCCATAGAGGATCAACATTTTATAGTTTGTTTTCTTCTTAACTCTTGTGTTTAGATTCCGCCTAAGCATAAGTTTCATTCATAGAGATTCTCTTAGGCTGTTTGTGATTACATAGACAGTCTACCAAGCTCAAATATCTATCAGGAAGGCACGATCCAACAAATTATCTTAAAACCACCATTTACCCCTTTTATCCCAAGTTAAGGTTCATAAACCCTAACCCTAAAATTATCAATTAACACTAATCAACATCATACCTTATGTAGGAATCAAGCCAGAACCATGTCTTGAATCATAACACTTAAACCATTATCACCTCATCCTTAGCAATCCATTTTCCTCCATTTTCTTCTCACTATGTCGACACAAATAAACCCTTACACACTTCCTGGGACTAATGAGAAGAATTTGGAAACTTATGGGTATATAATTATTTATCTAATTTGTTAGAAGTTTGGCCAAATGACACATTTGGCCCCTCAAGCCTCCTACTTTCTACTTTGACCACATTAACCTTATAACTTATATAACACTTTCAATTTTAGTCCCTTAAGTTTTAGCACCATATCTTCTATAACTATAATACACATTCTTTGACTACTACATTGACTACCGGGTTTGACTAGTCAACTACGAAAAGCCTTACTCAATTTCATCTAGGGTAGGGCCTATTTGTCAACGGGATATGGGTCTAACAAAAAGCCTGTTGATTAGAAAAGAATTCTCCAATGCTGAGTTTTTTTTTGGGTAAAGAAACCGACGTAATATAATCTTTTCAATCGCGGGTTGAGCAAAAAACCTTTCAATCTTCTGTAACGAGTCAAGGTTCGCGTTGACAGCATCAAGTGACTCAAGTAAATTCGAATATGACTGCAGGGCATGAATCAAATGATTTGAATACGGCAAATCAGTCCTATCACACCCTCTATCAACCGAAACCACAATCTTCGGATTCAAATTCTTAACAAAGCGAAGCATATTCGAAATCTGAGTTTGATGATTCGACAACACATGATTACAAGGGGCTGTTGTATCTCTCTTTTCGTTGCAGTCAGAAACCAAGAAAAGGTTCGTTCTTGTTGATTATTCAAAAGTGTTATGTTTGTATTTTGGATATTTGCTGAGATTAGTAAAGTTCATTTTATTTGACAAGTGATGAAAAAAAATTAAAGATTAGATGAAAATGTTAGGTGAGAAATCAAGAGAGAGATTTGGTAAAATTATTTGTGGCTACGTGTGTTTTTGAGGGTGTGAAATTAGGGTGAGACAAATTAGGGTAAATGGTCTTTTTAAGGGTGTGAAATTAAGGTGAGACAAATTAGGGTAAGTGGTCTTATATAATAGGGTTGACATATATTTTTAGGGTTAAGTTAGTTGGGTTGGACTTTGCTTAAAATTGGACTGAAATTGAAAGACAATGGTGGTGGTGGGTGATGGGTAATGGTGGCGGGTGGAGATGGTGGTGGTGGTGGGTGGAGATGGTGGTGGTGGGTGGTGGGTAATGGTGGTGGTGGAGATGGTGGTGGTGGTGGCGGTGGTAGATGGGTGGCGGTGGGTGTCGGTTGTGGCTGTGGGTGGTGGGTGGCGGTGGGTGGTGGGTGGTGGTGGTTGTTGGTGTTGGCGGTGGTCGGCGGTGTTTATGTATTTGGGACTAACTGAGGTTATGTATTGAGGACCAACGGTGCAATTGTTTATGTATTGGGGACTAATGGTGTAATGTATATGAAGTTTAATCTTATTAAGAAAAAGACAAAAAACAAGTCTCTTGTATAATGGTATCCGGTCTCCCAAGAAAGTGCATAGGGTAATAGCTTACACACTAGTACTTGCAATGTACTTGAAAAATATAAATGTAGCGACACGTATCACTAATTTATAAGAGTCGCCCAAACTTTCCGGGACAACTTTCGTCGCTGGGCCTTTTGAGAAATAAAATTATATTAGGGCATATTGGGTAAATACAGATGTACTTTTGGGGCATATAGGGAATTAGCTCTTAATATAATATTACGTACTAACTAAGGTGTCGTTTGTTTTTTCAGAGCTTTTACCTCTTCATCTGCAAATCCATGTCTGCAGAAGAAGAGGTACATCTAAAGCTCTTCATCTGCAAGAAGAAGACCGTTTGTTTTTTGTGCTATTGAAGTACCTTTTTTTTTTTTTTTTTTTTTTTTTTTTTTTTTTTTTCACTAGTATTTTTTGTGCTATTGAAGTAGATAAGTTTTTGTCCGTTTTATACTTTATCATCAGTTTTAAACGTTCGTTTTTTTACGTTTTGGTACGTTTTCCACGATTTCGACCATTTTTTTACGTTTTCGTCTGTTTTTTTACGTTTTCGTCTCTTTTTCTACGTTGTCATCCGTTTTTTTACGTTTTCTACGTTTTCGCCTTTTTTTAACGTTTTCATCTTTTTTTTTTACGTTTTCGTTTGTTTTTTTTACGTTTTCGTCAGTTTTTCTACGTTCTCATCCGTTTTTACGTTTTAATCTGTTTTGTTTTTACATTTTCGTCCATTTTATTACGTTTTCGTCTGTTTTTTTACGTTTTCGTCTGTTTTTTTATGTTTTCGTAGGTTTTTTTACGTTTTCGTCAGTTCTTTTTACGTTTTCGATCGTTTTTTACATTTTTGTCTGTTTTTTACGTTTTCGGCTGTTTTTGATGTTTCATGCGTTTTTTACGTTTATTTAGTTTTTCGTCCGTTTTTTTACGTTTTCGTGTGTTTTTTTTACGCTTTTGTCCATTTTTTACGTTTTCACTTTTTTTTACGTTTTTGTCTTTTTTTATGTTTTTGTATGTTTTTTTACGTTTTCGTCTATTTTTCTACGTTTTCATCCGTTTTTTATGTTTTCGTCTGTCTTTTTACATTTTCGTATGTTTTTTGACGTTTTTGTCCGTGTTTTATACATTTTCGTCAGTGTTTTTACGTTTTCGTCTGTTTTATTACGTTTTCATTCATTTTTTACGTTTTCGTCCATTTTCATATGATTTCGTAAGTATTTTTACGTTATTGTACATTTCTTACGTAAGACAACGGACTAAACAGATGAAAACGGTCAAAAACGTAAAAAAAATGGACGAAAACGTGTAAAAACCTGTCGCAAACCTAAATAATGGACAAAAACGTAAAAAAACGATCGAAAACGTAAAAAAAGACGAAAACGTAAAACAAGGTCGAAAACGTAAAAAGAGAAACGAAAACGTAAAAAAGATCAAAAACGTAAAAAAAACGTACGAAAACATATAAAAACTGACAAAAACGTTTAAAAACGGTCGAAAACATAAAAAAAAGGGACAAAAATGGACTGAACGTAAAAAAAACTGACGAAAACATAAAAAACTAGCGAAAGCGTAAAAAAACGAGCGAAAACGTAAAAAAAGGACGAAAACGGACTTAACGTAAAAAAACGGACGAACACGTAAAAAACAGAAGAAAACGTAAAAAAATGGTCGAAAACGTAAAAAAGGGGCGAAAACATAAGAAAACGGACGAAAACGTATGAAAATGATCGAAAACGTAAAAAAACTGAAAAACGTAAAAAGAATTACGAAAAATTAAAAAAATTGTCGAAAACGTAAAGAAACGGACGAAAACATAAAAAACGGTCGAAAACGTAAAAAATAGACAAAAAAGTAAAAAAACGGACGAACACGTTAAAAAACGGACGAAATCGAACTAAAACGTAAAAAAAATGACAAAAACGTAAAATAACAGACGAAAACGTAAAAAAGGGACGGAAATTTAAAAAACGAACGAAAACATAAAAAAACAGACTGAAAGTAAAAAAAAGGCGAAAACGTAAAAAACAGGCAAAAACGTAAAAAAAGGAGAAAACATAAAAAAAGGTCGAAAACGTAAAAAAAACGGACAAAAACGGACTGAACGTAAAAAAAATGGACGAACACGTAAAAAACAGAAGAAAACGTAAAAAAAGAGGCGATAATGTAAAAAAATGGTCGAAAACGTAAAAAAGGGCCGAAAACATAACAAAACGGGCGAAAACGTAAGAAAACGATCGAAAACGTAAAAAAACTGACAAAAACGTGTAAAGCATTACCAAAAATAAAAAAATGGTTAAAAACGTAAAGAAACGGTCGAAAACGTAAAAAACGGTCAAAAACGTAAAAAAACAGACAAAAACGTAAAAAAATGGACGAAAACGTTAGAAAACGGACGAAATCGGACTAAAACATAAAAAAACTGACGAAAATGTAAAATAACAGACAAAAACGAAAAAAAACGGACGAAAACTAAAAAACGTTAAAAACGGAAGAAAACGTAAAAAAACGCATAAAAACTGACGAAAACGTACAAAAACGGATATTGAGAAGGAGATGTAAGGTTTGTGATAGAAGAGGTAAAAAGTGAAAAATAATGTCTGAAATTTAGAAGAGGAAAGAAGTGAAAAGAAGCACTTATGTCTGCGAAAAAACAAACATAAATCTCTGCCCTCCCACAGACAAAAGAAGTGAAAAGAGAAAAAAAATGCTTATTAGAAAAAAACAAACGACACCTAAATTGTGATCAACACCTCAAGTTTAGTGGTACTATCAAATGTTAAATATAGATACAAAACACACGCTTCATGCTATATATCAACGTCAAAATTGGTGGGCCTAAGCAAAATGTATGTATCCTGAATATAAATATGGAGTATCAATTACTTTGATTTAAAAATGCACTTAATAATTAGAAGAAGGTCCAATTATTTGAGTTGATACATAAAAAAAATTGTGTTGACGTTGACGTTGACGTTTACTTATGCGATATAGATTGTATATAAATGCAAGTCCTCATCATATAAGCAGTCACAATACAAGGCTTTTAAGTTTTCATCCATCCATACTATAATCTCCGGCTTTAAAGCGAAGGTATGTATTATCAGTAATTAGTAATTACATCTAGTCCAGT
Organism: Artemisia tridentata subsp. tridentata; assembly: GCA_021014915.2. NCBI lineage: Eukaryota > Viridiplantae > Streptophyta > Magnoliopsida > Asterales > Asteraceae > Artemisia > Artemisia tridentata. The sequence goes on from CP139505.1 coordinate 20,442,527, forward strand.
CAAGTAGTCATAGCGCATGTTAAACATTTTGGCTTTAATCATAATAGTAATTATTACTAGTATTAATTAATGGTGTCACTGCTCAGATGAAAGCAGACGAACTGAGTCGTCCCTCAGGCCATATGCTTGATACCTTAAAGAGTGGAATCCCGAATGAACCTCTTTCAGTTCTAATTAAAGGTAAGTTATTGCTTCTATATCCATACACACTATATATATTAATACTTTATATATCTTTACAGCTATTGATATACAGTATATAATTAAAGGTAAGTTATTGCTTCTATATTAATACTTTATATACCTTTACAGCTATTGATATACAGTATATACATATTAAGCGGGGTTGTTAAAATCGAGATCCTACTATGGATCGTTTTTTTTCTTTGCAAGATCGGATCGAGATCGGAAGATCCTACTTAAATGTCTAAAAATCTTATTTTTCTAGTAATTTGTATTCAATATAATTATATAACAAATTATATATATATACTAAAACCCAAAATTTTGGGCCCCACACCTTACTCACACCAACACTGTTCATTTCGAAAATGTTTTTTACTGTTCATGCTACAGTAATGTTTTTTTTTTTTTTTTTTTTTTTTTTTTTTTTTTTTTTTTAAATTCCGAAAAAATAGAAAAAAAAATTGAAAAAATATTTTCAAAAAAAAAAAAAATTCAAAAAACTTTAAAATTAATTTTTGTAAAAAAATTAATTTAAAAAATAAAAATACAAAATAATTGTGAACTTACAAAACCAACAAAAAACAACTATCTGAACAACCCGCTGCAACAATACTTTTTTTTTTTTTGGAAATCCCGCAGCATCGCGCGAACTTTAAAATTAATTTTTGTAAAAAAATTAATTTAAAAAATAAAAATACAAAATAATTGTGAACCTACAAAACATACAAATTAATTTTTGCAACAGTACTTTTTTTTTTTTTTTTTTTGAAATCCCGCAGCATCGCGAGGGTTTCCCCGCTCGTTAGAGAAGAAAAAAGAGTCGAGAAAGTTATAGTAAGATGAGAATGCGACGCGTAATGCTCTAAAATACAAAAATATCTAATCGGTAATTAAGGACGCTGAATCTTTTAATCAAAATATATATATATATATATATATATATATATATATATATATATATATATATATATATATATATATATATATATCTTGCTTTTATTAAACATTTACAGTAATTGCTATATCGTTTTAATTTAACAAAATTCATTCATTTATAGTTTATTAGTCAGTTAAATTAAGGGAAGTAGGATCGAATCGGATCGAGATCTTATGATCCTATGGTAAGATCAAGATCACACTTAAGATCATATGCATTTTAAGATCCTACGAAGGATCAACTCGTTTTTTCTTAACGGGATCGTAAGATCGGAAGATCTTAAGAGCTAGATCGAGATCTTAACAGCTATGATATTAAGGATGCGTTTGGTTTGCGGAAGGATTTGGATTTGGATTTGGGTTTGGATTTGGGTTTGGGTTTGGATATATTTACAAGTTGGATTGAAACTTTATGTAATATTTTTTATGATTAAAAAGAGAAATAAAAAAGGAAAATTAAATTACTGTAAGTATAAAATATAGTGAAATGATATGTGGTTGTAAATACAATGCACAAATCTGAAGACAAGAAAATATGAAACTAATATCAAACCCAACCAATAGGGTAGGGATTTACTATTTGGGCATGATTACCATACTTGAGACTCATTTATGGCAACCAAACATTTGTTTTTAATGCAATCCCCAATGCAGCATGTGTAAACCCTCGTTCGAAATGGGCCCTAATACTTTATATACCTTTACAGCTATGGATATATTACTTTATGTGAAAAACCAAATAGTTGTGGGTTGTAGTCTGCTTAAGACATGTGAGATAAATTTATAGCGCAAATGTTGTGAGATAGTTAACACCATTCAGATACTCTCTTCTCCGGTCTCACAATAAAAAAGTCCACCTTTTTATATTGGGATGTCTTAAATTAATTGTTAACTTCGTGTTTCAAACAATCAAAAACGATTTTAGTGGGTAAAGAAGATATTTGATTGGTTAATAGTGTAGTTTATTTTGGGAACTGAATTAAAACTTCCTGCTGAAAGTGGACATTTATTTTGGGAAGGATGGAGTATGAAAGAAAACAATTTCTGCACACTACGGCCGCTGAAGATTGTTTGGTTTATGTTTACACTAGTCTTCATGTACATTAACCAGTGTATCTAAACAAAATGGCGTGTTACAAACGTTAAGTGGGATGGCGACCCAACTCGAACACCACCTATTCAGTAAACGGGTTAAGTGGGTCGAAGCACACATGTATTAGACCCAAATCTATCCCGTTTATATTCGTGTCGATCTCGGGTCGGGTTTTGTGTCGTCGACTGTTGCCACCCATTTATAATATTTCTGTTAGAAATAGCATTCGAGGATAGAATGATATAGTTGAATTCTATTACCAACAGATGGAATTCAAATTCTTTACCGATAAATGTAAAATGTTCGTTTTGATTATAGTCATATTACCTAAACTGATCAGGATTTTACTAGCATGTATACTCATGTGCATTAGGATATTGATGCTCAATTTAAGTGAAAAGAATATTGACATCATTATTATTGGGTACTAACTAACTATTTCCATTATAACTACTTCAAAGGTTCTAGAAAAGATTACCTCAGAATTGGTGTCCCCTTATACGAAGCATCGATAAAATGTGATTGGAAAACTGCTGAAGCCATTTTGAATCAGAACACACATATGAAACTGGTACGGTGTAGTATCACAGAGAATCATGAAACCGCGCTTCATATCGCAGCATCTGCAAAAGGTCCCAAAAAGGTGAACGAGTTTGTCAGAAACCTGGTGGCAAAAATGGAAAAAGAGGACTTGGAACTTGTAAACAAAAATGGGAACACCGCCCTCTATTTAGCAGCTGCAGCTGGAAACATTGAAACTGTTAAGATTATGATGGGAAAGAACCCGATCTTGGACACGATCCCTGGTGGTGCTGGAAAAATGATGCCACTTTATGCGGCTGTGTTATTTGGAAATAAGGATGTGGTGAGGTATCTTTATGAAAGTTCAAAAGACCTGGCTGATGATAATTGGGATCATCAGAAACGTGGTTGGCTTCTTGAGAAATGTGTCGAGAGTGACATGTTTGGTAAGCATTTTGGCATTATATTTACTTTCACTTACACGCACATGTTAGTACTTAGCCTTTGGTTATGCAGTTCGTCAATGATTGAATTAATGGAGATAGCCTAGACACCATTACACGATAATAAAGAAACTAATAGTACTTAACTTATAACATTTAACTTTCAGTTTATATTTCGTTGTACTTTCTTTCCTTACGAACCAATTTTCAAACCATTTTTATAGATATCGCGATTAAAATAGTGCAAAAATATCCGGAGCTTGGTAGGAAAAATGCTCTACTCGGAATTTTAGCTCGAAAGCCTGAAGCATTCAGTGAAAAGAAATCTAATATGATTGTGAGATCCATCAAGTTGGGTAACTATATCTACTCATTGATGTTTACCACACATCAACCATCTGAAATTAAGCAATCAGATCCTCAGAGTGGGAGTGTACCTACAAATTCGGCTCAACCTGCGGCATTTCCTAAATCAGAACCTCATAGTGGAAGTGTACCTAAAGATTCAGCATCTCCTAATACAAAATCTAATATCATAGGAAGAGCCTTCAAGTCTGGTAAACATCTCTACTTACATATCGGCTTTTGACTTTTTAATCCAAACCATGAATGAGACTTGGTGGTTATAGTGACAGACAAATTATAACCATCGAAATTTACTAGTGCTATAAATATGGTGAAATTTACTAGTTATTGCAAAAGTAAATCATATAATTTAGAAGACTTGGTGGTTTTAATGAGAGCCCCTGAATTATATATGTTGAGTGATGGTGGTTTACTTGTTTATCTACTTTTCTCACTATATTTGAGGTTCTTAACTTCATATATATGTATCACAAGCTTTATTCCTAAATGGCTAAATTAGTTGTAGCAGAACCTCCTTGAACTCTATGATTCATCTGATATGCCAATAATTTGCTTTAAATTTTATCAAACGAATACTTTTTTTGTATAAACAGCGAACTGAAATATTAAAATGCAACTTCAGTCACAATTAATTTGCTCATAAATATTTGGTGGTTTCATCAATTTGCCTTGCTTACTGATTGTTGCTTTCAGTTTCTGCATTCTTTGTGGGAGAACCTGAAAAGGAAACTGAAGCGTTGCGATTCTTGAGAATTGTTTGGGAAGATATTTTGACACTGTCGAAGTACGAGATTGATGGTATACTTAGAGGGCCACCGGATACGATAAAACCAGCTAAAGGATGGGTCTTTCAAGCTATGAAACTCAAAGAAGTCATTTCTGAGCAGCTTGAGGAGATGGAAAAACAGTTTGTGGAGATGAAGAATCAAGAACATCAAGTTCTGAAACTAAAAAAACTTGTTTCTCAATATGTGTTAAAAATGCATACTGAAACACAGAACATAATCACGGAAGAAAACAAGACGCGTTCTTATAAGGGAGATCAAGCTCTGGAACTAGAAGGGATAATTTCTGAAAATATTATGAAATTGCATGATGATACTCAGTTGATTAAGCAACAAGCTGAATTGAAATTTCTACATGGTCTCATTTCAAACCATATTACTTTTATGCGTGAAGAAGCAACAAGTACTTTAAAGAAAACATACTCTAATCGGGTTGTGTTTGTTGCTGCAAACAAAGGCAATACAAAGTTTTTAGTGGAGCTCATTCGTGGATATCCTGATTTGATATGGAAGGTAAATGATAACAACTTAAGTATATTTCACAGTGCTGTCAAACATCGTCAGGAGGATATCTATAACCTATTGTACGAGATTGGCGCGATGAAGGATATGATAACCCCTCTCAAAGATAAAAATGACAACAATATGTTGCATTTAGTTGGGAAGATTGCTAAGCAAAAGCGACTAGCTGATGTGTCAGGAGTTGCTTTACAAATGCAAAGAGAACTATTATGGTTTGAGGTACGTATAATCTTCTTCATGATCAGGGATTCTTGGCTCTCTCTCTCTTTTTTTTTTTTTTTTTTCGAGCTCGATTAGTATGAATGTTAACCATAAAGTAGTCTATAACTTTTCTAGTTTGCTTGTGTCGCAGGAAATAAAGAAGATGATCCCTCCTTCATATCGAAACAAGAAGAACAAAGATGATCTAACACCACATGATCTTTTCACCCAGGAACACAAAGAATTAGTTACACAGGGTGAAGCATGGATGAAGGGAACGGCCAATCAATGCATGGTTGTTGCAGCCCTTATTGCAACCGTAGTATTTGCTGCGGCTTTTACGGTTCCTGGTGGATATGATCAAGACGATGGTATCCCTATGTTCTATTCAAAAGCAACCTTTTTGGTTTTTGTTGTGGCAGATGCCGTTTCTTTATTTGCATCTTCAGCGTCAATCCTCATCTTCTTATCTATTCTCACTTCTCGCTATGCTGAACGTGATTTCTTGGACTCTATACCCAAAAAGCTGATGGCGGGCATAGCAACTCTTTTTATATCAATAGCAACCATGACCTTGGCTTTTGGTGTCAGTTTTTTTGTACTTTACAAGAACGGGTTTTTATGGATTCCGATTCTTCTCAGCGTATTTGCTCTATTGCCAGTCATCCTATACCTGATCTTGCAGTATGGTCTTTTTGTCGATGTAATTCGCTCAACATATCGTTCTAGGTACCTCTTCAAGCCCCAAAAACATGTTCTTTACTATGAAAACCCCAAGGTCTAACCAGTACTATTTTTTTTCTTCAATTCTAAATTCTAATTAATGTGTTTCGCTTTATGGTGCTTCCTAAACTTGGTTGTAAGCTGCCTTTATTATGTAATTTTCAAATAATAAATATGTTTTGTTAACATTTTAAGTTGTTTTTAATGGGAAGCTATATGATTTTTGTTATATATACCATCCATTTTCTTTTAGAAACATACTGGACTTTCAAAAGAAAAGTATTCGGGCCTCCCTTTGCCTGTTTACACATAGGATATTCTTTATTAGAAAACAAATTGATCCAAATCATACCCATTCGACTCTCTATAACTTCTTCCTAAATACGTGTATTTGGAAAACAAATACTTCGTCTCGAATTTAATTGACACATCTATGATACGCACCATTAGGGATCACTTTAAGATCAGTTAATGGATTACATTAGGCTTGAACAATCAAGAATGAAGAGTTGATATAGTCGAAAAGTAGTTATGATAGGGAAAGAGAGAATTCTGTTTACAAAAGCTGAGAAGAAATGAACTAATGCTAACGACTATTTAAAATGTGAGTGGCGCCAAATTCTGTTAGAGCTATTGTGGAGAACTTCTCACGTGCAACTCACGTGTGAAATAAAAATCTCACCCGTGCACCTCACGTGCCAACAATCAGCTTCTAACAATCCATCCCCTTAAGATAACGAGCGGGGTAACCCGCGCGTTGCTGCGGGAGTATTGTAAGAAACATTTATTGAAAAATGAAGAATGAAAAATATGAGTTATATAATCATACATTGGATAATCAGGTCCATACCATCAGTGAGAAAAAGGATTATGCAAGGGGAATAACAAACAATAGTGATTGTTGTAACATATATTTTCATAAAGGTTGAACACAGAATACAGATATTTGACATATTATTCTAGCAACAAAGAGATACTTGCATCACAACTTTACGTCTTTAACATATCCTGTAACAGCATTATCCATGTTCGTCTTCACATACATCTCATCCTTCGCATGTTTAGCACCTTCTTGCAGCCATTCTTAACACATCAAATGGTATTCATTAGTTAGTGTATATGCCCTTTAGTTAGTGTATATGGCATGGCATAATAATACTAATCCTAGCCAAGTATCTATATTATAATCAATGTTATGTATATAGTATACAATTGTAATGTAAAAGCAAACATTGCTTCCTAAGATTTATTTTCATATGCAGCATACAATTGTAATCAAGTGTTTAAATGACTTTGTAATTTACTCTTTTTGGCCTGCGAATTCCCTTTTTTTTTTTTTTTTTTTTTTTTTTTTTTTTTTTTTTTTTTGCTTCTTTCAAATGCGCTCCTTCGACTTTTGTAAAAACAAAATCTTAGGAAGCATACAATTGTAATCAAGTGTTTAAATGACTTTGTAAGAAAAAATATCACAAACAGAAGTTGGTGTGTAGTAACATAAACCAAAAACGAACTTCACTTCTTACACGCAAATATGGGCTGCACCTATGATGTTAAAATCTCTTTGATATGAGGGCGTTTGTTTTGACCACAAAAACCATTTTTATGGTGAAATTTCTTTTTGGCAAACTAAATGGAAGTTCAACATATAAACAGATCTTATTTACTACCATGCCTATTAAATATTTATCAGATACATACCTGTTGTTTTTGAGCCAAGATGATTAATTTAGTAGTGATCGTGATTGTGGAGATGCCAATTCTGGGAATCCGATGGATGTATATGACTTTTACAACCCCTAAAATCAGTTTGTAACTAAAATCAACGACATTAGAGGAATGTATAAACTCTCAAAAAATGAGGCCATAGTTACAGATAACTATAACGCGCACGTAAAACATTCAAAACCGCTAACGCTTACCGCGTACTTAGTAGATGATCCCCATTCTCTGTTGTGCTTGTTGATCTTGTGTCCTGAATTGCTAGTGAATGTTCAGATTCACTGTTTTTTTAGAGAAACAATTTACGCCCATTCAGCTCTTTTTTTAGCATTCTGCGATAGAACCTTTTTCGGGGCCTTCATTAATACCTATAACAGTAGCAAATTTGTAAGAAAAAAATGTAGCCCAAACTGTCATTTATGTTGGTTAATATAAATGCAACAGATTCTATTTTTCGACACCATGGTGTCATCACATAAAAACATAAATTTTGAGAAAGCAAATTCTTTAAAATAATCCTGGTGATCCAAGTGTCCAGTTAATCATGAGCTGTATACTAAATAAGTTAAAAACGCGAACCTTTCAAGCATTCTTATGCATAGATACACTTGGACTGTCGCATGGCGCCTGTGCCTGCGAACCATGAACCGAGTGCGTATCTCAGCCTATCACTCACATTTTTATGTGTAGTCGCGTCCTCCGAATGTTGCTGCTGCTGATGCTCTTCATATCAATCAGTCCACATTCGACGACAAACTTTAGCCAATTCTGTCAGTATCTCCATTGTTCTTTCTCAGATTAGTAAACGACGCTGGATTAAATGACCTTTAAGGCTCAGATTAGTAAACGTGGACCGGGTCATAGAAATATGTGAATCTCACCATGGCTGCAAACAGGGTTGGTGTGTTGATGATGATGAGAGTGTGAGTTAGATGATATTGAGTGGGGTCGTTGCTGTTGGATGTGAGGCAGATAACCACTTAAAAAGCAATTCCAAAACACCTTCTTATCCGTTCTTTCAATGCATCAGTACTTAGGTGCATTACGTCTTCCCATAACAATTTCAAATCATCTGAGTTGCACCCATAAGATTTGTAACATCATTTTGAAAGTTCACATAATAAAAAACAACATAAAATGATATGAAACTGAAACCGAAAAAGTACCGACCCAGATTAGGCACGAACAGTTACTGATTCATGTATTACGTACGTGTAATAGCAATACTTTGGACAGTTAATCAAAAGATATTGCATAGTTAAAATTTTTGGACCTGTTTCAACACACTCAGACCCGGCCCACTTTGGACAGTTACATTACCCACTCATACTGACCATTTAGCAAATGGCCACCTTCAGTCTTAATGGTATATTGTTTTCATAAGTAAAAGGTTAAAAGAAATATAGACGAACCTTGAAGGCGTAAGAAACTGGTTGTTCTTCAAATTTCTTTTTTAGGCGTCCAATTTCAGAACTTACGATTTTCTGTTGATCATCGATTGTATAAGCTACAGAACTTGCACCCTCTGCTGATGCAGTAGTCTTGGTTAGGTTCCCCGCTAGCTCTTTAATTGTTCAATCCCTAGCACAAAATAATAATAATAATAATAATAATAATAACAATAAATTAATAATAATAATAATAATAATAATAATAATAATAATAATAATAATAATAATAATAATAATAATAATAATAATAATAAATAAATAAATAAATAAATAAATAAATAAAATTATTAATTGTTCAATCCCTAGCACAAAAAATAATAATAATAATAATAACAATAATTATAAAAAAAAAAATAAAAATAAAAAAAAAAAAAAAAAAAAAAAAAAAAAAAAAAAAACCTTGATGAAATGATATTGTATTTCCTTAAACTATTAGCAAGCACGTTGTAAGATACATATGATGTTGAAAATTACCATAAAATGGGTGTGTCAAAAGTACTAAGAGATGTATGTCGGTGGTCAATCTCCACTTGCAGCCCTTGACTCTGTTGGAATTTAAATAGCATGTATCACATCTAAATAAATAAACACATCAAGAGTACACATATAGCGGAAGCAAGATCGTATGTAACACGTATAAAGAATTACATAAAAGTAAATTAGAATTACCTCGAGATCCTAGCAAGAACAAGGATCAATTCTTCTCTTCTAATCACAAGATCAACAAAGATGGATTAACGTGGATCCCCTTACCGTTTTGATCCACAATCCAAGATGAACAACTAAAGTAAGTTGTTACCGAACTCATGTACACACGTACTATAACCGATCAAGCAATGATGCTAGTGATTAGACACATTATTAAACCAAAAACCTTTGTTTAATAATAAAACAAATAAAGTCGATCGATCTCTTTATTATTGACAGTGATTGATAGTTGTTCAATAAAGTCAATGTATCTTCAAAGATAGTGATAGATCGATTTACTGTATTCAAAAGAAGAAAAAGAAAAGACAAGCAAACATCATTGGTTATCGTACATGGCACAAGAAAGTCCAACTAAATAAAATCCCAATATGTTTGTATATATAATGAAGTTAACCTCTTGCCCAAGACATGGATCGATTAAGGGTTTAGAACCCTCAACTGATCGGCCCTAGCCCAAGTATTGGGTTTCTAGATCATTCTTGATTCCCAATTTTCACTAATGGTCCTTTCTTTAAATTCCCTAACGGTCGTTAGTCAACACCGTTAATTTACATAACATCCGTTATGTATTATTTCGTGTCCAAATAATTAATACATATAATAAATACATATATTAATTATTTACTTGATCATCATACGTAAAGTGTGCAATCCCTCGGTCCCGAGTTCGAATCTAGACATACACATTTAATATTTTTTCCATTAACTCTAACAGCTCCCACTTGGAAATCTATTAAAAGTGTAATGACATTGGTTAGCGTCTAGCAACACGCCAATGCCCCTAGAACAACTCGGGTGTGTGGTCTCCTGGAAAAACCACTTGATGATTTTAATCATCATACTTATCCTTTTGTTTCTAATACTACATTAATAAAGATATGAATCTCAGTCATTCTTTATTAATAATTCTGTTTCTCGTTATTTATGATTCAATAAGATTACCATGTCTTCTGAATTAGTCAGGGGAGATCATGGGTGCGGCCGCACAAACATCTTATTAATCCCACGAGGGGCCCAGTAGTATTAAACTTCAAATTAACTTTGAAGGAACAAATCCCATATTGACTACGAGCATAACTCATACACTTTGCAACACTTCCGAAAACAATCCGTATAGCTACCAGTTACGTATAGCGTTAAATTGAGTCACAGAAATGCACTACATGTATGAACGATTATCTGGCATCTCAAGTCTAAGGATAAATATATACATGATTTACTTAATGACAAGATCCATAAAGTAAACTCATGAAGTCGGGATAGTCCTATATTCAAATCCTTGAATATCATGTGATATTGGCATCTCAACCTTACAGTACATTCTACCAATCCTCACATTTGTCTTTATTTAATGATATTCCCACATCATTAATCAACAACGGACAATTTAGAATAACATAAGTTATTCATGGATTTAAACATGCAAATATAGTATACAATTTATTATTAATGAAAACAAACGTACCACGTACTTTAATTCATTGTAAATAATAATTGCTTAACATCCCTTATCCAAATACTAAATATAGATCAATGCATGATAATTCCCATTAATGAATTATGCCCAAGTCATGTTCACCATACTTGTTGACACAGCATAAATCAACTAATGTTGATCTATCGGAAATTTTGAGAATACTTATTTAAAGAATTCATTTACTGAAATTCTTGTATGTGTGCATTCATCTATCTAGATACTGCCACATACTTCATAAAATGCGTGACATCCTCATCCACGAATTTATGACAATTAAACTACCAAACCTTTGTAGTTAAAGTATTCTAATTCTTTAATGTATAATGCAACTATGCTTTAAGCATAACTAGTACGCATGGCCATTAACTAGGATAAACTCCCACCATGACTAGTATTGAGTGTCATCTCAATCTTATAAGCATCATTGTGTCCAAACAACAATATGCTATATTAAAATTTCGTAAACTTTAAACATTCATCGTGTAATGTTTGATATCTTCAAATCTCTTCAAGATTTGTCAACTATATCAATTATGCAACAACATGCCATAGAATTATGGAGCAACTCCAGGCTGAGGATGTTAATTCTAAACCATATACATTACACTTAGTTATCTAATAGCTTTCAATTAGATACTAATGTTGTCAAATCATCTTGCATCCAAGCATGATACAACAAGCAACATGATGTACATGAAAAATCCCTGTGTCTTTGATTTCATTCATGTCATATCTTTTCAAAGATATGTATCTATCTAGCCTTTCTAATAGATCATCATGTTTATTAGAATCAGTTATTTTACCGCTTATGTTTATAACAATAAACATATATTTTAAGGTTGTATGTTTATTTTCTAAATTTCCACGTGAAGTTTCATTCCATACTAAGACTTAACATATAAATGTTAATGGAATGTTACTTCCTATATGTTATACAACATATATGAAATAAGAAAATATAATACTCCCACTAGCTTTTAGGAATATTGAGAAATACCTTATTTTAATTATAAATCAAAACTAGATTTAATAACTAAACATAAGTATATCTCCTAGATGCATGCATTAATCTGAATGATTGCACTTTGTATACTTCCAAAGATTATTTGAATTCAAATACTCCTTTCAATTACTTTTCGTCCTCGCACAAGTAATTATCCATGAAAGAGTTTTGACATTCCATTGTTAATTTCATATAAATGAAACTAAAAATGACAATCATAATCTTTATACATTTAATGTGCTAATAAAGAATTTCAATCACATTTAATTGCTTAAGTGTGATTGATAATCTTTTTACATCTTAAATATGTATACAAAAATTTTGTCCCTTATGATTTCTACTCAAAACTTAAATATCTAGGATTTACATTCCCTTTGTAGAAACTCATCTTTATTCTATACTGTAACTATAGAGTTTAAGATCAACTACGTTCTCAAACTAGTTGTCTTCTTGGACTGCATCTATTTATTCATAGTATGAGTAATTATGCCAAATTAAACATTTGCAATTTATTAACAGGTTTATCAAAATCCTGTAACTCATAATCCTCAACATATTCTACAAATATTTGAGATATCCTTGCGGATCTATGAATATTCCATCATCTTGAGATTAAACACTAACATGTTTAATCCTCATTATGATTTTGCTAGTGTGTTTAGAAGATTATGTATCTTGTAATTTTATCTTATCAAGATAAACTCCTCCCACTTGCCTTTTACAATTTATAGATTAACTATAAATACTTAGCAATTAGAGCAACACAACCTTGTTCTCTTTTGGGACTTTACAAATACATATTGACAGTTCCTACCATTTATTTGTTAGTAACCTACTCACAAGTAGTTTAACAAATTCCGAACTTCAATTTTTAAGACTTGATATGATTCAACACATTACATAATAAATGGTGTCTTATTAATCTTCTAGGTTGGAGTCTAATTGAGTATATCCAATTCATACTCAATTTTCTAACCTTGATATCTTTAGGAAGAGGAGAAGATATAGTTATCTTAAATCAAACAATATTACAAGAGTTTGATTTTCCTAACTGAACATACCATAAACTTATGTATTTCATTAGGATAAATATTGTAAGTCAATCTTACAATATTTAAGATAAATATATTTCGGTTTTGGCTTACCTATTAACCAACTAAGTCAATTTAATGGTACAATAGATTTTCCAAGCCAATTGCATGCTTTATAACAAGAATGCCCTTTTACCCAAGTCACTTCATTTCTACGTCTTACCAAAAAGACATAAACTGTTATAATCCCAATCTACGTTATAAGTCATTGATGAACTCCATGACTTCTTGTATATGTCTTAATTAAAAACATAACAAGTTAACGTCTTACTTTATTATAAGTCTTATAGCAATAAAAGACTTCATATTTATATCTACAATATAAACATGTATAACTAAAGTAATCATGAACACCACAATCTGGTTTCAATAGTTATTTCAAGTTAATTTATTACTTCATATATTTATGTCATTTCACGAATACATAAACATTCAAATTATGAAGTAGTTTTAGATTACTTCGTTTATTTATGTCATTGCAACAATACATAAAAATTCATATATGAAGTAGTCTAATTTATCATATTGACACTTGTTCTAATAATTATCTAATTTAGAAACTTGTAAATTAACATAGTTTCATTGCATCAGCTGAGGCTGCTAGTAATGAAAGTATGTAATTTACCTTGTCATTAATATCTAGTAATGAAAGTAGATATTAACTCCAAGTGTTCTATTAATTAGATGTGAATAAACCACATTAGAAAATCATTCTCTGACCTTGCAGTCAAGAGAACCCTTTAAATCATATTCCTTTATGTTGTTGCTTGCACACAATAAAGATTTCTCCCACTTGTGCATGGAACAACATCATGTATCATATAAACAACACGTCAATAGTTTGCTTATGTGATTAATATGATTCGTGTCATAGATATAAGTAGATATAGAATCACTTCGTCTAGTAAGGAAACGTACACGACTATCCTTAATACCACAAGTGTCTATAATTGGAAAGTATTTATCTCAAGAGATTCTAGAGATAATCCGGGTTACTACCAAGATACCAAGACTTGTAGCTCCCACTGAATTAAAGATCACTACATGAACTCATTATTCAGTAATTACAACACAATGCTCCCACTGGATTTGACAACATTATAAGTGTTTCAAAACACAGTAAAAGCAAATAGCGTGCTGCTTACTTTCCTACACCTTTGAATGATCCCTTACGTAATACATACTAAGGTACTCAAAGAATGTATTCTACTTTTTCAATGATGGAATATCCATCAATACAATTAACTTGAGAAAATTGGGCATGCAATTTCTTCCTCAATTAGGTCTACCATCACCTACAGTGATATGTAGCACCTTTAAATGGTTAAAGCACAACAACTAGATCAATCATTCTAGTTTGCCTTTTACCAATTTTGCGGTAATTAGTCTAACTTCTAATTTTAATAACTCCTAAACGTGCAATTATGAAACTGCCATGAGTTATTTCTTAGAATTTAGACAATTCTGATTTTCCTATTATACCTTTCTCATTCATGAAAAGGAATAGGATTAAGTCTCACTCTTCACACGGAAAGTAGACTAGGTTTATTCTTTCAGTTAAGTTGACTCTATCCAAAGACCCCTACGGGTGCAGATCAACTTTCCACTAAAGAATGCCCCACGTTTACGGTTTTAACGTTGCATTAAATACATTAAAAGAATTTTCAAAATTCAATTTTAGTATTTACGATAATAAACTTTTCAAGAAAATTAAACACCCATGGTAAATAAATTTAACCATTTAATTTTCACTGAAAACTAGGATCCAAATTGACGTCGTTTCATTACATCAGCTGAGGCTGCTAGCAATGAAAGTACTCAATAAGGTAGAGCTGCACTCAATTGCCAATATCCAATTGCAATTCCTAAATCATGGGACTTACATATTTTGCCAACATCAGTTGCAAATGTAAGCATGTTTCATCCCCAAATCTTTATGCCTTGACGCCGTTTCATCACATCAGCTGAGGCTGCTAGTAATGAAAGTGCTCAATTAAGTTAACCAATTTAGAAACATGTAAACTTGACGCCGTTTCATCACATCAGCTGAGGCTGCTAGCAATGAAAGTGCTCAATTTACCCTTTGATTCCCATTCTTTGAATCATTACATTCAGCTGAGGCTGCTAGCAACGATAGAATGTCATCTCAGGTGTTTCCGTATTAATTGGGTGGCATATAACTTAAATTTTAAGGGTATTAATTTTTGATGTGTAATCAAAAATATGTACAAGATGTCATGCATTCATCTTGTATCATATGTTTTCTACAAAAATCATTTACCAATTCGCAGCTTAAATCAACAAAATTTAATTGATGGCGTTGAGTAACTTACAACATTGCCTTAAGATGCTTCGTACTTTTTCATGGTGTACTTGGTAAGTCTAATATTGACGCACAGGCGAGCGGAGGGGCAAACGTCCGCCGAAGCTAATTAAAAACGCGCCCCTTTCGGATGACAATTTAATGTCAAACCTCCTTATACCCACTTTATAGTTTGTCAATATTAGGTCCGCCGCTTCGACCATTTTTGTACCGTCACATCAATCAATTAAAACTTTAAGATTTAAAGCTTAAAACATTTATGTAGTAAATTATTAAATTGCTAGTCTCGCCTGGGAGCAAATTACCGTGCGAAGCGAACCACTATCGGCACATAAGACTTGGCAATAAATAATTTACCACAAAAGATTTCATAGTTATTAGGTTCATTTATTTTTTATTGAAAAAATTACCCTCTTTGATGTTTCCAATCCATCATAATTAAAACACAAAGATCAAGTAATTAAAAAATAAACAAACACTTAATAACACATATATGATCATATACAATATCATATAGCCACATGCAAACCTTTTGATAAACCCTATTAATAATCTCTATGTGAAAATTAATGTATATAATTAGAAAAACTCCCATTGGTTTTCGAGCTCATTGTGCCCAATGGACCACAGACGCCAAATAACTTGGCCGCGTAAGTTTTACATAATTAAATACCACATAGCACATAACCGATTAATTAATATATTTAATTAGGGTCTTCCCTAATTTTAGATTTATCATAAAAAAACATGTAGCAAATAAACAAACCCTAATCCATAATTTCTTGCATGAAGAATTATGGATCAACCAAGATCGTAACCCTAATTACTCAAATAAACACATAGCACATCATGTTCTTAATTTAGGGTTACAACTAATAATCAATTAGTTAAAAATAGGGTCGAAACCCTAACCCTAAATTCTATTCGATTTTAATTAGAATGTTTTCTACAAAAACAAACCCTAAAATTAAAATCGACATTAACATGTGTATCTAAATCAAGATTTGATTTTTATTATGCGTTTAAGTAATTCATTAACATGTTAAAACAGGCTCATGATGCCACTGTTGGAATTTAAATAGCATGTATCACATCTAAATAAATAAACACATCAAGAGTACACATATAGCGGAAGCAAGATCGTATGTAACACGTATAAAGAATTACATAAAAGTAAATTAGAATTACCTCGAGATCCTAGCAAGAACAAGGATCAATTCTTCTCTTCTAATCACAAGATCAACAAAGATGGATTAACGTGGATCCCCTTACCGTTTTGATCCACAATCCAAGATGAACAACTAAAGTAAGTTGTTACCGAACTCATGTACACACGTACTATAACCGATCAAGCAATGATGCTAGTGATTAGACACGTTATTAAACCAAAAACCTTTGTTTAATAATAAAACAAATAAAGTCGATCGATCTCTTTATTATTGACAGTGATTGATAGTTGTTCAATAAAGTCAATGTATCTTCAAAGATAGTGATAGATCGATTTACTGTATTCAAAAGAAGAAAAAGAAAAGACAAGCAAACATCATTGGTTATCGTACATGGCACAAGAAAGTCCAACTTAATAAAGTCTCAATGTGTTTGTATATATAGTGAAGTTAACCTCTTGCCCAAGACATGGATCGACTAAGGGTTTAGAACCCTCAACTGATCGGCCCTAGCCCAAGTATTGGGTTTCTAGATCATTCTTGATTCCCAATTTTCACTAACGGTCCTTCCTTTTTAACTTAACGGTCGTTAGTCAACACCGTTAATTTACATAACATCCGTTATGTATTATTTCGTGTCCAAATAATTAATACATATAATAAATACATATATTAATTATTTACTTGATCATCATACGTAAAGTGTGCAATCCCTCGGTCCCGAGTTCGAATCTAGACATACACATTTAATATTTTTTCCATTAACTCTAACAGACTCTGCACACACATGTTGTCTGGAAGTTGTGTTCACGTGATTCAATGTATCTTAAACAGCAAAATCGTTCGTAGTTGGGTTGTAATACAAAAGGAAAACATGAGGATGCTTTATAAAACATTTACCTTAACCCTCGAAAGATGAGAAAGCTTAGAAAGGAACCTGGAAAAAAAAATTGGGACTCCCAAATCATCTTTCTCAAATTCTACCAGCATCGTGATAGCCGTCTTCGGAAGATGGTGTCAAGAACTTTGCGTTAAGTGACCTACATTACACAAATGTGAAAGAAAGCAATATTAAATTAAAAAAGACATTTTTTTAATTGATTCATGAACGTGAACTATGGTAGTCTCACCTTCACAACATCAGCACACAAAAAAACACTTGGAGACATTTTAGCACTGAACTTGCGGATAATCTGTAACCACATAAGATTATCAATAAGATAAACGAAACAATCATCATAAAATATGCCATAAAAACAACTACGGTAGTGAGAACTTATAACTGCTCTAATGTCTAAATCTCTGTGTATTGGTCATGAGCTTTTCCCAATACAAATCAGCTAATATGGCTATAAAATAAGCTAATCCAAACACCCCCTTAATCATACCATAATATGGTGGTATGTGGTTTCAATAGCCACAATGATCCCATACAATTTTGCCTACTTGTCGCAATGTGGCGCAATGATCCCATACAATATTTTCTTCCTACTCTCACGCCTGGCCCAAAAATAAATGCAGATCAACACAAAATAATCAAATACAAAAATTATACAAAGAACAAACAAATCCTAATAGAAGATTAGCGGCCTCATGGTACACAAAACCTTTACTTAATCTAAAAGTGATCTGTTTACATAATACTTACTCTGCACTATTACCATCGTATTTCTAACTGCATTGAGTAGTAGCAGCTATGGTTGCATACGCATTTCCATGATATGCGTTTTAGTATAGCAATCATTGAAGGCAACTGATCGGCATCTGGCCCAGAAATTGCAAAAAAAAAATACCTAAAACATGAATGAAACTTTTGAATCAATTGACTTCTGTTGCTGGCATATGAAAGCTGTAAAAGTAGTAAACATATGAATTCGATTCCAACACAAATTCGCAAAAAAAAGGAACCAAAAAAAAAAAAAAAAAAAAAAATTCGCAAAAAAAAGGAACCAACTAACCTGAACATAACAAAAAAACAAAACAATAGTGATCTAAATACTAATTTCCACATACGCTAAGAGGTTGCTAGAACAACTTATTTGTTTGCTTACCGGTGTAATGAAATTTTTTAAAGCCACTTCAATTACCTTATAAGCTTGTCAACTTCAGTTTATGTTGCCGAAAAGTATCAAAATAAGCCACAAAATAAGCCAATCACTCCCAAATTTTATATGTATGTGAGTTCGAACATCACAATTATATGCATTTAAACTTACCACATCATTTCCCTACAAAAGGATCTAACAGTAATTAAATAACCTATAGGCTATAATCTTAACTACCTAGTTACAAACTTAACTGCCTAGCCTAACCAACTCTATTAACGTCCATTAGCAATCATTTCTATCACAAATTTCAAGCAATCTACACCATTTTATCAATCATCAGAAGTAGATATTTTACATACTACATATAAAAAGCTTAGCTACCTACTAAAAAACATAACTAACTATCCTAACAACCTGTCACAATATCAATCAGCAATCATTTCTACAAAATGCAAATGATTTATATGAAATTAGACAGATCATACAACATGAGGTAATGTATTAATGAGATGAAGATACCTCATCTTTGTAACCATTACACCAATCTATTCTTTCTTCTTCCCAGTTTTCTAACTTACTTTTACTCTCTTTATACCAGATTTAACCCATGTATTTTGAAACAAATGCAAACCCCCTTTGGCATGAAAGTAACAAATTTAAAACACAAAAGTATCATCAAATCCAAACATAGACACAATCTCATAAAAAATTAAATAAACAGACGGTACCTTGTGTTCGGAGGAGTTTGGTGGATGATTCGGAAATGATTCCGGTGGCCGGAATATGAGCATATCCCAAGAACATCATATAAAAAATACCAAATTTAACAATGGATAATTGTTTCTAGGAGTAGCGGTACCATGCGATTGTCAAATCTTGTATTATTTTTTTTTATCTTCTCTCCTTAAAAATCCGGATTTGGTGTTATATTTTGAGAGAGGGTAATGGTTTTGTGTTGATTTGAGATGCTTCTGGAAATGTAATGTGTGTGAAGAAGGGTCTGGATTAATGTTGAGGGAAATAAATGGATAACATGAACTACAAAATGGTGTATTAATAAGTGTAATTACTTTGCTACAGTGCTGTTACAATGCTGCTACAATACTGCTGCAGTTGGATGAACCGTTGTCCATATGAATATGAACCACACATTGCTGTATTAATGTTGTACTAATTACTTTGCTAAACACTTTTTTCACTGATCTGGACAAAAGTAACCTACCCCTCTCGTATAAACCTACTGATTGGGTTTATTTGAAGCTGCAACCTCATAGGTAAGTTACAATTAGAAAAGAGAAGCAAAACAAGCTTTCACCCAAGTATTATGGGCCATTTCAAGTACAAG
Organism: Artemisia tridentata subsp. tridentata; assembly: GCA_021014915.2. Taxonomy (NCBI): domain Eukaryota; kingdom Viridiplantae; phylum Streptophyta; class Magnoliopsida; order Asterales; family Asteraceae; genus Artemisia; species Artemisia tridentata. The sequence goes on from CP139505.1 coordinate 20,462,635, forward strand.
CTAAGATAGGCCAAGTTGCTTATAAGCTAAAGTTACCAACCACTTCCCAAATACATGATGTTTTTCATGTCTCTCAACTTAAGAAGTGCAGAGGTGCAGTGACTTAAAGTGGTACACTACCAGCTTGTGACATAGAAGGAAAAGTGTTGGTTGAACCCATAGCTATATTGGAAAGGAGGTTGGCCAAAAAGGGGAACTCTGCCACTGTATTTGTGCTAGTTTAGTGGGCAAATTGGTCCAAGGATGATGCAACTTGGAAACCCATTGAAGATTTGCAGAAGAGGTTTCCTGCCTTTGTTTGCTAATCTTGAGGACAAGATTAAACTGAGGGGGATGGATTGATAGAGGTGAATAGCTGTTAGTAACCATAGTATGTGACACGTGAGGTGCACATCCCTGGCCTAGCCAGTCAGTGAGTTACACGTGTAAATTCTCACTACTTGTGGTCTAACAGTTTTTCCCGCCACAATCCCTTTTAAATACTTGTTAATTCTCATTTGTATGATAGCCAAGTTTTAATACAATTTCTCATTTCCCTTGTTCTCTCTCTTTTGTAACTGATTGATCTTTCAATAACAAGATTCAGTTTCATTTACTAATACAGTTTCAGTAATCTTTTTCTGTTCTTGATTGCTCTGCTGTGTTGTAGCCCATTAACGAATCTAATTGATTCCTAGTGGTGTATATCAAGTGGTATCAAAGCACTTTTCTAGCTCCATATCATTTTCATCATAAAAAATAATCCGTCATCTTCTCCGGTCAAGATTCCGGCGAAGGTTGTTAGTTTTCCGATCAAGTAATTTGTAACCACCCGTAATTTTCCGAATATATTTTTATACGAGACTTTCCCTGTATCTCATAAACGGATCCTTTCTGAACTTATTTGGTTTGAAAACATGAAATTATCTCGCGAAACGTGAAATTTGTACACAACGCGTACTGGCACAACCGACGATTTGATTTGATTATTTTATTATTTGTGAGAAACGAGGCGTATGAATAGTCGTTTTTATTGGAAAAATTATTCTAAGCGCAGTGGTGAAATTCCCGTGTTTTGAATCGATCGTTTGCTATCTTAAACGATCCCCGAGCCTCATTTCATGAAAGATAGCAAAAACTACAACTATGGTCCCTGTAGTAAATTTTATCCCTCTTCCCTTAGACTTGGATTGTGACAACTTTGGTCCCTAGGGTATTTCTAATCTAACCCTAACCCTAACCCTAGTCTATATATACTCCTATTATAATTTTTTTTAGGGTTATGTTTCATTTATTTCTTCTTCCAGCCGACACCATCTCACTCTCTCCTCTTCTAATTTTTTCGGTCACCATATCCGGCCACCGGCGCTCAACCGCCGCTCACCCTACTACACCACCACCACCAAAATGATCCTTGTGATATCCTCGTCGCTCTACCATATCACACGCGCCAAGAAACCCTCCTCCTCCACCACTGCCGCCGCGGTCTCTCTTTTTCCAGTCACCACGCGCCACCTCAGCTAAGCTGTCTCCACCGCCGTGTTCTCCTCTCTTCTCGACTTGGTAAACCGAGAAAGCCATTTGCTATTATTTTTTTTTCCTGATGAATCGATTGGTTATGTTATGGTTTTCGTGGATTAATATTGGATTGCAAGAAATTTTACACATTCTTTGTGGCTATAAAACCGGATTTAAAAATAATTTATTGAAGTCCTTTTGTGTGGTAAGTTTTAACAGATATGGTATTGTTTGGTTCGGGTTGCGTTTTTGGCTTGAGTCATGTGTACATGAAGTCCGTTTGGTTTTGGCTGCTGTCGAGTCCAGTTGGTTGTGTTTGGGTTGAGACCGAGACCACTAGGGTCTCGGCAATGTTATTGTTGTTGTTGTTTGTTGGGTGTTGTTCGGTTCACAAAATCACCCACGAGGGTGCTGTTTGGGTTTGGCAGCCGAGAGTCAAGGCCGAGACCATTAGGGTCTCGGCAATGGTCCTTGTGGTCGTGTCGTTGTTGTCGTTGTTATATTATTGTTGTCGTTGTTAAGTTATTGAGTCTTTTGGTCTCGGCTGCGTTTTGAGTTAGTGAATTGTGTTGGTGCTTGTGTTACTGAAATGGACTTGTGGTTGCCTGGTTTTGACTACCAGGTGGTAAGTTGGATTAACATTTGGGCTAATGAGCCCACTAATGGTCTAATGGTATATTTTGGTTTAACGAGTGGGCCGAAGCCCAAACTTGGTGCGTTTGGTGGTTTGATTGGGCCGAGCCCGAGTTATTTATGAGTGTGTCAAAAATGATAAGAGTTATTAAATTTGTTGTGTCGAGATTGGGATTTGGATTATGTCGTGTCAAAATATTATTAACTAACGAGTACTAAATTGTTTACTTGTGACGATTGATACGTTTCGAATTACACTTGGAATTGTAAATTGGTTATGAATACGGGTTTTGATTATTATATTTGGACATTGGACAACCATGGATCGTTATCGGACGTACAACATTAGATATTGGATTCATTGAACATTTTGAGACTTGAGACGGTATAATATATTAAACTCGAAAAGATTTTAATATATTAAACTCGGACCGGACACAAAATCTTCAATAAAACCAAAACTAATATTTACGAGAAAAATATCGAGACATAAACTTGTTAAATATTGTAATTTCAGTTTTGGTTAATCCAAGTCTCGACGACTTGAGAAAAACTAATTCTATTAGTTAAACTTATTTTTATTATAAAACGTTTATGTTTATACAAGTTATTTGGGATATTGGGGTAGATACCGACACGTACAAACTAATTTATTTATGTGAGATGTTTGTTTGTCGTTAACCTCTAGAGTTGTCTTCCTTGGTTTGAGTTCTCGTGTAATACTAAAAAATCTGAAATATGTAAAAAGACTAAAATGCCCCTACAATCTTAAAAATTGATTAATGAGTTTATAAAACACCAAATTGATCCCGAACCTTTGGAAATGAACAAGTTATGAAACCAAATAATTTATGTTACTACATTTTAACATTTTGGAGAGTACAAAAATCACATAAACACACAATTAGATTAAAAGGGCCGATTTACACATGTTATGTACTATTATTAATATTATTAATTCTATATATAATCAAATAATATCAAGATAAGTACAACATTAATTTAGAAAATCTTCTATCCAGAAATATGACAAATCTTGGGCCGAAAGTTTTGTTTCCCCCCCCCCCCCTAGCCACACGGTTTTAATATAATTTCTTTAATTACTATACCGAAAACCCTAATTAAGCACACATAATTTCGTACCACATTCATCCGACTTTCTAAAATTCGTGGGATATTTTTCTGAGGTTGTTCATCATCTTAAGGAGCTAAGAAAATTGATTTGAAGGTTTGGGAGTCATTGGTTTGATCGTGAGATTTTTGGGTAGCTCGATATTCCATCCGAAGGGTTTATTTTCCTTTTGGCTCATCCAAACGTTCAATAGTTGGTATGGTATTTTTCTTATGATTATTATATCACATATGATCTATGAAAAATATAGGATTCGAATCATGCAAGGCTTAAAGGCTCGAATGAATTATAAATGTGTAAAATGGGTTAAATATTCAAAACATGTTATACGATTTTTCTGGGTGATGTGCTTATTTTATTCGATCATTATATGAATCATAAGACCTGGGAAAAATGTTTATACGATTTATAGAAGCTTAGATCGATCGTTCTAAATTAAAAGGGTTAAAACATACGTAAATTCTAATATATGTAATACGAATTTTCTGGGTGCGAATCATATTTTATTTGGACTCTTTATAACACATATGATTTGGGAAAAATGTTCATTCGAATTGTTATACCCTAATATGGCCTTGTCGAATTATTGTTTCTAATCGGGTTTTTATTTAAAACGTGTAAATGGGTTAAAAATATAACGAACGACCAAGGGTTTGTATTTTGGATTAGATCTGGACAATAATAATGTGATAATGATGGAATAATGATGGGAAAATGATTTGGGAAAGTAGGGTTAGGGTTTGATAATTTTATTGTGTTACCGAGTGGTTTTCTTAAAATAAAAAGGGGATGTTTTGTAAACTTTGAAACTCGTGGGCCATTTTTGTAATACACTATAGATAGGGGCTGATGTGAATAAAATATAACTTGGGGGTCATTCGCGTTAAATATGAAAGTTATGGACTTGATTTGTAAATCATTAATAATATAAATCGAATTGTAAAATAAATAAAATGGAGGGTCTTGAATGTAATTTCTGGAAACTTAGGGGTGCATCGTATAATATTTGAAATGAGGGGCTTAATGTGTAAAATTGGATATTTAAGGGTTTAATACGTAAATATAATAATTATAATGCCGATTTGTGTTTTTTTTATATAGTTAAGGGACTAATATTGTAAATATTGAAACTTAAGGGAAAAAGGTGTCATTCTGAATAACTTCTGTATTAAATGAGTAAATTGAGATATTTTCATATTAAACCTTTAACCTTTGAGCATTTACATTTAAAACCCTGAGATTTGGAAACTTGTCATAATTAACCCTAAACTCTTATAACTTGCTAAAATGAACATTATTTCCATAGTAATCCTAATTAATGACTTAACCTAATTTATGATATTTAAAGCTTGCTAAAAATAGAAAGTGACTTAAAATGAGTAAACTTACTTAAAGTGGAAACTTGCTAAATCTGGAAAGTTACTTAAAATGGAAAGATAGTTGAAACCCCTTTTTAATTCTGTCCTCTACTCCTTTAGGTTCGAAGAGGGAGTGATTTGATCCCTGTCAGTTTTGCTACTCTTGTGTTCTTGCATTCGTAATAAGGTACAGATATTCTGCCCTTCTTGTAAGGAGCCTTCGTTTCTCTTGACTTCTGATTTTGATTCGTTTAGGATTCCCCAAGCCATTGCTATGTTCCCCTTGTTTTGTGAACCTTGAATTGAAACTTTGCTTTGAACTCTTGTCTTGATCATTTGTTTCGAACCCTGCCTTGGACCCTGTTATGTTTCCTTGATACTTGACATGACCTGTTCATAACCTGGTAACCTGAATATTTAGGACCCTGGGATACTTAAAGGTTCATAGGATTTTATAACTACTTTTCTAAATTACATATGAAGAGGTTTTGAGAATTGCTTTTAAAGACTTTCATTATGGAAACTGATTTAAAGACCACTTTATTTTAAAACCATTTTAAAAGGATTACTTTTAAATAAATTGACATGAACCTTCTGGTATTTGACTTTTCTGATATTGACTTCCTGATAGTGAACCCCTGCATTGATCTCCTGTCTTGAATCCTGATATGAACCCTGATATGAAATCTGATATGAAACTTGATATAAAACCTGAGACTTGATACCTGATACTTGACACCTGAGACTTGATACTTGACCTTGACCCACAGTTTGAGACTACGAGCCACCCACTAGGCATGAGGGTTTCATGTCCATGTCATTGATGCACCGGTGGCATGACTCTAGGGCAGGAGAGTGATGACCTGTCTCGTCCCTGACCTGATTTATACTTGTTACGTAGAGGAAGACCCTGTGGCCTACTCGGGCGTATGGATGCATCCTAGACCTGACCTGATTTGTTTGTATTACTTGTATTATCTGGTGACTGACGAGTGTGTGCGATACACGTCTTTCACAATCCTGGGAGCCCGCGACTCCAACCCCTGGAGGTATCCCCTCACCCTGTACCTGGTATGCTGAGGTCACCCCTCCATACATCCTGATTTGTGATTTGATATGATATGTACTGTTTCTGGGCTCGTGGTGGATTACTGTTTATGTTACCCTATGACTTGATACTGGACTTGACCTGTTTCGACTTGGGCTGGTGGTGGGTTATGGTTTCCTTTACACTGAGCCATTGTAACCATTTCTTGATAACCTTTTCCATTGTCCTTTCTACTCTTGTTACACCTTGTGCCATTTCATTATTTCACCATCCCTTATTACTGCTTTGTATCGTTATATCTGTTCACTGAGCTTTCGTAGCTCAGCCGCGTTTTTTTTTCCCGCGGCAGGTTTTAGTTTGGAAGCTGGGTATGAGCGGAGAGTACCATGGATATAGAAGGCCCGACTAGCTATGGAAGAGTATTAAAAGAACTTATAGTTAGACTTAGAAACTTTTGTATTGTAACCTTGTAGTTTCATAATTTCCTTTGTAACCATTGAATTCTATTATATTATTAATGTCAAATGCTTGTGTTTGTTCTAATATGGAACCATCGTTGTGACATCTTTACCCTTGTCGGGTTGGGGTGTTACATCTCGTCAGTTTTCTCTCGAGTTTGTCGATGTCTATTTCTCATTGGCGTGAGTTGTATGTCGAGTCTATGTATTCTTACCACACCACACGAAACGTTGATACTAAGCTTTTGATAAGTTTTGAAATCGAGTAATCCACGAAAACTACGACACATTGTCTTTTACAGTTTATTATTTTACGAGACGTATTTTGAGATAACCATATACGTATTAGGTTGTGCCGATCCTAGACCGTTGTGTACCGCCGTGCTTGTACCTCCGTGTACCGTCGTGCCGTATGTCTTGAGATTGTTGTGTTTTGCTCCTCGATGCCAGTTGTGTCACTTGTGATCTTGCATTGCTGTGGCTAAGGTGAGTTCATGGCCCCTACTTTTACCGGTCTTCTAACTATTTTCGGGGGAGAATACATGCTCATTTTTAACTAAACTCATGACTGTTTACTTGGCATTTATGCAAACTGTTTACTCAATATTTGACTATTTGGCTGAAATATCTGATCTGGTTATTTGATGGCATTACGTGATTTATCTGGTATTCATGAGTGAAAACATTTAAACTATTTTGAATGGACCTAACCGTCATTTTGGATTTGCTATAACCTTTTGACTGGCTAAGGGTTGGATTTGCGGTAGATGTTGACTTAGTCTAGGGTAGCAATCTCTTTCTATAACCGTGGTACCTAGCTAAGAATAGATATCTGCTTACGGCCTAGACCAGGGTAGCAATCCCTTGCTATAACCGTGTTACCTGGCTAGAGTCGCTTAGGGCCCTACTTGAGATCTCGTTAAGATATTGGAAGATTTGCGGTAGATGTTGACTTAGTCTAGGGTAGCAATCTCTTGCTATAACCGTGGTACCTAGCTAAGAATAGATATCTGCTTACAGCCTAGACCAGGGTAGCAATCCCTTGCTATAACCGTGTTACCTGGCTAGAGTCGCTTAGGGCCCTACTTGAGATCTCGTTTTGATATTGGAATGATTGGTTTTTGGAAGTATTATTTGAAACTCGTGGTTTTCATCGATCTTAGTCCAGTGTAGCAAATCCCTTATCTTGGTCCACTATTATATTTTTTCTTAATCCGTGATTTAGGCAGTGTTAGCCTACGTTAGACTTGACTTGTTTGTGAACGACGATTTTGAACTCGAAAACCTTTTGGTTCAACCATGCTTTTAAACTAAAACCTATGAACTCACCAGCGTAAGCTGACCTTTTTAGCATGTATTTTCGGGTTTTAGACTATAGCTTATCTCTGGAGGCGCTTGGCAAGGGGCATGGTCATAGACGACTCTGATATTTATATTTGGGACCGCTTTAATCATTTTGGGCCTTACTTCCGCACTATTTTCAGATGATGTAAACTTAACGTTTTGATAATGAAACTTTCTTCTAAACGGTTAAGGTAAAACCGTTCTTTGTACCTTGTTTTGTGATACCAATTGAGTAGCGCCCCAGTGACATGTATGCTTCCGCTGGACCTGATTTTCGGGGTGTTACAGATTGGTATCAGAGCCTAGGTTATAGAGAACTGGGTTTATTTTCTAAAACCTAGACTATAACCGCTTTTATGAAAACTTAACCCTATGACCGCCACGTGCCTTCCTGCCAAGCCGATGCCTCGCGTATGATTTTATTTGAGGATATAATTGATGTGACGAGATAATTGATGATACATTAGATGAGACGTTCATGATATATTTGACGAGTTGTTTGATGAGATGCTTGATTTTATACTTGTTGAGATGCGTGCCTGACTCTTGGATATTTTATATCTGCTCGTTTTAGCTGTTCACTGTAAGCATTTTCATATGCTTATGCATGCACCATACTTGTCACTGAGTTACGCTGTTTCCTTGCGTAATCTCACTATTGAATGTCGAGTTTGTACACTTGTCGTGGTTTTGGGAATGATTTTGGATGTAACGGACATACTACTAGTATAACTAGGCTTAGTATTCCAAAATTCATTGAACCTCGGGTGAATATAGATTGATCACCTATATTCAACCAGGGACAGTGGGACATAGCCTGATCACCTATGTCCGACTTAGAGGTGAATTTTGCAATACTTGGAGTAGTTATAATGGAATTATGTCCGGGTTGACTTTTGGATTTTTGAAATGGTACAGCTTCGCGTGTGTACACAGACATTGGAATTTTACTTCCACACACATTACACACTGGCATCACAACACCGCATGAATCGTAATGCCCTTGGCATCGCTATACTCCTCCATTATATGGAATTCCTGTTTGCCGCCGTCTGGCCGTATTTTGCATCGAGTCGAGTTAGATCCGATTGGCACCGTTTGAATCCGAGTTACTTAATTGTAACCCCTTAAGAGCGCTATAAGCCGTCCGAGCTTACTCGGACGTTTAGATTCGATTTTGACCACGTTTGGTTTTGAATTTTGGCTACGTTTGGAATCGATTTTGGCCAACTTTGGATTTGATTTTATCTACGCTTATGTTTGATTTTGGCTACATCTGGATTTAATTTTTTCCTCGTTTGGATTAGATTCTGGCTACTTTTGGATTCGATTTTTGACTACGTTTGGATTCGAGATTGACTATGTTTGGATTAATCTTGATTCTGATTTAACTCGAGTTGTTTGATTTTGGACGTCATCCTGGATTTGGATTTTTATTCGGCCTTGTTTTGTTGTGGCCTTGTTACAGTCGCCTCTACTCTAAGCCTCGTGCTCAATCGATGATATTCATTTTTCCAACCGAGGTTGTTCAATCGAAGCTGTTCAATCAATGTTGTACCTTCCGCTTTAAGCACTATGTACACTACTGATTCAATCAACTGATTGCTTGTGGCAATCAACATCTTCCCTCAGAATTATACTCTGAACTCGCTAAACTCTCTATTTGGCAGAGATTCCACGCCCAGCAGAAATCTTGAGATTCTAAGGAGTAACTGAAACCGCGATTCCTTGGGACAATCGCCCAACTTCTCACTCGTCCCTCGGAAGTACCAGTGATCCTTGCTACTTTCTAACCGGATAATGAATTTTATCATAAACGAAACCTTTGTAATTGTTGATAATCCTACCTAATCTATTCACCATTTGCTATTCAATGAAACGACAGTATGGGAAAACTTGCTCGTCCATACTCATATGAAATCATTACCCGGTATAGAGTGTCGACTCTTACCATTCTCTGATCGGGATAGTTGTTTCACATCAAATTCCCGACAATCACTTCAAAGAGCCATGAGAACAGATTTGGAGATGAATACTGTGTATCATCTCCAGACTGATGGCCAAAGTGGAAAAATCATTCAAATGTTAGAGGACATGTTGTGTTCCTGCGTAATTTGGCAATAGTTGGTATCGACACCTCCTGTTGGCCAAATCCTCTTATAACAATACTTACGACTCCAGTATTTCGACGGCACCGTTCGAGGCACCTTATAGCCGTAAGTGCCGACCGCCGACCTGATGGGTAGAAGTTGGGGATACCCCACTTACTGACCCTGAACTTCTTCATGAGACTACCGAAATGATCGTTCAGATCAGAACCAAGTTGCAAGCTGCTCACGAATCGACAGAACAACTATGCTGACAAATGACGTAAACCCCTTGAATTCCCAATTAAAGTCTAGATTATGCTCAAAACTCCACCACGAGAAGGTGTAATACGTTTAGTAAACGTAGAAAGCTTAATCCTCGCTCTATTAATCCTTTTGAAATCCTTGCTAAAGTTGAACCGGTAGCACACAAGCTCAAGCTACCGTCAGGACTCAGCAGTGTTCGCAACGTTTTTATGTGCAAAGTGAAGAAATGACTTGCCGATGTGGCAACCGCTACTCCTCCGGGAGAGATCCATATTGATGAACGTTTAAACCTTGTTGAGAAATCTATTGAAATCATGAACCGTGAAATCGAACGACTTTGGTAAAGTCGCATTCTTATCGATAAAGCTCGTCGAAGCTCGCGAAAAAGTCCTAAATTCACGTGAGAATGTGACGATAAATCCTCGTGTGTATATACTCATTTTTTTCCACCGTAACGAGTAACTTGAATTGAATCGCGAGGTCACGATTCCGTTAAGGAGGTGAGACTGTAACCACCCGTAATTTTCCGAATATATTTTTATAAGAGACTTTCCCTGTTTCTCATAAACGGATCCTTTATGAACTTATTTGGTTTGAAAATGTGAAATTATCTCGCGAAACGTGAAATTTGTACACAACGCGTACTAGCACAACCGACGATTTGATTTGATTATTTTATTATTTGTGAGAAACGAGGCGTATGAATAGTCTTTTTTATTGGAAAAATTATTCTGAGCGCAGTGGTGAAATTCCCGTGTTTTGAATCGATCGTTTGCTATCTTAAACGAGCCCCGAGCCTCATTTCATGAAAGATAGCAAAAACTACAACTATGGTCCCTGTAGTAAATTTTATCCCTCTTCCCTTAGACTTGGATTGTGACAACTTTGGTCCCTAGGGTATTTCTAATCTAACCCTAACCCTAACCCTAGTCTATATATACTCCTATTATAATTTTTTTTAGGGTTATGTTTCATTTATTTCTTCTTCCAGCCGACACCATCTCACTCTCTCCTCTTCTAATTTTTCAGGTCACCATATCCGGCCACCGGCGCTCAACCGCCGCTCACCTTACTACACCACCACCACCAAAATGATCCTTGTGATATCCTCGTCGCTCTACCATATCACACGCGCCAAGAAACCCTCCTCCTCCTCTACTGCCGCCGCGGTCTCTCTTTTTCCAGTCACCACGCGCCACCTCAGCTAAGCCGTCTCCACCGCCGTGTTCTCCTCTCTTCTCGACTTGGTAAACCGAGAAAGCCATTTGCTATTATTTTTTTTTCTGATGAATCGATTGGTTATGTTATGGTTTTCGTGGATTAATATTGGATTGCAAGAAATTTTACACATTCTTTGTGGCTATAAAACCGGATTTAAAAATAATTTATTGAAGTCCTTTTGTGTGGTAAGTTTTAACAGATATGGTATTGTTTGGTTCGGGTTGCGTTTTTGGCTTGAGTCATGTGTACATGAAGTCCGTTTGGTTTTGGCTGCTGTCGAGTCCAGTTGGTTGCGTTTGGGTTGAGACCGAGACCACTAGGGTCTCGGCAATGTTATTGTTGTTGTTGTTTGTTGGATGTTGTTCGGTTCACAAAATCACCCACGAGGGTGCTGTTTGGGTTTGGCAGCCGAGAGTCAAGGCCGAGACCATTAGGGTCTCGGAAATGGTCCTTGTGGTCATGTCATTGTTGTCTTTGTTATATTATTGTTGTCGTTGTTAAGTTATTGAGTCTTTTGGTCTCGGCTGCGTTTTGAGTTAGTGAATTGTGTTGGTGCTTGTGTTACTGAAATGGACTTGTGGTTGCCTGGTTTTGACTACCAGGTGGTAAGTTGGATTAACATTTGGGCTAATGAGCCCACTAATGGTCTAATGGTATATTTTGGTTTAACGAGTGGGCCGAAGCCCAAACTTGGTGCGTTTGGTGGTTTGATTGGGCCGAGCCCGAGTTATTTATGAGTGTGACAAAAATGATAAGAGTTATTAAATTTGTTGTGTCGAGATTGGGATTTGGATTATGTCGTGTCAAAATATTATTAACTAATGAGTACTAAATTGGTTACTTGTGACGATTGATACGTTTCGAATTACACTTGGAATTGTGAATTGGTTATGAATACGGGTTTTGATTATTATATTTGGACATTGGACAACCATGGATCGTTATCGGACGTACAACATTAGATATTGGATTCATTGAACATTTTGAGACTTGAGACGGTATAATATATTAAACTCGAAAAGACTTTCATATATTAAACTCGGACCGGACACAAAATCTTCAATAAAACCAAAACTAATATTTACCAAAACCAAAACTGGATTATTTTTATTATAAAACATTTATGTTTTATACAAGTTATTTGGGATATTGGGGTAGATACCGACACGTACAAACTAATTTATTTATGTGACATGTTTGTTTGTCGTTAACTTCTAGGGTTGTCTTCCTTGGTTTGAGTTCTCGTCAGTATTCTCTCGAGTTTGTCGATGTCTATTTCTCATTGGCGTGAGTTGTATGTCGAGTCTATTTCTTCTTACCACACCACACGAAACGTTGATACTAAGCTTTTGATAAGTTTTGAAATCGAGTAATCCACGAAAACTACGACACATTGTCTTTTATAGACTTTATTATTTTACGAGACGTATTTTGAGATAACCATATACGTATTAGGTTGTGCCGATCCTAGACCGTTGTGTACCACCGTGCTTGTACCTCCGTGTACCGTCGTGCCGTATGTCTTGAGATTGTTGTGTTTTGCTCCTCGATGCCAGTTGTGTCAGTTGTGATCTTGCATTGCTGTGGCTAAGGTGAGTTCATGGCCTCTACTTTTACCGATCTTCTAACTATTTTCGGGGGAGAATACATGCTCATTTTTAACTAAACTCATGACTGTTTACTTGGCATTTATGCAAACTGTTTACTCAATATTTGACTATTTGGCTGAAATATCTGATCTGGTTATTTGATGGCATTACGTGATTTATCTTGTATTCATGAGTGAAAACATTTAAACTATTTTGAATAGACCTAACCGTCGTTTTGGATTTGCTATAACTTGTTGACTGGCTAAGGGTTGGATTTGCGGTAGATGTTGACTTAGTCTAGGGTAGCAATCTCTTGCTATAACTGTGGTACCTAGCTAAGAATAGATATCTGCTTACGGCCTAGACCAGGGTAGCAATCCCTTGCTATAACCGTGTTACCTGGCTAGAGTCGCTTAGGGCCCTACTTGAGATCTCGTTAAGATATTGGAAGATTTGCGGTAGATGTTGACTTAGTCTAGGGTAGCAATCTCTTGCTATAACCGTGGTACCTAGCTAAGAATAGATATCTGCTTACGGCCTAGACCAGGGTAGCAATCCCTTGCTATAACCGTGTTACCTGGCTAGAGTCGCTTTGGGCCCTACTTGAGATCTCGTTTTGATATTGGAATGATTGGTTTTTGGAAGTATTATTTGAAACTCGCGGTTTTCATCGATCTTAGTCCAGTGTAGCAAATCCCTTATCTTGGTCCACTATTATATTTTTTCTTAATCCGTGATTTAGGCAGTGTTAGCCTACATTAGACTTGACTTGTTTGTGAACGACGATTTTGAACTCGAAAACCTTTTGGTTCAACCATGCTTTTAAACTAAAACCTATGAACTCACCAGCGTAAGCTGACCTTTTTAGCATGTATTTTCAGGTTTTAGACTATAGCTTATCTCTGGAGGCGCTTGGCAAGGGGCATGGTCATAGACGACTCTGATATTTATATTTGGGACCGCTTTAATCGTTTTGGGCCTTACTTCCGCACTATTTTCAGATTATGTAAACTTAACATTTTGATAATGAAACTTTCTTCTAAACGGTTAAGGTAAAACCGTTCTTTGTACCTTGTGTTGTGATACCAATTGAGTAGCGCCCCAGTGACATTTATGCTTCCGCTGGACCCGATTTTCGGGGTGTTACCTAATTCATACAATCAAGAAGTACTACACTTGTACCTTGATTCTAATAGATCATACTACACTGGTATATTGATTACTCGTGTACTATCCGTTCAGAAAGAGGACTACTTGTCAAGTATACACCGCGACCTCAAGAGCAGCGCTGTACGCTTAAATCCTCTGCTTTTGGATTAAGGGTCAGTTTTGTTTGACTTGAGGGTAGCCAAGAAACGGTTAAGTTGTTGGGTATTGCTCAATTGAAGACGAAGGAGTGGTAACCAATAACTGATTCAACTATAATCAAGAAATAGTACACGTGGCAGTTAGTTGGGAATCTTGGTGTAATTAACAATGGTGGTTGCAACAAGGGTTTCTAATACTGCGAGTGGGTCTGGTAATAGTTCACCTTTGGTATTTGATGATGAAACTAGAAGGTACATTGCAGATACCATAGCCCAAATGGTGGGTGGGGCTATGACAGCTGTCAACTCAAGACTTGACCAGATGGGTGAGCAGATCACTGGTTTAAGTTTACAAAACAGTCAAAATTTGGGAAATGGTCAAGGTGGGGGTCAAACACAGCTTACAAGGGTGGCCAAGATTGACTTTCCAAGGTTTAATGGTGATGATGTTAGAGAGTGGTTGTTCAGGTGTGAGCAACTGTTCTTGATTGATCAAGTGGCTGAAGTGGATAAGGTAAATCTTGTTTCTATCCATCTTTATGACAAAGATTTGTTATGGCATACACAATACACTAGAATTCATGGTACTTTTGTGGATTGGGAAGTGTATAAGCAAGCTATCTTGAGTAGGTTTAGGAATGTCTATGATGACCCTATGTCTGAGCTTAAGAACTTGAAATATGAAACAAATGCTAGGGATTATGAAGATGCTTTTGATAATCTGTTGAGTAGAGTTGATATAAGTGAATCTCATGCTATGAGTTTGTTTATGGGTGGATTGCCAACTGAGATAGCAATGAGTGTTAGAATGTTTAAACCCAAGACACTAGCAGATACTTATTGCTTGACAAATCTGCAAGAAGCTACTTTGAATGCTGTTAAAAAGAAAAGTAGGCCTGTTTTTAGTGGTAGCAATTCAAGATTTGGTAATGGTGTTGTCAATAACAGTTTTCAAAAACCCTTATTGGCATTACCAAGTACCCCTGCTACTACTGCACCTCATAAACCAAATACACCTGTTGGTGGTACAAATAAGAGATTGACACAAAAAGAATATGCAGAGAAAAGTGATCAAAACTTGTGTTTCTACTGTGATCAAAAGTATACACCTGGCCATAAGTGCAGTGGGCAGTTGTATTCTTTGGTGGTAATGCCTGAGTTGGATATATGTGAAAGTGAACTTGTGGAGGAGGAAGAAGAGATGTTTGACACAGACTTGTTAGAAACACAACAACCCCAAATTTCTTTGCATGCTTTAACTGGGACTACAAATTTTCAAACAATGAGGGTGATTGGAACTGTGGGCAAACATGAGGTGCATATTTTGATAGATTGTGGATCAACACACAACTTTTTGGATAAGAATATGGCTAAGAAGTTGGGATGTGATATCAGAAGTACTTGTCCTTTAGCAGTTACTGTGGCTGGTGGCAATAATTTGATGAGTACTGCTGAGTGTAAAAGTTTCAAATGGATGTTTGGTACTACACCTTTCACAACAGATGTAATGCTTTTACCATTGGGGGGTTGTGAGATGGTGTTGGGCATTCAATGGTTATCTACATTGGGCAATATGAGGTGTAATTTTCAAGAACTAAGAATGGATTTTAAGCATAATGGCAAAAGGGTCACAATCAGGGGAACTAGGAAGTCAACAATGGAATGGTTGGGTGACAAAAGGGCGGACAAGACTGTGAACCAGGTTGTGCAGGGTGAATTGCACTCAATGACTTTGTGTGTCTTTCCTGAAACTGCCTCTACCTGTATGCAAATTGAAGGTACCCAAGTAGAAATACATCCTAGTTGTCAACCTGTGGTGGATAGCTATATAGATGTATTTGAAGTTCCTAAGGAGTTACCACCTAAGAGAACACATGATCACAGAATTCCATTGGAATCAGGCACTCAACCAGTTAATATCAGGCCCTATAGACATCCTCCATCACAAAAAGATGCAATTGAAGGCATGGTTGCAGAGCTATTGGAAGCAGGGGTGATAAAAAAGAGCCACAGTCCATTTTCCTCTCCTATAGTCATGGTGAAAAAGAAAGACAATTCTTGGAGGATGTGTGTTGACTATAGACAGCTCAACAAGCAAACTATTAAGGATAAGTTCCCAATTCCTATAATAGAAGAGCTTATTGATGAGTTACATGGGTCACAATTGTTTACAAAGTTGGACTTAAGATCTGGTTACCATCAAATCAGAATGAATGAGGAAGATGTGCCCAAGACAGCCTTCAGAACTCATGAGGGCCATTATGAGTTCTTGGTGATGCCATTTGGCCTTACAAATGCTCCATCCACATTCCAATCTTTGATGAATGAGGTATTCAGTCAATACTTGAGGAAATTTGTCTTGGTTTTCTTTGATGATATACTCATTTACAGTCAAAATGTGGAAGATCATGTGATGCATTTGCAAGCAGCTCTAGAAACAATGAGACAAAACAAGTTGTATGCTAAGAAAAGTAAGTGTGTGTTTGGTACTGACAAGGTAGAATATTTGGGTCATATCATTTCACCATTGGGAGTTGCTACTGACCCAGAAAAGATCAAAGCTATGTCAAATTGGCCTGTGCCTACCAATGTGAAGCAGCTCAGAGGATTTTCGGGCTTAACTGGGTATTATAGAAGGTTCATACAAGGTTATGCAAGTGTGAGCAGACCCCTTACTCAGTTACTCAAGAAGAATGCTTTTACTTGGAATGAGGAATCACAAACAGCTTTTGAAAGACTTAAGCAGGCTATGATAACTGCTCCAGTGTTGAAATTGCCAGACTTCACAAAAGAATTTACACTGGAAACAGATGCTTCAGGTGTTGGATTGGGTGCAGTGTTGTTGCAAGAAGGACACCCTATAGCTTTCCTCAGTAAAACTTTATCTGCTAAACACCAACTTATGTCCACTTATGAAAAAGAATTCTTGGCAATTGTGTATGCTTTGGAGAAATGGAGAGGATATCTATTAGATAGGCATTTTAAGATCAAAACTGATCATTTCAGTCTTAAATACCTATTGGATCAAAGACTCACAACTCCTACTCAACTGAAATGGCTTCCAAAATTAATGGGGTTTGACTATGAAATTGTTTACAGAAAGGGTGTGGAGAATGTAACAGCTGATGCCTTGTCTAGGATTCAGAATTCAGGGGAATTGTTTAATTTGCTTACTCCCTCAATGAGTACTCAATTGTATCAAAAGATTGTAGCTAGTTGGGATTCAGACACAAAGCTTCACCAAGTCAAACAACAGCTGTAAAATGGTCAAACTGTGAAAGGGTCTTATACTTGGTCAAACCAGGAGTTAAGAAGAAAGGGTAAACTGGTTGTGGGTGATGACACAGAATTGAGAATTGAATTACTCAAACAGTTCCATGAAGGGGCAGTTGGAGGTCATTCAGGGGTCAAAACAACCACCAACAAGATTTGCAGTGTCTTTTATTGGAAGAAATTGAGGAAGCATGTGAAGCAATTGGTCAGAGAATGTGATATTTGTCAAAGAAATAAATCAGACTTGTCAGCTTATCCTGGACTACTACAACCATTACCTTTGCCTGCTACTATATGGTCTAGTATCTCCATGGATTTTGTAGAAGGTCTGCCCAAATCACAAGGTAAGACTGTTATCTTTGTGGTTGTTGATAGACTGAGCAAATATGCACATTTCATTCCCCTTGCACATCCATTCACTGCCAAAGATGTTGCACAAGTTTTCTTAGACAACATATATAAGCTTCATGGTTTGCCACATACTATCATATCAGATAGGGACAAGGTTTTTCTGAGTACCTTTTGGAAAGAGTTATTCAAAGTGTTACAAGTGAAGCTGCATATGTCCACCTCATACCACCCTCAGACTGATGGCCAAACTGAGGTGGTGAATAGGTGTTTGGAGTGTTATCTAAGATGTATGTCAGGTGAACAACCCAAGCAATGGATGAAGTGGTTGTCCTTGGCTGAGTGGTGGTACAACACTAACCACCACTCTGCTACTAATACCACCCCTTATGAGATAGTGTATGGGCAAGCTCCACCAGTTCATGTGCCTTATGTGAGGGGTGAGAGTAGGGTGGAGGCTGTAGACAGAACCTTGACAGCAAGGGAAGAAGCTATTGATCTATTAAAGTTCCACCTCAAAAGGGCTCAAGATAGGATGAAGTCCCAAGCTGACAAACATAGGTCAGATAGATCTTATGAGGTGAATGATTGGGTTTATTTGAAGCTGCAACCCCATAGGCAAGTTACAATTAGAAAAGGGAAGCAAAACAAGCTTTCACCCAAGTATTATGGGCCATTTCAAGTACAAGCTAGGATAGGCAAAGTTGCTTATAAGCTAAAGTTACCAACCACTTCCCAAATACATGATGTTTTTCATGTCTCTCAACTTAAGAAGTGCAGAGGTGCAGTGACTCAATGTGGTACACTACCAGCTTGTGACATAGAAGGAAAAGTGTTGGTTGAACCCATAGCAATATTGGAAAGGAGGTTGGCCAAAAAGGGGAACTCTGCCACTGTATTTGTGCTAGTTCAGTGGGCAAATTGGTCCAAGGATGATGCAACTTGGAAACCCATTGAAGATTTGCAGAAGAGGTTTCCTGCCTTTGTTTGCTAATCTTGAGGACAAGATTAAACTGAGGGGGATGTATTGATAGAGGTGAATAGCTGTTAGTAACTATAGTATGTGACACGTGAGGTGCACATGCCTGGCCTAGCCAGTCAGTGAGTTACACGTGTACATTCTCACTACTTGTGGCCTAACAGTTTTTCCCGCCACAATCCCTTTTAAATACTTGTTAATTCTCATTTGTATGATGGCCAAATTTTAATACAATTTCTCATTTCCCTTGTTCTCTCTCTTTTGTAACTGATTGATCTTTCAATAACAAGATTCAGTTTCATTTACTAATACAGTTTCAGTAATCTTTTTCTGTTCTTGATTGCTCTGCTGTGTTGTAGCCCATTAACGAATCTAATTGATTCCTAGTGGTGTATATCATATCACTCCCTGTTAATCGTTACTCCCAAACTCCCTGAGTCACAATCATATTGATTCTTATCACTCCCTGGATTTTTGTCAAACATCCAGGGACACATTCACCACCCGGTCAAAACACCTCCCATAAAAATCCAGTCACAAATCCGGTCAAAACACATCACCGAAAAAATCAAACTCCAACAAAACCGATCACCATTGATTAACCAACTCTCCACAACCTCACCAAGATCCAGATATGTTGTTAAAACACAAAAAAACAGATGTAACCACTCATCAAAAACCTACCTCACAACACAGATTCACCATACCCACACCAACTAATCCTATCCCTACCCACAAACAAAAACTTTTAGTTGGATCGGAAAAAACGATTACCACTGTGGCCACATTCTTTTTAGTCTTTGCCTTTCTCAATTCATTTTCTATCTTCATCAACATTTAACCTTGATGCAAACCTTCAAGATTCGACCACTTACTTGCCATTGCCTTTCTTCTCCTACAATTATTTCTTTTTCATAGAAGAGCACGATAACGTGTGACCAGTTTAGTCGGGTTATTCTGGGTTCAAAAAAATGGTCTTTAACCACACAAAAACAAGATCTGAAACTTCAATCATTCAAAGATAGTTTCTTTTTATTTCAAGAAAAGATCTATAAAGATCTTTGATAAACATCATCAATCAATAAACCATAACCAAAACCCAAGAAAGACACCTACCTTCGATCTTTTAAAAACCTTAGCCGAAAGTGAGTTGTGTTTCAAAGGCTGACACCATATGTCTCATTTCATTTTACAAAGAACAGAAGTTGATAAATACTTTAATAGAAAGCTATTAATCTGGATTTGGGTTGTAGATGTAGGGATGGCGTCTAGGTTGTGGCGGAAGACGGTTACAAGAGAGGATCATCGGTGAAGGGTTTCAAAAAGATGTGAGAGAGAGAAAGATAAATTTGTGAGCGGTAAAGTAATTGAGATGTGTTGGTGTGTGGTACTGTGTGGTTTTGATGTGTTGGTGATGAGTGAATAAGATAATCAGGTGTGTGGTTTTGTGTGTGATGAGTGTATACATATGTAAAGAAAAAGAAGAATATGCCTTTGATCTAATGGTCAAACTAACAAAAAATCTAGTCAAAAGATCAAATCCGTTACTGGTGTAAATCACAGAGATTGTATCCAGAAAAAAAAAAGTTCATCAACCATTTTCGTTAAACTCGATAAATTACAGTGACGATTTATGACGTTTACTCTAATGACTTTAAACACCCACTACTAGCTACCATTAGTTAGGCTAATAATCAACAAACACGTGTATACTATTCACATCTAGACACAAACATATAGTACATATAGTAAAACATATATCATAAGTTAAATAACTTTTATAGAAATTAGGGCAGTAAACGAACTGAACTTTCAATGAATATTTCATAAACTGTTTGGTAAAAAGTTTGTTTATGTTCGGTTATTTATTAAATAAACGAACATGAACAATATTTTACATTCGTTTAGTTAAACGAACGAACATTCACAAGAGTCGCGTCCGTTTATTGATCGTTTGATTATGTGTTTGTTAACGTTCATTTGTTTTCATTTATTTATTTATGTTCGCATATCATATATTTTAATTGTATAATTTTAAAAATGGGTTGTTTAAACAAAACAACGCTTATAAAATAATATACTGTGTATATTTTAATAAAGTTTATGTTTATTTGTCTATGTTCATTTATTTTCGATCATTTATGTTCGTTTAGTATTTTAATGAACGAACATAAATGATCATGAATAACTGATCATTTTCTTAATAAACGAACATAAACAAGAAAATTTGTCCGTTTAAGCGTTCGTGTATTGTCCAGTTAAAATTAAATGTACGAACATGAACATGGCTCCGTTCATGTTCGTCTGATTCGTTTACAGCCCTAATAGAAATTGGTAAGACTTGCTTTCTAGCTTGGTATTTTGAATGCCATGGATTTGTTCTTCTGAAGATAAGTATTCTTTTAGGAATGTTGCCATAAAAGGTTTAGGGTGCGTTTAGCTGAAAAAAGAAACTCTTGTTTTTTACAAAATATTTTGTACAAAATAAAAAAATAGAGATCACGTTAAAATCAAAATTTTCCCACCAAATTCCCTACAAAGCACAAAATATGCGTTTCTCAACTTAATAAGGGAAACTACACAACACAATTTATTTTATTTTATTTTTGTTCCCCTTGTAACCCCTTCTTTTCTTCAAAATAAAAAACAATGTTACATGAATGCGTTTTCTACGTTTTGTGAAAAAATTAATCCCCTCATTTTTTTTTACGAAACTGAAAATAAAAAATTAATATTTTTTACTCCAACTTAACGCACTCTTAATTTTCGTATATTAAGATAATGAAAGAGCTGAGTTAGCAGTTTGTAGTGATAACCCGTTGTCTCTAAAATGAAATGCCTTAAGTTAAGCGAAACTTTTTTAACGAAAATTTTTCACCAAAAGCTACTATGGATTATGGAACTAGCTAGTGTCTAAAACTAATACAATTACAAGCTAGTAGGCATAGAGCAAGCAGAAATCGACTCGCAAGACCGTTCTATTCAATTAAGCTTGTTTTCTCTTATGTCAATTGTAGAAGAAAAGCCTAACATCATCACCTTAGGCATAACTCCTAAGTTATCTAAATCGAAGGTAACTTTAGGCTTAACTCCTAGGTCATCTAAGTCGAAGGTAACCTTATTAGTTATTCCTATATGTCTCCATAAAACCTAGAGGGCAGTTTGCGTTACAAGTAAGGGTAAAAGCTATAGAATACCAACGTACTTCCAAAAAAGTACCAACTTGAACCATTTACTTTTTTATTGCTTACTTGACCAACGAACTTTCAAATTTTAATTCGACTTGAAACATTTCTTTAGACCGTTAGTCTTCATGTGGCAACGTTAGTCCTATTAGTCAACGAACGTTTGCAAAGTTAGTCCTTTTATACTAACGATTGTTTTTAATTAACTAAAAATTTGGAAAAAAATTTAAAAAAATTCGAAAAATTTAAAAAATTCGAAAAAACTTGTAAAATTTCGAAAAAAATTGAAAAAATTCGAAAAATTTTTAAAAATTCAAAAAATCTATAAAAGTTCGAAAAACTTATAAAATTTCGAAAAAAATTTAAAAAAATTCGAAAAATTTATAAAAATTCAAAAAATTTATAAAAATTCAAAAAACTTATAAAATTTCGAAAAAATTTTAAAAATTCAAAAAAATTTTAAAAATTCGAAAAAACTTATAAAAATTTCAAAAATTTATAAAAATTCGAAAATATTTTAAAAATTCGAAAAAACTTATAAAATTTCGAAAAAATTTTAAAAATTCGAAAAGTTTATAAAAATTCAAAAAATTTATAAAAAATTTAAAAAATTTACAAAAATTCGAAAAATTTATAAAAATTCAAAAAATTTATAAAAATTCAAAAAACTTATAAAATTTCGAAAATTTTTAAAAATTCAAAAAAAATTTAAAATTTCGAAAAAACTTATAAAAATTACAAAAATTTATAAAAATTCGAAAAAACTTATAAAACTTCGAAAAAATTTTAAAAATTCGAAACGTTTATAAAATTCAAAATTTTTTTAAAAATTCGAAAAAACTTATAAAAATTAGAGAAATTTATAAAAATTCGAAAAATTTATAAAAATTCTAATTTTTATAAAATTTTTTATATTTTTCGAATTTTTATATTTATTGAATTTTTATAAATTTTTTCGAATTTTTGTAAATTTTTTAAATTTTTTATAAATTTTTTGAATTTTTATAAACTTTTCGAATTTTTAAAAATTTTATAAGTTTTTTCGAATTTTTAAAATATTTTCGAATTTTTATAAATTTTTGAAATTTTTATAAGTTTTTTTGATTTTTAAAATTTTTTTTGAATTTTTAAAAAATTTTCGAAATTTTATTAGTTTTTTTGAATTTTTAAAATTTTTTTGAATTTTTATAAGTTTTTCGAACTTTTATAGATTTTTTGAATTTTTAAAAAATTTTAGAATTTTTTTAAATTTTTTTCGAAATTTTATAAGTTTTTTCGAATTTTTATAAATTTTTTGAATTTTTAAAAATTTTTCGAATTTTTTTAATTTTTTTTCCAAATTTTTAGTTAATTAAAAACAATCGTTAGTATAAAAGGACTAACTTTGCAAACGTTCGTTGACTAATAGGACTAACGTTGCCACATGAAGACTAACGGTCTAAAGAAATGTTTCAAGTCGAATTAAAATATGAAAGTTCGTTGGTCAAGTAAGAAATAAAAAAGTAAATGGTTCAACTTGGTACTTTTTGAAAGTACGTTGGTATTCTATAGCTTTTACCCTACAAGTAAGGTATCGTTTGTTTTTTCAGAGCTTTTACCTCTTCATCTACAAACCATGTCTGCAGAAGAAGAGGTACATTTAAGCTTTTCATCTGCAAGAAGAAGACCGTTTGTTTTTTGTGCTATTGAAGTATTTTTTTCTTTTCACTAGTATTTTTTGTGCTATTGAAGTACTTTTTTTTTCAACTAGTATTTTTTGTGCTATTGAAGTACTTTTTTTTCTTTTTTCATTTCCTTTTTCGTTTTCACTAGTTTTTTGTGCTATTGAGTGCAAAACAAGCAATCGCTTAAAATATTGAGTACTAAAGACAATACATAATTGTTCAAAATATACCAATATCGCTTAAAAGACGGAGTATTAAAGACAATACATATGGTTTAAAATATACCAATACATAATGGTTCAAAACATAAAAATTGCAAAGCACATAAATGATCAAAATACTACAAACATGTATCAAATTAGGACCCAAGTTAAATCACTTGCATTAATTGTTGTGCGATTTGATCTCTTAAATTAGTCATATATTGTCGATCCGATGCATTCCCTTGTGGTTGAACTACTTGATCTTATTCATCAACTCCATCATCAACTTCAACTAATACGTTGTCATTCTCAAGTTGCACATCTGATTGCTCATATCTTGAAAAAAGTTCATCATCTAAACCCTCTTTGCGTATAAAATTATGAAGTGCAAAACATGCAATCGTGATATTTCGTTGTACCATAAGTGGAAAGGGTGACATCTTCTTTAATATTGGAAAACGTGCTTTCAAGACACCAAAAGCACGTTCAATCACGTTTCTAAGTTTTACATGCGAGTGGTTGAACTTTTCTTTACTATTCAATGCACGCCTTTGCCGAAAATCTCCTAACCAATATCTCACATTGTGATATGGTGTCATATACCCTCGTGTGTGTGCATAGGCGGCATCAGAAAGATAATATTTGTCTGTAAATGTTATATAATAATTAATATTTAAGTAATAGTTTCAAATAAATCCAAACTATGTATGTATGTATGTGTATGTATGTATGTACCTGGAGGGGGTAATGGAAACGGTGCATTAGGATTTCTTATTGCTTCTGATAAAATTTTGGAATCATGAGCTACCTCTTCCCATCCGGCAACAAGAAAAGTAAACATCATGTTAAAGTCGCATATTGCCAAAATATTTTGATAGCAATCCCCCTTTCCTCTCCCTCTATATAAATGTTGCTTGTGTTTAGGGACACAAGCATGTATCAAAGTTCCATCTAGTGCACCGACAACTCCCTACATAAACGAAATTGGTAGTCGAAATTTAATGTGAAACAAAATATCACAATACTAATATAGTTACTAATTACCTTAAATATTTTTCGTAATCTCCTGTTATGGCCCGGAACGTTTGGATTAGGATTAAAATTTGTTGGTATTATAATCTCCATAGCAAACTCCACCATTTTAAAATGCCCACTGTTAAGGAATTCGACTTGGCCGATATGGCGGAACCAATTTTAGGGTTCCGTCTGTTGAAATTTTTGGCTCCGCCAAAATTGGCCCAACGGATTTCGCGGAACCAAAAACAACGGTCCGTCTATTTTGTCGTTTGGTTCCGCGGATCAACAGTAACTTTTTTAAAATTTCCCGTCAAATCCCGCACTTTAGATTATTGATTCTTGAATTAGGATTCCTTTACTGATATTTCATCACATTAGGATCATTTTAGCAACATTAGAACAATAAGAACACAATTTCCTACCAAAATTTGAAAATTCAAATTTCCACTCAAGTTACCTTTCTCTAACAAGCAAGGACCCCTCAAATTAGTTTCTTGCAATCCGTGGATCAATCACATCAATAGATTTCCCACTCACCTTATGCATTAACTGCATATCTTCATCATATTACTCAACTTCATCTCTATGGATTGACCTTAATGATATAACTAGCCTCTTTTCTTGATCCAAATCATTAGGATCCAACATTTCTCTATGGATCAACATCATATCCAAACACAATCTTCCATAAACCTTGGATCCTATAAATTAGAAGCTTTAGATGATCACAATTCACACCTTCACCATCATCTCTAAGCAATATTTCTGCATTTCTGAGCATCCTTTCTCCTCTAAAAAATGACTAAGTCAAACAACTCTTCCACCTCCAGACCTCCCAGAAGGACAGCCCGAATGAGTGTCAGACCGTGTTGTTTCGTTAACCTTAATTCTTCATCTGAAGAATCCTCACCCTTAAACATTTCATCACCTATTGCAAATGAAAATTTCCTCAATCTCTCAACTCCAACACCACCCCATATCACCATCAACACTCTACCACCCACCATAACACCAATAGCTACCACACCACCACCCGCTCCATCTCAACCAACAAGATCACCATCACCTCCCCATTCACCCAAACTTCAACCAATGGAGTTATTTGCTACTCCTCCAATCTCACCACATCCATACTTAGAAACTCTTGAAGACCTTCCACCAAGGTCTACAAATCCACCACCCTTGCCTTTTGAGGGCCAAGAACCACTCCTTTTTCATCCCATCTATAGGGACATCCACGGTCCCTTTTACCGTGATCAACCACCACCACAACCGCAACCTCAACCTCTTTCACCAACATCCACCCTCAATGCCATTGATGAGGGAATGTGGATAAACCAACCACAAACCCAAGGAGAAATCAACGACGAGTTAGATCGCCTCTACGCTTTCTCCAATATGGTGGACTCCCACCTTAATGAGGCTATGGATTCACAATTCATCTTGTTAGCCTCCATTATGTCTCCCACATACATTCCACCTCCTCCACCATCAAACAACCAACCACCTCGACCACCACCAAATAATGAACCAACCCTTCCTCCCAACTTCCCTAGACATGGATGTTCCATGTGTGAGAGGACCACCCACCTAACTCAATGGACCAACATTTTGGTTCACGAGTTACAAAACGAAATGAGGTTCATTTTGAACCACATCCTAGAGCGCTTAAATGCTCTTTCACATCCTCCGCAATAGACGCTAGAAGTCTCTCCTTTGTTTTCCTTTTATAGGAATTTTTAGGACTTTTTCTTTTTTATTCTTTAGGTTATTTTCATTTTAGTTTGTAACACCTTAATTTGTGACTTTGGTCACAAATAATTTTCAATGGAAGGATGTTATGTTAATGCTTGTGTTTGATCAATAATTATGCATTATATTTTGGTTGGTTTGATTTACTAACATTTGCATCATTATATGGTTGGTTTGAAGTATTGACTTTGTTTGAACTTTGTGCTTGGTTTGAACAATCTTACTTAGTTGACTATTTTAGTCAAACGGGTTGAACTACAATGTTTGGTTGAACCTTTACATATGCATCATACTACTTGGTTGGATTGAATCATATACAACTAACTTTTGTTTTGTAGCATTTCTCATCCTTGGATCATATACGTTGGTACCCTAGCAATGGGGAGTATAGATCAAGGGGGAGCTCATTATACACTAATCTTTGTTTTGTAGATTTCTCATTTCATGCATCATAACCTTGGCACTCCAATTAGGGGGAGTATTATCCAAGGGGGAGCTATTAAGTTCTCAAAATCCATGAATCATCATACTTGGTACTGCAAATTAGGGGGAGTAATAACCAAGATCCATTCACCACATTCCGCTAATGCATTTCTTCTTTTAGTTTCTACAAAAAGGGGGAGAATTATATTAAACTCATACATTACATTCATTACATGTTTTATGCCTAAATCGATTTCAAAACTTGCATAAAACTAGTTTAATCTATATTTTTAAAAGACTTACTATTTACTTATTCCATTGCTTAAAAATAAACTTTATGTTTTGTCATCAACAAAAAAAGGGAGATTGTTAATACAAATATCGTCCTAAAAACGTTATTTATATTTTACTATCTTTGCTATATTTTGTTAATGACAATTATAAACTTTATTCTTAGCAAAGCATAAATATAAGTTTAAGTCTTTTACATTTATAGTAATAAGCTTTCAAAACTCATCATAACATGCTACATTCATCACTAGGATATACACATTACATACATATATACATTTACATTATTTACATTTTTATTCTAAAAATAGAAATATGTTCATGACATCATTGCATACATCATTTGGAGATCTTTGGATATCTTGAAGATTTGTAGAATATCATGGAAAGATCTTCAAGCAAAGAATTGGATTTGGTAATCTCTTGGCAAGATTTGGAAAGATTTTGAGAGATTTTTCTGTCAGGCTCTGGCGGAACCAAATAGATAAGGGACGGACCCCAGGATTTGGGTCCGCCAAATCCGTAGCATGTTTGGTTAGTTTGCCTATAAATAGCAGGCTGCTCATTCATGCTCAATTATCACTCATATAGCATAAACATTAGTTTACATTCTTTCATTCGTTACTAACCCATACATATTACATACTTCATTCTAGTGATCTTTCTTTTGTAGCAAAGAGATCAAAGCATCACAAGCTTCAACACACTGTTGCAAGACTTGTTAGTTTAGATACTGTGTGATTTTGTAGTTTATCACACATCATTGTTGTACCAAACATTCAGTAGTGATCGGTTAGTGTTTTAGTCCTCAAAACACATAGAGTGTCAGGAGTGGTTGTACCCTTGTAAAAGAACTCGGTATCTAGCTTTGTACCGGGAAAAGTGTAAGCGGTGTGTGCAAAGGTTTTTTCCGCCGAGAAGGGAGCTTGTTTCTTAGTGAAGAAAAACTCTCGAGTTAGAGGCTCGAGGAGTGGAGTAGGGCAAGGAAGAGAGTCCTTGTAGCCGAACCACTATAAACATCCGTGTTATGGTTTGATCGTTTCTTTCCTTACTTGATTTAGTTATATTGTTTGATTGTTTGCAATAACTTGAAATCACGTTAAGTATTCAAAGCAAATTAATATTAAAACGGTAAAAACTATTCAACCACCCTTCTAGATTTCCACAGATTGCTGTTGAAAAAGCAAGACTTGCCATGCCGGAGATAAGAAAGATAGCTAATTATTTGGCCCTTGAAGAAAGACATGGGTGATGTAACAGGCAAAGATTGTGTGTTTATCTATGCTAGACTGACAAGAAGAAGAAAGGAATAGTGTTGAGGCTGAAAGCTAACTATTTGTACAACTCTTAGAGACAAGAAGGAAGCACTTTGCAGCAAAGAGAGCAGAGGAGAAGAGAAATAGACCACCAACAAAGGCTCAACAAAGAAAGATAATGTCAACTTACCTGAAGAACATGGAAGGATGGAAGCTCAACAAGTTGCAACATTTTGACTTTGAGACTATCCAAGAAAAGTTTGACAGAGCAATAAAAAGGGTAAATACATTTGTTGACTTAAACACAGAGTTGGTGGAGGGCAGTGGAAAGAGAGCAGGAACATAGATGGAGCAAGAGACCATAAAGAAGCAAAAGGTGGAAGATGATAAAGAAAT
The DNA here is from genome assembly GCA_021014915.2 of Artemisia tridentata subsp. tridentata. Classification (NCBI taxonomy): domain Eukaryota; kingdom Viridiplantae; phylum Streptophyta; class Magnoliopsida; order Asterales; family Asteraceae; genus Artemisia; species Artemisia tridentata. The sequence goes on from CP139505.1 coordinate 20,491,363, forward strand.
AGTAGAGCTTAAACAGATAATGGTAATTATTCCTGATGATGAAGAACCAACAATTGATGTTATTCCTTTAGCTTCTAAGCCTCCAAAGATTGTTGACTGGAAGATATATACAGAAAACATGAAAATATATACTAGAAAATCACAAGAGCTGATGGAAGTTCACAGCTGTATACTATCTTTGGTCACATGCTTAAGAGTTTTGACAGAGAAGATTTGGAAGATCTCTGGAAATTGGTCAAAGCTAAGTATGGGTCAAAAAGGCCAACAGAAGATCATGACTATGTATTGTGGGGTGATCTGAAAACAATGTTTGAACCACATGTAGAAGATGACATATGGAGAAGACATCATAGATATAGAGTTTTGGAATGAAAGCTATATGACTCCTGTGGAGTTCATTCCTTGATGATGCAGTCTATGATGGTCTACATGTTGGTGGAGAAGACATATCCCCTTACATTTCCTACAATTGACATGATGCTAAAGAAGAAGCTTCAAGTTGATTATTTTACTGAAATGGCCTATCAGCTTTTTAAGAAATTGGAGAAACAGTTTAATAAGAAGTGAAGTGTTTGGAAGCATCCTCCTGGTGTTTATTGAGCTTTGAATGAAGAAACTTGATGATTTTGGAGAAGAATATCAAGTTTAGGGGAGGATTGTTAGGATTAAAAGCCTTCTTGTTGTTACTGCTGCTCATATTGGTATTACTGCTGCTCTTACAAAGTTACAACTGCTCTTAAACTTCAATGAAAATGTGCTAAGTGTTTACAACTGCTAGTACAAAGTTACTGCTGCTCAGAAAAAGTTACTACTGCTAGTACAAAAGTTAAGACTGGTGCAAAGTTACAACTGCTGGTGCAAATGTTAAGACTGCTAGTGTAACTTAGTGCTGCTCAAGGTTACTGCTGCTTATAGGATATGTATAGATAAGATTTGATATATTCGTATCTTTATAAAAGATTTGATATAATTAGGAAAGTATTGTAAGCCGTATAGGACTTCTTGGTGTATAAAAGGAGGTCCTAGGGCTTAGTGTTATACACACAAATTACACACCATAACATACAATACACACAAAGTCGTATAATTCTTATAGCTTCAAGGTTTTGTAACCCTAATACTGTGAAGAGTATTCGTATTATTCTTAATAATATTAAGGCTTATTTGTTTGTTGAATTATATTGTTCATTGTTTCAATGTTCCATTAAACAATTATTCTTAATATTAAAGGTTAGATTCCGCATAATCTTTAATACATTCATACACAGTTTCCACCATAGTTGTGTTAGATTTATCTAATATAACTAAACCTTAAACAAGCTTAAGGAATTCGATCTAGTTCAACTGGGATTCAACATAGTTCGATACTTTTAGCAATCAAAATTACTATAAATCATTAATTATTACTTGAATGGTAAAATGTCTTTTTATGATTTTTGACAAAATCAAAGCTTTAGTAAAAACAATAATAATTAGACGAAGGGAATATACATAATCAAATAAAACTTTGAGTTATTGACACTATCGTTTTGAAATTTTGATATAAGTTGGTTGTTAAGACTCACCAAAGATAAAGGGTCATACACAAAGGTTTATTGGCATTATAAGTTTATAACTCTATACACCAACTTGTAAGACTCATTAAAACTTTTAAAAAATGAAAAATCTGAAAAACTCTTTAGAAACTCACACCTTTGAAAGATGTAGAATGAGTATAGGAAAAAACTCAAAAATTATCCATCGGATTAATCTACAAACTTCTTTTTGTAAATAAAGATGGAGTACAATATAAATAAGAGTGCCTAGTTTGACACAAGACATTTTAATTCATGAGAGAGATATTAAGTGCGGAATTGATACATTACAATTTTTTGCGGTCCTACTATTTCCTTAGCCAGTATCAATCCCTAACCGAGCCTCATAATCAATTCCCAGCATATGATTAGAGGTGGCAAAATGAGCCGTTCGGGTAATGGGTGACACGGATCAAACCAGGAAAATAGAAAATTGAGGCCAAATAGCAGATGTCCGAACAATCTCGGATCAAACTCGGTTGAGTCAAATACGCCGTTTCGAGTAAAACCAAACAATCATAAAACTTTGTTTTTGAAAAAAAAAATTCTATCACAATTAACATACAGTTAAAAAACTTAACATAATATATCTATTATTGAAACAAATCGTTTATGACCGTAACTAAAAAGATTACATTATTTATCTATACTTTTCTATAAAGAAGGATGCCCCCCTCTTAACTCTAACACTCACTTCGAACCACAAATTTAAGCAAGTTATTAAACAACCTTTATCCTCTGTTTTGAATCTCATTTAGATCAATGGCAAATGTTGAATCTCATCCTCCCTTATCTGAATTACCCTAATCTCATCAACATATACCAACAAACAAGAATCTTATTATACATGGAAATCGCATGAATATGAATAGCCATAAATATCCGTGCATTACTTGAAAAGTATTGCAAAAGTAAACATAGCCTCGATTACAATTTTACCCTATCTGTACACGAATATACTATAAGTCCATAAATCTGGTTTTTGTTCACAAGTAAACAATACTTTCATCTCAATCTGAGTTATTAAGGTGTCTATTTGCCCAATCAATACATGTGTCTACCCAACAGTGCGAAGTAGCCCACGACTAATATCCCAACACTAACTGCCCCAACACCTACTCCTAATCCTATCAGCATGTCTTCACACGTAAAAAAAAAAAAAAAAAAAAAAAAAAAAAAAAAAAAAAAAAAAATTGTGTAAGAAAATTACTCCCAACATCTAATCTTTACAAATATCTATTTTACTTACCTTGGAGCATTTTGTTTTCAATCTTGTCGACAAGCTCAGAAGCTTCTTTCCATTCAAGAAAAGCCTATCAAGCCAAGAAAAAGAAAAAAAAGGATGTGATTAGTGTGTTATCACATCAGGTCAAAACAGCTCAGTTTTACGTGATTATCGGGTTTTAACAAGCTAACTTGGGCCCAAAAACACACACACACACACACACACAAAAGGTCGGAAATCATGGTTAAAAAAAAAGCCAAAAACGTACCAAGTAGAATATTTGTAGAAACAAGCCAAGAAACCAATCAAATGATTTATTTAATTGATGGATATAGCAATCTTTTAAAGTGTCAAGTCATATATATGTTGAGGATACTTAAAGCACATATAATGCAAATTACTCGCTAAATAACTGCTACATGAAATAGATTTTTCTGTTTTTTTTTTTTTTTTTTTTTTTTTTTTTGAAAATAAGACTTTGGGAAAATAAATTTGCTTGAAATGGCAAAAACTGTTTGACATGTTAGCAACATTAATTGACAGTAGCAACAAAAAACGTAGCAACATTAAATGAAATATTTAGCGTGAAGTGGCAAACCTCGGGACACCCTAAGATGTGATTATAAATTTATAATCTTAGCCTTTCATGCTTTTAGTCACGGAATTTCAAATTCTCACCTCGGTTGTCAACATTTTCAATTTTGGTGAAGACCAAAACCAAGCAACGGCTCCAGCAACAAGCCCAGCAGCGCTGAGGGCACCATATGTCAATCGGTTCATTTGACTCATGCGACTCGCTCGAGCTGCCAAAGCAGTTGTAATTATCTCTCGGAGTGTTATTGCTTTCCAAAACCCTCCATTGATCTAAAGGTAAGACAATGACAGAAAAAAATAAATTAAACACGCCAAATTTCAAAACAATGGTTTACACATTGATATATTTTGATAAAAAAAAAATTTAGAAATCAAACCACTAAGCATTCGTCAATAGTCGCAAGGGCGTTCTCGTACTCTCCGCATCGGAGTTGGCCGCATGCTAAAGCAAATAGAAGCTCTTTCTTTGGCCCAGCCTTAATCAAAACTCCTTTAATAACTTGTATTCCCTTTCGGACATCCTCAATTCTTTCTGCATTGATACACGCATCTACTAACAGAGTGAGGTTTTCCTCGTTAGTCTCTGTAGCATATGCTCTCTCGAATTCATGTAAAACATAAAAAAAAAACTAGAGTGTATTTATTACTAATAACCTCCTAAATCATCTTATTTGATTTTTAATGACAACAGGTAGAAAATTGCTAACATGTATGAAACCTCATGATTCGTTTATTTTTAATAATATAGTTCTCCTGAGGACATTTTACCACGTTAAATATTCATAAAAAATATTGAATAAAAACCAATTATTGGTCAGCCAAATCCGACCTGTCACAATATGTATAAAAATACCCGTTTTGAGGAGCTGAATATCACCTCTAAACACCCAAATTCTACAATAACAAGAAATAAAAGGGTTTCCCGTGGAACAACTAAACAGGCCATGGCTCTAATGCAGTGGAAGTGTAAAGCTAGAAGAGTAAGCAACATCTTCACTTTTTTTTCATCATAAACATAAGGATTAAACACTTCAAGTGCCCATATAAGTGTGCAGATCATGTGTTATGCCTAAACAAAACTAAAAGTAAGACTTTGAAGTGGGTACCCGTAAGTTTAAGTAACTACTTTAGACATACAAGGCAAGACTCTGACCAAATTTGTTATTTAAACATGAAAATTATGTTTAATAGACCAACTAACATGTGGTGTAGGAACATTTGGATAGATGATACCACAGATTCATTTTTTAATAAACCAAGTCGAGATTTAGCCAGGAGATAATTTCGTTTACTTTTAGGATAATACAAAACCCAAACTCTAGTCAAATAATGAAACCTACATTAGTAAGACATCCATAATTTGGAATAGGAAAGTCAAATCCACCATTATTAGTGTCGATCTGGAAGTAGCAACACTAGGATACGACGACACATGAACTTGTAATCCATATAATAAAAGCATTGAGGGCAATCAGAGATCGTCTACAATACTCAGATTAATCGTGACTCGATTTCAGGTTCGAGAACTTAAGCTATATCAACTTTATACCCGATATTGCACATTGGAAGAAGATTTTGAAATCCAGACAACATAAAAGAAGAAAGTAAGTTGTGCTCAAAACTGAGATTTACCAAAGATGGTTGACAACCATTTTAAATGAAAACGGGCATTTCTACAAGCATCCCAAAATTCTAGACGTGAAATCAGTTTACTGTTACTAGTTTAGTGCAAAATATAAAAATAAGTCATAAAGTGTATGTCAGTTACTTCCAGTCTAGTGTTTTTGTCTGTGATTAGAATGACGATGTGTTCTTGAAAACCAAGGTGACGAGATCACACAAGACCCTTAAGTTGTATATATCTTAGAAGGTCACAGACTCCCACAATCTAATCATTTGGTAACATAAACACTGAACTCACAAAAGGACAAAACAACAGCAACAACTACAGAAAACAAAGTTATTCACATATTGAGCAAAGACAACAGACGAAACAGGAAAGGAAGGTATAGGTAATAGCAAAAAACAAGAACCAGTGACGTAATGTCAACTTCCAGACCATCAAATGACCCAACTTAAGGTACTGGGAGGGATCATCTAATTCACAAACAGCTCGTAATGAGCATGAAGGCATTATAGTTTATAAATGATCTGGCAGCTTGGCAAATACTTCATATATCCTTTCTAAATGCTGAGGAGTTATCTATCTCACTCCCAAATCACAAATACAGGACATACTAGCAAGTTATCTATCTCGCAAATACTGTTTAATATATCTCCTTTTAAAAACCTATTCCTTACCCTAGCAAGTTAGCTGGTTTTTCTGGTTCTCTTGTATCTAACCTTACAAAGGTTTGACTTCAGGCAGTAAAAGTTCATAGTTTTACATAATTGTCCCGACCTATTGTTTATGACATATCTATGATTCATTGCGCTGGTTGACATCATGGGACCTTAAATATTACATTATCTGTACGGATGAAAAACTATAGTGCATGTTGTGTCTCCCCAAAGTACATGCCTACGACTCCAACATATAGAACATAAGAATTGGCTCAACCTAGGAAAACCTGATGTATACAAGCACTGCACAAACTGACTCTGTAACAGCCAAGGATATAAACAGACTTGCAGGTATGTTCGTTTTGTCCAGCTAAGTTCAAATTCCGATTTTTTGACACTAAGATCAACAAAAGAAGGACTCATGCCCAATACGATAATAAACATCTTAAGAAGAGAACACAATATCTACATGTAAAATACATAAGCAAGAGTAGACAAAAAAAAGTAGAATAAAGATTAAATCCTAGGAGCAACCAGGCCTCACATCCACTATATACCAACCCACAACTACTACTATTACCCTCCCAATAGCGACTGTACAAGTTCAGATTCCCATAATCTAATCATTTGGTAACATAAACACTGAACTCACAAAAGTACAAAACAACAGCATTAACTACAGAAAACAATGTTATTCACATATTGAGCACGCTGTGTCTCCCCAAAACGGTTGTTAAATGGCCCATAAACAACAGCACTAACTATTACATTATCTGTACAGATGAAAAACTATAGTGCACGTTGTGTCTCCCCAAAGTACATGCCTACGACTCCAACATATGGTTAGGCTTGAAAGAACATAAGAATTGGCTCAACCTAGGAAAACTTGATGATGTGTACAAGCACTCCACAAACTGACTCTGTAACAGCTAATGATATAACTGACTCATCTTGACTCGGGATTCATTCAGCATATAAAGAGATTTGCAGGTATGTTCGTTTTGTGTAGCTAAGTTCAGATTCCGAATTTTTGACACTAAGATCAACATAGTATCCAAAGAAGGACTCATGCCCAATACGATAACAAGAAGAGAACACAATATTTACATGTAAAACACATAAGCAAGAGTAGACAAAAAAAAGTAGAATAAAGATTAAATCCTAGGAGCAACTAGGCCTCACATCCGCTAAATACCAACCCACGACTACTAGGATTACCCTCCCAATAGCAACTGCACAAGTTCAAATTCCATAACCACGCTTCAAGTAACTTACACAATATCAAAAACTATAGGTACCTACCATTTATAAGTATGTGCAGCTTATACGATGATCATAAAACTGTAGCAACTTCAGAACATAGCATTTATCGCAGCGCGTAACATAACATCATACAATTAACCACTAGGAAAGTTTGTCGGAAACTACCTCAACCACAGCAGGTTTGCATTGAACTTGAAACTTGTGGAGACTCATTTTCCTGTCAGTTACCAAAACAAAAACAAAAACAAAAAAAAAAAAAAAAAAAAAAAAAAAAGAAAGAAAAAAAGTCAGCCTAATCCGTTTCACTAAGACCGGCAATAAAAACGCCTAAAATAGTAAAATGTAGAAAACGCATTTCAATCTAATAGTAAAATGTAGACTCATTTTTCTCATAATCTATTTTTTTTTTACCAAAGACGATATATAATCTTTTTCTTAAAAAAAATGTGTTGTCATCGGGTCAATCTGGGCCTGGCCTATTGCTATATAATAATTAGTCCCAAATTAATTCATCACAAATTAATTCCTATTCCCGCCTTCCAGCTTCACAACCATAGTGAGTCCTATTCTGTTATAAAATTTGTTACTTCTTCTTGTTAGTTAGTTAATTATGTTAAATCAAGTTACCGAAATTTGCGTTTTGTTCAGTTTAAAATGTAGGTTAAACTTTAGCTGTTATTTAATGAAATCGACTCTACTTTTTGTTTAACTTTTACGATTAGATTAGATTTTAATTTTAGGCGTTTTATTTCCGATTGAGCGAGGTTCACTGTTAAACGAGTCTGCGTAAGTTACGAATTGCGGTTTCTACATTTCATGATTTAGGTGTTTTTATTGCCTATTGAGTTGCGACTAAAATAGTAAAATGTAGAAAACGCATTTCAATCTAATAGTAGTAGCTTACGCAGACTCGTTTAACAGTGAGCCTAATCAGATTAACTCAATAGGCAATAAAAACGCCTAAAATAGTAAAATGTAGAAAACGCATTTCAATCTAATAGTAGTAGCTTACGCAGACTCGTTTAACAGTGAACCTAATCACATTAACTCAATAGGCAATAAAAACGCCTAAATCGTAAAATGTAGAAAACGCATTTCAATCTAGTTGCAACTCAATAGGCAATAAAAACACCTAAATCATGAAATGTAGAAACCGCAATTCGTAACTTACGCAGACTCGTTTAACAGTGAACCTCGCTCAATCGGAAATAAAACGCCTAAAATTAAAATCTAATCTAATCGTAAAAGTTAAACAAAAAGTAGAGTCGATTTCATTAAATAACAGCTAAAATTTAACCTACATTTTAAACTGAAAAAAACTCAAATTTCGGTAACTTGATTTAACATAATTAACTAACTAACAAGAAGAAGTAACAAATTTTATAACAGAATAGGACTCACTATGGTTGTGAAGCTGGAAGGCGGGAATAGGAATTAATTTGTGATGAATTAATTTGGGACTAATTATTATATAGCAATCGGCCAGGCTCAGATTGACCCGATGACAACACATTTTTTTTAGGAAAAAGATTATATATCGTCTTTGGTAAAAAAAAATAATAGATTATGAGAAAACAAAAAAGAGAGAACCGAGGAAGAACAAGTATGAAGAAGATGAGGAAGGTAGGTAAAAAAGTAATATATAAAAACCTGATACTTCTTTATTTATTTATGGCCCATTTAACAACCGTTGGACTATCCACTTGACCCAACAAAAAAGCCACATCTTATAAAATTTTAGGGAGTAGCTATATTTTTTTTATAACAAAACATTTGGTAATGTAGCTCTAGTTATAATCAAAATAACTTTTAAATGTTCAATGCTTCTAAATGCTACAAGCGTTGGAAATAGAGCTTTCCAAAAAAAAAAAAAAACTCTCCTAAATGTTACTACACGCTTTGCGCCAAACACACTCTTGATAAGAATGATACTCGAAAAAACTTGCAAGTATTTCTTTTCTATCAAGTCACTTCAAGTTACAAGTGTGTGTAAAGTATATTATGAAAAAGTTAGGGCCAACCCAACTCCTTACATGGCTCCGTCTCTGGATGTTTGGTTGCGATTTGAGAAAGTTAACAGTGGTTAAAATCAGTGTTGTAAAAAGCCCGCCTAGGCATCGTCTAGGCGGCCGCCTCGATTTTACACTATGCGGCCAAAAAATGGGTCAACGATGGTCAAATCCGGTCAGCATCGGTCAACAAAGTTTTAATAATTTAAATTAGGTTTCTTCTTTCAATTTGTCTGATATTGTTTTTAAATTATGTGAAAGAATGAACTTTGTGATGTAATTGTTGTGGATGAGAAAATTTATGTCACAATTCGCATTTTCGAGTCTCTACTATGCACGGGATTGCATCATTTCAATTTACGTATGTTCATTAAACGTTACCACTCAGTCATTACTACTAATGTTATACTCAAATACTCCCGACTATGATCCTAAAATACTTTCATGCTATTTTTAATGATATAAAATTTATATTATTAATTTACCCGGTGTTTTGAAACCTTTTGCTATATTTTACGTTAAGAGCTTATAACTCCATCGGTTTGCGATATTTCATCACGATCACTATTTTAACACCCGATTCTTATCAGTAACATGATTTCATAATTTTCACGACTTCGTCGTATTTTATTTCAACTCGTCTCGATTTATTTTCAGTTAACCCGGTACACGATAACACCTAAAATATACACTAACTAATCAATACTTGCAAAATATCAACTAATTAGCCAAAAATCTCATCTTATCCCTTTCTTTTTAATTGCAATGCCGCCCCTCCTTTTGCCTAATGTGCCAAGATGCCTTAACTTCCTAGACAAAACCAATTAATGCATCTTTATGTATTAAACATGATTTAATTTACATAACATTTACAAGAATCATTATACAAGCAAAGCTAGCTTTTTTTTTTTTCTCTTCCTCCTTCATCCAAACCCACGGCTCAAACCAAGCATCAAGAACAATCCATCATTTTTCCAAGATAAAGTTATATTCAAGTCCTCTTTACATCCCTTGTTAGGATTTTGAAATAAAAATCCCAAGGTTTTAATCATTTTCATCCAAAACTCTTCAATAATTCAAGTAAGCCCAAGAACATTTTTATTGATCATTTCATACTTCATTTTATTCATATATTGTTGTATTATCAAGTTATTTGTACGGTCATAAAAACATATGTTACATATACCACTTTAATTATTTTTCACCAAAAACATTAGATCTATACATTTTATTAACATCCTCGCGAAGCCCATCATTTTTGGTGATGTTTAGGACCCATGACACCCTAAGAAGGTGTATGGTAGGATTTGTGTATTTGTGGAGTTGTTTTGAAGTAGTTTGATCAAGCCGCGAACCAAGAAAATGAGTTTCTAACGTATGTACAAACCTGCTGTCCAAAAATACAAACTCTGGAAAAATCAGTAAACATGGCGTTATTTTAGCTTTCATATTTAGAAAGTACTCTCAAAAACGAAAACGTGGGCGCTTGAATCACTAAAAACCGAGTTATAACGAAGGAGATACAAAGTTTTAAAGTTAGACAACACAAAAACTATTTTCAGAAAAATACGTGCTGTTTTGCCGAACTTCAAGGGACAAAACGAGGCGTTAACCGAAGTCTAGCTGAGCCGAGCCACTGAAAATATGTTAGTTCATGTTATGACGAACGCGTGGATATAAAGAACGTTGAAAACGGACATGTAACGATCAAGTTATGAATTTTTGAAAAGCCAACAAACTATACTTATTTTGACAGCATCACTATTATGCATATATTTTCTAAGTATAAACTGTTTTTGCAAGACACCATATTGCGAGCCATTTTCCCGCTAAACGAGGCAGTTTTGAGCCATAAACCCCTTTGGGAGAAAGGAAGTATACCCGGCCTAGTTTCCAAATCAATCAACCGTTTGTTGATCGGACTTATAACGAGAAAGATATGATTTTTCTAGTTTCCCAGAAAAACAGCCATTTTGTGAAATTAAAGTCTAAGTGTAAAGACTAGGAATTTGCAAGTCGCCAAGTTGATGACCGATTATCTATATGATCGAGACACGTATGATCAAAAGTCAAAGGAGACGGCTGAGAGATTATGTTACAAGGATTTCAAAAACGTCAAGTTCTATTACTAACTCTTAACGTACAATATTTTGCGACTAGTTTTGCGAGGCCGTTTGGTCATATTTTCACAAGTTGTAAAAAGGGTTATTTTGCGACGAAACTATTTTATTTGGCGATAAAACATCAAACAAGGATCGTGGAGTAACGTTTCAACATTTTTACACGAAATGTAGTTTACGACTTATCGAGATGTCAAAAATGTATTTTTCGACAATAAGAGTTATTTTCAAAACTAACGAGTGGTATCGTTAACATACGTATTTGCATGTGTAGCATTGTATCATTGCTTACGCTAGATCATATCATTCATAATAGGTCGCGGTTCGAGACCGAGCCTCATTTTCATCATATACATTGTGATCATTGTGCTATCATATCAGGTGAGTTTCATAGCCCCTACTTTATACGTTTTGAACTTTTTGGGGGAGATACATGCTTAAACTGCTTGCTTACATACATGATTGTGTTAAACTTATTTGTGTTATTCTTGAAAGCAACTCGCGGACCTAAGTATCTAACACTTGGGGTAGCCGTACAGAACATATCGCGGACCTAAGTATCAAACACTTGGGGTAGCCGTACAGAACATATCAGCGGACCTAAGTATCAAACACTTGGGGTAGCCGTACAGAACATATCACGGACCTAAGTATCAAACACTTGGGTAGCCGAACATAAGTCTCCTCGTGAGCAGCATAAGGTCTACTAGCGATATAACATGCATATCGTATACTCACATGTCTTACTCAAGCTATATTTTAGCAGTGGGTTGTAAACACACAGGTTGCAAGTTTTGTTATGGGCGGGATTTGCAACTGAGTGGATTTACAATGCCTTTGCTGGCAAAATCTTTATTCAAATACTTTACTTACTGAACAAACTCTATGAACTCACCAACCTTTGTGTTGACACTTTTTAGCATGTTTATCTCAGGTTAGTAAGGCGATAGCAGGTGCTTGGAGCAGAGAGTCTTAGGGCACGTTTTTCTGAAGACTTTTGCTTTTATCATTTACCATTCGATATACTTTAAAAACTTATGCACTATTCTACTTTGGGATCTTTTGCTTGTAAACTATGACTTTTATCTATTCGAATGGTAACTTTTCAAAACGTCTCATTTAGAGGTCGTTCTCTATATCTTGTACTTTGTGCCCTGAAGTAGCATCCCAATGACACTATCGTTCCGCTGCGATAATTTGGGGGTGTTACAGATTGGTATCAGAGAATTGGTTATAGAGAACTAGGTTGCTTTTAGAGCCTAGACTATAACTACATACATTTAGACTCTCCTCCCTATCGCCTTGCACTTTTCATACACGTACGCTTGCTGATAACTTTTCGTCTAGACCTACGCTATTAGATATTTTATGGTACTGATGGGGAAGTCCCAAACTCTAGTCGAGTCATCAGAAATATGGAGCTCGGTAATAACTGATTATTTAACTTGATCTTGTGACAGTTCTTGTTTGATGAGACATGAGACCGAGTTAAATAAAGGTTATTATTTAGCTGCAGAGATTTGATGATTCGCGGAGGATGGGAGTTCTCTTGAAGATACTTTTTAGAGACTAAACCTTACCGTGACTTTAACACCTAAGAGAGGCTCCTATATACCGAGTGCGACACTCCCTAAGTACCCTCACCACAGTACTCCTTCACCATTTAGGAACGGATGATAGAATGACTGCATATCTAAGGAACATCAATCGCTGAGATATGTGTGCTTGGTAATATGTACACGTGTGAAAGGGGGCAATTATAATTATGGGTGGCCAACATAATTATGAATGCGTCACGACACACTTGGACATGTGACCATGCTTACGTTGATCGGTATTGGCACCATTTAGGAGACAACTCGCGACGTGGTACTATGTATGAGGACGATGGGTATAGATTGGGTGGTCAAGGGTTTCCCTCATCTCTAACGTTCACCATATGTCCTTCCTTGTAGGAAATGGCACCAAGGAGGACAACTCGCAGCACTAGCCGAGGAAGTGCGGCGTCAAGGGGTGGAAGGACTGGTGGACGTGGTGGTAGAGGAGGCGGTAGCGGTATTGACAACAATGACAACAACCATGGTGGAACTCCTGATTTTGCCGCCATCATCGCTCAACAACTTCAAATCTTGCTTCCCACTATTGTCACTCAAGTTGGCAATCATATCAACAACTCGGGAAACCACGGAAGCGGAAATGACGACACCAATGGGGTAGGTGTGAATGAGACTGCCACGCGTGCAACTGGATGCACGTATAAGGAATTTACGGCATGTAAACCAATAGAGTTTGATGGTACTGGAGGCGCCTTGGCATATACACGATGGGTAGAGAAGATGGAGTCGGTGATCGACATCAGTAATTGTGCCGCTCATCAGAGGGTGAAGTATTCTGCATGCTTGCTGTTGGGAAAGGCATTGACTTGGTGGAACACACAGATTCAAGCTAGGGGTAGGGAAGCAGCCATAGGTATGACATGGGACGACTTTAAGGCACTACTGAAAGAGGAGTATTGTCCGGGCAATGAGATGCAAAAACTAGAGAATGAACTTTGGCATCATTCTATGATAGGAGCTGGCCACGCAGTCTACACGGACCGATTCCATGAGTTAGCGAAACTAGTACCTCATCTGGTTACCCCTGAATCTAAGAGGATCGAAAGGTACATCTATGGCCTTGTTCCTGAAATTCGAGGAACTGTAAAGGCAACTGAGCCTCCCACAATCCAGAGTGCAATATTGAAGGCTGGAGCCCTCACAGATGAGATGGTTAGGAATGGAACTTTGAAAGGCAGTGATAAAAGGAAGGGACCGAGTGAGTCGGAAAAGAAAATGGGCACGGTGATTGACAACAAAAAGGAAAGAACCTTTGCGGCAACTAGTTCTGGTCAGAAAGGATATGAAGGACCACATCCTAAGTGTACGAAATGTGCTTATCATCATCAGAAGTCTGCGCCCTGCCGCGTGTGTACAAATTGCAATCAGGGGGGTCATTTTACAAATCAGTGTAAAGCGTCAGTGAATGCGGGCAACATGAAGAATAACCGAAGGACATGCTATGAGTGTAACAGCCCGGATCACCTCCGGTATGCCTGTCCTAGATTGAATAGGGCACCAATACAAATACAGGGTAACCCGACACTAGCTTTAGCAATTGAGGGAAACAACCCACAGCCTGAAATCAATATTAGTCCACCAAGGGGTCGAGCATTCTATGTGGGTACCGAGGCAGCCCGCAACGCGTAACGGGTATGTTTTCCCTAGACGATTAAGTATTCTATTGTATTGTTCGATTCCAGTAAGATATAGCTTTGCCCTGCTAAATTCATACCTAATGTTGTTGACCTTAGTTATATTGATTTGATTGGTGTAAGCAATTCCAAAATCGAGCCAATCTTTCAAAAGACCTCATTTCAGGATGTTGAATCCATTCTTTCAGACAACTTGTTTCCTAGCTTGATTTAGTGACAGTTCTTGTTTGATGAGTTGCGAAAATCAAGCTAAGAGTCAAGTTGTTACCCGAGCCGATTCAGTTTAATCTCACGACAGTTCTTGTTTGATGAGTCATGAGATTAAATTTGAATCGACAACCTCAAACCGATTTAGCCTAATCCCATGACAGTTCTTGTTTGATGAGTTGTGGGATTAAGTAAAAATCGGTTACCTAGAGGTCTTTTGAGGGCTACGCTCGAGAATGGGAAAGTTTACCCCCATCAAACCCGACCACGAGAACGTACGTACGTAGAACGAGCGAGCTGAATTCAGGGACTGAATTCCTTTGATGGGTGGAGACTGTCACAATTCGCATTTTCGAGTCTTTACTATGCACGGGATTGCATCATTTCAATTTACGTATGTTCATTAAACGTTACCACTCAGTCATTACTACTAATATTATACCCAAATACTCCCGACTATGATCCTAATATATTTTCATGCTAATTTTAATAATATAAAATTTATATTATTAATTTACCCGGTGTTTTGAAACCTTTTGCTATATTTTACGTTAAGAGCTTATAACTCCATCGGTTTGCGATATTTCATCACGATCACTATTTTAACACCCGATTCTTATCAGTAACATGATTTCATAATTTTCACGACTTCGTCGTATTTTATTTCAACTCGTCTCGATTTATTTTCAGTTAACCCGGTACACAATAACACCTAAAATATACACTAACTAATCAATACTTGCAAAATATCAACTAATTAGCCAAAAATCTCATCTTATCCCTTTCTTTTTAATTGCAATGCCGCCCCTCCTTTTGCCTAATGTGCCAAGATGCCTTAACTTCCTAGACAAAACCAATTAATGCATCTTTATGTATTAAACATGATTTAATTTACATAACATTTACAAGAATCATTATACAAGCAAGCTAGCTTTTTTTTTCTCTTCCTCCTTCATCCAAACCCACGGCTCAAACCAAGCATCAAGAACAATCCATCATTTTTCCAAGATAAAGTTATATTCAAGTCCTCTTTACATCCCTTGTTAGGATTTTGAAATAAAAATCCCAAGGTTTTAATCATTTTCATCCAAAACTCTTTAATAATTCAAGTAAGCCCAAGAACATTTTTATTGATCATTTCATACTTCATTTTATTCATATATTGTTGTATTATCAAGTTATTTTGGTAGCTAGTCATGCAAAACATATGTTACATATACCACTTTAATTATTTTTCACCAAAAACATTAGATCTATACGTTTTATTAACATCCTCGCGAAGCCCATCATTTTTGGTGATGTTTAGGACCCATGACACCCTAAGAAGGTGTATGGTAGGATTTGTGTATTTGTGGAGTTGTTTTGAAGTAGTTTGATCAAGCCGCGAACCAAGAAAATGAGTTTCTAACGTATGTACAAACCTGCTGTCCAAAAATACAAACTCTGGAAAAATCAGTAAACATGGCGTTATTTTAGCTTTCATATTTAGAAAGTACTCTCAAAAACGAAAACGTGGGCGCTTGAATCACTAAAAACCGAGTTATAACGAAGGAGATACAAAGTTTTAAAGTTAGACAACACAAAAACTATTTTCAGAAAAATACGTGCTGTTTTGCCGAACTTCAAAGGACAAAACGAGGCGTTAACCGAAGTCTAGCTGAGCCGAGCCACTGAAAATATGTTAGTTCATGTTATGACGAACGCGTGGATATAAAGAACGTTGAAAACGGACATGTAACGATCAAGTTATGAATTTTTGAAAAGCCGACAAACTATACTTATTTTGACAGCATCACTATTATGCATATATTTTCTAAGTATAAACTGTTTCTGCAAGACACCATATTGCGAGCCATTTTTCCGCTAAGCGAGGCAGTTTTGAGCCATAAACCCCTTTGGGAGGAAGGAAGTATACCCGGCCTAGTTTCCAAATCAATCAACCGTTTGTTGATCGGACTTATAACGAGAAAGATATGATTTTTCTAGTTTCCCAGAAAAACAGCCATTTTGTGAAATTAAAGTCTAAGTGTAAAGACTAGGAATTTGCAAGTCGCCAAGTTGATGACCGATTATCTATATGATCGAGACACGTATGATCAAAAGTCAAAGGAGACGGCTGAGAGATTATGTTACAAGGATTTCAAAAACGTCAAGTTCTATTACTAATTCTCAACGTACAATATTTTGCGACTAGTTTTGCGAGGCCGTTTGGTCATATTTTCACAAGTTGTAAAAAGGGTTATTTTGCGACGAAACTATTTTATTTGGCGATAAAACATCAAACAAGGATCGTGGAGTAACGTTTCAACATTTTTACACGAAATGTAGTTTACAACTTATCGAGATGTCAAAAATGTATTTTTCGACAATAAGAGTTATTTTCAAAACTAACGAGTGGTATCGTTAACATACGTATTTGCATGTGTAGCATTGTATCATTGCTTACGCTAGATCATATCATTCATAATAGGTCGCGGTTAGAGACCGAGCCTTATTTTCATCATATACATTGTGATCATTGTGCTATCATATCAGGTGAGTTTCATAGCCCCTACTTTATACGTTTTGAACTTTTTGGGGGAGATACATGCTTAAACTGCTTGCTTACATACATGATTGCGTTAAACTTATTTGTGTTATTCTTGAAAGCAACTCGCGGACCTAAGTATCTAACACTTGGGGTAGCCGTACAGAACATATCGCGGACCTAAGTATCAAACACTTGGGGTAGCCGTACAGAACATATCGCGGACCTAAGTATCAAACACTTGGGGTAGCCGTACAGAACATATCATGGACCTAAGTATCAAACACTTGGGGTAGCCGAACATAAGTCTCCTCGTGAGCAGCATAAGGTCTACTAGCGATATAACATGCATATCGTATACTCACATGTCTTACTCAAGCTATATTTTAGCAGTGGGTTGTAAACACACAGGTTGCAAGTTTTGTTATGGGCGGGATTTGCAACTGAGTGGATTTACAATGCCTTTGCTGGGAAAATCTTTATTCAAATACTTTACTTGCTGAACAAACTCTATGAACTCACCAACCTTTGTGTTGACACTTTTTAGCATGTTTATCTCAGGTTAGTAAGGCGATAGCAGGTGCTTGGAGCAGAGAGTCTTAGGGCACGTTTTTCTGAAGACTTTTGCTTTTATCATTTACCATTCGATATACTTTAAAAACTTATGCACTATTCTACTTTGGGATCTTTTGCTTGTAAACTATGACTTTTATCTATTCGAATGGTAACTTTTCAAAACGTCTCATTTAGAGGTCGTTCTCTATATCTTGTACTTTGTGCCCTGAAGTAGCATCCCAATAACACCCCAACCCGACAAGGGTAAAGATGTCACGTTAATGGTTTCAAATCAGATCAAACAAAGCATACTTCAATAGTAATACAATAAATTTCAAAGGTTACAAATGAAATACTAACATTACAAGGTTAAAATGAAACAAGACTAAATACTACGTCTGCAAATGCAATCCTTCTAATGACTTCTACTTCAGAATAACTATCAAGGTCTTCTAAGTCCAAGAGTCTCTTCACTCATACCCAAACCCGTCGTCCTGCTTATTACCTGCCGCACACGAAAAGAAAACGTGCGGCTGAGCTTAAAAAGCTCAGTGAACAGATACATATACAAAGCAATGATAATGAAACAGATATAAGATATAGTGCGCTGGGAAATATCAGAAGGTATAAACAATAAGGATGATCAGAGGAAAATAGGATAGTCATCTACCACGAGCCCAGAAACAGATCATATCATATCGTAACCATAAATCTTCATAATCATATAGAGGGGAGACCTCTCAGATAATCAGATAATATGAGGGGTGTCCTCATTCTTCAAATGGAGTAGCTAGCTCCCAGATATATGTGAAAGGCGTGTATTGCACACAGCACCAGTCACCAGACAAGTCATATCATATCAGATTAAATCCACTAAACAGATCAGATCTAGGATTGCAATCCATACGCCCCCCAGAAACATATATAATCCATAATCAAGTAATGCGCATATCATAATCAGAATGGGGACGGTGTGAGGAATCACTCACCCAACATGAGTCATGCCAGTGGTGCATCACAGACACGGCCAGGTTACCTTCCTGGCTAGGTAACAGAAAAGTGGCTCGGGTATCAAACTAAGAGTCAAGTATCATATCAAATCAGAGTGCCGTATCAAAAGGTCCATATCAAATGGGTTCATAACAGATGGTTCATAACAGATATATCAGATGTAATGCCAAATATCCAAATCAGAGTTTACCAGATCAAGGTTCATATTAAGTAATCAAGTCAAGGTTCATATCAAAAGTTCATTTCAAAAGTTTCTATCAAAAGTCCATTTTAAACAATCCTTTATTCATGATTTTCATAAAACGATCCTTTAAAGTAATTCTCATAAAATATTCTTTCAAAAAGGTTTTTCCTAAAAATTAGTCTTCCAAGAATAGTTTTCATAAAAGCTAGTAACATTTATATAAAAATGGTTTTGCCTCATTTATAAACCTCTTTTAAAATAGCTTTTCTCAAAACATTTCCAAGATATAATTAGAAAAGGTTTTCATAGCATAGCTTCAGATCAGAAATCATATCAGATGGAATCACAGAGAAGGTTCAAACAAAGGGAATCATGGCAAGGAATCAAATCAGAAACTAACGGATCAGAGTACGAAAGAGATCATGAGAAACCTTAAAAGAAAGGTCAGAATATCTGTACCTTATGCCAGTAGACAGACAAATAAAAGATGGATCACAGAAAACGGAAAGTCACTCCTTCTTCACCGAACCTATACAGATTAACGATCACGTATTATTTATATGCTCATTTTATAAGTTTACCACTTCTAGTTATTAAGATTTCCCTTTTATGGTTCTTTCTATTTTTAGCGATTTTCTATTCTTAGTAACCTGCCATAGTTATTAAGTTTCTCTATTTAATAACTTTTAGGGTTATAATTGACAATTAAGTAAACATAAAGGTTAATCATGACCAATATAGTAGTTTATTGTTTATTATGACAATTTAGTAAAGTTTAGGGTTATAAATGTAAATTATCAAAGTTGAAGGTTTAAATATGTCAAATGTTAACTTTAGGGTTTATATTGTAAATTGATATCAAAATGACCGTTTTAGACTCCACCGTTTCACAATTTATAAAATGCATTCTCGATAATATTTTAGACCGCAATTATGTTACTACATCTTAACCTCTTTCCGATCACGGCCCAAAGTACTCACTCATGAAACAAATTAACCCGACCCATACTTTACCCCTACGTACACACACATGCATATAAAAACTCACCCTTGTTACAAACCATGCACGGCATACACCTATACTTACTCAATTCTTGTTAACATATACATGCCATGTGACTAATTCAATATTCACTTCACTTTGTTTAACAAGAAAACATACGCATGCCTCCTTCAATATTAACGTGTAAAAGATTGTTTGCAAAGCTGAACTTGATAATCAATACCTACAACTCACATATACATATACACGACATATATTATTTGACCTACATCAACTCTATTCGACCAGGACCTAAATTAACGAAACTCGAAACAAACCTAACTCTTTACTTCGTTTCCAGATCTGATCATACACCCTTTTATATGTTTAAATCTCATTTCAACATGCATGTTTAGACCTTATAAAATGACCCACACGACACACATGCAGACACAACTTAATGAGCACAACTTATCACATAAAATCATACATACTCAACCTTTATACACAAATAAATACGCCTGTCCCATCCCTATTTCTTTTGCTTATATCCAGATTCTTAATCAATTATTTGAGATCAACGTTTGTGTTGGAAGACCAGATCAAATGCGCATGCACGAAAACTGATTCAGAAGGAAAACAGAAACATAGATCAACATGCATATTATCCCGTTTTCATTATTTCATGTGGCCAATATTTATATGTTATTCGTATTTCAGATTGACGAGACAAACGCTTAACGCTTAGACAAGATTACGATCGTATAACATGTTTTATCTTTGGATTATATCTTATATGTGTGTCGTACGAATGATAAACACAAGAGAGTATGATGATACCTAAAAAGGCAGCATATCGAGACCAAAAGAAAACAACAGGAACCCACGAGTCGATCGAACCCAAACCAGTGCCACACGAAAACCAATCACCACACCACTTTTTAGAACCTTCGTACTTCTTATTCTTGGGAGCAATGAGGCTGCCGTCTTGGATAAAATTTTCTAGGGTTTTATGAGTGAGATCTAAGTGTATAATTTGAATGATATAAAGGAGTAAATAAAGGGATAAAGGCTGGACTTGTGGCCGAGTAATATGGAATCACGAGGCCCATTCCTACTCAAATATCATTGTTTATATCCTAGGTGTAATGTGTAAAATTTTAAATAGCATTTGTCAGTTGAGATGTTGCTATCTTCCTTCACACGTATGAATTAAAAAAATAGTATCATGTTGGCTATGATTGATCCGGATTTCATGGAGGTGATTGGACTAGTCATAGTTGTATTTTGGAACCTCTTATTTATTTTGCATAGCAAATAAAAGGAGTATTAAACATGGGTGATTAAATTTTTATATAGCTTAGGTTATGGTCTTTTAGTGTCTTGTATCTTCTCAAGTTATAATGCTTGGTTATTTAAGTCGTGTTCATATACAAGGTTCAAATTAGCGACGGATTTTAGGAACCATATTTTTAGGTTATTATAATTCATATTTATATTATATAGTTTAAGTGTTCTAGAAAAATTCAAATTAGAGGGGTAATTTAGGGATTTCAACTGAGTGGAAAAATGAGGGTTTTACATACAATTTACAAGAAGATAAGATGAGAGACATGAGATGATGGCTAGAAAAGAAAAAGAAAAATCATATTTTACTTTAAAAGTTATATATAGAAAAGTTCAATCCGCCTAGGCGCCGCCTAGACCGACTAGGCGCTAGGTCGTGGTCGACCGCCCGACTAACGCCTAACACTTTTTGCAACTATGGTTAAAATATAAATTCAAATGTTGTTCAGCGTTGCGACATACGGTGCATAGTGAAATAAGCCCATTAAATCGGTTGGCTAATTGGCGTCAGTTTGATGAATTGTAATTATTGAAACACTGAAGGTAACAATTCTAAAAGGATTGAGATCCTCTAAAGTTCAATTTGAACATGATATGTCATGTTTGTGTTATTTTGAGTAAGACTTTAAATTTAAGTCAAATAAAAGTGACACATTTAAAGACCATTTTTTTTTCCTCCTCTCAAAAACTCAACATGACCAATTGTGTTCAAATTGAACTTGAGATGATCAAAATCCATTTTAAAAACATGTAAAAGGACTGCTTAAAGGATGAACATATGGCTTTTCTTAACCATGAACGAATCTTAGTGGAGACCGAAGAGCGTTGTGGCCCCCACCCCCAAAAAAATAAAAAATAATAAAACCTCGGAGTTTTATTTATATTTACATAACAAATTAATCATATTTGACACACTTGATAAAGAAAAAAATAAGTTCGGCCATCTCATATTGAATGTCGACCCTCCCAATAAGTTTCTTCAAGTTTCGTGTTTGTTCAAAACTATGATTTAGTAGGTATAGAGATAGAGATACTCATCTAGGTTTACTTGTGTAAACCATGTTACGATCATGTATACTCCTGTTTGAGTTCGTGAGGCACCTCATTCAAAACCCGAATAAAAACATTATTAATAACAAAAATAGTCGTATTTGATCAGTTACTTTACACATAAACATAATTGAAGGAAATTTCAAAATCGGTCTTTCTTTGTGTCGTGGATGGCTCCCTTCCTGCTCTCTCAAAAAAAATAAAAAATAAAAAATAAACCAAAGTATTGGCATACGCCAATTGCAACCTTTTGTTTTTTTGGCTTGAGTTATGAGCAAGTGGTTAGTTTGGTGTGTTTGTGTTAAAAGAGGAAATGTTGCGATTGCAGTAATGTGGCACTTTGACTTGAGCCGTGGTACCTGATACTCCAGACATATTTTTCTTAGTAGTTAACTTAAGACACGTGGCCAAAACACTTTAATTCTTCTAAAAGCAACTAGGAAAATCTTTTGGCTGTAGTATGAAAAAAGTATTTTACTCCCTCCGTCCTAAAATAATAGTCTCCGTTTGACTTTTAAAGTATTTCTTATTCAACTTTAACCTTAAGTATTTTTTGTTTTTGTTTTATATAATACTTGATGAAAATTACACTAATAACAATATATTTAAAAGCTCAATTCATTCATATATTTTTCATCAATTATTACATAAAACACAAACAAAAATGCTTAAAGCTAAAGTTGAATAAGAAAAAATTTAAAAGTCAAACGGGGACTATTATTTTAGAACGGATGGAGTGCTATTTAGTGAGATTAACCTTTGTTTTTTTCAAAAAAGTACGTAATATCTAAGTGAGATAAAATATCCATACATTTATTTATTCACCAAATAACATAATACATTATCTTCACAGAAACAGTAAATAAATAAATAAGTAAATAAACCAAAATAAAAAAAAATAATAATAATAATCACATGTTTATCAAGCAACGGGTTCTTATCAATACTACAAAACTGGTTTAACAAACGGTCAAATATGTGGGAAAAACCATGGAAAAAGACCGTTTTCCACATATTTCACACGGTTTCGTTTCGTGTATAAAAACCTTTTGGGCAAATATTTTCCCACGAGAATTCCCACATACGTTGACTATTTTCCCACATATATTACCGTTGATAATCCGTGTATAAAATTACCCACAGATTTCGCACGAATAATTCCAACGGAATTTCCGCAATTTTCCTTCACCTATTTGCCATAAATTTCTCAAGATTTTCACACGGTTATCATTTTTTCTACGAATTTTCTCAGGTTTCTTTAAAAAATATATGGAAAAACAATTTACACACGGAAAAAACAAGAAAATAAATAAAATATCCAAAATGCATAAATTACCAAATTATATTCAACAATAGCAAAGCCAAATCTTTTATATAATAAAACAAAACCCCTAGTGGGGACTTTTACATTTCAAAAAAATCAAATCATACCTTATTAAGTAATAATAATCAAATTATTATTATTATTATTTTCTTAAATATTAAATAAGAAAAGCCTAAATACTTCTAAATTTATCCATATTCTACAAAAAAAAAAGAATGTGATTTGTAATCATTCAATAAAAACTTACAAAAATATATGTGTCAAAATATAAAAAATTAAAACTTGAAAACGGTGGAGCAAGTTTTTCAAAGATTTGGGCTGAAACTTAAAATTCAGTATCATTCCCACTAAATATTTGAAGTCCCAACATTCCCAAATTCCTCCTCCATCAATCAAACTCGATCTCTTATCATTCATTCACGCACAATCATTGACGTAAGAACATCTCCTCCAAATCTAATTAATATTAAAACCCACTACATTCGTAAATAAACCTAATTCAATACCTCAATCAAAGTACAATGGTTTTGAAGGTCCTGTTATAATAATTAAAACCCGAAATTAAAAATAATAATTTATTTAAATGATTAGAAAAAACCCGCGCGTGCGCGGGCATTATATCTAGTTGTTAGATACACCACAGCCAAAATGTTTACACAATGCAACCAAAATGTTTAGAAATACAATTAAAATATACTAGCCACTAGAATTAAGGTCACGAGGTGATAAGACTCGTTGAACATAAATATAGGCAAACGCCAACGACTTATGGTTGAATGTTATGATGCCTCATGAAGAAAAATTAAGTTATGATGCCTCATAAAGAATGGTCACCAAGGAGAAATTTTGAGATAATAAAGAGACTTGGACCTGTGAATTGTCCTCGCTCTTGAAAGCTACTATCTGATTAAAATTTAATTATATTTTAAAGTTCCAAATTAATGCAAAGCAGAGAATGATACTACTCTGTATTCAAGACATGAATAGCAAATATTCTGGTGTTTGTTATTGCATAGATTGTTTCAACTATTTCAAGCACTAACAGGTCTTTCGACATAAGTCGCACAAATAGTGTTTTAACATAAGTATACACGATGTTATACACGTTTTTATATACGTTTTTATACACGTTTTTATACAAGTTGTTATACACATGTTTATATACGTTTTTATACACGTTTTTACACACATTTTTATACACGTTTTTTATATACGTCTTTATAATCGTCTTTATTTATGTTTTTATACACGTTTTTATACACTTTTTTATACGCGTTTTTATACGCATTTTTATACAAGTTGTTATACACGTTTTTATACAACTTGTATAAAAACATGTATAAAAATGTGTATAAAAACGTGTATAAAACATGTATAAAAACGTGTATAAAATCGCGTATAAAAACGTGTATACAACGTGTATAAAAACGTGTATAAAAACGCGTATAAAAACGCGTATAAAAACATGTATAAAGACATTTTTAAAGACGTGTATAAAAACGTGTATAAAAACGTGTGTAAAAACGTGTATAAAAACGTATATAAAAATGTGTATAACTTGTATAAAAACGTGTATAAAACTGTAAAGATCGAAATACACAAGAAACACATATTCGGGAGGTCGGGGATGCTCAAAATAAAGGTTAAACATGGCTTATTAGATTAAAGAATGGGGTAAGGTGTGTGTGTTTTCTAGAGAAAGTAGAAAACAACACACACCTTGAAATACAAAGAACATCCAACCTTACTTGTTGAGACAAGTAAGGTATATATAGCATCACAAGTGACGCCCTAGTTGCTATGGGTGGGCTTCGGTTGGGCTTTGGCTCATGGGCTTTACATTACAAGCTTATTTATCTATTCTAGTCCAAAAGCCCAACACTAAATCCCTACTACATATAACTAAATGCAATTCCCGAAAATGACAAAACTTTAAGTCTAACAAAAACGTATATAAAAACGTGTATAACAACTTGTATTAAAACGCGTATAAAAACGTGTATAAAAACGTATGTAAAAACTTTTTCTACTGACAAAAAAAAAAAAAAAAAAAAAAAAAAAAAGTTAGATTAAAGATGGGTATGAAGAATCTAATGCTTTTGCTTTGTGACTTTTGTGTTACAGCTATGGGACTGCAAGTTTGCTTGTTGTTCTTCTGAGGAACAAAAAGATGTGATCCGTTATCCTTATTCATGAGTTCTTGTTCATTCTAGGCAACCTGATGACATATATCGTGGGGTCACTATGCTTAAAGGTGAACAAACCATATGATTTTTTATATGTGTTGTTTGATAATGTTATTTATTTTTTACCTACTTTGAATTGTGGCAGAGTCAATGGAAAGCACTAGTAGCCCCAACCAAAAGAAGAAAGAGATGTATTTACTGCGCAGAACTTGTTGATAAGTGCTTAGAGGTATTAATCATGTTGAAAACACCACCCCATATAGCTTCTTTCTCTTTTTGCGTGGTTTTTTCCATCATATTCACGGTGCTAAAAAAATGCAGATCAAACCTGATTGTTGGAAGTCACTTTTTCTGAAGGAAGCAATTGCATATCGTCGTAAGAAAAGTAAGTCAAAACTGTTGTAACTTGTACATGTTTCCAAGGGTACATAATGTAATATTTGTTTGGGAAGTTGAGTGTTTTGTTGTTGTATGCAGTAGAACCAAAAACAAAATGCACACTCGTTGATTCTGCTGCCACGCCGGTTGAATTTGTGACTGGCATGCTGACAGCAACTACTTCCCGCTCTTCATATCCTACATGGGGCATTGAGGTCATCTTTGTTCTATACACTTAGTCTCTCTCATATTGATTCTGATTTGATTGATATATACATTACTCACTACACTCATAAGTAAATGTTAGTTTTTTTCTACAGAATGTACCTAACTGGATGAGTCCAGTAACTTTAAAGAAATCTATTCAACATACTATAGAGAAAGGTATATCCCCATATCTTCAGACTTGACATGCACTCACTTGTATGGGACATGGAATTTATTCGGTTTATGCTATTATGCAGATGCAATTTCCTTATGGGTTGTCGCCGCCTCAGCAGCTGCCGGCTTTGTGTTTGCTGCTGTGTTTTCTCGCAGTAAATGATGTTGGTCAACTTTATGAGTTATTTTTTTTTTTTTTTTTTTAGTTTTGGTTTCAAGTTAAGATATTATGTACGGAGTATTTGCTAACATTATTTGCCAGTCCATGTGAAAATTTACAACTTGAAATTGCAAATCGGCAATTAGTAGGGTGACTTTAGATATGATGTGTTCCAGTATCTAGTGACCTTTTTATAATAATAGACAGTCTTATACTCTATTACTCTTTAGTAGATCATTATCCTATATATAATTTAGCATCAACTTTTCCCTACAGTACCCCGCTACAGTTGACGCAATAGTGTTGGGCTATGCTCTTTTGGGCTGTGGGCTGCTGCTTTTCCCCTTTCGTTTCTTTCCTCGCTTCTTTAGCTATCAATCCGGTACCTACCACCTCATTTATTCTTGCACCTTCTACTGCCTCCTACCCAAACCCTACTTGGTTACCCGTGTTGTTTACTTGCGGATCGGTTATGGTCTTTTAAATTTCTTTTACTTATGTAGATGTTCTTTGTGGTAGTTACTTTTTTTTTTTTTTTTGCGGTAGGTTGTTTGCTCATCGTTTGGTTGTATACTTGCGGATCGGTTACGCTGTCTTTTTTTTTGTGATGCTTGAGGATGGGTCGGTTGTTATAGCTGCTCTTTTAGATCTTTTTTTGCTTATGTAGCTGTTTTTTTTTTTGATAGTTGCTTTTTTTTTTTTTTTTTTTTTTTTTTTTTTTTTTTTTTTTTTTTTGTCATGCGTTATATGTTCATCTTTTCCCGTGCCTTATTTGTTCATCTTTTACTTATTTGCCTGCTTCTTTTGCCGTAATCTGCCGGTATTTTGTTTCTTTATGGTTTATGATTTAGATCTGTATTGTCTATCCGTTTTAAGGTTCGCCTTTTGCTTATGTGCCTGCTTCATCCGTTTTTTAGGTCTTAGATTGGAATTTTAGATCTATAGCTGTTTTTTGTGGTTTATGGTTTAGATCTTTAGATCTTTCAGATTTCTTTTGCTTATGTAGATGTTCTTTGTGGTAGTTACTGTTTTTTTTTTCTTTGTAGTAGGTTGTTTGCTCATCGTTTGGTTGTATACTTGCGGATTGGTTCGGTTGTCATAGCTTGCTTATGTAGCTGTTTTTTTTTTATAGTTGCTT
Source organism: Artemisia tridentata subsp. tridentata (assembly GCA_021014915.2). NCBI lineage: Eukaryota > Viridiplantae > Streptophyta > Magnoliopsida > Asterales > Asteraceae > Artemisia > Artemisia tridentata. The sequence goes on from CP139505.1 coordinate 20,519,111, forward strand.
TTTTTTTCATGCGTTATATGTTCATCTTTTCCCGTGCCTTATTTGTTCATCTTCTACTTATTTGCCTGCTTCTTTTGCCGTAATCTGCCGGTATTTTGTTTCTTTATGGTTTATGATTTAGATCTGTAATGTCTATCCGTTTTAAGGTTCGCCTTTTGCTTATGTGCCTGCTTCATCCGTTTTTAGGCCTGAGATTGGAATTTTAGATCTATAGCTGTTTTTTTGTGGTTTATGGCTTAGATCTTTACATTTTTTTTGTCTGTCTAAAAAATTTATCTTTATATTATTTTGTGTCACTCTTTTATTTACTTTAGTTTATAATTTCTTTATGTATGTTTATGCACTTACTCTTTCATATTGTGATGCGTTTGTTGACTCACTTGATATGTCACCTATACCTGTTATTAGTGGAAATAGCAGATATGAGTGCCATATCAAGTGGTGTAACCAACGTTTCATATTTTTTCCCTGGGATTCAGTTTACTTATTTGCCTTTTTCTTCTGCGGTTGTCCCACAGCTATATAATCAGGTGGTGGCAAGGCAATTACCGGACGGCATACTGTAAACAATAGCTAAGCAACCGGTCTTATTTTGCAGCCACCATCTCTTCTCAGCTGTCTCTGTGCAGCGCCTGGGATAATTTTCTCAGCTTACATTGTCTGAACACATGTTGCTTGGCAAGGTAACTAAGATTGTGGTTGCAGCCATGCCGTGTGTTTTAGTGTTCCTTGCAAAGGTTTCGCCAATACAGTTCTTAAATGAGAGAATGCTCTGCAGAATGTGGTAACTACCTCCTTTACTCTTGCACTCTCCTATATATAATGGACCGTGGAGTTTTGTTACAGTTGTTGTACCATTGTTGTCCTCGCTTTTGGGTTGCAGGCTCCCGCTTTTTCTCTTCCGTTTGTTCCGTCGCTTCTTTTAACCTGTTTCCAATCACTAACAGATGATGGAATGCACTGGAGATTTATACGTGTCTCTTCCCTGTGGTTTTCTTGGTAGTCGTGCGTGATGACGTATAGTCTACACCCGGGTCACGAACCCGGTTAGTAAACAATACTAACAATTAAGCCCACCACGCTTGGGCCGCAACTGGACTACCAGTTATGCGGCTTGGGTCGACAAGGCCCAAGCCAAAAGTTATTTCCGGATAATATATAGAGTATCTTCTAAATAAAGAAGATATATACTATATACCCGATGTCGGCTAACACGCCGAAGAGTAGGGAACACGAAACCCACTAGGGTTTCATGCATATATAAAGGGCACCCAAGCCCTCGGTAAAGGTACGATCTTCAATAAACCCTAACCCTTTACTAAACCCTACATTCGATTACTTACTCTCACGCCGGAGGATAATCGGGGGAGACAATCCCTCGATAAGCCTAACGGTGTTTGCTTTCTTTTCTTAGTGCGCAGGTTCCATCGAGCATTAAGATTCAATTGGTACGAGAATAAGAGTCCTATCCAGGAACGCCCAACTTTTGTATCAACAAGTGGCGCCATCCGTGGGACCCTACACTAAGGATTTTACCAAAAAACTAGAATGACGAAACACGGAAGTCATAAGAGTCCGCATGGGAAGAAAACGCAGGACGATCCACTAGGAAAGAAGCATCAAATTGATACGGCTTCTAAACAGGCCTCTGGGACAACCAGTACGCCTCAAAGCTTAGGAGCGCACCCAAATCTGGTCTTTCCTGCAGTGGAATCGCTTACCAGGTTTACCCCCGCTATTACGACAAGTACTAGCGAGATAGAACTGGAGCGCACACCTCTTGCCATGCCAGAAGTGAACTTCACTGAGCCTCCCAACGCGCCTGTACGAAACAAGGATCCAGTTTTGGAAACTGACTCTATCGCGCTAGAAGGAGTTACCTCCGAATTAGCCCCAAGTGACTTCGTATCTCAAAACTACGAAGCCTTGACTGCGCTCATGCGAGAGGAGGCAAAGAAGAGGTCAAGCCAAAGTCTGCACGCCAGACTCAACTTTGACCCTAATCCTGACGCATCCCCACCGCGCTACCGAAAGGAAAGACGCGAGAGGGATGGCCGTAAGCAACCAGTGTTCGCCAGGATTGGAAGGAAGGTTGTGGACGATGAAGCAGCCAACCTTCAACATCTGGAAGAGCCTGAAGAGGGGGAGCGGCGCGCCAATGTCCACGCTAGGCTTGGCAGACGCAGGATCCAAGATAGGCTTGGGCGACGATGTTCCCCAAGTGAAAGCCCCTCAAGCTCTGACTCTGAGGATAGTCGGCGCAAGCGCCGCAGAGGAGCAAGCTCAGACTCTGATGATAGTCGACGCAAGCGTCACAAAAGAGTCTGCTCATCCTCAAGAGATTCCTCGGACAGCGAGACTGGACACTGGAAATCAAGAGGGAAATACCGCGAGCAGGATGATGAAGACATGTCTCTCCCCTGGCGTCGCCAAAAGGTTGATGCGTTTACTAGGCGCATCAGTGACTTTTCTGAGAACAAGAAAAGGCGCATGCCTGCTAATGTCAAAACATATGATGGGACAGGTGATCCTGATGATCACCTAAAAATTTTCGAATCAGCAGCTACTATCGAAAATTGGCCACAGCCTGTGTGGTGCCATATGTTCAACTCCACATTAGTAGGGAATGCGCGCAACTGGTTTAGTAAGCTTCCACGCAGAAGCATTGGTGGGTTTGAAGAGTTGCGCAGAGCATTTCGCTTAAACTTCACTCAAAGGAAGAAGTGCGCCAAAAACCCTGTCGAACTCGCTAGGGTTAAACAGCGACAAGGGGAATCTACAAGCGCTTTTATGGAACGCTTCAAGGACGAGTGCATGAAAGTCAAGGCGTGTCCAGAGATACTAAAAATATCGGGTTTTATGAATGCAATCAATAACCCAGATCTGATAAAAAAGCTAAACGATAAGGTTCCCCTAACCTTCGATGAGCTCATGAAGCGCACGAGGTCTTTCGTCCAAGGAGAAGAAGCCGCTGCAGATAGCAAAAAAGGCTATTCGAATCATAGACCACAAGAAGAGTCAAGGAGACAATCCAATGACCAGGGTGGCAGTCGTAACAGCCGCAGCAGAGGCTATCGCAACCAAGGGAGTGGAAGAGACAATGATAGATACACACCCCTCACAAAAACCCCAAGGGAGATATTTGTGACGGAGGGCGCAAACTTCCCGAAACCACCACCAATCCGCACCCCAGAGGATAAGCGCATAGGGAATGGTTATTGCGAATACCATGGACAGAAGGGCCACACAACCAACGATTGCGTCCAACTGCGCCAATTGATTGACAAATTGGTAAAGGAAGGAAAGATGGACCATCTCGTAAAAAACATCAGAGAAGGGAAAGACAAATCAAAACCAGGGGCTAAGAAAGAGACACCAAAAGAAAAGGCAGATATCATCTACATGATACAGCCATGGCCCCGCGCGACAAGACAGAAAGTTAGTCAGCGTTTTTCTAAGGGAAACGAAATTTCTTTCCCCTCCCTGACTGCGAACAACGCAGTAGTGGATCCACTCACCATTGAAATACATACGGGGGGTCACGACATCCGTCGCATGTATATAGATGGAGGTGCATCCGCTGATATCATATACGAACACTGTTTCAAGAAGCTGCGACCTGAGATACAGAGTCAGCTGACCCCAGCCACAACGCCGCTCACCGGCTTCACAGGGGAGAAGATATGGCCCACGGGGCAATTACGTCTATTTGTAGAAGTTGGTGACAAACCACACTCTACAACTACCTGGATGAACTTCATGGTAATCAGATCCCCCTCCCCGTATAACGGTATTATTGGGAGACCTGGAATATCATCCATCCGCGCCGTCCCATCCACAGCGCACGGGATGCTCAAGTTCCCAGTGGAAGGAGGTATTGTCACCCTTTACAATACCACCACACCACCCAAGGAATGTAACGCAGTGACAAGTGACGTAAGTATTGTTCCAGAACAGCGCGCAATCAAAGTCCCAAACCTAACGGTCGCCATTCACCCTGAATACCCGGATCAACAGGTATCTATTGGTGGGTCTCTGTCTGACAAAGGCAGGTCAGCTATATGCACACTCTTGCAAAATAATTTGGATATTTTTGCATGGGAACCTAAGCATATGACAGGAGTGCCACGCTCCATCACGGAACATAAGCTACAAATCCGACAAGGATATCCTCCAATACGACAGAAAAAGCGCGGACAAGCTCCAGACCGCGCAAAAGCCATCCTGGAAGAAGTACATAAGCTAGTAGACGCAGGCATCATGCGTGAAGTCTACTACCATGACTGGCTCTCTAACCCAGTGATGGTAAAAAAGAGCGATGGCAGTTGGAGGATGTGCGTAGACTTTACAGATCTCAATAAAGCATGTCCACAGGACTGCTACCCGCTACCGGAAATAGACTGGAAAATTAAGTCTCTATGTGGATATCCCTTCAAATGCTTCCTGGACGCATACAAGGGATACCACCAAATTCAAATGGCGGAGGAAGACGAAGAAAAGACGGCCTTCCACACAAGTCAAGGGGTCTACTGCTACACAAAGATGCCCTTCGGCCTAAAGAACGCAGGAGCAACATACCAAAGATTGGTGGACACTGCGTTCGAGAAGCAAGTGGGACGCAACTTGGAAGTATACGTCGATGATCTCGTCATCAAAAGCCATACAGAGGACGAGCTGGTGCGCGACATGGAGGAAACGTTCAAAACACTCAGGAGAATCAACATGAAATTGAACCCCAAGAAGTGTACGTTTGGCGCTACGGAAGGCATGTTTCTCGGGTATTTGATAGAACCCGATGGGATCAAGCCTTGCCCAGAGAAGACTCAAGCAGTCATTGACCTCCCCTCACCGCGCACACTAAAAGAAGTTCAGTCACTAAATGGCAAGCTAGCCGGACTGAACCGATTCTTATCCAAATCAGCAGACAAGTCACTTCCCCTATTCAAGACACTCAAGAAGTGCACTAAAAAGGGAGACTTCAGGTGGACTGCGGAGGCAGAAGAAGCCTTCCAACAGCTCAAACATCACATAGCAGCGCTCCCAAAGCTTGTTGCACCCCGACCAGGGGAAGAGCTGATCATGTACCTATCTGCGACTCAAGGAGCAGTCAGCGCAGTCCTACTGACAGACAGGAATTTCGTCCAAACACCCATCTATTTTGTTAGTAAGGCGCTGAAGAAAACGGAGATTAACTACACTGCAATGGAGAAATTGGTCCTAACCTTAGTGTTTGCAGCGAAAAGACTACGCAGGTACTTCCAGGCGCATCCAATCGCTGTTATCACAGACCAACCCATCAAACAGGTTATATCGAAACCCGACGCATCGGGACGCCTACAAAAATGGAGTGTGTTACTGGGCGAGCATAACATATCATACAGACCGCGCACTGCAATTAAAGGGCAGATATTGGCCGACTTCATCATCGAGAAGCCGGATACAGACACTCCACCTGCGACAAGCAAGGAGGAACTTCAAGAACCATGGATTCTATTTACTGATGGATCCTCATGCGTAGACGGATCAGGAGGCGGCCTTATTCTCACCAACCCAGAAGGAGTTGAATTCACCTACGCACTGCGTTTTGAATTCACAGCCACGAACAACGAGGCAGAATACGAAGCACTCCTACCTGGGTTACGCATCGCAACTCAAATGGGTGCACGCAACCTAGAAGTAAACGTCGATTCGCGGCTAGTGGCTAACCACGTCTCAGGAGAATATATAGCAAAGGAGGAACACATGATCCAATACCTCGAAAAGACCAAATCTCTGATCCAGAACTTCGATAGATTCATCATCAAGCAGGTTCCCAGGAGTGAAAATAGGAAAGCAGATGCGCTGAGCAAGATTGCATCCACCAGTTTTGCGCATCTATCAAAACAAGTTTTGGTGGAAACCTTGAAAAACAAGTCAATCACAGAGATGGAAATATCCACCCGGTGATAGAAGAGGAAAATCCTACGTGGATGACACCGATCATTGACTTCATCAGCAAGGGCATACTTCCCCAAGAGCAGAAGGAAGCTCGAAGAATCCGACGCACAGCGCAGCGATTCGAGCTCAGAGACAACGTCTTATATAGACGTTCATTCCTACAACCATGGCTTAGGTGTGTTGGACCTCTCCAGGCAGACTATGTACTTCGAGAGATCCACGCAGGCTCATGCAGCATGCACTCAGGACCACGATCCATTGTAGCGCGCGCCCTAAGGTCTGGATACTATTGGCCAACTATGCACCGTGACGCACGTGACTTGGTACGGAAGTGCAATGATTGCCAAGTTCACAGACCTATTCCGCGCCGACCACAACATGAACTAACACCTATTACATCGCCATGGCCCTTCTACAAATGGGGTATCGACATCGCTGGACCTTTCCCCATTGCCGCAGGAGGATTGAAATTCCTCATTGTGGCAATAGATTACTTTACCAAGTGGATCGAAGCAAAGGCAGTAGCAACTATAACAGGTAACCAGGTGAAACGATTCGTGTGGGACAACATAGTATGTCGTTTTGGATTGCCTGGAGAAATTATCTCTGACAACGGAAAACAATTCCGTGATAACCCGTTCAAAGATTGGTGCGAACAACTGAACATCACGCAACACTTTGCATCAGTAACTCATCCACAAACCAATGGTCTGGTGGAGCGCGCAAATAGAAGTCTGGGCGAAGGAATCAAAGCGCGCCTGGACAGACACAAAGGTAGATGGGTAGAAGAACTATCACATGTTCTCTGGGCGCACCGAACAACCATCAAGGTTAGCAACGGGGACACTCCCTTCTCTTTGGTCTATGGGACAGAAGCGGTTATACCAGCTGAAATTAGAATGCCAACCATCCGTACTGCGGAAGTTAACGTGGCAACCAATGACGATGAGCGGCGCATAGACTTAGATCTATTAGAAGAGCGACGTGAGCGCGCAGCAATACGCGAAGAGAAAGCTAAGTCAAGAATGAAAAAATACTATGATACCAAAGTACGCAGCACTTCATTCAGACCAGGCGACTTCGTATACCGCGACAATGACTCAAGCCGCGCAGAAGACACTGGTAAGCTAGGACCAAAGTGGGAAGGACCTTACGAGGTCATAGAAGCACTTGGCAATGGAGCGTACAAGCTACGCGACAAGGACGGACGTGAGCTACAGCGAACATGGAACATCCGCAACCTTAAACGGTGCTATCTTTGAAGAAGGCTACGGCCCAACATGGACACTCATGCGCTTTAGAAAGTGCCCTCAATAAAGATCCATGTAATTTTATTTTTTAAGTATTATCTAGATAAGTGTTCTTTTTCAAAACTTGCAAGTATTAATAAAACGTTATGGTTTCTAGCTAACTCCATAACACATTTAACTTTATTGTTTGCATCTTTATCATCGTATTTCAATATTGTTATAATCTTGCCTACATGGCGTGCATGCACACACTAAGACCCACGATGGCAGAAAGGATGAGTTAACCTAATAAACAACTCGTTGAGTAAGAGGGTTGCAAACCCATCAACATTGGATCACGAATCCTTGTTAAACACCTTGCGCTCAAGACGTTGGCGCAAGTTCCTTACGCACCCCACGACGGATGCGCAAAAGGGCACACTGTGCGCGTTTAACAACTCAGGAAGTCAAGACTCTTGACTCCTTAAAGTACAATACGACAAGTAAACTTACAAAAATACATAGACGACTATGATTAAGTTGGAAAAATTCAACACACGACTACGGTCCTTAAGGAAATTCATACACGATTATGACCCTTATTTTCTAAGTACGCCTAAACACTTAAAGCTATCTTCACGCAAGGATACATAAGTCATATAATAACTACGAGTTCAAAAAGCATAAGTATTTAGAAGTTATAGAAACACTAAGTACAAAAGCAACTTTTTATTCATAGAATACGGTTCTACAAAAAGACTTGTACAAAAGAGCTAAATACTATATGTACGCCTTAACTGGCTGGAACCCCCGCTCAAAGCCGCTTCCTTTGCATCCGCGAGCCTCTTCAGCAACTCCGCATCATCAAGGGAAACAGTGGCCACGCAGACAGGCACACCATCGGATCTAGGCTGATGCGCAGCGCCTATGCCGCACAGAGTGGCCTTTCCTTTCTCGCCTTTCTTTCGTGCGACCCTGGAAACATGCGCATTTAGCGACCTTTGCAAAGAAATCTCTCTCTCAAGACGGAAAGGATTCAGAATGTCACGAGGCTGAGCAAAAATGGGTACCTTCAACTGCGCCACATCAGGCTTCAAGTAGAAGTCCACCTGCTGATCTGCATCATCCTGCAGATGCCTAGGAAGAGTGAGCCCCGCCATGATCACGCTGATCGGCTGGTCCTGATCACGCTCCAAGAGAGCGATATGCGGAAGCTCAATCTTCTTTAGCTCCTCCATGGCAGCAACAAGCTCAGCATGGGCATCCGCCTTATACCCAGGCACCTCAGCAAGCGGCACCGTCAGCAACTTGGCCTCCGCAAGCTTGTCTGCTGCCGAGGTCTCACCGTGCGCAATAGCGCAATTCACAACCTTTCCAAAGGATGCGGTGACCTCAGGATGCTCCAGCGTACACATGGCGGCCAGGCGAAGACCATGACTGATCAACCACCTACGAAATAACACAAGTGTTAATAAGAAAAAGGGTCTCAAATGTATACAAGTTATAAGGAAATACAATAGTCATGTACCTGCGCTCGGCCACAGACTGAACCAAATGAGGATAAAGCTCCTTATCATACTCGATGCTAAGCTTACGGAGCTTCTCCTCCTGCATCTTCAGCGCAAGCTCCACTTTGCTACGAAACTCTTCAATATTGGCAAAGTGCTTGCTCCTATTCTGTTGCAAGTACTTCAGCGCCCATAAAGAATTCCGTCTCTGAAGATCCGCAGCAGCGCGCTCCTTCCCCAGCTCAGCCATCACCATGACCTTCTCCTCACCCATTTTTCGCGCAGACGCCTCTGCGCGCTCCAGTTTAGCCTTGGAACTCAGCTGCTCAGCTTTAGAGCTTGCTAATTCAGCCTGCACAGACGCCAATTGCGCCTGCAGTCTGGAAATTTCCTCAGACTTGTGCACCCTTGCTTGCGCCACCAGCTCGGACTGGCGCACAGCGATAGAGGCAAGCTCCTCCATCGTAGAGTCAAACGGACTTGACTCCACTTCAACGTCCCTCGGTGAACGCGCCCCGTCCAGAGCATGACTCACCTCAGGTGGCGCACTCCCATCTAGGACGCCAGCGTCCTCCGCAGGCTTTTCGCTGCAAAAAACATCAAGAGACAAAGTTAGTGCACGGTCAATCATACACAAAATACTAAGGAAATGCTAAATAATACTTACATGGGGGGAGGAGTCGAGGACACGTCCTTCTCCTTCTCAGTCTCAGTCGTGGACGCACCTCCACCAGACTTCTCAACATCCACACTGAGGACACGAAGGAACAAAGTTAGCACAAAATATAACTTGACAAAAGTTCATTACTAAAATACTTACTTCATCTGCACCCCAGCAAGAGACGAGCTTTCCCCAACATCAGTTCGCGGCCTCTTGGACGGCCCTTCACCATCACTGCCAAGCGCTCTCTTGCGCGTCAGTGGGGAGCTATCCTCCATCTCACTGTCAGTCTCCTCTAAATGGATCACCGTTTCAGGAAGAGGAGGCTGCGCAGCGTCAGGACCTGGCTGCACAGGAGGAGCCACCTCCTGTATTGGCTCAGCCGCTATCACATCAGGGGAGCCTTCGGGATCTGGGATAACCAAATCCACGACGCGCCCTGCCGTCGCCTGCAGAATAGTCTGCTCACCGTCCCCCAGAGGACGCACTCCCACCGCCACGGAACGCGGATTCTCCAGCCTCACAACAGCGAACAGATCCATCTCTGCGCATCAAGTAAACAAAGAAAGGCAAGTTACATAAAGTATGAAAAAAGAAGAAGAGCTTACACTAATAACGACAGTAAGGCGATAGAAGGAGCACCCACCCGTGCCATCCGCATGCAAGAATGTGGGAACTTCTGTCTCATGCTCATAATAGTTACGACTGATGCCCATGTGCACCAGGAATGCTTCCGGATACGGTTTGATCGGAAGGCGATTCTCATCTATTATCGCCGCATGATCCACGTTATACCACGTCTCAGGAGGGCGCTCATCCTTGGGCAGATTGGCACGGGTGTAAAATGGAAAATGGGAAGGGAAGACGGCGTCATCAACCCAAAAGAACTTTTCCCTCCAATCCTTGAGCTTATCTACCTTAGTCAGATAACATTGTAACTTCCCTACGCGTTTGGCGAAGGTAACCCAACCATTTGACCACGTCAAGTGATAAAACGCGCGAAATAAGTGGAGGGATGGGTGAACCGCTAACAAGCGGCAGTTCACCTCAAAATTAGCAATCTTCCCAGCACCAATACAATGCAACTGGGAGATGTGGAGGTCGTAGTAATGGAGTATGTCACTCAATAACACGGAGATGGGTACGCGCTGATTCGCCCACTCGAAAAAGCGCGTATATAACCCTACCTTCCCGGCAGGGAAATCCGCGATGGTGTCATTCGGACCTGGTACCTCTGGGCGCAGGCCCAAAGGGATAAAATAATCCGAGGTGAACTGAATCAGTTCATCCTCGGTTATGTTAGAATGGAAATCATGAAGTTGCGCTACCATTTTCTGACTCAGATTATGTGCGCACGCGCAATTACCTTTGAATTATCTTTTTTGGAAGAAGATTTGAAGATGCAAAAATGGTGGAATGGCGATTTTTTAACTGTGGATGTCACAGTAAATGAGAGGCGGCAGTTTATATACTTATCCTATCCACCACAGATGATCGACACGTGTATCCCACTAACCCCAATCGTGTGGCTAGGATAAATGACGGTACAAGGCAAGTGGGCAACCTCTCCACTTCCCAAGGTACCCAAATTGCACTTTTTTGGACTAGATACATCACACGTGTGTTTTTGGCGGTATATTTTTTGAAAGCTTCCCGCGTACGCGAGGGGAATAATTTCGACACGACTCTAGTCTAGCGTCCGCAGGTTTTACCTTGCGCACACTAGACTGGGGGGACATGATGACGTATAGTCTACACCCGGGTCACGAACCCGGTTAGTAAACAATACTAACAATTAAGCCCACCACGCTTGGGCCGCAACTGGACTACCAGTTATGCGGCTTGGGTCGACAAGGCCCAAGCCCAAAGTTATTTTCGGATAATATATAGAGTATCTTCTAAATAAAGAAGATATATACTATATACCCGATGTCGGCTAACACGCCGAAGAGTAGGGAACACGAAACCCACTAGGGTTTCATGCATATATAAAGGGCACCCAAGCCCTCGGTAAAGGTACGATCTTCAATAAACCCTAACCCTTTACTAAACCCTACATTCGATTACTTACTCTCACGCCGGAGGATAATCGGGGGAGACAATCCCTCGATAAGCCTAACGGTGTTTGCTTTCTTTTCTTAGTGCGCAGGTTCCATCGAGCATTAAGATTCAATTGGTACGAGAATAAGAGTCCTATCCAGGAACGCCCAACTTTTGTATCAACAGTGCGGGTGTTCTTTGTAAACTTTTGGCGACTACTGTAGAAATGTTGTGGTTTTCATATGAAATAGTTCACACGCATAGATGTTTGTGCAGTAGGCTGTGATGAGTCTGTGAGTCTGATTTAAGAAATGAATCCCTGGCACTTGGCAGGGCAAACTTTTAGATTTGCAACCGTGCCAGGTGTATTTACTTCTTGCAATCACTTATTAATATCAATCCAATGATATAAAACTCATGACTTCTTCACAGACCTGAGCTAAAATGTTTAAGTTTGTCACTTATTGGTTGTGACCTTTTGACGGCTGCTGTAAAAATGTTGTGGTTTTCATATCAAATAATTCATACGCATGGATGTTTGCGCAGTAGGCTGTGATGAGTCTGTGAGTCTGATTTAAGAAATGAATACCTGGCACTTGGCAGGGCAAACTTTTAGATTTGCAACCGTGCCAGGTATATATATTTCTTCTGATCACTTATTAATATCAATCCAATGATATAAAAGTCATAACTTCTTCACAGATCTGAGCTGAAATGTTTGACTTTGTCACTTATTGGTTGTAAGCTTTTGACGGCTGCTGTACAAATGTTGTGATTTTCATATCAAATAATTAACACACATAGAAGTTTGCGCAATAGGCTGTGATGAATCTGTGAGTCTGATTTAAGAAGTGAATCCCTGCCACTTGGCAGGGCAAACTTTTAGATTTGCAACCGTGGCAGGTGTGTTTACTTCTTGCGATCGCTTATTAATATCAATCCAATGATATAAAATTCATGACTTCTTCACGGATCTGAGCTAAAATGTTTAACTTTGTTGCTTATTGGTTGTGATAGCCTGTCATGAATCTGTCGCTCTGAATATGTAGCTTTTGGTAAGCCAATCTTTTCGATTTGCAGCTGTGGCAGGTGTATTTACTTCTTGCAATCAGTTTTTAATATCAATCCAATGATACCAAATTCTTAATTTAACTGCAGGTCGAAGTCAGATAACGTCAAACTAAAGATTGTAAAAAAAATAGACAGAATATCAGTGATGGATGTATGGCAACCAGTCACGGTTACTGCATATATGCAGCTATACCTGATTTCGTATGGTGTATACATCCATCATTGATACTTTGTTGTTGTTTTTTGTACTGCACAATTTTTTTACGCTCAACTGTCTCACTGCATACAATTGCCTCCTTTCAACTACCACTGTGTTTACATGGTATTTACACTCACCATTCATAGTTTTTAAATCTTTGCGTACTGATTCTCTTCATATACATAGTTTATTTATATTTTTTTATTCTTCAGCTTTGTCTTCTTGCATATTCATGTACATACTTTGATCATCTTTTTCTATTCTTCAGATTACCTGCTCCATCTACATGGGTGTTCTCTGTCGTTTACATGCTGATATAAACTTTGCTTTGCCCCAGTTTCAATTCATAATGGAATGCACTATATATATATATATATATATATATATATATATATATATATATATATATATATATATATATATATATATATATATATATATATATATATATATATATATTATATATATATATATATAACATGTAGAATACATAAATACATACACACTTTTTTTTGGGTGCATATCTTTGTTATTCATTATTCTATTAAAAGGTTTACACTAACACTATATATATATATATATATATATATATATATATATATATATATATATATATATATATATATATATATATATATATATATATTTTACTAGAAGAATTAATAACAAAGATATGTGCCAAAAAAAAAGTGTGCATCTATTTAATGCATGTTATATATATAACAAAACACGGTCACTGATAATTGACTACAATTTTGGAAGATCAATCCAAAGCAAAATAGTATAGTCTTAGAAATGATTTGGTGCAGATCGCTTCTTTACACTATCCTATTTCACTTCTGACTGATCTTCTAAAATTCAGCCATATTCTTGATCGTGAATTTTGATCAGAGGAATGCATATCTCGCAGACAGTAAAAAAAAGGCCAAAACACACGTAAGGGGAAAAAAACAACCTCACAGCCCAACACTGACTCCAACACTGTACGTTTCCTCCTGTGTCTTGCTTCAAACAGTAATTTTCCTTCAATAGAAGTTAATACTTTTTCTGCCTTTCTAAAATGCCTTTTTCTCAATGGTTTACAGACACAGTATTTAGGCGATGATGATAGCTTTGCACATTCCCATTTTTCCAGCTGTACGTTCGTTGGCAGGGCAACCACACTATCGGTTGCAGCCACAACGCACAATTCATGCTGATCGCAAACGTGCATGTCTGAGCCTTACTGACGTCAAAACGTCTAAGCCCTCACTCGACTGCCACTCCTGATCTGAGGTATGTTGGATTGATTTATCTGCCGGTAACCATTTACTGTCCATCAATCGATTGCTAATATCCATTGTTAACTTAAGAAAAAAACAGCAGTTAATATTCATCATGCCTTACCATCGCCTTCCGCCCTGGCAATAGTACCACCTACTAATATGTCATCTTTTTCTATTTCCAGATATTAACAATTGAACTTACGCAGCAACAATAGATTTTTTTTTTGGCATATTCATAATTGTGGTGGCACAAATGGTTCTGGTGAAAAACATTCTTCAGTCCAGAAAGAAGGATGAGAAGCGGAAGAGAATGCTGTGATAAGTAGTTTGATCCAAATTTCTTCTTCGCAGCATCCTCTTCCGTTTCCCATCTTTCTTTCAGACTTGAACCATATTCTTCGCCAGAACCAATTGTGTCATTACACTTCCGCCTATGCAAAAAAAAAAAATTACCTTTTACTGGCACATAACATAAACCTTATGTATCTGCCCTTTACCAGGTAAAGAAAATGTTTCTTCCTATCTCTTGCTTCAAACAGTAATTTTTCCTCAATACAGGTTACTGCTTTTTGTGCCTTTCTAAAATGCCTTTTTCTGAATGCTTTGCAGCCGCGGTATTTAGGCGATGATGATAACTTTGTGCATTCCCATTTTTCCAGCTGTGCGTTCGTTGGCAAGGCAACCACGCTAACGGTTGCACCCACAGCGTACACTACAAGCTGATAACAAACGTACATATCTGAGCCTTACTGACATCAAAACATGTGCTACTTCGCTCGACCACGACTCCTGATCTGAGGTATATTGGATTGATTTATCTAAAAGTACCCATTTGCTGTCCATCAATCATAAGTTTATATACATTTTACCCAGATTTTTGCGTCTATCAATATCTGTAACAGGTCATATATTCAACAACACCACTACATGCGCCACATGAATACAGCCAGGATCATTAATCTGACCTTCACCTCGAATTCCTTTTGGTATTTTAATCGTCTATCAATATGTCTGGTGCAGACTGTTGTCTAAAGACTGTTTGAATAACAAAAGGGGTTCGAGGTGGAGATCAGATTTCCCACCTATATGTCGCTTTTAAAAAAAAAAAAAAACTAAACATAAGAAACAAACACTATTTGGTACTTTTTTTTTTCTGATACTAACAATACATGTCATATTTTACAATTCTTGAAGAAAGGTGGGAAACTGGAGAGGATAGTATGCCGTGTACTTTGGCACACCTTACTTCTTTGCACTATCCTCTTTTGTTTCCCATCTTTCTTCGATAATTGACCCATACTGCTGATCAGCATCTTTCGGATGCACATGACATCAACTTTTGCTATCAGCAAAAAAAAAAAAAGTAATAGATTGCCTTTGTTTCTTATAGTAAAATTCTTTTTTTTTATCAAATGCCTCGCAATTAAACTGTCAGTTGATAAGGCAAAACAATGTCTGGAACTTAAACATAGTTGGTCATTCTAAATTCCCATACAGTTCCTTTTGTTCTTTCAACAACCTAGCAGCTCGCTTGGTGCAAGCAGTTGCACAAAGGAAGGTGAAACAACAAATGGAACTGTAAGGGGATTTAGAAAGTTTAACTAAATTTTTTAATAAACAAGTAAACAACACTGGCAACCAAGTAGGGTTTGGGTAGGAGGCAGTAGAAGGTGCAAGAATAAATGAGGTGGTAGGTACCGGATTGATAGCTAAAGAAGCAAGGGAACAAACGAAAGGGGAAAAGCAGCAGCCTACAGGGCAAAAGAGCGTAGCCCAACACTATTGCGTCAACTGTATCGCAAAGCTGTAGCAAAGACTTGATGGTAAATTATATATAGGATAATAAATGACGTGGGTGCCGCATTATTAGCAGTCTTGAAAAGGCTAAAAGAAGCGATAGAACAAACGAAAGGGGAAAAACGAGAGCCCACGACCCAAATGCGACCCCAACGCTGCAACAAAAACTGTACCAAAACTCAACGCTTCATTATATATAAAAGAATATTGTCACCCGATGGACTTGATGAATTCTGAACCATCCCCATATTCCCATCATAGTTGCATTCAATTCCTATTCTTCAGGTTCGCATAAACACTCTCATTATTACATTTATCTATTTTAGCTTCTTCTTTTTTCTGACTTTCTAAAACCCCTTTTTCTCAATGGTTTGCAGCCACATACTTTAGGCGATGATGATAACTTTGTGCACTTCCATTTTCCCAGCTGCATGTTTGTTGGCAGGGCAACCACACTTTTGGTTGCAGCCACAACGTGCATTTAATGCTGATTATATATGTGCATATCTGAGTCTTACCGACATCAAAACATATACCCCCTCGCTCAACTACGCCTGCTGATCCAAGGTATGTTGCATTTGTGGCATTTCGTTATCCAATGTATATTTAGTAATTATATGCTTCTATTCTAAAAACTGTCTATTCGTTTCAGCATACACGGTTATTCTAAGATCCTATGGTACACCCAATTGTGCAAAGAGATTTGAAACGACAAAAGGACCTGTAGAGAGTCTCAAACCAGCTACCTGCATTCCTTTTTTTGCTTCTATTCAAGTCACAAGATCATAAAAAGAAGCTAAATATCAAAAATAGACAAAATATCAGTGATGGATGTACCGACACCGAACACAACTGGTGCCGATTTTGCACGGTGTCTGCATCCATCATTGATATTTTGTTACTATTTTTGTGCTGTCAACGTGTTCACACTCACATTCTCAGTATATTATATTGCCTACGACCAAAAGATAAGTATTACTTAGATCAATATGCTCAATTTAAAGTACAATTACTGTTCACCTGCATAATCTCCTTAAGCATTCTGCCCACCACTGCTGTGACGCTTAACTTATTTTCCTTTTTTTTATGCCAGTGAATGATGCACAGTTATCTACTCCTACTACCATTTTTCAGACAGTTACAAATACTGTAACGAGTGCTAGGCGAGCAGTCAAAACACAAAGAACTGATGTTAACCGCCATGTTTTCTTGCTGTATGGGGCCTTTATCTGTAAGTAATGTTTGTTGCTCTTTTCACAATTGAATCTGACCCTGCTCCTACCGCATCTTCTAACTATAATCCTGTTTGTCAATGGTTTGCAGCAACATTCTTTAGGCAATGACGATAACTTTGTACATCTCCATTTTCCCAGCTGCATGTTCGTTGGCAGGGCAACCATACTTTGAGTTGCAGCCACACCGTGCATTTAATGCTGATTATATATGTACATATCTGAGCCTTACTGAAACCAGAACTAATGGATTTTCTTCATTTTGACGAACACGCTTCTACAAAACAACAAAACCAAGCATACGAGATTTTATATTTTATTGCCTACGACCAAAAGATAAGTATTACTTAGATCAGTATCCTAAATTTAAAGTGCAATTGTTCTTCACATGGATAATCTCCTTAAACATTCTAACCATTACTGCTGTCACACTTAACTTATTTTCCTTTTCTTAATACCAGTGAATGATGCGCAGTTATCTGCTCCTGCTGCCGTTTCTCAAACGGTCACAAACCCTGTAACAAGTACTAGGTCAGCACCGAGAACACAAAGAACTGCTGTTAACCGCCAATGCACAGGTAGTATTAATCATGTTTTCTTGCTATAGACATCGACAGCGATAATATTGTACTGATACCAACCAGTTCGAACACACTCCAATTCAGGTACTTAACCTTTACCATGCTCATTAATTTCGCTTGTCAAGACTACAACTGATCTAAATGATCTAAACATTAGTCATAAACGTTGCCACTAGGACTACAGATGATGTTATACAGCGCCTGTCAATATTAGCAATTGAAGACTATTTGATATTGTTTCATTCTTGATACTAACATTTGATATACTGTCTCTACAATACTTACTTTTTCCCCTACATATTTATACCTGTCACTACACACAAAGTTCTAAACACAAATATGATGCGATTATAAAAGATAGATGGCAATTACAAGAGAGTGCTGTGATAAGTGCTTTGGGCCAAATCACTTTTTCGCACCATCCTCTTCCCCTTCCCATGTACCTTTTTTAATCAAACCATGTTATTAATCAGAAGTTTGTGTAAAATTCCATGTACAAGTATACATAGAAAAGCTTAACATCGTAGATACAATAAATCAATTTTGAATATGGAAAAATAAACAAAATCATATATTCTTCATTTGCTAATATTGACAGGCGCTGTAGCAATATCATGAACTAGCCTACATTAATAGTAGTATACAATTTTGCAGCCAAATAGCTTAAGATCTACTAAGTTCTTGCAAATTTTCGTTGTCACAGATACAGAGAAAGAGCAATCTATTGTCACAGATTTAGGATCCTATCAACCAAGGTATACGATCTTATTTGTGCATATGATAATTACTTTTTTCACGCCTGGAGGGCTTACGAGATTATCTCATTTCAGCTTGCATGTCCTTTTACGTGATGGCCTTCATTTGGAAATTCGCAACAATGGGTGGCAGGTAAAAAAAAAAATAAACCTTTCCTCTGTTCTTAGCAACCTATTTGGATTAAAAACAAAAAAATAATCAACTATGTTTTTGTTTTTCAGTCAATTACAGGTTGTATGGATTCCTGTGTTCTTAGCAACCTATTTGGATTAAAAACAAAAACGTAAGTACCACACTATCACTTAACTTAAATTCTGAATTTTATTTACTAAAATATCTTACAAAACAACATAAATTTCCTTCACATAGAAACTAGCCTTTATTGAAACACATATCTTACAATCGACTAGCATTAACCATAAAACGTCCTCCAATTGTAGCCACACACTTAGAAACACATTACACCCTGAAGTTTCATAATAAACACATCATTGTTACGCGCATTTAGCCCAAATTCAGCTGCTATTAAGCGCATCTGCATAAGTTTCTGTTCATCTTTTACTATCACTTCTCTTAGATACTCTGCTGTTTTCTGAGCATGGGTATTTCCAACCCCTTCAAGCTCTTGAATAAAAGTAACCCTGTCACGGTTAACACCAGCCAACCTATCACAAATGACAGTCAGTTGCTGTGCCATATGAACATCCTCGATACTAGCTTGACGACAATACAAAACCAATATGTCAGACCAACTATTAGAATTGGCCTCAACTCTTAGCTGATTACACTTAGGATGCCTAGACATTTTCTTTTCTTGATTTTCCTACACACTTATCAAATGAGTTATGAAAACAAATGTCCATTTCAGCTATCTTAAATAGGAAAACCAAATCCAGGAAAGATAGTCACAAGATTGTCTTCTAAAAGCAAAAAAAACAAAATGCCCATATCTATAATGCACACTGCCCACATCTATCTACTCAAACATAATTGGACATTACTGTTTTGCAGGTTTTGTACTTATGCTCACAGGCTTTTTTACAAATGCCAAAATCTTGACAGGTATCCAAACTTACCAGCCACATATTATAAACTAATTTATTCTACCTTGCCTTTTTCTGCTAAACCATATAAAAGTTCAAAAGCATTAAACATTATTGAACTGAGGGTTTTAAAAGTGTCCAGAAATAAACAGCCAAATGTTAACAGTATATCTTATCTACCATTTCTTTATCCTTTGTTAATGAACCTCTCGCTTTGATTCATGCAGCTACAACAGAAACCTCAATACAAGAGCATCAGTACGTGTCGCGTAAGACAGCTATGATCTGCTTAGGACTTTCATCCCTGCAGAAAATGACTTTCCTTCCTGCAGAAAATGCACCTTGTGAAAATGTTGAGAACTGCAACCACCATTCCGATTACTTACATTTGTATATGTTGTTTGACTTAGGTAATAAAAATTGAAAAGCAAAGATTCATTGTATAACACAGCAGAACAACCGACAAACATAGCAGTCACTTCGTCGCCCCGCCGCAACGCGGCGGTTCGACGCACATTTCGTTATCTATATTTACTGTCATGCAAATTTTTATCATTCCAAATCTTTTGGGCAGTTTCGGCCCTATCAAATTGTGCTTTGTGATAGGGTCAAGCTAATCTGAGCTTGCTTTAAAAGGGTCAAACCTTGTGCACATTTGTGGGTCTCCGGATAGGGGTCGGAGACAATCACGATGATACCCCGATTAAGCCATGTACATTTGAGCCAAAGTGTCACCTAGCTTCATACGTTTTGTGAATGTTAGCCTTATATCCATATGATCAACACAACACATAAAAAGCTATAACACGTCATATTTGAGGGTGACACGCCATCAAAATTTATACCCACGTACAAAGAGAGCAATCAAAGAATGTGTTATAATAAACGAAAACCTCAAGAGGGAACTTTTGTATTTCGAAAAATAATGTTTTTTTAATTGAGAATATTTTTAATTAGATTTTTATTTATAGATGTAGAAAAGTATTGGTGTGTTTAGTTGATGACAAACATCCCATTTTTCTCGAATTTTTTCATAGGAAAATGAAAAATTCAAAATCCCGTTTGGTCACAATTTTCAAAAAAAAGTGAACTCACTTTCCAAATTTTAACTAGAAAAATGAAAACGTCAATCTACCCTTCTCCACTTTTTTCTTTTTAACAAAAAAATACATAATTTCTCAATCTTTCATTTAAATATCTTATTCTAAACCTAATCATCATTAGTAAGTGGTAACAACACCATAACAAGGTTTTTGCCACATGAACATCTTTTTATCTTTTTAACTTTTTATAAAGGAAAAACATAACTTCATCTAAACGAATTTTCATAATTCTCAACTTTTTTCTGAAAAATAAAAATCATTCCATTCTAAAGAAATCTAAAGACAGAAAAAGAATTTTTTTTACAGCTAAACTTTACCTAATTATTTCCTAATTTGCCAAAATAATTTAAAAAACATTATTTTTTATTAAGAAAAAAAATACCTTCACCCAATTATGAATCAAATCTTTTATATAAGGATGGAATTGAGGTATGTTTTTTGTGTGTTATAATTGTAATTTGTGATTTTATGGTAGCCGCTATTGGTAATAATGTTTTAAAAATGACCTTTAATCAATATTTTTTTTTTTTTTTTTTTTTTGGGTGCAAACGTGAATTTATATTAACATCTCAAAATTTGTACATCATAAACATAGTCATATACTGAAATGGAGACATAACCTCCGAACAGTAAGAAAATCATAAGCTGATACATCTACTAATAGACATCTACCACATATCTGACAAAGCACACTATACAAGTCTGAAGAAACCAGAACTCAGACAACTATCCAAAGCTTAGCAGTCTAACTTCCACTGCATAACAAGCATTCCACTTGTGAATTCACCTTTTATTATTCATCACCTTACCATCTAATTACATTTCCATATCATCCCCCACCAAGACCACTCATCCAACACCCACAGTGATCAAGGCAGAGTAGATGTATGGCTTCATAAGGCACCCATAACCCTTCCAGTCAAGGGCTCTGCCAAGTGATCTACATTTTCATCTCTATGAATGGCTTCAATCACTTGAGAACACACTCCTTGAGGGAAGACCAACCATTACCTCCTTGATGGTATATTGGGTGGACCAAGAAGGATCATCTTTCATTCCTCTCTATTCCACCCATCATATACCATCCCCCCAGCCATTTACCCTTCACAGTGGAAGACCCTACTTTATGGTACATTCCAACTGATAGAGACCTCCTATTTAGCCATACAAGACTGTCCAATTTCCTCCCAAAGCCAAATTGGAACAGTGAAGAGGTTACCATAGGTACAGTCTTATAGAAGGAACTCCAAGGTACAAGATATCTGAACCGCTGTAATGGCCTGATAACAAAGACAACAACAAATTTTAGGGAGATTTGTTGTTGTTATACAGATATCCAAACACCCCTTTAGCAGCAGGGGAAAACAGTTGAGACATATCTTTCTGCATAAGCTGCTCAAAGTCATGTTACTTAGATGTTATCAATATCAATTTCTTCCAATAATTGCCTGCTATCCTTCTTGACATTCATCACAACTCTCCATTTCTTCTCAATTTCCTCAACCTGTGCAGATTTCTGAACTTGTAGACTAGACAGTTTTAGTCTAATATGATTTATCACATTTGGCAATAAATCTTTAGACTCTCTTTTTTCAGTTGTGAACAGCCTTTTGTTTCTTTCATTCCAAACGTAGTACACACAAGCTGCGAGAACAATCCTTCTCAGTACAATTCTTATTGATCTGTTAGACCTCAAACTTATCATGACACTTACAATATCCTCCCAGGTATCAGGAACTGTATGCATATTAGTCTTTTTCTTTAAGTCCACCTAGATGTTATTAGCATAAGGGCACTAAAAGAATAGATGATTTAAGAAATCAGGGCACATATCACACAGAGAACAGGCCATATGTCTATCAGGATACCACTTACTAAGTCTATCTTGAGTTGATAACCTTCCATTGATTGCGATCCACATCATGAAGGAGTGTTTGGGAGTGCAGTTAGAAAACCAAATAAGATCTCCCCAATCCACTTTATATCCACTAACTCTCCAGTCTTTCCATGCTCTGTTGGCGGAGTAATTAACATTTTTGCCTTCATTAGAATACCAAAATAGTTTGTCTTTTGAACCCTTAGTTAATCTAGGCATAGTGATTGTTTTAACAATTGGGAAGGCAGTGCTCCAACCAATAGGCCAACACCACTGACCACGTTGAATTATATCCTTTACTTTCATTGAGGAATCCAATCCTGCTTGTGACACCCCCGTTTTCGATAATCGTAGCGGAAATATAGGTTGGGGTGTTACTTCAAGGTTCACAGTCATGAGAATAGAAAACGACTCGAAAAGAGACATTTTAAATAAATTGTTATCATTCATTTATTTAAATCAGAGTTTACATATAGAGGTCCCAGCGGGAGATTTCGAAATACGTTATACAAGATACATTATTAGTTGAATGATAACGAATTAGACACTCTTTTTATAAGAATAAAGTCCATGCCACTCCGTGCCAAAGCGTACTTCCAGTTACCCGAGATAAACATGCTTAAAAAGTCAACACAAAGGTTGAGTGAATCCATAGCGTTTAAGTTTATAATCGATTTGAACACAAGCTAAATAGAAAGTAAATCGGTAATATTGCAGTTCGTTATATATTGCTCTAAGTCTCATGAATCGGAAGACGTTAACACGATGGATAACGATTATGCCCCCGAGTAGGAGTCTGCCTGAAACTCTTTATTTAACGTTTTCAAATAAAATGCATTGGGTCACTTATCCAGCAACACAAAGGGATTGTTAATCCAATAGATCTATCCATTATATTCGCACTCACCCGAAAGTGATTAATGGTTCATGATAAAGGGTCTTTAAATAGGCAACAGTTAAACTTATGCAATATCAAGTTTTAGTAATTGTTTCTGAATATATATATATATATATATATATATATATATATATATATATATATATATATATATATATATATATATATATATATATATATATATATATATATATATATACTAGACTTCAAAGCCCGCCCAATGGGCGGACATGACTTTTAATTTTAGATTGATTTGTTTTGATCAATTTTAAATTATGCTTTAAGTTCGTTACATGGAACACATAAAATATAAATACTTATATATAAACACAATAGAATATGGATAGTTTTGATCAATTTTAAATTAAGCTTTTATTACGTTACATAGAAGACAATAAAATATAACTACTTATATAGAAGCACAATAGAATATGGACAACTATATTGTACATCTTAATAATTTTGTACGAAAATGCATTTTACATTTTAATAATCTCTAAACATGATTTGTTGTATATTTCTAAACTTGTTGTATATTTCTAAACATGAATTGTTGTATATTTATAGGTATAATATTTTATAATGAATAGATTTCAAGCTAGTCATTATTATTCAAAAGAAGGTTAGGTTAGGCTTTACATGGTCTTTTCAATTGCGAAAGAAAAATATATATTATATATTAGATGGTTTTGATCAGTTTTAAATTATGTTAGCAATATTGTACGAAAGCACAATAGCCACTTATATGTTAACATAGTAAACAACATTTTTATAACCTGAAAACATCTTAACACGGTTTAATATATATTGATATGTATATACTTTATGGGTTGGAAATAGGTGGGACCCATGCGTAGGGAGGGTTCTTATAACACCTCCCTACTTTATAATAAATAAATTTCAAGGCATTGATTACTATTCAAAGGTTAAGTTAGCCTAAACATGGTCTTTTCACTTTCAAGTGATTAACAATTATTGTTAAATTTAATAGACCAAATATATTTTGATGTAAATAATCCTGTTGATTTTTTATTTATTTAATTTTTTTTTTTTTTTTTGCATGACCTTTCGTTTGTGAATTATTAAGAGAAACATATTTGAGGAACATGCAAGTTGTGTAACATACTACTCATTAATAGGCTATTCCCATAGACTTGCTACATTGTCTTTTCATCTTACTCATAGCGTTTCTTCACACCGAATCATTACATTCTCGAAAACACCAAGTGTTTACCGATCAAAATATCTGTGGCCGGATCAACAAAAGGTTAGGTATTGAATCTTGATCTAATATTTATGTTCATGTTTTCTTAACCTCTTGTAACCGTTTTTCTTATTGAAAAGACGAAACCCTGAATCGTATGATTGTTAATATCCTGTTCATTTTATGTATTATTGTTTATCAACTTAATGTCAGAAGATACAGCTGGTAAATAGTTTAGAATTAACTTGAGTAATCATTTGGGTAGATATTTATCAACTTATACTCCGTAATTAACTTGAGTAATCATTTGGGTAGATGTTGATGAAACCTGTTTGTTATACTGTTTCTTATTGATCAGTTAGGAAAAAATAGTTTAGAATGGTAAGAAGATAATTAAGGTTTATTTGTTAGGGCTTTCAGGTCATAGTAACATAGGTGTTAAGCTTAGGAATGGAAACTCGTCTGGTTATTCTGGATCAGTTAGCAAAAATTGCTAATTCAAGACTTGTTAAGGACATGATGATTGTCCATTATAGGCGTGAAATCGATGTTACTTTTAAGGATGAGGAAGATTTGATGTCTAAGGCTTCACAGATTAGTGCGCGAGTTGATGATAGGGATCAAATGATAAATGAACTTCAGCTCCTTTGTGGCTCAGACTCATCTTTGCATTCCATCAATGACATGATGAAGATGCAGACGCAAGATTTGGCTGAAGTTGCTGGGTTGCTCTTAGGTGTCGCGAAAAGACATGCCCGACTCCGTGATTTATTCTCTTTCTTGGAGAAGCTGGTGTTAATGGAAATTTGATGTAGTATATGTCTGTAGCTTCGAAGATATGGTCTTTTGGTTTGACTTTCGGTTTGGTATATTTTGTGGGAAAGTCACTTGGGTTATGTAAATCTTAGTTTAAGTTTGTTTTAGAGTATGTCAATGTTTATGGGTCGTAGCTTTTGGGAAAGTAGTTCAATATGAATGTTTATGGTTGTTAAACATTGTCTATATTTAATCATCTGTGGTGTGTTTCTGTCTTGATGTTTGGAAACATATATGTGGGCATGTACAAACAGTTTGACTTTAAATGAAAATGATTTTTTTTTTGTTTGGTCTGTGATTGTTTGTTGATTAGTTGGGGTAGTTTATTTGTATTCATTGTGGCTGTTGTTAGGGCATGTACAAACAGTTTGACTTTAAATGATGTTTGCGAGATGCAGATGTTTTGTTTGGTCGTTATTTTAAGCATGTTGTACTGGTGTTTGTTATTACAACTGTATCTGAGTGTGTATTTGAAAGATTTGTCCGAGTTTTATTCTTTGCTAAATGTTTTGTGTTTTTTTAATGGTCGCAGAACAATGACCACACAATTCATCACGGATTATAATCATGTGGAAAATATGGGAACATTGGTAGGTATTTATGGAATTATATTCCCATAATAATCTTCCTATACGTGTTATTTTGTTTTTGTAAAACCGTAGGTACTGCCTGATGAATGTGTTTGTTTTGGTTTTTGTAAAACCATAGGTACTGCCTGATTACTATCATATTAACTACTACAACAATAATGACTATGTGTACCTGATTAATAATAATCGGGTTAAAAGGAAAGTTTTTATTTGTCGGAGAAGAGGTACCGAAGAATGGAGCATATCTGGTGCAGGGTGGGATAATTTTATAGAGCTGAGCAGCTATTTGAATATTAGGACTTTGCATTTCATAAAGGAGGCTGCAGACACCTTTTTTGTTACAGCATATGATGCAGATGGATTGGAAATCGGTGGTTATGGGATAATTCACACACGAAACAGACTGGTTAAGTGCATTGCTGAAGTTGGGGCCGATCAAAGTTCATCACCGGTAAAGTTATGATATAATTGTATATATGTAAAATTCATGGAATTTATAAACCTTGTTTCAATATTTTTAAATTTTGTTTTATTAGTGGTTTCCTGTGGAGTTCCTTCAAGGCATTGAACGTGATGATTTTTTGATTGAATTTTCCGGTTGTGAGATAAACGTGGGTGCAAAACAGAGTGTTATTCCTGGGACTTTGGATAGTGTGGGTTTCCAGTTTAATGTTCACTGGAATACGGTTGTTCAGCGAGCAAATCTAATGGTTGGTGAGTGAGTTGTATTGACCAAAAAGACTGGTATGCGGTTGGCGTTGATGAGGTTTGATAATGATGGTTTTCAGCTTATAAATGAACATCATTACCCCACACGTCTTGCATTTGTTCAAGGGCATGATGCAAATGAGTCAGGTAGTAATACGTTCTTTTTAAAAATATATTCAATGTTACATGTTAATTTGAGGTGAATCAGTTGTATTTGTTTGCGAATATGTAATGTTTACTTTGTGGATGGTATTCGTTAGATGCAAGGTTGGTCCACGGCTGTAATTGGTTCCAACATGCAGTGCATTTGTCTGAAGAGAATACTTTCTACCGAAGGCTTTTCCCGTTTGTGATCGATTCCGGAAGAATGGTAAGGGTTGTCTCTTTATATACATTATGTATTTTCGTAATTTTTAATAAATATTTAATAGTAAAAGAGTTGAAGTTATCAAGTTGTTGTAATTGCTTTCAGACCATACCAAGCAATTTTGTTTCTGACAACAATCTGCAACAATTTGGTCATGCGCTTCTAAGGAGGATGGAAAGTGAACGCCGTGTAACCATGAAACTTGAACGTCATGCTGATAGACCATGGAGAAACGATCACATGAACTTTAGGATAAATTGGAGTACCTTGGCCGAAGATTTCCAGTTTCCAATGAACAAAATGATCAGATTCCAAATGGTTGGAACAACAGTCGATCCGGCTTTTGAAGGTCAGTTGTTTAACGGTCTTGTTCCGTTGGTGGCTGTGTTTGATGTATGTTGAATCGCTAAACTAAAATATTTATCAGGTTAGGATGGAATCTGATTTTGAACACTGGTTGTCTGTAATGGTGATAAATAATAACAATCAAGTATGCTTAATTTTCGATAAATTGTAAGATGCAAGTATCCTACTGCCAAAAAATCAAAATACTAAGGTTCATAAAGTTAAGATGCAAGTATCCTACTTCCAAAAAATAAAAAAACATATGTTAAGCTGTTTACTTTTATTTTTCCCAAAACATATACTTAACATTATTTGATTTGTTCATTTACATGAGCATTGTGATGGTACCATCTGCAAATGTGATGCATTATCGGGTCTGCAATAATATTGTGATTGCGTTGTTAAGCAGTGTCACAATAGATGTATAGGATAGTTTGATATGTATTTGAATTATAAGAAAAACTAAAAACCATATATGTTAACTGATATGAATCACGTATTTTTAAAAATTCACTAACAGTACCTATCGGTGGTACTGTTAATATCAATACTAACAACATCAATTATGTATATAGGTTTAATATAGGTTTAATTCACATCTAAAAGAAAAATGTGTCAATTATGACGGAGGTAAAATTTGGTGTTAACGTACCTCAAACATAAATCCCTAAACACATATAGATGTAGTGCACGTATGAATCATAACCAATATGTTACATGGTACGGCTTTGCAACATAAAACATGTATTGACTGTGATAATAATATTAAAAAACACAAAGTATGAGTAGCGGGTAAAACATTGCGAGGGTTTATTATCATATAATCACCACTACAACGATTGAATTGTAAGTTACGATTATAAACCTTAATCAGATTTACAAATTATTAAAAATTAAATATTATGCTTACCCGAAGATTTTTTAAAGAGTTGTTGATTTTCCAAGATTTGATATAAGCTTAATGAAGAAGGATATTTAGTCAAATAATTATGAGGGGATGGAATATATGGAGAGTTGGGCTGCATGTTTTATTGTCTCAAACCGACTTTGTGGTTAATATATATATTTATTTTTTTCCTTTTTATTTTTTTTTACCCCTTCATACGAAAAAATATAAATTCATATAATGTTGCATAACACAATGTTTATAAACCCGAGTACATGTATATACATACATCGGGTTTCAAACATGGTGTATACAACATGATACTTAATCCTACACACGCAACTAATGGATCATGTGTCTTATAAAGTATAACCAATTATTTTGACTAACTGATGTGGGATAATAAGCTACTCATTTGACACATGAGTTAGTCCACATTCTTTAGCGGAATCAATTGTCGGGTCAAGATAATTAACGCCTTATGTGTTTACATCATATTCTTAAACATCAATCCCGAAACAAAAATTCATCTAACACACATAAAGTATTTATAAAATTCACCAGTACTATTATATATAACATCTATTCAAAAGGTTCTTAGCATATGTAGCATAACATGAAAGTTACTTAACATTCAAAAGTTTCAAAAGTGCCTAACATGTGGCATGCCAATATAAACAAAATCCAACTACTAACTTAATTTAGGGTGTTGAAGCAAAAGAGTATGCCAAATGCAAGTCATCATAAGTGAAAGTTTCAAAGTCTTCAGGGTCAATGTCGTCTTCGTCTCGATCGACATCAACTTCTTCATTTATGCCTTCTGCATTCTCAAAACCATCACCTTCTTCTAAAATTTTCTTAGCATTTTGTCTTTCTTTTTTCACCTGCTCATCTCGTTCCTCTTTACGTTGCCATTTTGTCATTCTCTTGGCTAATTGTTCAGAAATCAACCAATCATAAACAGAACTTACGCTCTGTGTTTCGTCATCATTTTCAGAATCCTCAACTTCTAATAAATGAATAAATATAAGTCAAACACAATAGTTATATACCATATCGTTTTTAACATTAATTTCATCATGTTAACAAAGTACCTTCAGATGATTCTTCTGACTCAAATATTTCTGCAAGTGATTGGTTTTCACTGGACAGCACCTCGTGTCCTTCCCGTTTGGGCTGCTTGCTACAAAAAAAATCAAAGACATTCAGTTACTAAATATATAGGGTAACACATAGTATAAAAATTTTAACATACTTTGGTTGGTCTTGTTTGTGGTCTTCAATATCTGCAATTTTTAGGGTTCTTTTGTTAGTTAATGACATTTTTTTTGTCAACAGTACCTTCAGTTTAAGATTTTATTTTATTTTTATTTTTATTTTTTTTTGGTTTAAATAAAATGACAACTATGATCATCAAATGGTGTTTATACAAAAAATTATAACCGATATGACATATGAACAGTTTAGCCGTAGTTTGCATTGGAAAGTGTATACGTGTAGAGTCAAGTTGGGAATATAATGATTATCCTTTAACTTCTTTTGTAATTATGATAAGTATTTTGTTTATTTAAATTAATAAACTTTTACCATTATCATTAATATTGGATGAAATATTTAAAAATTTGATATCTTCCAATATTGTAAATATATAGAATGATTTTTGCTTGAATTATATTTTTATCTGTTATGAAATTTTAAATTAAAAACCACTATAGTTAGTGTCTAAACATTTAAAAATGTTGTTAGAGTTGATTATGTGTAAAAACAATGGACTACGTTATAATATAACCTTTATGAATTGGTTATAAAATCAGTACCAAAACGGCTGCGTAGCAGTACAAAATATAGAATGATTTTTGCTTGAATTATATTTTTATCTGTTATGAAATTTTAAATTAAAAACCACTATAGTTCGTGTCTAAACATTTAAAAATGTTGTTAGAGTTGATTATGTGTAAAAACAATGGACTACGTTATAATATAACCTTTATGAATTGGTTATAAAATCAGTACCAAAACGGCTGCGTAGCAGTACAAAATTAAAATACAAAAAATATCAGAAGCATGGCGACAACTCAGCAGTACAATTCTATTGTGTCCCCTTCTAATTTCCGAATAACATTATCCTTTTGTGCAAACACGCTATGGAAATAAAATTAAATAACTTTAGAAATAACATAATATTAAAAATATAATATATATGAATTCAAACGTATCTGTGTATACAGAGTATCTAACTACAAATGTTTGTTTACTCTTTTTAGTATTTTCTATAACATTTTAAACGTGTTGGCGTGTCTACCCGCTTTATTCATTCTTTACAATGGTAATGTTTTCTATAACATTTTAAACGGGTTTTCATGCTAATATTTCCTATAGTGTAATAGCCTCGTCCTTTACAATGTTGGGGTCAACAAAAAGTCGTGTGTTATATTCTTAGGGGTATAATAGTCCAACCACATTCATAACTATTATAATCTATTTAAAGCTAACCCAAAAGCTGTACCGTAATATTGTTTCCATTTTACTTCAATTCACCCTAAATAAACAGCAACACACATTCAACCAAAATCCCAAATTCGGTAGCTATGTCACAAAATGATAAGGGGAAGGCTTTGTATAGTGGGTTCAAGAAAGAGGATCGCTGCAATGAAGATCGTTTGGGTGTTAAGAAGGACATGGAAGAGGCTGCCGACACCGGGTTGTCAAAGGCTTCTGAAGATCGTTTGGGTGTTAAGAAGGACATGGAAGAGGCTGCCGACATCGGGTTGTCAAAGGCTTCTGATTTGGAATCAAGGATTAAGAATCTTGAAGCTGTGTTTAAATTTCTAAAGGAAGTGAAGGAAATGAAAGAAAACAGTGGTACTGAAAGTTGTGGGTCTAGCTAAGTGTGTGTTTAGATGACAGGGAAGTTTGTAATGGGTGTAAACATGAAACCTATCAATAAATGTTTGGTTGTTGTTGGTAAACGTATAGTTTCACCATTACAAATCAAAAAAAATTTCCTTCATATTCAAGGTCGA
Source organism: Artemisia tridentata subsp. tridentata (assembly GCA_021014915.2). Lineage (NCBI taxonomy): Eukaryota > Viridiplantae > Streptophyta > Magnoliopsida > Asterales > Asteraceae > Artemisia > Artemisia tridentata. The sequence continues at coordinate 20,550,246 of CP139505.1, forward strand.
TGTTCAATTTCTTTAAAGCACCAGAGAAAACATGATAAAATTAACGATTTATAAACTTAAAATTAAATAAGTATATACAAAAAGATTATACATAATGAAATGTTATACAAACAAAAACGAAATAGCAACCATCTTTTAATTAGATCCATCATATAATATGTGCTCACCAATTGAAAAATAACAAAAGCCCCTAACACAACAACAAAATTAGATATCGTTTCATACACAATAAATACATATAGCCAAAAGGAGTTGTTACATGTTACATAATGCACAATGAAGGGGTTTGGTAGCGGAAAATGGTATTTTTCTACAAACTGTTCCAAATTGGTGTAATTAATCACACCCATTACCCACATGGCTGGAATTAAACTCAAGTTTTGATGTTCATGGGATATTTCCAAACAATTCACTTCTTTTCTTCTTCAGGCATCGTGTCTCTTCCTTTCAAACTGATCATATATCCTGTGTATTAGATTTTGGACTACTTCAGAATTTTCTTCATACTTGAGCTGTAAAGAAATCATCATTGCAAGTACTTCATAACTTAATGGATATTCTAGTTCAGCTAACATGAATATATCGATTTCGTCTTGTGCCGACAGACGATGAACATTGCACGTACCATAGAACTCCCATACAGTTGATAGCTCAAAGAAAGGAAAATACCAACGATCATCCGAAGGATCTGGTTTGTATAATCTCTTTAATTCAACCCAAAGTTCTTGCTCTTTCGCATCACATTTCTTCTTTATTTTAAGCTTATTTTGAACTAACCTCCATAAAGCATCCAGATCTTCTCTATCAAAGGCTCTCAGCAAATTGTCAAAATTCTTGTACACTGCTGTCTCTCCACCAAATCTAGTAACCTTCCAAGCTGACCCAAATCTGTCCATGTAAATATCCTAGTCAATTATTGGATGTCTAGATTGGAGTGGTTCAACATGTAGAATTTCTGGCACCTTAGCTAACATTTTGCTCATCTTCTCTTGCGATACTTTTACTCTCTCCGTAGATGTGTCCACATTCACATGTTGTGCTTTCTTAGCAGCCTTGAGCCTTTTTGGTAATCTTTCATGTTGGTCCATAGGAATTTTCGTTCGAACAGTTTTGTATGCATTGTAATACAGAGATTGAATTTCTAAATCTGATTTTCCCTTCAACTGAACTGCCGTCAACCCAGCTTCATTCATAACATACGTCTTCATCTCTCTGATGACTTGTTCCTTTGTTGGGTTTTTATTTCTCTTTTGACCTTTATTCTTACCAATAGTCTGTGTTATCTGATTATAAGATTCTGCATAACTCTTTAAGTTAATAAAATCTTCAAGCATGTCTGACTTTTTCCCATCAGCTATGCGTTCATCCGCTAAAAGTTCTATACTCTTCTTCCTCACAACCATATCAGAATCAATTAGTTGTTGTATTTTATCTTGTTCTGTCACAATAGTATCTGAAGATACTCTCCTCACTTGCAATTTCGGATTTCCCGTAGAACTTGCAACTTCATTTCCACTTGCTTTCATTGCTAATTGTTCATCCAAGTCAATTTGAACATGTGTTTTTGGGTTAACTTCATTTTTTTTCTCAGGTTCCTGCTCAGGTTCATCTACTGTCATGGATGCCTTTCCTTTTTCTACCCTTTTAATTTCAAAAGCATCAACAGCACTACTTTCCATACAAACATCTTGCACTTTTAACTTTGTACTGTCAACACCATTTCGACGACTAATACTTTCTTCATCAATATTTGTTTGATTCCCATTCTGAACCAAATAATCATCCAATTCTATTGGTGCTCTTTCCTTCGTTGACAATTTCCTTGATGGTTCTTGCTCAGCCATTATTCCTTTTCCCTTGTATGCATTTGATTTTCGTGGTGTCCTTGTATAAAATGCACTGGCAGAACCTTTATACCCAGCATCCATTAAACTATGCAGGATAGCAGCACCCTCAACAACGCCAACATCATGTTCTGTCTCATCATCACCATCACCAAATCCACTAGTACTTCCATCAAAATCTGCAGTATCATAATCCATCTGATGTTCTTGCCTCTCCTGAGTCTCATACTGCTCTTGAACAATAAAAACAGATGGATTTTGGTCAATCTGAGCAATTTTCCCTCCATGTTTGGAAGAACCCACATCTTTACCTGCACCTTCACTATCCAATGAACTTGCTGAAGAAGATGATTCAAAAGATGATACCATGTTAGCCGACCCTTTTCTTTTAAGTGTCTTGACCTGTTTTTCCAAATTTTTTATTTTACGCACCAGCTTTGTATACACATTGCTGAAAAGCTTTTTGTGAGAAGTGAGTTCAGCTTCCACCGTTTCCATTTTTGAATCCTTAGAATTGAGATCAGACTCCAATGCAGTAACCTTCTGAGACAAATTTGTACATGTTTCCATCAATTCCTTAAGTGTTTGGCTGCCCTCAATACTTCCTGATGTATTACCTTCATAAACAGGTGCATCATGAGACACAGATTCATGATCCACCATGTGCTGACTTCCCGAGCCAACAAATATATCGCGTCGGCTTGCGATTCCACCAATAGTACTGGGTTCACATGAACTTGGTACTGGAGGTGTTGTCACAGATTCTTTATTATGTACATTGGTTTTGTCCTGCCCATTTTCTAAACTCGCGACAGTAGAAGCATCCCTTTTTTTAATGACAACGCCAGACTCATCTGCTACATGGAGAGTCACAGGGTCTTGATGCTGAGGAACAACAGAGCCCTCTCTGGATACAGACCTATCTAGTGTGTGATGGGGCGCAACTTGGCATGATGATCCTTCACCGTCTACTTGTAACATGGAATCAAATAAAGGGACCTCTTCCTCATTATACCATTTTGAGGGCATCTTCATATTACTGAAAACTTTTTGGGAAAGCTTGGGAGTGGGATAAACATTTTTATGATGAAGAAGTTGATGTTTAGATTTGTTCAAAATACTTTGTATGAACCTTGGATACATCAAAAATTTTGATTTGATATAAACATTTTTAAGCATGGCTTGAAAGATAAGTTTAGAAAAATTGAAAGTTCTGTTAGTGGCCAAACAGATGAGAGCGGTCGCGATATTGCTACTGAACTGTTCCCATGAGGTTTTCTTAGGGCTGAGGCAGTGAAGGATGGTGTGAATTAAAAACCTCCATTGTGGGGCAAAAGCCCCTTTTTGGAAGGTTAAAGCTTCTGATTCTATATTGTAACCCATTTTAGTTAAATTTTCAAAAATTTCAGTGTTTGGCATAGAACTAATACCATTTGAATCACCCAATCGGAGATGCCGCCTGATTGATGATTCAGTAAGAGTGATACATTTACCATCAACTGTTGCAACTAATTCAGTATGACCATCTTCAAATGTTTTGACAGTGGAACTCTGCCAAAACTCTTTGATTTGGGGAACATATATAGTAGGATTTAATGTTAGAGAATACCTTATGTGAGAAGCATTTAAAAAGTCGATTATCTGATGGTATTTGGTGTCATCCTCTGCCTTTTCCAAATAAGCTACCATGTTGTGTTTGTTGGCAAAGGTTAAAGTAACCATGACTGCTGGTAAATTGTTGATTTGACTGCTGGAATTAAAGTATTTTGGATTATAAAGTGAGATGAAGAATGTGAATTGGAATTTTATGAAATAATTATTAGGGCTTGTATTGGAGCATCGTCAAGTAAAATAAGTATGTTTTTCCATTCAAAAAAGGTGAACAAAATATATTAAAAGTCAAAATATACAAAAAATAGTCCCTTTTAAACAAATATTAATAATAATATAAACATAAGTCCTCAACGGATATTTTAATAAAGACGTAAATTTCGACCCAGTACCAACGTCTATCTAACAGTACAAATATATTGATAGCAGTACTAACCTTTACTAATATAAACTGCCGATACTTTAATATGACGTTTATCCAACAGTACAAAATGATTCTGCATTTAGATTGGTATGTCATTTGTCCATGTAAACATTAGATTAATTATACAACAACAACAATTAAAATACAACAACGTGATTGATTATACAACAATGATTACCTTTTAAAGAAGTACCGTACTATTCTTATGAGACCTGCTTCCATTGGATTGCTTAAAGAACAACATCAATAAGAATATAACAACCAAACAAATAGATGTGTGTTATACATATGATTGTCCATGTAAACATTAGCTTAAGTACAACAACAACAATATAAAACATATATGATTGTCCATGAAAACATTAGATTAATTATACAACAACAACAATAAAATCACAACAACACATTGATTAACAACACAGTGGTTACCTTATGAATTCTTATGAGACCCTCTTGCATTGGATTGCTTCAACAAAAACATCAACAACAATATAGCAACCAAACAAATACGTGTTTGCTATATATATGATTGTCCATGTAAACATTATATTAATTATATAATAACAATAAAATTATAACAACACATTGGTTAAATTATATATAAAAAACAAACCTTCTGAAGGAGTATACGTATTATTCTCATAGGATTGGCTTGAGAAGAAACTTTATATTTTATCCACATATAGTGTAAAAGTAGGTATATGATCTTAAATATAGGAATAAAATATTTATACAAAATACATTGTAAAATTATCTTTAAAATCATATCTTCTACAAATTAAGCATATTTTGAAAAATAAAACGGGATACATGTTTAGAAAATACATATATCTTTCCAAATATTCCGCATGGCCATCAAAAAAGAAGATTATAGTTATTTTTTTTCGTAGCTATAACACAAAAAATAATTTGGTCTAATGGTAACATTGATATATACTTAAGACATGTAAACAACCCAAGTTCGAATCTTTAGAGACTTTTTAAAAATTTCGGAATTAAAAGTCAACATACGAATTTTATTCGGTCAAATCTTGCTTAGGTGGACTGCTTAGGTGGAATAAGAGCATGATTACTCATCAATCCAACACTTATTCATCAATCCTGCATTTGATGACGTCATACGCATCCTGTTATATATAATATGTAGATATAAGTTTTATTATTCGTTCCGTAACGTTTTTGGTTGTCGATTAAATGTTATTTTGAGACAACATGAAGTCTCTTCAAAAGTTATAAGATTTATCTTATTTCTTATTTGTAGGTTTTTGTTCCGTTCGTTTGTTAAATAGATACTTCGTTTGTTCGTTATCGAAGAAAACGTATTTTAGTTTACTAATAATAATAATAATAATAATAATAATAATAATAATAATAATAATAAATTTATGTAAAATTCTATGAATCTATAATAAATTTTATAATTAAAATAATAATAATAATAATAATAATAATAATAATAATAATAATTATTATTATTATAATTATTTTTATTATTATTATAGAAAATGTTACACTTTATCCTCTAGAGTTTCTGATATTAACAACTTATACCCTTAAACTTTAGTAAAATGAGAAGTTTTACCCTCAACTCTCACAAAATTACGATTTTTACCCTTTAACTTTGGGCAAATGACAATTTTTACCACTATAGTTTCAAAAATGACACTTTTTACACCTAGGGTTTATGTCGACTGCATATCAAGTCCTTTTTATAATTCTAGTTAGATTTTTGACAGAAAATGCCCCTGAGACTCCCGTCGCGTTACACACGACGTCCTTATTTTATAAAAACGCGTTATATCTTACGAATAAGGGCAAAACTTTTTACGACTCTTTGGTATACTTAGTTATTAGTTTATAAACTTAATTTTGACAAAAACACAGCTCGTGATTCGAGCTCACGAGCTCGAAACAAATTATTTTAGGGTGCGTTTGGTTCGTAATTGTGGCAGAAAACACGCAGCAAGAAAAGGGTCGAAACTTGATGAAATCTTAACCAAATGACTTCGTTCTTTTTCCTACGGTTAGACAACTAATAGACCTATGTTCTAGCAAAAAGTTAGAATTTTTAAGACTCGTTTATTGGTCGAAACAATTGCCCAAAGTTGGGCGTTTTTATATATATGCTGTTAAGAAATTGAATAAAAACAGCATCTATTATGTGTTTTCATGACTCAAGGTCTAAAGAGTTTTTGAAGAAAACGTCGTTCCGGACAACTTTCGTGTTTTAACTTTTCGATGAAACAGACCAGAAAGGCCTCGTTTTGTATGACTTTCATTTCTGTAACAGTATGTATTTACATATTTTTATGAAACTTCAAATTACCATATCTTTTAACTCGGGTACTTGTTTTAGGTGATTCAAAATTTCAAATTGCTAAATCTTCGTTTTAATTTTGTTTACAAGAATATATAAACTATTTAAGTCCCCATGTGGTCTATTTAGTACCAAATTTGGTTAGAAAGTCGATTTATTTTGACATATATTAACCCCTAGTTATCATATTATTTCTTGTTACTTATTTTTGACCTTAGCTTGTTATTAGAGATTATTTAGTGATGTTTTTAAGAGTATTTAGAGTATAGTAAAAGAAAGGAAAAGGGTTGGATGACTTACTAAGCTTAGTGATTGGAATAGGGTAAGTTTTGGGGCGTATGGTTTGGAAATGAAACACAAGAGTTCCTCCCTTCTTTCTTGGCTTCCTAGAGATGTTCTTGGATCTTTATAGAGGTTATGGATCAGAATGTTTGGGTGTGAGTGGACTGTGAGGGTTTGTTCAAATGGATTTAGGTGAAAAGAAAGAGTAGTGATCAAGTATTTATAGAAGGAGGGATTAGGGTTTCCTTAAGCTTCTAGGGTTTCTCTTGTGAGTTTTATGGATGACATGGATGATGTGTTTCATTGTTGGTGGTGCCATATGGTTGTAGGAGGGAAAGGTGATGTGGTTTATTTAGAATCATACAAGTAGCCATCTTGTGATGTCATTGATGATGTGGAGGATGGGGGATCTAAGGAGAGACTATTTGAGGAAGGTGGTATGAAGGAACTAGCTTGGTTGTGTTTTAGTGGGAATCGAACTAAACAAAGAGAACATGGAAATATTTGGTTTGAATGGTGCTTGATTTGGTTGTACATTAAGCTTTGTCATATGATACTCTAGGGTTTGAGATGGTAACTAGTTAGTTTAGGGTTTATGGTAATTAGTTTATAAATTAGAGGTTAATTTTAGGTTTTATCTATGTGTGTATATATAATCGAATTCTATATATATGAAGAGAAAATGACATTGTGCTTTATGGTGTTGTACAATGGGCTTTGTTGTGTTGTACTAGGGTTTAAAAAATAAGAAAAATATAATTTTAATATTTCCTTAATTTATATAATTTTTATATAATTTTTATTAAGGTTTTAAAAGTAATTAAATGGGTTTTTAAGTTTTTGTGCATTATAGGGTTGTACTATAGGTTTAAGGGTTTGTACAATTAGTTTATAAATTTATTTAATAATTAATGTATGAAATTATTACAAAATATGCTTTTAAAATAATTATTATTAAAGTTTATATAGGGTTTTTATTAATAATTGATTTTTATGCATTAATGACTTGTACCTTGGTTTAAAGGACTTGTATATATATATATATATATATATATATATATATATATATATTTTAATTTCAGAACCATCTTATCTGCGAGAACTGACAGAACCACCAAAAACATACATGCACGCCTTTTAAAATAAAATAAAAATACACGCAAATCATCAATAATCGTAAGTATCCACCTATGTTCTTCAATATCATCATGAACTTATCCTCTTTTTTCACAAAAACCTTACACACGGCCGCAATATTGTCGTTGCACGCCTTATAAAAACATACATGCACACCTTCAAAGAAAAATTTTGTATTTCCAATTTCTTATCATATTCTTTAGAACAACCATGTTTTTTTTAAAAACATATATGTTGTTTTTAGAACATATGTGCAAAAATACAATTATTGAAGGCGTGCATGTATGTTTTTGGTGGTTCTGTCAGTTCTCGCAGATAAGATGGTTCTGAAATGAAAGTCCCACATATATATATATATATATATATATATATATATATATATATATATATATATATATATATATATATATATATATATATATATATATATATATATATATATATATATATATATATATATATATATATATATATATATATAGTGTTGTATTCTATGGAGTACCAATATTAGATGCAGTACTTTACAGTACTCTTAAAATAAATCTGGGCCATTAGATGAGTTTAATCAAAGGTTAAGATTAAAAATGCCAAAATTGCAATTAAACAAAAGATAAAGGTTTCTTTTTCGATTAAACTAAAGGTTGAAAGGGTATTATCGGTACTCCACTATAATTTTTATCTCTCCATAAACTGTCCCAAAATATATGGATCTAAAATTTTTGTCACCATCAAAATCGAACCCAAGTAACCAACAACACAGCCACGAATCTATTTCGATATGCACAACCTCTCAATCGTCACCCCCAAACCTTTGATCTGTGTAACCAACACCCCAACACCCGAAAACACCATTTTATCCAGTGGTGGTGGTTGTGTTAAATAATAGATCCGGTGACAGTATGCGGATTATGAGTGAACTAATAAAAAAGGTATGCGCTTTAATTTTTCTGATATGAATTTGTCAATTGTTTTGTTTCTTAGTTCTTATTCACGTTTAATTTTTTTATATGAATCTATCGATGCTTTTGCTGCCACTGAATGGACCGATTACAAAAAAATATTTTGACTATGTTGCAGTTATCATTAATTACATTTTTTTTTTATTAAATTTTTTTGATTGAGATAAATCATGGTCACGTGGCATTTGTGTTTACACATGTTGATCAACAATAATAGTCAAACTATTGGTATAATAAATAATAATTGTTTTGTAATTTCAGGTATTGAATATCTTTGATAAAGAGGACTATGACTAATATAAAGAGTGGATATGTGTCTGGGTACTCATACTTTCTAATGAATTTGATGAGAAAGTGGAGCGTGCACGTATGTTTTTGAAAGATTGCACACATGTTTTTGAATGAAGTGCACATCTGTGTTCAACAAGATACATTTTGTATTTGAATTGTATTTTCATTTGATATCAATTTTTGTGTATACTATTTATGTTTTTGGTTTGTTATAAATTTAGATGTTACATGTATATGTCTATGTTTATAAATTTTGAAGATTAAAAAATATACACTAGAAACATATGTGCAATTACCATATTAAGCAAAACAAGTTTGATGTATAAACAATTGTACACAAAAAACGTATGTAAATTTACAATATTGAAAAAAAACATATATGCACCTCATTTTTCTGAAAACATATAAAAAAAAATAAAAAAAAAATTAAGGGAATTAGAAAACGTTTTTTATTTAAAAAAATTCAAAAAAAAAAAAAAAAAAAAGTGAAAATGTGTTTGACATTTTTACCCTTTTGAATTAATTAAAAAGATTTAATAATACTCAATTCTTATTGGTCCAAATGAGTACTGTAAAGTACTGCATCTAATATGGGTACTGCATAGAACGCGCCCCTATATATATATATATATTATAAAAATATTATTTAAGGTTTGTGATTTTATTACATATAATAATAGTTTTGTGAAATTAGGGTTTGTTTCGGAGGTTATAGTGGAATTAGGGTTTCTGTACTTTAGTGACTTGTACATTACTTAGATAATTTGTATTTTAGTATTTTTAGGGTTTCGTTATTTTTATATATTGCTATGGTAGTTTAGGGTTTCATAAAACTCTTATTAAATAAGAAACGTTTAGTTTAATCGTATGTTAACGAATTTACGCAAAGTGGTAAATGGGACATTATAAAGTTTTATGTCAAAGATGTTTATATAGATAAACATTAAATAAGTTAAGGTTGGGTTGCGCGCGAGCACGTTTATCGGGGATGTGATCTACGTCACATAAGATAATAGTTATAATCAGGAAATAAATAAAATAAAATAAAATAAAAAATTCTACGTGGAAAAAGGATAAGTATAGTTTTATTGTAAAGTCATATTTTTATCAGTGGTTACAGTATCCCCCGGTTGACGGGAATCTCGTCCCGAGATTCAATCTATGTTGGTCGAGGAGTGAGGGAAAATGTTTGGGTATCTAGTTCTTATTTGATTTTCTTGTCTTAGGGGTAATGGGTAGTAATTGTAGACATCTATTATGTTTGGTCAAATGGAATTTGTATGAACAATTTATTTTGTCTCAAAATTTTGTTTCTGAATGAAAATTATTATTAGAAAATCTGAAGAGATAACTGTCCAATAATGACATGCATGATTCTTTCTAGTTTAGACATAGTTGGCCATGCCATGCATAACTAAGGACTGAATGATGTGATATTTGGTCCAGTTATGGTGATACTTATATTTCTTCAAAAGTTTTAGACGGTATTCAACGTTTTGTTTTTATAAAATGACTTCATAAATATTTTTCAAAAGATTAAGAAAATTTTTGTTCATACTATGGTGGTAGGTCAGGAATTTCTAGGGTGGTAATAGGATATTTTTAAAATTAATCTTAGGGTTCGAGTGGAATTCTTACGGGATAGTCAAAACTAATATTAACCAAATTTCTAGTGAGATGACAGTGTAGTGACTACGAACAGGTCAGATGGAATAGAAACGTATATTGTGATTATTACGGAAATATTACAAGATAGAGACTTCATACGGTAGAAAGGATAGTTAATACGCTTAGGTTACGTCCATCGTAACTAAGGTAGAGTACAATAGGAAATAGGCTTAGGAAGTTTTACGATACGATTTATTTAGCTATATCAGGAATTTCTCTTCTGTTTAAATAGGGATGTCATTCCTTGACATTGTCGGGATCTTAACGAGTTTTCATTTTCTTGCACTAGTCTTGGTTCGGCTGTGCATTCCCATCTCCTAGCACATAAGCTCTTCCGCGGGCACCGTTGTTCTGGTCAGCTTTCGGTTTCGGGCACCGGCCCTTCTCACCACATCCGTAGCAAGTTATGGCTACTGGCTGTGGATTTGCTCCTGTTGCTTTACAGTCTTTGGTCTGATGTCCAACTTTCAGACACTTTGCACACCTAATGGTGCATGGACCGTAGTGGTGCAACGAGCATCGATTGCAAAATGGTTTCGTTCCGACATAACCATTCCTCTCAGCAGGTGTGACGGTATGGGCTCTGGCAGTCTCTTGCCGACGATTATGTTGGTGGTGGTGATTGTTACGGTCGTGCTGGTAGTTGTTGTGGTGATGGGTGATCCTTCTATCATCAAGCTTTCGCTTGTGATCATCACTTCCTTGAATGGAACTTCGCTTGATTTCGCGATCCATTAACCGTTGAGCTATGGTAATCGCCTCTGGCTTGGACGCAATCACATTTCCCTCAATGTTTCAAGGTAATCCTTCCGTATATTTCTCCAACATCTTCTCCAGATCAGGCACAATAGTTGGACATAGGAGAGCAAGCTCCTGAAACCTTCTATTGTAGGCCTTAAGATCTGTTCCTTTCACAACCAGTTGGTGAAACTCATCTTCCAGCTTCTTTATCTCAGTACGGGGGCAGTACTTTTTCAACATCTTCTTTTTAAGATCTTCCCAGGTAAGTTGGTGAGCTGCTTCAACACCCATAGTTTGGGCAGTCGAAGTCCACCAAGACATGGCATCTTCCAAGAAGGTTCCGGTAGCAAAGGTAACCTTACAGTCGTCGGTACACCCACATCTCAAAAAGACTATTTCCGTACGCTCAAACCAACGAGCCAACTCAGTAGCTCCTTCTTTTCCTTTAAAGAAAGTTGGTTTACAGTTTATGAAGTCTTTGTAGGTGCACTTGCGAGCTGTAACAGTCTTGTTCTCTCCATTGGGTCTACTAGTACTTCCGGTACGAGCAAATTCTGCTGCTTGACTCTCTAATGCTGCAGCAACACTGTCTGCAACAAGCTTTCGGATAGCAGCTTGGGACATGGCTGGTTCCGGGGAATTGCGAGGCATATTTCTATTAATACCACAATAAAACATACGTTTATATTTTGTTCATGTTAGATTATCAAGGTAAAACTCATGATAATCATAAGGTCACAACATGTCCAAATACTATCATACGCGTAGATGATCATCACTGGCCCACATCAATCAATACTATGCATAGCAAATACAACAAAATCAAAGCCACATATAGTCATAAATAACTTGCTAAATTGTTATATATAACAAAATTAGTACAAGCGTCATATTTATGCTACATATCCCATGGCCAAGATATAGTACAAAAGTTGATAGGTATAAATCTGATTTAGTGGCTACCAGAAACTCTTCCGAGTCAACTTTTCAGTTTGACAATCATGCTGACGAGGATATATATTTACTCTTAATATTTATCCTGCATGTCTCCCACTATTGTCTCTAGAATAGTGATCTTCATCTGAGTTGTCATCAGTTCTTCATTTTTCTTCTTCATTTCTTCTATCATCTTCAATTCATCATCAGTATTTCCTGTCTCGGTTGCTCATGACGGTTCTTTGCCTTCTCACGATTCTCGTCCATCTTCTGCTTCATGGTCTCTTGAATCTTCAATTCTATATTTTATACCCTCGATGCATTCTAGAGGCAGCTTGTCGGGATGACCTAAGCAGTCTCAATCTGTTCTTCTTGCCGTTCTAATCGCGCTGGTAGGGTGTAAATAGTCGGTTGTCGTTCCTGTGCTGATTGCGAGCTTTCACTCACCTCAAAGACGTGCGGTGGAATAAGGAAATCGGGATAAAGTATGATATTGGGCGATAATGATCCTAGCTTTTCACTAAGTTTAAATGGGACAGATGGGGAATAGAAACTTATAGATGATAGCGGAGATGGAGGTAAAGATGTTGGGACGGATAGTATTTATGTAGGGAGGAAGACGTGGTAGTGGTGTTGAGGATGTAGGTATAAGCGTGATGTCCAGTACTATCGTGATATTTTTTAATATCCGAGTCCGACATAAGAGGAATAGAATGGGTAGGGGAAATTAGGATTCTGTAACCACCCGGTAATTATAAATATTTTACTATGTAGCTAAATAATTAGAAATAAACATATATAAGTAACGTTTCAGTGGCGTTGTGGCACGAAGGACTTTTGGTTAAGTTTTCGTGAAAAGCGGTTATAGTCCAATGTTTGAAAACATTTGGTTCTCTATAACCATGAGCTCTGATACCAATCTGTAACACCCCCGTTTTTGATAATCGCAGTGGAAATATAGGTTGGGGTGTTACTTCAAGGTTCACAGTCATGAGAATAGAAAACGACTCGAAAAGAGACGTTTTAAATAAATTGTTATCATTCATTTATTTAAATCAGAGTTTACATATAGAGGTCCCAGCGGGAGATTTCGAAATACGTTATAAAAGATACATTATTAGTTGAATGATAACGAATTAGACACTCTTTTTATAAGAATAAAGTCCATGCCACTCCGTGCCAAAGCGTACTTCCAGTTACCTGAGATAAACATGCTTAAAAAGTCAACACAAAGGTTGAGTGAATCCATAGCGTTTAAGTTTATAATCGATTTGAACACAAGATAAATAGAAAGTAAATCGGTAATATTGCAGTTCGTTATATATTGCTCTAAGTCTCATAAATCGCAAGACGTTAACACGATGGATAACGATTATGCCCCCGAGTAGGAGTCTGCCTGAAACTCATTATTAAACGTTTTCAAATAAAATGCATTGGGTCACTTATCCAGCAACAAAAAGGGATTGTCAGTCCAATAGATCTATCCATTATTCGCGCTCACCCGAAAGTGATGAATGGTTCATGATAAAGGGTCTTTAAATAGGCAACAGTTAAACTTATGCAATATAATTCAGGAAAGCATACAAGAAAGATACTAGTGTTCGGTTTAGTAGCATTTATCTCCCCACAAGTTTGGAAAAACGTATAAAGAAAAGTGAGACTATGAACTCACCTGAGCAGTCTGGATGGAAAACAAAGTTAAATAAAGTTGATAAATGTCTCCGGCTTGCAACCTGGGTTGGTATGTCAAGTTTTAGTAATTGTTTCTGAATATATATATATATATATATATATATATATATATATATATATATATATATATATATATATATATATATATATAGAAGTTGGTTCTTGAAAAAAGTCCACTTTGGTAGAAAACTCCCCTTCCCCCTCATTTTTTCCCCAACTCAAGGGGCCTAATTGTAACTTTCTTCATTTTTCAAGGGCTTTTTTGTTTATCCTTTAATTTTCACTTATGTACTCCATTTAAATTGTTGTTATTAATACTTCGTACATGATATAATTGTTTTTTACACAAGAATAAGCGTTGTTGGGGTAGTGATATGCAAAATTTTTTAATCAGTTCAAGTGATTTCCAAATAATTGTATATAGGCCGGTGACAACAAAATCAATGAAAAAACCTTCACTTTTTCAAGATAGGATAACAAGCCAGAAACCAAAATATATTTATTCATGTCCTCTTTTAAACATTAGATAAAATACATAGACTACATAGAAGATCCTTTTCTTCCCATGAGTTTAAAGACCGCCAATAGCACCTGTTGCATGAATAAAGTTATATACGACAAGAAATACGACAAATGTTCAATTGATATTTAATGACTTGTAGTGACGTACCTGAGTAGCGTTAGCTGTTGCAACATTTATAGAGTAATCAGCAGGTGCAAACCATTCGTTTTTTAGCTCTCTTGTTATCGAACTCACCAATCTCACCGATTTAAAGATGAAAATGAATCAAATGTATCGTAATTGAGATCACGTCGATCTTAACAGATAATCATGCATACCTGAACAAGCTGATTATGTACAATATCATGACATAATAGAGTCTACACTTGAGAATTAAAGCCCTCGATTTCAGCTTCCTGTAGCTCATCCTCTAAACTCATTGCCAATATCCGAGTCTCACTAATGAAGCTAACAACCAAGAAAATGTCGTACAGTTGCCGATCTAAGCGACCATATTCCTTTGATACCTTGTAGTTCCACAGATGCCTTAACAATGAAAAATTTCATAAAATATACGTTATTGAACTTATAAGGTACCGCCCGAAAACAGAAAGAAGTGAATAATTACTTGTTACAATGCGAAGGGAACCATCTTTATAAGCTCCTGAGCATGTTACAACCTGGCCTTGACCTTGCCTTTCTAAGTCAATCTGGGTCATATGTATTCTCTGACAGGTCAACTAGGAAAGAGCAAGGCCAAACGGGTCAAAAGACGCCAAAACAGATTAAAATGAAATGCAGGAGACCTTTTAAATAATATGGCAAACGGGTCTTAAGTTCAATGATTGTTATCCTGATAAGAGATTGCATACCTGGGATCCGGGGGGCTTGATTACAATATCGCTTGTTTCCTTTTAACCAGCTTCTTCCACAGAAAGGATAGCCAAACACCATTTATTAGGCTTAGTAGATACCAAATTCGCCACTCCTACTGAAAATCCAATTTTAGGACCTCAACGAGACTCAACAACAACTAACAAGAAATTTTTCATTTTAGCCTTAAACAATGCAATAAGCACAAAGTGAACTATTCTTTGATCTATTTTAGTCTCTTAACACGTGTCTTATGCAATCTGTCAGTGTTTAAAGTTGCTCTGTACATTGGCTGCAACTCGTTTGGATGAGGCATTAGGACAACCAGATGGAAACCAAGATATATTGGCCACAACCACATGGGAAAAGGTGCATTTACCTGTACTTATGGCATAGTGGTTTCTTTTTCTGCACTATATATATGTTGTTACTTTTATCCAGTTCTCCGCTCATGGATCTATATAAATATCTATATGTATATGACATCCAACACAAGTATGAGCACTTTATTTATTCACATTCAGGTTCCAGAGGCAATGACACTAATAACTCCTGCTGGGTGCATAAAAGTAGGGAAAAAATTTCAAGAGGATACCAAATATACCATCACCCAAGCTATTGCTTCCCAGGTATATTTATATATATGGGTTTTGTCATTATGTTTACTACAGATGGTGGATTTCTTTTTTACTTTGTTTTTGGTGCAAAAAGTGAATTATATTAGACTTCCAACCATATTACATCAAGAGAAATAACATAGACTGATTATGGGTGATGAACACAAATAAGTACATTTTATTATCATCATTTATCCTATTTATTTGACTTGTTTTATTATATTATGTATGAGAATTGGTGCATTAATGTTTACTTTTGTAATTCTCAGGTAAAAACAAGTGTTATGTGAAACTTGGCGATTTTGGACTAATTATGGAGCAAAACAAGCGAGATGTTAAGAGTCTACTGAAATGTACAAGATCAAGATCATTCTGCTCCAGATACGCCGCAACATACTTATTACATACGGCGTATCACTATCAAGATTTCACAAGTTACAATCCAAGACAGCAAAGGACATGCGCCGCATAGAGAAATGGAGTTACGCCGCATCTTAAGGCAGTGTACGAATATTCATGAATATATTAATCTTGGACCCCACGCGAAGTTAAGTCAATGCGCCGCATCTACTTATCCTATGCACCGCATCTAACCCTCAGACAGAAACTATAAATACCCCAAAGTCAGACGAATTTTGTGTGCAAGATACCATACGTACGAGTACCAAACCACAGCCGAATTCAGACGTATTAGCAGCACAAGACACACCAGAAACGAAGATACAAGAGCTGTAAGAAGGTCCTGCATGTATTCAATTCATTAAGTAGTTTTGTTTTATTGTATTAGTACACTTTAATTCATCAGGATTGATGGGCTGATGTCATGTGACTACGGAATATCATTCGCACCCCTTAAAATTGCTTTCCCATTAATTAAAGTTTATATGTTGATGTCTTTGGTGACTTTTATTAGTGTATTGATAACCTCTATGTCTAGCTGAGCATTGCTTGGGTCGCCATGCTCCTTCCTCGCCTATCTATTCTAGCGTATATGAAACGTGGGCATCACAAATGCTCAATATTCTAGGATAGTGGGATAGACATAAGTGATCATTAAGGGTTTACTTGCCGATAAGATTAGAGCCAACGAGAAAGGGTTAATTACATACACTTCATATAAAACTAGCAATAAAACAAGTGACAAGCTACTTAATTATTAGGACAGGTCTTCTTATTGTCTCAAGTATCTATCTGTGTACGTATGTGCTAATCGCTGATTCGTGCTCATTAGTTTAGCTGTCTATTTAATTATAACCAAACCGTGCCAGTCTCTCAGGCTGAACCCCCTTGCGTTAGATTAGGTTGTATAGCTAACTTAGGATATTAAAATACTGATTAGAATAACTAGATAATACGTTCCACTCTTAGTGATCGACACTCTACTTACCATTATATTCATACTGACCGGGTACACTGCTCATTAAGTGTGTGTGTTATTGATAAGTAGGCTAAATATAAATTTAAAACTTGAGTAGGCATTAATACTGCTAAACCGCAACGACATACACGCGCATCAAGTTTTTGGTGCCGTTGCCGGGGAGTGAATTGTTATTATCTGTTAATTTGATTAGTATATTTAACTAGGTTTTTCTTTTTAGTTTTTTTTAGATTCTAATCACTAACCCGTTGTATATTAGATAGATTGCATTAATTGTATAATTTGCATATTTACTGTTTTTATGTGTTTTTATTTTCTGTAATTTTTTGTCTCTTTTTGTTTGTTCTTATTTTTATTTTTATTTTTTGTATTTTTCTGCATTCTGCTATCGTTGTACTGTGCTGATACAAACGATACAGCGCATCTGTTTTCACAGATACGGCGTATTGCGTTTAATTTTTATAAAATACAACGCGTTTAATAAATTCGAGTACGACGCATCTTTCCCCAAGATACGGCGTATTCTGTTTTTAATAAGAAATTTTTCTAAACCCTAACGCCATACGACGCATCTGTTTTAACAGATACGGCGTATTTTCTATTTAAATTAAAAACAGTTTTTCGAATTATTAAACAGAAGCGACGCATCGATTTTTATCGATACGGCGCATCTTCTAAATCAAAAATCTTGTATTTTGAAACGTAACGAAAATACGGCGCATTAGCTTTTGTTAATACGACGCATTTAATTTTAATAAATATAATCGATTTTTGATAATTTAAACAACGGCGCATTCAAATTATAAGCGGCGTATCTGTTTTCTGAATAAAAGTCTGATTAAATTTTAACGTAATAAGATACGGCGTATCCAACTTTCTGGATACGGCGCATCGTTTGCAGATATCAGCAACTTTTATTTTTCGTATTCCGTTTTCGTTGTTAATTTTCTGATATCATACTTTCTTGAACATACCCTACTGATGCTTTTGTGATGGTTTCAGGAAGTGCATGACCAGGAGTTCAACTAAGAACTTGATTAAACCTTTCGAAGATCCTGAACAAGCCTTACATTCGCTTAAAAGGCTTTTCAACACAAAAAGCTTTGAAATTTCAAGTTCGTTCGAGCTTGATTACTTTTCTGAAGAGAAGGAGGAAGAAGAAACAGAAACAATGGCAGATACTACTATGGAGGATTACATGAACAAAACCCGTGCTGATTACAGTTCAGGAGTTGCTAGACCAAAGTTTGATGAAAAGTCAAAGTTTGAGTTGAAGGGTCAGTTTCTCAAGGAGCTAAGAGAAAATGCTTTCAGTGGAACGGAACATGAAGATGCTAATGAACATGTTGAAAAAGTCCTCGAGATTGCAGATTTGTTTACTACAGAAGGAGTCTCTGACGATCAACTTATGCTAAGAATCTTTCCAATTTCGCTTAAAGGAGCTGCTAATAAGTGGCTAAGGAATGAACCTGCTAGTTCAATCACAACATGGGAAGATTTGAAGAGCAAATTCCTGAAAAGATATTGTCCACCTACTAAAACTGCTAAAAAGATGGAGGCTATCAACAGTTTCAAGCAAGAGCCTGATGAAACTCTTTATCAAGCTTGGGAACGATTTAAAGACTTATTGATGAAATGTCCTCAACATTATCTAACTCCAATGCAGGAGATAATATTGTTCTATCAAGGATTGGACGTGCCTACTAGACAAATCTTGGATGCTAAGGGAGCTGTGCCTCAAATGAGTGCAGCCAATGCTAGAAAAGCTATCCAAGAAGCTGCTGATCACTCTCAAAAATGGCACGACGGAACCTCTACTAGATCTAAGAGCAGCACTAATTTTGACGGGTTTGCTGCAATTCAAGCTCAATTGGATAAAATTAGTAGAGAGATGAAGAAGCGTGATGAGAAAGTTTATGCTGCCCAAGTTGGATGTGAAAAATGCGAAGGACCTCACTACACTAAAGATTTCCCTAATAAGAATGAAAGTGAGACTTTTGAAGAAGCATACTACACACAATTTGGACAACCATTCCGACCTTCAGGAAGATTTAGGGAAGCTACTCCGGGATACTATCAAAAGAACAACTATAATCCCGCTTATCAAGAAAGGAGGCAGACTTTGGATGACACTCTAAAGCAAATTATGGCCGATGCTGCTAAAAGACATGAAGAGAACACCGCTATGATCAAAGAAATCCGAGCCTCAACGGACACTATAACAAGAAATCATGGAGCTTCGATCAAAGCATTGGAACAACAAATCGGGCAAATGAGCAAGGTTCTTCAAGAAAGGGGATACGGAAGTCTACCTAGCTCAACTGAAACCAACCCGAGGGATCATGTCAAGGCCATAAGCACTACTGATGATGTCACGCCTAACATACCTAGAAGATTGACGAATGGTAATGAGGGTGCAAAGCCCGAATTTTTCTTTAATTCTTCAATCAGTTTAAGGAGGTTACTCAAAGAGAAGGCAAAGATTGAAGAGGAGATCAAGGCTACAATGAAAGAAGAGAGCTCTGCAACCGACTTACATGCCTTGCCTCATAAAGAAAAGGACCCAGGAAGTTTTACTTTACCTTGTTCAATTAATGATATGTCTTTCAATAATGCATTAGCTGACTTAGGAGCTAGCGTTAGTGTTATGCCCCTTAGGACATTCACTACCCTAGGACTAGGAAAATTAGCACCAACTAAGCTGCTTATTGAATTGGCTGATCAAACGGTAAAACGACCTGAAGGGATTGCCGAAAATGTGCTAGTTAAGATTGAGAAGTTTGTTTTCCCCGTAGACTTTGTTATATTAGATATGCCCGAGGATGTTAAGATTCCTTTAATCCTTGGAAGACCTTTCTTGTCTACCGCCCATGCTAAGATTAATGTGTTTAAAAGAAAAATCTCATTAAAGGTAGGGAACAATAAACTAGTCTATAAGTGCCAAAATCCTGCTAAGAGCATAATTAGAGGCGTCTATGTGCTAGGATTAAGAGAATGTATGGACCTCGATCTAGAAGCTAGGCTTATGGGGGAAACATTGATTCAAAACAACTCAACTAATCCTAATCATGAGAACCTCGAGGAATTTATTGACCTTAATGTACCTACCGAACTTAGGGGAAATATTGTTAATGATTCTGATGATGAGTGGTATGATTGCGTAGTAATTAACAAACGTAGGAGAATAGTTGAGAATACAAATTTGAATGATGATATGTTTATTGAACTACCACCACACCTTGCATATTTATGCCTATATAATAATAAGAATTTCCCGTCTATCATTTTGTCATCTCTGCCCGAAAGGGACAGAACTTTGTTTATACAGATATTAAAGAAGAATGGCGTGGAAATTAAGGACGACCAAGGAGTGTTCAATATTACTGGGCTGGCAATGAGGGAGCGCGATGCTTCCGACTCTTTCAGTGATCGGTATTAAGGAGCTGAACGTGAGTCTAACTTGAAGACTCTGGAATAAAGACAAGTGCTGACCGGGAGACAACCCGGATAAATTTTACATTCTGTTCTGTCGAGTCTGTCAGACCTGCAGAAGATACGGCGCATCTCAATCATGAGATGCGGCGCATCACCTGCACTGGTCATATCTTATTTTATTTTCTGCATTTTTTATTTTTGACTTTAAAACTTTCTGTCAGTATTTTAATGCGGCGCATCCCTGGTTAAGGATGCGACGCATCTTTTATCCTGATTCGTATTTATTCCAGGCTCGATACGGCGTATCTTTTTTCATAAGATACGGCGTATCGACTGACCTGATGATTTTCATTTTAATTTTTTAGTTTTAATTTTACTAACTACTAATGTATTATGCAAGTTTGAACCTTCTTAACTCAGGTGTGTTAAAGTCTAGATGGTATTATAGATTCCTGCAATTTTTGTGGATACATCATTTTTGAAGCTTAAACGTTCTCATCCACAAAGAAGTTGATTTTTGCTCTTATACGAATAATGGAGGATCATACCGAGCAAATCTCAAGGGAGTTTTTCTGTTCTAATTCTTTTATTTTCCAATTTTTAGCCTTTGACACAAACAACGAGGACGTTGTTTAACTTAAGTGGGGGGATGGAGAATTAGAACACTTACTTGTCCTAAACTTTTTCAAAATATGCTTAAAATATACTTAATATGCTTAAATTTTAACATATTTATAGCATGTTTTTGTTTAAAGTCTAAATTACATAGCTGCACACATAACATTATTTCCAAAAATTGTGAACTTATCAAAATTCACAAATCTATGAGTGTGCCGGTGACTTGTAAACTTTAGAACTTGGCTTGTATACTATTCGAGACCACCATAATAAGTATTATCTATATAATTGGAATGACTTGTCTAACTTGGTAAATTTCTAGGATTACACCCAAATAGCCTTTATATGTTATGTGATATTAACTAACTACACTGGTTAGTTAACCCCCGTATAAACCCTTTGTTACTCTCACTTTTAGAGTAAGATACCCCTAGAAAAACACTCAGAGCCATTCCTTTCGTTTCTTACACCTTTGTTATAATGTTTCGATACACCCTTACACCTTAGCCTACCCTGTAGATTAAAATCCGTGGTTAATTGCTTTAGGCAAAGTGTGTTTCCTTACATTACCTGTGTTCGCGTGCGTAATTCATTATCTTTGGTTAGTTTGGAAATTGCACAATGCAATTGGTATGAAAGTAAATATTGTATAACTTTTAGTTTATTTTTCGTGTGTTTACTACTTTCACTATTACAATTATTTCTGAAAGTATGAAGAGTATGGAAAAATTATCCGGAAAAATAGTGATAGAAAAGTTGTGAAATTTTACACATATATGTTGATGTCAAAAAAAAAAAAAAAAAAAAAAAAAAAAAAAAAAAAAAAAAAAAATCGAAAAAATAGAAAAGAAAAAGAAAAAGGAAAAGTTGGAAGCTTATTTTAACCAACTTATGTAAAGTTTTGTATTAAGTGGGAGATATCACCACTAATTGTGTTGTATATTATATTTATGGATTGAATGGGAGTTGGCCGTTATGGGAACGCCAACTAAGGTTATTCTTTGATTAAGATTTTGTTGAATATAATTCGTGTATACCTAAAGCGTGTGTTTCAAGTGTTAAAGTGTGAGTTATTCAATGATGTGAGTCTTATTCATGGGATGGTTGGGAAAGTAATTTACCACACTTAGGATTTTAATTTATTTGTTTCGTTTATTTTTTATTTTACACCAATTTTTATCCCAAATATTATCCATACCCTATATCATTCTTCATCCAAACCTTTGATTTATTGAGATTAGGGATTTGAGCAATCTTAAGTATCGTAGTCGTGGATTCGGCTATGTATTTATGATTTTGTCGCCCTTTTTGATATAATATTATTGGTGAAGATTACATGGTCCTATCTTTAGCCCATTCGAGTTAAGGATTTGAGCAATTGCAAGTATCGTGTTCGTGGATTCGATCATGTATTTGTGATTTTGTCGCCTTTTCTGGAATTTGAGATCGATAGAGATTAAAAAGGATGATCAACCCTTAACCAACAAACCTTTTTTTTTACCGCTTTAGACTTGTTATTCCTTGGCTTTAGTGGGGGAGATGCGTATACTTGCCAAGCTTATGATAGAATATTCGTCACGACTGGACAGTTAAACGATTAGATTTGCTTTTATCGAAATATTTTATTTTATTTCTAATTCGTTAAGTGTTTGGTTGTGCAATTATGACAAAACGAATACATGCTTAAATATAAAAATAAATCCTAATATCTTTTAGGATTCATTTTCATAAGATTTATTCTAAGGTTTACTTGGGGACAAGTAAAGTTCAAGTGGGGGGATATTTGATGAACTCAAATAAGTACATTTTATTATCATCATTTATCCTATTTATTTGACTTGTTTTATTATATTATGTATGAGAATTGGTGCATTAATGTTTACTTTTGTAATTCTCAGGTAAAGACAAGTGTTATGTGAAACTTGGCGATTTTGGACTAATTATGGAGCAAAACAAGCAAGATGTTAAGAGTCTACTGAAATGTACAAGATCAAGATCATTCTGCTCCAGATACGCCGCAACATACTTATTACATACGGCGTATCACTATCAAGATTTCACAAGTTACAATCCAAGACAGTAAAGGACATGCGCCGCATAGAGAAATGGAGTTACGCCGCATCTTAAGGCGGTGTACGAATATTCCTGAATATATTAATCTTGGACCCCACGCGAAGTTAAGTCAATGCGCCGCATCTACTTATCCTATGCGCTGCATCTAACCCTCAGACAGAAACTATAAATACCCCAAAGTCAGACGAATTTTGTGTGCAAGATACCATACGTACGAGTACCAAACCACAGCCGAATTCAGACGTATTAGCAGCACAAGACACACCAGAAACGAAGATACAAGAGCTGTAAGAAGGTCCTGCATGTATTCAATTCATTAAGTAGTTTTGTTTTATTGTATTAGTACACTTTAATTCATCAGGATTGATGGGCTGATGTCATGTGACTACGGAATATCATGCGCACCCCTTAAAATTGCTTTCCCATTAATTAAAGTTTACATGTTGATGTCTTTGGTGACTTTTATTAGTGCATTGATAACCTCTGTGTCTAGCTGAGCATTGCTTGGGTCGCCATGCCCCTTCCTCGCCTATCTATTCTAGCGTATACGAAACGTGGGCATCACAAATGCTCAATATTCTAGGATAGTGGGATAGACATAAGTGATCATTAAGGGTTTACTCGCCGATAAGATTAGAGCCAACGAGAAATTGTTAATTACATACACTTCATATAAAACTAGCAATAAAACAAGTGACAAGCTACTTAATTATCAGGACAGGTCTTCTTATTGTCTCAAGTATCTATCTGTGTACGTGTGTGCTAATCGCTGATTTGTGCTCATTAGTTTAGCTATCTATTTAATTATAACCAAACCGTGCCAGTCTCTCAGGCTGAACCCCCTTGCGTTAGATTAGGTTGTATTGCTAACTTAGGATATTAAAATACTGATTAGAATAACTAGATAATACGTTCCACTCTTAGTGATTGACACTCTACTTACCATTATATTCATACTGACCGGGTACACTGCTCGTTAAGTGTGTGTGTTATTGATAAGTCGGCTAAATATAAATTTAAAACTTGAGTAGGCATTAATACTGCTAAACCGCAACGACATACACGCGCATCAATGGGCATCCCCAAATGAGATACAAACCAATACAGATACACACTATGACTAATACATCCGATATCAGATATGCCTACTAGTATGTCTAACAACACTGATCTCTGACAAAAATAGAGAAAAAGATAGCCAAACACCATTTACTAGGCTTGATTTTAAAGAGCGTGTGGTTAGGTAACGGGTCAAAACAGGTATTTTATATCATTTTCATAATAAATTTCATAAATTACTGGTAAAATCAGTCTACTCATTATGAGAAGGACTCAGGAATGAATATAAACCGTAAAATGTGAGTCATTTTTATGCTTTTTGCAAGTGCTTTGGACGTAAGGAGGCTTTCAACGAGATTGGTGCATCGGCTAGCCCTTATATTGTGTTACTGATATGTAGGAGCACAACTTAGTCAATTCTTGTCATTCATGATCATTAATATTACATCTCATTCGTATAAGCAGGAGTTATAGTTTTGATTTCAGTCGGTCATATGTCATTATGGCAGAGGGTCCAACGTCAAT
This sequence comes from Artemisia tridentata subsp. tridentata, assembly GCA_021014915.2. Lineage (NCBI taxonomy): Eukaryota > Viridiplantae > Streptophyta > Magnoliopsida > Asterales > Asteraceae > Artemisia > Artemisia tridentata. The sequence continues at coordinate 20,575,228 of CP139505.1, forward strand.
GGTCCACATTCTTTTTAAGTTTGGAGTGTAACTATAATTCAATTGATTTTTCCAAAAGGGGACCAATATGTTTTGGAACTACCCTTCATGATTGCTATGGAAAAAGAACATACTTTTGGTATCATTTCTACAAAATATCTTGTAAAGAGGTGGTGATAAAAGTTTGAATGGTTGATAGGTAGTTAGCTATGTGTCTGTATACCGCACAAAGTTTGAATGGTTGATAGGTAGTTTAGCTATGTGTCTGTATACTGCACAAAGTTTGAATGGTTGATAGGTAGTTAGCTATGTGTCTGTATCTACACAAAGTTTGAATAGTTGATAGGTAGTTAGCTATGTGTCTGTATACTGCACAAATTGGCGGGTTAGACGGGTTGGGTAATGAACAAAAGGTAAAATGGTTGAGAGTCAAAACGGATAGTTTTTGGTTATTGGTCAGGCTGGGTTTGCCCACCAACAGTTTTGGTCCATTTTTTTGTTTTATACATGATACAATTTAGGACGTTCCGAGGTTTTAAACTAATTATAAGATTCTGAACCTATTTCACCCAATTGACAACAAAATTTTGAGTCACAAATGACTAAAATGCTTTCCACCACTACAAAACAGCTCAGTGTCAGCATATTAATGCCAAAAAGAGTATCTTAGTTTAAGGTAAACTATTATATCTCCTAAATTTTGATTACCTCAAACTGTCGTATATCTCAATAGCTCAGTGTCAGCATATTAATACCAAAAAGAGTATCTTAGTTTAAGGTAAACTGAATAAGTTTAACTGATGGTTGTTATGTTTTTAAACACCTAATAAAACCATTATACGGATGCACTATACTGAACTATACTGAACTAATACCGATGCACTATACTGAACAAATACCGATGCACTATACTGAACTAATACCGATGCACTATACTGAACTAATACTGATGCACTATACTGAACTAATAACGATGCACTATACTGAACTAATACCGATGCACTATAATGAACAAATACCGATGCACTATACTGAACTAATACCGATGCACTATACTGAACTGATGTGCTAACTGATACTGAAACTGATGCACTAAATTTAAAAAAAGCATCAGTATACACATGTAAAAAAGGGACTGTATTACGAAACACGTGATGTGAATATAAAAACTTTTAAACATAATAGCTGCGTGTAATTGTATAGTTAGGTGCATTTGTATTACGAAATAATCATGGTGATTACTTCGATTACTTCTGATTCTAATTGACATGTTCCAACTCAAATTTTTTAAACTGATGCTTTAATCCTTATAACAGATTCCAACATATTATATACACGAACTTTGTAACAAGTCGAGTGATGGGCTAATCATACTAACAGATGCGCTAACGCTTATTTTAGATGCAATAATCAAACAAACAGATTCGCTAACTTATAACACGATGCTCTAATCATACTAACAGATGCAATAACATGAATCGTGATGCACTTATTCAGACAAACAAATGTTGTAACATATTATTAAGACAAATGCACTAAATTATAACTTTATACATACAGAAGCCTTAATATGTCATTTCATTCAGCAATAGAAACAATTATTTTATAATTTACACAAAGATGCACTAAAAAAACATAAAAAAGAAAAATAACCTATAAACACTTACTGTTGTTTTTTCTGATGATCGGATTTGGTTCACTTACGATTCCTAAACTTCATTTTTTGTCATTTTTCTGCAGATCAAAATGCAAATTAGTGCATCCACGATTTTTATCTCATTTTTATTTGATTTTGATAACTTGTTAGGGTTTCTTGATGGGAGTATGTGTGTTTCTTGATCGGAGTTGTGCTTTTTGATCGGAGTATGCGTTATTGATCGGAGTATGTGTTATTGATCGGAGTATGTGTTTTTTGATCGATGGTGGTGTGACGGTGGCGGTAAGTGTGTGTGTTTGAATCGGTGAGTGTGTGCATTTGAATAATGACTGTGTGATTGTATCTGTATAACAATTCCTTTTTTTTTTTGTTTATTTTTTCTTTTTTAACCCTGAACTTTCAAACATTTTCATAATCTACCCTATAACTTTTTTTCTCACTTTTCTACCTAATTATACTTTTCTCTAGAACAGGACCCTATATATATATATATATATATATATATATATATATATATATATATATATATATATATATATATATATATATATATATATATATATATATATATATATATATATAATACATAAGTTTTATTATTCGTTCCGTAACGTTTTTGGTTGTCGATTAAATGTTATTTTGAGACAACATGAAGTTTCTTCAAAAGTTATAAGATTTATCTTATTTCTTATTTGTAGGTTTTTGTTCCGTTCGATTGTTAAATAGATACTTCATTTGTTCGTTATCGAAGAAAACGTATTTTAGTTTAATAATAATAATAATAATAATAATAATAATAATAATAATAATAATAATAATAATTATTATTATTATTATTATTATTATTATTATTATTATTATAGAAAATGTTACACTTTATCCCCTAGAGTTTCTGATATTAACAACTTATACCCTTGAACTTTAGTAAAATGACAAGTTTTACGCCTCAACTTTCACAAAATTATAATTTTTACCCTTTAACTTTGGTCAAATGACAATTTTTGCCCCTATAGTTTTAAAAATGACACTTTTTACCCCTAGGGTTTATGTCGACTGCATATCAAGTCCTTTTTATAATTCTGGTTAGAGTTTTGACATCAAGTCCTTTTTATAATTCTGGTTAGAGTTTTGACAGAAAATACCCCTGAGACTCCCGTCGCGTTACACACGACGTCCTTATTTTATAAAAACGCGTTATATCTTACGAATAATGGCAAAACTTTTTACGACTCTTTTTTTATACTTAGTTATTAGTTTATAAACTTAATTTTGACAAAAACTCAGCTCGTGATTCGAGCTCACGAGCTCGAAACAAATTATTTTAAGGTGCGTTTGGTTCGTAACTGTGGCAGAAAACACGCAACAAGAAAAGGGTCGAAACTTGATGAAATCTTAACCAAATGACTTCTTTCTTTTTCCTACTGTTAGACAACTAATTGACCTATGTTCAAGCAAAAACTTAGAATTTTTAAGACTCGTTTATTAGTTGAAACAATTGCCCAAAGTTGGGCGTTTTTATATATATGCTGTTAAGAAATTGAATAAAAACAGCATCTATTATGCGTTTTCATGACTCGAGAACTAAAGAGTTTTTGAAGAAAAAGTCATTCCGGACAACTTTTGTGTTTTAACTTTTTGACGAAACGGACCAGAAAGGCCTCGTTTTGCGTGACTTTCATTTCTGTAACAGTATGTATTTACAGATTTTTATGAAACTTCAAATTACCATATCTTTTGACTCGGGTACTCGTTTTAGGTAATTCAAATTGCTAAATCTTCATTTTAATTTTGTTTACAAGAATATGTAAACTACTTAAGTCCCCATGTGGTCGATTTAGTACCAAATTTGGTTAGAAAGTCGATTTATTTTAACATATATTAACCCCTAGTTATCATATAATTTCTTGTTACTTATTTTTGACCTTAGCTTGTTATTAGAGATTATTTAGTGATGTTTTTAAGAGTATTTAGAGTATAGTAAAAGAAAGGAAAAGGGTTGGATGACTTACTTAGCTTAGTGATTCGAATAGGGCATGTTTTGGGGCGTATGGCTTGGAAATGAAACACAAGAGTTCCTCCCTTCTTTCTTGGCTTCCTAGAGATGTTCCTGGATCTTTATAGAGGTTATGGATCATAATGTTTGGGTGTGAGTGGGCTGTGAGGGTTTGTTCGAATGAATTTAGGTGAAAAGAAAGAGTAGTGATCAGGTATTTATAGAAGGAGGGATTACGGTTTCCTTAAGCTTCTAGGGTTTCTCTTGTGAGTTGTATGGATGACATGGATGATGTGTTTCATTGTTGGTGGTGCCATATGGTTGGAGGGGGGAAAGGTGATGTGGTTTATTTAGAATCATACAAGTAGCCATCTTGTGATGTCATTGATGATGTGGAGAAGTGGGGATCTAAGGAGAGGCTATTTGAGGAAGGTGGTATGAACGAACTAGTTTGGTTGTGTTTTAGTGGGAATCGAACTAAACAAAGAGGACATGGATATATTTGGTTCGAATGGTGCTTGATTTGGTTGTACATTAAGCTTTGTCATATGATACTCTAGGGTTTGAGATGGTAACCAGTTAGTTTAGGGTTTATGGTAATTAGTTTATAAATTAGAGGTTAATTTTAGGTTTTTATCTTTATTTGTATATATAATCGAATTCTATATATATGAAGAGAAAATGACATTGTGCTTTATGGTGTTGTACAATGGGCTTTGTTGTGTTGTACTACGGTTTAGAAAATAAGAAAAATATAATTTTAATATTTCCTTAATTTATATTTTTATTAAGGTTTTAAAAGTAATTAAATGAGTTTTTAAGTTTTTGTGCATTAGAGGGTTGTACTATATGTTTAAGGGTTTGTACAATTAGTTTATAAATTTATTTAATAATTAATGTATGAAATTATTACAAAATGTGCTTTTAAAATAATTATTATTAAAGTTTATATAGGGTTTTTATAAATAATTGATTTTTATGCATTAATGACTTGTACCTTGGTTTAAAGAACTTGTACATATATATATTTTATAAAAATATTATTTAAGGTTTGTGATTTTATTACATATATTAATAGTTTTGTGAAATTAGGGTTTGTTTCGGAGGTTATAGTGGAATTAGGGTTTCTGTGCTTTAGTGACTTGTACATTACTTAGATAATTTGTATTTTAGTATTTTTAGGGTTTCGTATTTTTATATGTTGCTATGGTTGTTTAGGGTTTCATAAAACTCTTATAAAATAAGAAACGTTTAGTTTAATCGTATGTTAACGAATTTACGCAAAGTGGTAAATGGGACATTATAAAGTTTTATGTCAAAGATGTTTTTATAGATAAACATTAAATAAGTTAAGGTTGGGTTGCGCGCGAGCACGTTTATCGGGGATGTGATCTACGTCACATAATATAATAGTTATAATCAGGAAATAAATAAATAAAATAAAATAAAAAATTCTACGTGAAAAAAGGATAAGTATAGTTTTATTGTAAAGTCATATTTTTACCAGTGAGGAGTTACATTGAGGAGTCCAATCCTGCTTGTGCCACTGCATTCAAGGGAATGTACTTGCTCAAAGGTTTAGGTCCCCACCACTTATCATGCCACAAAAAGGTATTAGCACCATCACCAATTTTACTTGTAACATGTTCTCTCATCTTGTCTCTAAGGGCCATTAGTTGTTTCCATCATGCACTTGAGCTTTTGTCACAATTATAACCCCAAACACTAGCACCCTTTAATCTTACAATACTGATCCATTTGACCCATAGTGACTCTTTATTGCTAGCTACATTCCAAAGGTGCTTTGTCATCAGGGTTTCATTCTATAATTCCATGTCCTTTATACCTAGACCACCTTTATCTTTAGGCTTACACACTTGTTTCCATGCAATTTTAGCTTTACCTTTGGACAACTCACCTTGACACCATAAGAATCCTTTCAAGACCTTGTTGATATCATTGACCACAACTTTTGGAAGAATAAAGACTAAAGCCCAGTAAACATGCATGGTGTTAAGAATGGACATAATGAGCTGAAGACTTCCTTCATATGACAGCATCTTGTTTTTACAATTAGAAACCTTTGCTTTTGCCTTATCAATTAAACATTTACAATCAGTGAAGGTAAAATGCTTGGTTATAAGAGGAAAACCTAGGTAAGATACATGAAAGGTCCGAATTTTGAATGGAAGGATACTAAGAATTTGCTGTTTAATGTGGTCTTGAACATTGCCAAAGAAAATTGTGCTTTTACCAATATTAGGATGAAGCCCAGAAATAGAACTAAATTTATCCATTGATTCTTTGATTACCTTCACTGAGTTGATATCACCATGGCAAAGGAAAAGTAAATCATCATCAAAACATGGTGTGAAATTTGCATCTCTTTACATCCCCAGTGAAACTTGAATTTTCCATTTTCTCTTATCTGTTGCTTCAAAATAAGGCTAAGAGCTTTCATTACAAGTGTAAAGATATAAGGTGAGATAAGATCACCTTGTCTAAGGTTTCTCCCTCCTTTGAAGTAACAAATTCTTTCACTATTGACATTGATTGTAAAAGCTGCAGACCTTATACACACCATGATCCATTTAATCATTAAAGCTGGGAACTTGAATGAATGTAGAATGCTTTCTATGAAATCCCAATTAACACTATCATATGCCTTTGGTATATCTATTTTCATTGCTACCCTCCTAGCTTCATTCTTCCAGTTATATCCCCTTAGAAGTTTATGAGTTAAGAGAATATTGTCTGTGATTTGCCTCCTTAGAATAAATGCACTTTGACTCGGACTTACAAGTTTGGACAAAGCATTTTTGATCTTATTGGTTAAGATTTTATTGATGACTTTGTAGATGACATTGCAACAAGCAATAGGTCTATAAATACCTTCATGGGGGTTTTGCTTTTAGGCACAAGGGTTATGAGGATGGCATTTACTTCACCTAAAAGTTTGTCTATTCTAAAAAGTTCCTTGATAGCAACACATACATCCCTTCCAATAATAGGCCAAGCTTTCTTGTAAAACTTAGCAGTGTATCCATTAGGCCCCTGGGGCTTTATTATCATTAATATCAAACAGTGCCTCTTTCACTTCATCATCACTTACTCCTCTAATCATATGATCTGCATCGGTGTGAGAGACAACATTGGGGTTAAGGTTGTTCAAGTTATTGCTCTGCATAGGATTTCCTGCAACACCTAAAATTTTTGGAAGTGCTTGATAAATTGTTCAGCCACTTGTTTCCCTTCATATCTATCACCCTTTTCATCATGGACAGCTTCAATTCTACTTTTATGTGCTTTTCCCTTTAAGACAGTATGGAAGAATTTTGAGTTCTTATCCCCATCACACAACCAATCAATTTTTAATCTGCTACTATTGAATCAAAAGTTTAGAATGCATAAAAACTGGATTCATCCTATCTTCTTAATTTACTACTATTGTGATTCTTAGATATGTTACTTTTCGGGTTCAAGAATGGAGCTCTTCACAGTATCGATCATATCAAAAAGGTAATTCTAGATTTTACATCATATTACACTTTGTAATTATGTTACAAGACTCCTTTATTTAAAAAAAAAAAAAAAAAAAAAAAAAAAAAAAAAAAAAAAAAAAAAAAAAAACTCTAGGGAAAAAAAACCTTGCAATCAGGTATACAAACTTCAGGGACCGAACTTGCCAAAACTCACTTCAAACCATCCCATCTTCCTAATTATAAATCCATCTATAACCCGGGTCTTAGCTGGATCTTACCGGGTTCTTGTTCTTGCCCGGATCTAACCGGGTCTTGGCCGGATATGCCGGGTCTAGCCGGGTCTTGGCCGGGTATAGCCGGGTCTAACCGGGTCTTGGCCGGATATGACCAGGTATAGCCGGGTCTAACCGGGTCTTGGCCGGATATGGCCGGGTATTGACGGATATGACCGGGTATATCCGGGTCTAACTGGATATAGTCGGGTCTTGGGCGGATATAACCGGGTCTTGGGTTTTGTTGATCTGCAAACTTGAGAAACTGAGCCTAATGATCTGTAGCTGAGAAGCGCAGATTCTTGAAGTCTTTGGACTTGCAGGCGCAAGAAAAAGCTTATTCTATTAATAAGTTTTTTGTGCGTCTTTCGTATGCTATGCTGGCTTAAACTTGAACGAACGATCACGAACATGCCTTGTTCGTGTTTGTGTTGCCTGATAGTTTGTGTTTGGTTTACATAGCTAGCTAAAGGAAGTACCTTGAAATAACAACTAGTTACTCAATCTTACCTTTTTTATCTTGTCATTACGAATATGAATTAAGAGACATGTGATCCGGATGAAGTACCTAAGTCAAATTCAAATACACACAACATATTGGTTATGTTTGTTTGTTCGTTCGTATCTATGTGTGACGTGTTTGTAATTGCCAAATAATAAGTATTATGTATTTTCTTTCGTGCTTCTTCTCTGTTTGATATGTGTTTTCTGTTTGCATTTCTTATTTGCGTTCATTATACATGTGGCATTGACTGATTTCTGTATTAATATACCTCACAGAGTTGATCGGCGATCAATCATGGTTTTTGGGGCGATAAAACCGACCCGTATTAAGAAAACTACAACCATGAGCCAAGTCCGCTTTTCAGCTCACTTCACCAGAGCCACCTGTTCTGGAGACTCACTTCAGTAAGGGCGTTCTGACAGATACCCGTTTCCCAAAGAGGGCCTGTGGATATGCCTTGAAGGAAAAGGGGCTTGAAACCTTCAGGTTATATACGGCTTAACTTCCCTATTTTTTGGTCTCTCTAATTGATTTTGATTCTTTAACGCCGCTATAATGATTTTTAAAAAATGCGTATTGAAACTCACGATACTCATATCTTGAAGGTTTATAAAGGAGATTTTGGTTACTATTACCCTTGGAATTTGTGTATTTGTTATCCAAGATTATTATAAGAAAATTGCAATGTGATATTGACTTGTTGGGACATTGCAGGCCCTTATGCGTGGATTAAGCATACCCCTGGTGAACCAATACCTGCAAGTCAACCAAATGAAGGAAATGTCAAACATAGAAACAAGAAAAAGTGCATAAGACTATGCCGGGCCTTCATACTGGTACATATCTTTGTAAAATCAATAACTCGTGTCTAAATCTACTTTACTGGGCTAAATATTCCAAATTTTGTTGAGCTTATGGAAGCTGACATCACACATGCACCAGTGGCGGACCCAAGATCTTAGAGGACGGGGGGCAAAAAAAAATTTTTTTTGATAAAATTCGTGATGCACTTCAATAAAAAGGTCATTAAAAAAAATTGTTAACACTAATAAAATGGTCTTAAAAAAAATTTACACTAAAAATTGATATTATTTGGCGAACCATGGAGGGCACCCCCCGGGGGGGGGGGGGGCCCCCCCCCCCCCCTCTTCCATTACTACTATGTAGTTCCGCCCCTGACATGCACTCCCTCTTGTGTGCTATGATATACCATAAGCATCATAATTATCTCACTCGTTCGGTGCTATATAGAGCTGCTTTATAAACTAAAGTCTCTTTTTTTTACTTTGGTCATATACAGTTTTCATTTATGTAGATAGAGGTGACAAAATTGAAATTTCTCAGAACAGGTAATCTTTTTAGTATGTCGGTTTTATTGACCCTCCACTTGGCAAATACTTCTTTGTTCATTTATGTAGCTCTTCCATCACTAATCGATGCAATAAATATATTTTTACAATCATAATTGAAAGTTTGAATAAACTGATTTAAGAGGTTGTATGTGGGTTCGATTGACCCTCTACTCTACAAACTCATTTGGCCTATTCCCTAAAATTAACTTTTTTCTTTGACCCGTTTGAGATAAAGCACTAATAGTTCTATGTTAGAAGTGTCGTGCACAAACAAGTTCAGCTAACTAGCTAAAGTAACAATTCGTTGCATCTTCGTTATCTAAATTCTTAGTTTGTAAAAAATGTGTGCCTGATTCATACTCTTGCTAAGTCAGATAACTAGTTGATTCAGGAACATCAAAATAGTCTGTGGGTTTTTTAGGGTGCGCTTAGTTGGAAGAAACACCTTCCACAAATTGTGTTGTACAAAAAAAAGGAAAATATAGATTGCGTTTAGATGCCCTCTCCCTTTTCTACAAAATTAGAGATAGAACAAAGATATTTTATCCAACTAAATGCACCCTTAGGTTTCTAGCAGTTTTGTGAGATTCTGTAGGTAAAAAAAAAGTTGATTTGTATCAGATATAGAAATTGGGCAGTTCGTAGAACAATCAGCTATCAGAAAGCTAAATCAAAGATACCATTGAAAGCCTTGCGGCGGGTATGGAGGATCCCAGTTGAGGGGGCATAAATGCAATTTTTGAAACTCACACGTTTCAATCAAACACGGCATAAACTCATCATAGGATACCACGAGAACGTAGAGGCTATGTTAAGGCCCATTTACAGAAATAAAAATGTGCCCTATTAAATAAGCCCTATTAAAATGTGCACCTAATCTGTTAGATATTCTTTCCACTTCACCATCGTTATGTTTGTTGAAAATGGGATAATTGATGTGAATTGGGTTTTGTTCATTGCCCAGGCAGAGAAGAAGAAACGTAATAAGGCTAAGTTGCAGGAAGCAATCCGGAAGAAGAAGATTCAGAGATAGAGCCTGGGCTGAATGACTAGCAGAGCTGGAGCAGCGGCTCGAGGAAGAGAAAAAGAAGGCAGCTACTGCTTAATTCTAGTCATTCATATTTCTTAACTGATTAATATTTTCAAAATCCAAGATTTTGTTGATCATGTTATCTTGTACTTGTTTGAATGATGTGCCGACGGCATCTTCTTTCTTTCAAATTTGTTCATTTTCATCTTTAGTTTTATAAAACAGGTAGTAGCGCTTTTTGCATCTTTTATTTATTGATATGCACAGATTTCCTTTCCGTGGAAGGTTTTGGATTTGGGTTAGCTTCTGTGTGTTTTCGCTCTAAATGATGTTGGTCAACTGAACTCGCGCATGCCTATCATTTAACTTAAGTTTTGGTTTCAAGTTTTAGATATGTATTCATAGATGTCCATTGAAGTATTACAACTTGAATTTTCTCTCATTTGCAAACTGTTGGGTAATATGATGTGATTATATGCCGGTGAACATCACGTTTGTATTCCTACGTACAATATTTTGTATAAAGTTCTCTCCCCAAAATGACTACATATGTTTTAAAGACGATTCCGCCTCTTTTCATTTTAATGTTATCAAGAAATAATGGATCTCATTTTTCGAGTTACTAGCTACATGGACAACCAAATTATCAATTAAGTGCGATTGTGTTTACTTTTCATAACAATGGAACCACCGTTGTAAAAGTAAAACATGAATTAGTTTTACTATAATCAATGTTTTTTCACGTTACATGTTGATTATTAATACTCAAAAGAAGCGGCCAATAAGAACAACGCAGACTATTTTCTTGGAAATAGAAATTGGGGAGCGTTACAACTTACAATTGACCAAGGAGGAAGCTTAGCAAGGTCTCCTTTGGTTGCGTCTTAATAGGAGTAGATGGACCTTTGCGAGCCTCCAACATTTCTTCTAAGTGCACTAGTTTACACCAACACCTCCAATTCAAAGACCGACAATTGGGGCATGTATTTGATGCCAGCCATGCCTGCTCTTGCTTCATTGATTGCATAAACTCCTCATCGTATAGATGATCTGATTTCGTAAACCAAAAAAGATTAATATAAACAACATGACGGAACAACAAAATGAAAGAAAACAAAAAGGAAAAAATCAATCATACCATTAATCCAAAAATCAGCCGGTGAAAAACCTGGCATCAAGAGTAGTTTGGCTTGCGCCTTGCGGGCTTGTTCTTTCCGACGTTCTAAATAGTCAAAAAGCAATTCACCCATTTATACATATTATTATTATTATCTATGAGACAATTTATAAATACATTATTAACGACAACTAGACACACAAATAAAAAGATACGCCAATATGCCAACAACAAAAAAGTAAAAAAAATCAGTTGTAACTAACCAAAAATGAACTACAGTTTGATTTAATATCATATATATCAATAGTTGGTATTTGAAATTAACAATCATTAGAAGGTAAATAAAAATATACATTGAAGAAGAAAGCGTATTGAAAAGAAAGAAAAGAAGGAAGATAAAAAGTACCATGACGACTAAGATTCTTCTTCGTGTGGTCGTCATGATTAGACGATGACAACTTTTGGAGTTGATTTGATTCTGCAAGTAGATTCAAAGAGATTATTTTTAGGAATTCCTACAATTAGCATACAAATTTGTGACGATATATGTGCACCCGATTGTAATCATTTCTTAACACGACAAGTCGAAGGCCGATTCTATTTGCATAAAAGGTTGTTTTATGACCATACCATATATTAGTACAAGTTTATGAAGCGATACACTTGATAATTAGCTAAAGTGATATATTTGGTAAAAATGGTGACCGTGTGGTCAGAAAATAAATTGGGCCGTTTTAAGACTTAGTAAGTACGTCCATAAAAATGCAATAGATAGATTAAAACTTCATGATAGTGTCACTAATAAGAGGTAACATACCGTTACAGTCAACTGCATCAACGTTCTGCTTCTCCTTCTGGTCTTCGGGAATAGAATAAACATCCATTTTTGCAATTGGTTTAATTCTTCCGATAGAAAATTGATTTAGGAAATACTTATTGTATCAAAGAAATTAGTAACAAAATAAATTATTGATACCAAAATTACTGTATAATGCTGGTTAAATTATTCAACACATGTTATTATTATTATCACCGGTTTTTGTAGGCTAAATATGTTTAAGGTTTAGATCGATCAGTGAGGAAACCTTGATTAAGTGCATCTCTTTTGGGTGCTGACTTGCTTTCCCCAAGGACCTAATTAACCTTTTGCAAAAGCGAGATTGAACCTATCTTCGTTACATGTTCACGGTGGGGGAGTGATGTGAATAAGCGCCCCAATAGTGGTGAATATGCTTGTTAATAAGCTTTGTTCATGTATTTACTCATTTTAAACTTATAATGCAAAAGCATATCCTAAGCCTCCTAGATGAGGAGAACTATTAAATAGATCTTAAAAAAAAAAACAGGCTTGGTTTCTAGTTATGAACCTCCTAGATGACGAGAAAGAAATCGATGATACATACCTTAATAGATAGATTATCGATAGAATCGAGATGGATGTTAGACACAGCAAACCGCAATAATCTTCTAAGAGAAAGTTGAACATTTGATTCTTATGAACAATGGCTTGATTGGCTTTTTTCGCTGAGAATGAGTTCGAGACATAAAAACATGTTGGAAGGGACCTTTTATGTTTCGTGGTGGCTAGTATGGAATCATCGGAACAAGTCCCTTTTTGATACAAAGAATCCTTCTACGGCGATTATTTTTGATGTTCTTGTATCTAGATCGTTTTTTTGGTGTAGATATAGGAGTAAGGTTAAATTTAGTCGGATAGAGTGGATGAAAAATCCGAACTTTATTTCCTTGTAGTTTTTTCTAGCTTCTTGCTAGTTCTAATATAAATCCGCCGTTCAAAAAAAAAAGTGGAAATCGAAATCAACATATATAGAAGAAGAAATCCATAATGAATCAGCTATAAGATACACGCGAAGTTGTGCAAGCAACAAGGCAAATCGCGAAATAAAATCAAAGGATTCAATTAGGGTTTTGTTACGGATCGTCAAACAAAATTAACATATATAAACAATCGATATCCAGATCGAATTCAATCAAATACTAACATGTATATAAATATGTCCTAGCTAATTATGCATAAAAAAGGCTCAAAACTATAAACCTCCTAGATGACGAGTAAGAATAAAATCTTCAATGCTACATACCTAATGGAATCGTTTAGAGACAATGATAAACAGAAAATGCATGGGCTTATGGGCTATTTGACTTTGGAAAAGCTTATAGGGTCAAAAATTTGGTCTTACGAGTTGTATTAACTTAAATTCACGGTTTAACTTATTTGAATTGGTAATTAATGCGCATAACGGTTGCGTTGTATAGTTTTGCTGAAATCCGGTTGCGAGAATATTGCGTTTGTGTGTTTTTTTAGGTGATGATAGAATTGTGTATAATTTTGAAGAAGTTAAGGAGTATTACATACCATTTCAACTATATATATATATATATATATGACACATCATATGTAGAAAAAGCTAGAAATGTTTCTTAGAAGACAATAAATGTTTCAACTAACTGATGTCATGTTTAAATTTCAGTTGAATTATCATGTTTTAAAAAAATTTCAATTATAATTTGATTATTTTACATTGTATGTATAGACGTTACCGGAACACTTAACCAAAATACCTCAAGTATAATTATTTGTCACTATAAAGTTCCGTCACTATGCACGAGTAATCTTCTAGTTATGTATAAAGCAAAAATGTTTTTTGCTTAAAATAAAAAACCTAAAAAATTAATGCGTTATACCCACAATATCCTTTGTAATTTCAATTTATTTTATTTTCCTAACAAAAAAAGTTTGACTGGTTTTTAAAAGGTTGACTTGTAACTATCATTCAAAAGTTTATCAATACACATTAATACATATTATATATACTTATTATTTCAACTATATATAACGCACCATTTGTAGAAAAAGCTATTAAAATATGTAAAAAAAAAAGATGAATGTTTTAACTTTTAACTAATCATTGCCATGTCTCATTATCAATTTCATCAAGTGTTTTTATATGTTTAAATATTGTTCTTTCATTTTAATTATCGTATGTTATAACTTTTTACAATTACATTTTAATTGTTTTACGTTGTATGAATTAATGTTACACGAAACATGTAACCAAAAAATGCCAACTGTAACTATTTGCCACTATAAATTTCCGTCTCTACGCACGTGCACTAGTCTAGTTTGTAAAATTACGTACTATTAAAAGTCTCATATTCCTTAGGGTAAATAAGGTAATTGAACTCAAATTACTAATTGTGGGCTTTAGGTTAAATAAAGACAAGATCCAAAAGCCCATAATAGCTACATCATTAGTTTATCACATATGAAGCTTATCAACTAGGAGTGATGTCCTTCCTAATCTTTGATTAGCTGAAAAACCACAAAATTGTAGAAATTCATTTGTCAAGTCTTTGACTTTACCTTGATAGAGCATACCGAACTTATCGACTAATGATTTTCTTTGGCTGAAATCAAGCAAACTTGTAGATACATACAAACCATGGATAACGGCACGAGAAATTTAGCCAACAGGGCTTGCATGGCAAAAACTTGAAAAGAAATATCTTTAAAAGATCAATCATTATATTCTTGTAAGATTTAATCCATCAAGCTATCATGGTTTAGATTTCATCGGGATATAATGATTGAGGATGAAAATTTTCGAGTTATATCTCGTTCTTTCTTATCAAGCGTAGGTTTTTACGTGCATTTGTAAAACTATAAAAGCCATATATTGTATACTAACATCATAGGAGTTCCTACCGACAAAATAAGCCGAAAAGGATGGGGATGTATTTTCTTCGAATGGCTAAAATAAAAATTGTTCTATTTTAATAAAACTAGATAGTGCATTTACATGTAATTAAAATGCTAGGTACCGATAACAACGTTGGATACAAATCTCACATAATTAATGCTGGTGACACATTTAGTGTAAATCGAAAGTGGCGGAGTCATAAAGTTATGGTTGACATGGTAAACTTTGATAATTTTTAGAAAACTACATTACGGAAATCGGTTCGTTAGATGGGCAAATTACAAAAACAACTAGATAATTAAAAAAAAAAAAAAAAAAAAAAAAAAAAAAAAAAAAAAAACTTGCCCTGCAACTATTTTTGCTAGGGGGGTAAAACCCCCATGCCCCATCCTGTTTCCGCCTCTAGTCATGAACTCATATCCTATGCGCATAACCTTTTAATCATATTGTTATGTTTCTCACGTAGGTCATGATCATGCTAGTGGAGCCCATTAGAGAGTCGATTATAACGTTTCAATGATTGATATATTATAATCACACTGGATGAAGCAAAGTTAAAGTGATATAGTTCCTTAACATGAAAATGATCTACAAGTAGTGGACACGAGGTATTCAGGATAATGGATATGATTTAGAAAGTGAACAAAAAGTCTAAACGGCTTTTGTAGCTGAAAAACTTTGATACTGTTGCATTGATATGACTATAAAAATGTTACTTAGTGAATCGTGGTGCCTCGGCTAGTGTTATAAGGAGTTGAACTTATCTTCAAAGTGGCAAGTATGAGATTCAAAATTATAACCTTCTATTTAAAACAATGATTTAGCTCTTCTTGTTGTGTACAATATACTTCTAATATTAGCTTATTTCACATCTGTTTCACAAAACAGTCATAAATGGCAACGGCTAATAATAATACACGAGAGATATCGTTGCTCATTAACTAAACATGCATTGGCAGTGAGCTTTCATAAACATTATGTTAACGTTTTAGCATTTTTTTGGGTAACTATTGTTTCCGACTAATCCACGGCGATGAATTCATTGCCATACATACTTAAACCGGTTAAAGCCCTCCATTTTCATGAAGTTCGTGTGAGTCGTTTGCATCTAGCTCACACATTTTAGTGTGATAATCACAAACCATTTTGCCACTAATGAGTAGTTATGTTTTAGAATATAAGCTTTTAGCTTTTGTTTAAACACTAAATGTAACTATGTTACAAGACTCCTTTTATATATAAAAAACTTGTTGTTACTTACTATTGCTAGGTCAAGTAAAAACCGTCAGGTATAGAAACTTCAGGGACCAAACTTGCCAAAACTCACTTCAAACCATCTTATCTTCCAAATTATCAATCCCATCACGCCACTCACATCAGTTAATTCAGCCTTAAATTTTAAGGCATGCCACGTCAGCTTTTTCACCCCTTAACTTAACTCAGCTTTAACCCACACAACAATAACTCAGCTTTAACATATCTTAACTCACCTTTATATCAAATATTTTTACACAAACTACCCTTAAAAGGGGCAAAGTGAATTTTTTTTTTTTTTTTTTTTTTTTTTTTTTTAATAAACAGTACCCTTAACGCAGCGTTAAGGGGGTAACGCAGCCCTTAACGCTGCGTTAACGTGGGCACCTCACAACAGGTAACGCAACATTAACGTGTACTGCAGCAATTTTTTTTTGTCTTTTAGCCACTTTAACGTGGCTTTAACTTTTGTTTTAACGTCCGATGTGAATGGTCTCAGTAACCCGAGTCATAGCCGGATCTATCCGGGTCTAACCTAGTCTTGGCCGGATATAGCTGAGTCTAACCGGGTTTTGGCCGGATATATCCGGGTCTAACCGGGTCTTGGCCGGATATGACCGGATATATCCGAGTCTAACGGGGTCTTGGCCGGATATGACCGGGTATGGCCGGATATGACCGGGTATAGCCGGGTCGAACCGGGTTTAGGCCGGATATGACCGGTTCTTGGCCGGATATGACCGGATATATCCGGGTCTAACCGGGTCTTGGCCGGATATGACCGGTATGGCCGGATATGACCGGTATGGCCGGATATGATCGGGTCTTGGCCGGATATGACCGGGTATAGCCGGGTCTAACCGGGTTTTGGCCGGATATGGCCGGATATATCCGGGTCTAACCGGGTCTTGGCCGGATATGACCGGGTTTAGCAGGGTCTTGGCCGAATATTGCCGGGTCTTGGGTGGATATAGCAGGTCTTTGGTTTTGTTGATCTGCAAACTTGAGAAACTGAGAAGTGTATATTCTTGAAATCTTTGGACTTGCACGAGCACGAAAAAGCTTATTCTGGTTAAGTGTTTTGTGTTCTTTTGTATGGTGGCTTAAACTTAAATGAACAATCACGAACAAGCCTTGTTCGTGTTTGTGCTGGTTTAATTTTAGTTTTGTTTACTAGTTAGTTACTGAATCTTACCTTTTTATCTTGGTTATGTTAGTTTGTTCGTTCATTCGTATCTATGTGTGACATCTTTGTAATTGCCAAATAATAAGTATTACGTATTTTCTTTCGTATTTCTTCTCTGTTTGATATGTGTTTCTGTTAGCATTTCTTATTTGCTTTCATTATACATGTGGCATTGATTGATTTCTGTATATATATAACTCACAGAGTTGATCGGTGATCAATCATGGTTTTTGGGGCGATAAGATTTATAATCCGACCCGTATCAAGAAAACTAAGTTATTCTCGCTCTATCGCAACCATCTCATCCTCTTCCTCTAAGTCATCGTTTTCTGGTAAAACTTACAACCATGACCTGTTCTGGAGACCCACATCAGTAAGGGCAATCCAGAGCCTGACAGATACCTGTTTCCCAAAGAGAAGGCCTGTGGATAAGCCTCAAAGGAAAAGGGCTTGCTTGAAACCTTCAAGTTATATATGGCTTAACATCCCTATTTTTAATTGAGCCTAATTTTTTGGTCTCTCTAATTGATTTTATTGGAGTTTTCTAAGCACATCGCTGATCATTTGAAGGTTTTTGGCGGAAATATTAATTGCATAAGCATTAATAACTTTGATCACTTTGTTGCAACTAGTTATTTGATATTGATTTTGATTGTTTAACGTCGCTATAATGATTTTTAAAATGCCTATTGAAACACAAGATACTCATATCTTGAAGGTTTTTAAAGGAGATTTTGGTTACTATTTTACCATTGGAATTTTTGTGTATTTGGTATCCAAGATTATTATAAGAAAATTGCAATGTGATATTGACTTGTTGGGACATTGCAGGCCCTTATGCGTGGATTAAGCAACCCAAATGAAGTGTCTAAATTTACTTAATAAAATGCTAGCTAAATATTCCAAATGTTGTTGAGCTTATGCTTATGTCATAACTTCTGCTGACATCACACATGAGCTCCCTCTTGTGTGCTATGATACCATAAGCATCATAATTATCTCACTCGTTCGGTGCTATATAGAGCTGCTTTATAAACTAAAGTCTCTTTTTTTATTTTGGTCATATACAGTTTTCATTTACGTAGATAGAGGTGACAAAATTGAAATATCTCAGAACAAGTCATCTTTTTAGTATGTCGGTTTTATTGACCCTCCACTTGGCAAATACTTCTTTGTTCATTTATGTAGCTCTTCCATCACTAATCGATGCGATAAATATATTTTTACAATCATAATTGAAAGTTTGAATAAACTGATTTAAGAGGTTGTATGTGGGTTCGATTGACCCTCTACTCTACAAACTCATTTGGCCTATTCCCTAAAATTAACTTTTTTCTTTGACCCATTTGAGATAAAGCACTAATAGTTCTATGTTAGAAGTGTCGTGCACAACAAGTTCAGCTAACTAGCTAAGTAAGAATTCGTTGCATCTTCATTATCTAGCAGAGCTGATGTGAATTGGATTTTGTTCATTGCCCAGGCAGAGAAGAAGAAACGTAATAAGGCTAAGTTGCAGGAAGCAATCTGGAAGAAGAAGATTAAGAGATAGAGCCTGGGCTGAATGACTAGCAGAGCTGGAGCAGCGGCTTGAGGAAGAGAAAAAGAAGGCAGCTACTGCTTAATTCTAGTCATTCATATTTCTTAACGGATTAATATTTTCAAAATCCAAGATTTTGTTGATCATGTTATCTTGTACTTGTTTGAATGATGTGCCAACGGCATCTTCTTTCTTTCAAATTTGATCATTTTCATCTTTAGTTTTATAAAACAGGTAGTAGCGCTTTTTGCATCTTTTTATTTATTGATATGCACAGATTTCCTTTCCGTGGTAGGTTTTGGATTTGGGTTAGCTTCTGTGTGTTTTCGCTCTAAATGATGCTGGTCAACTCAACTCGCATGTGCCTATCATTTAACTGAAGTTTTTGGTTTCAAGTTTTAGACATGTATTCGTAGATGTCCATTGAAGTATTACAACGTGAATTCTAACTCATTTACGAACTGTTGGGTAACTTAATATATGATGTGATTATATGCCGGTAAACATCACGCTTGTATTCCTACGTACAATATTTGGAATAACACATGTGAGTATAATGGATCTCATATTTCGAGTTACTAGCTACATGGACAACCAAATTATCAAGTAACTTTGTAAAAGTAAAACATGAATTATTTTGTTATATTAACAAACTTGGGTCCAACACGACAACTATAATCAAGGTTTTTTCAAGTAACAGGCTGATTATTAACATTCAAGAGAAGCGGCCAATAAGAACAGAACAAACTATTTTCCAGAGAACCGACCAATGAGGAAGCTTAGCAAGGTCTCCTCTGGTTGCGTCTTAATAGGAGTAGATGGACCTCTGAGAGCCTCCATGGCCTCCATCATTTCTTCTATGTTCACTAGTTTACACCGACACTTCCAATTCAATGACCCACAACTGGTGCATGTATTTGATGCCCGCCAATGCCATGCTTGCTCTTGCTTCATTGACCGGATAATGTCCTCATCGGATAGATGATCTGATTTCGTAAACCAAAAAAGATTAATATAAATAACATGACAGAACAACATACTGAAAGAAAACAAAAAGGAAAAATCAATCATACCATCAATCCAAAAATCAGCCAGGGAAAAACCTGGCATCGAGAGTAATTTGGCCCGCGCCTTACGTGTTTGTTCTTTCCGACGTTCTAAAAAGCAATTCACCCATTTATACATATTATTATTATTTTTATTATCTATGAGACAATTTATAAATACATTATTAACCACAACTAGACACGCTAATAAAATGATACGCCAATATGCCCACAACAAAAAAGTAAAACAAATCAGTTGTAACTAACCAAAAATGAACTACAGTTTGATTTAATATCATATATATCAATAGTTGGTATTTGAAATTAACAATAATTGGAAGGTAAACAAAAATATACATTGAAGAAGAAAGCGAACTGAAAAGAAAGAAAAGAAGGTAGATAAAAATTACCATAACGTTCAAGACTCTTTTTCTTGTGGTCGTCATGATTAGACGATGACAACTTTTGAAGTTGGTTTGATTCTGCATGTAGAATTGAAGAAAAAATCAATTTCAATAATTATTTCTAGATTATACTCTTCTTAATATCACAACTCGACTCTAAAAAGTAGGACTGCTCTAAGATCAAACAAAGACATCATTGTGTAAAAAATTAGTAGACTAAGGTAAATCATTGGCCTCCAAACCCACCAAACACATTATCACTACTTAGGGCAATCACTTGTTGGAAGACATGAAACGGGCTTTAAACTAACCACGACCACGACCCTTTTGACACCTTAAACGTAACCTGCCGCAACCTTAAACGTAATGTTTACCATCACACAATCCGACCTAGTAGTGACAATGCAAACGATAAATCTGACCATACCCACCAAGACCATCACACAATCCGACCGAGTGGGCAAGACCTCGACCCCCTCAACAGCCTAGAAAACATATCCGAACACACACAATGTCAACATCTTGAGCTGAAACCGAACCCGAAACTTGAGATCTAGACCATGATCACCCACTACCCTAAACCACAAATTAAGATCTGAACGACAACCGGCACCAAAATGATATCCGAACCATGATACAAGAAGAAACAGAAGGAGAACGAGGTAAAAGGGTGGGGGTTGAGAAAAAGAGGTAGGGTATACAGGGTTTGTTTGGAAGAGAGAACAAAATAAGAGTTTGTAAACAGTTAACATTATTAACGACAATTAGACAAACTAATAGAGATACGCCAATATGCCAACAACAGAAAGGTAAAACAATCATTTGTAACTAACCAAAAACAACTAAAGTTTGATTTAATATCATATATATTAATATTTGGTATTTCAAACTAATAACATAAATTAACAATAATTAAAAGGTAAGTAAACAAAGTACTGAAAAGAAAAGACAAGGAGATAATATCAAACTTACCATAATCATCGAGATTCTTCTTCTGGTCATGATGATTAGACCATGGGAACTTCTGAAGTTGGTTTGATTCTGCAAGTAGATTTGCAGATAAAACACAATAATTCAACTTAACAATCACTTTCAGGATTCTTAAAAGTAGCATAAAATTTTATAATTGTTTTCTCAATATGGAAGTTGAGTTCAGGGCCAATTCTATTAGCATGTTAAAAAAAGGGTTGTTCTAAGACCAAAAGATATACTAAAAACAAGTGTTTGACACAACTAATACCATAGTATAAAAGCGGTGAACACGTTGTTAGAGAAAAGATTGGGTCCTTTGCAGACTTGTTTTCTAGCTCACTTCCATGAAAACGGAAAAATATAAAAATCAACATGGAACAAAAAAGAGGTAACGTACCATCAAAGTCGACAACATCGACGTTCTTCTTCTGATATTGAGGAATAGAGGCAACATCCATTTTTTCAATTGGTTTGATTCTATATGCAAGAATTCAAATGAATGGAAATTATTATTGTATCCAAGAAATTAGCAGCAAAGTGTTCTATGCCGAAATTAATTACATTTATAACTAACATAAAGCAATTGAAGGCAGTGGCGGATCTTGAAGTTTTTAGTGGAGGGGCCGGAAACTTTTTTGTCGTTATATTAGGGTCTTCTAATTCTGGGGGCCGACTTAATATATATAAATTTTTTCGGACGAAATACGGATAAGTTAGCACTACTGAACGCCCGGCCCCAACTAAGATCCGCCCTGATTGAAGGCAAACGGGCAACAACTTGGGGGTTTCAACTAATCTTTATGTATACTGGTGATAAGCAAAAACTTGATAAGCAAAAACTTAAAACTTTATTATTAGAGTAAACTACATTTTTGGTCCTCGTGGTTTACCGGGTATAACGGTTTTGGTCCAATAGTTTCAAACGTGTCGGGTTTCGTCCATTTTCGCTGACCCGTAACGGGTTTGGTCCATTTTTTTTAACACCGTTAGTCAAACTTAGTTTGACCGTTAAAAGAAGGGGTACTTTGGTCATTTCACTCAATCACTCACTCACTCCCATTATCTTAAGCTGAAACACTCACTCACCCACAACACAAAAACATTTATCCATTCATCAGAGATTATTAATCTCTCATCTCCCTCCTTCAAAACACAAACAAAGAACAATTTCAAACCCACCCTCACAAATTAAATGCACCTTTTTGTTCTTCACTGTCACCACCCAGTTTTAACATAGTTGTACATGTCGAGTATATGGAGATTGTTCTTCACTGTCACAATAGAAGCTCATTCATCAGAGATTATTAATCTCTTATCTAATCTCTCATCCCTTTCTACATCCTCACCCAAATCGAATGACCGAGTATATGGAGATAGTTAATTGTTGTTGTGAGTTGAGGAGTGATTGTGAGGATTGAAGATTGACTTTGAGATTCGAGTGATTGTGAGGAGTGTTGGTAGCGATGGGGGTTCCGTGGTGGTGATGTCGTGGATTTAGCCGGATCTAGCCGAAAACCAACACCACGAATCGTGGATCTAGCCGGATATATTGGTGGTGGTGGTGGGGGTTTCGTGGCGGTGGGGGTTTCGTACTGCTAGTACACGTTTGTAACATCCAGTTTTGTGATATGGGTGGGAGTGGGATGGAGTTGAATGAGGTTAATGTTGTTGTTGTTAGGTGGTTTTTTAGGAAATAATTGTGAAGATGAAGAACAAGATTGAATCTTTTGTTGATTAATGTTGTTGTTGTTGTACTTTTGGTTGTAAGATTTTTGGACATCTTTTATGTGTTTGTGTTTTTACTGCTGCTACTTTTAAAATCATCTTTCAAAACGTTAGCTTTTTGTTATGAAGAACAAGATTGGATCTGGGTTTGTTTATGGTTGTTGTACTATCTGCTACTTTTTATATATGGTGGTGATTTTAAAAGTTTTTGTTATGAAGAACAAGATTGGATCTGGATTTTAAAAGTTATATGGTGGGGTTCAAAAGCTAACGTTATGAAGAACAAGATTGGATCTGGGTTTGATAATGTGGTGGGGTAGATGTTGATGAAGGAAGGGCATTTTTGTCATTGTACATAATTATCCGAGGGTATTTTAGTCATTTCACGTTTTTTTAACTGGTCAAACTAACAGTCAACATAAATTTGGACCAAACCCGTTACGGGTCAGCGAAAATGGACGAAACCCGACACGTTTGAAACTATTGGACCAAAACCGTTATACCCGGTAAACCACGAGGACCAAAAATGTAGTTTACTCTTATTATTATAAAGAGTATCATAATAACAATTAAACAAAATAGCAAGCATTAATTGGATCTAATTAAATTGATCCAGACCTAAATCTTTTTCAAAACTTAATTAATTATATAATCAATCTAATAGAAATTGAAAACATATAAACAAAAACAATCAATATATAAAAATTAATCGGAAAAAACAGTGATTACCTTCAAGTTTTTTTCCCCAAACGCTACACAGAGAAATTAAAGAAGGGTTCGCTTTATATAAAGTGTGTATATAAACCTTGAGAATTATCGACTAAATTAGGATTTTTTTTAATGGATAATTCACACCAATAACAAGATTCGTTAGCTGCATTATTTCCGCACCGCTCACACGAACACTTGGAACAACTAAGATTATCACCCACAGGACCTTTACAATGAAAACAAGTATAGCCGAGTGATGACATAAGAATTAAACGGATAGAGAGGAATTAGAAGAATATTTTTGAGTTTTTATGATTTAAAAACATTTTGAAAAAGAAACAAAAAGGAAAATAAATCTTGAAAATAAAATATTTTTGGATTTTTTATTACAATCTTTTTGGTGGATCGTTTGATCAACCGTACTCGTTTCTTTCAAAACTACGCGCAGCGTGGCGTAAGAGAAGAATAGATCTCTTTTCGGCTTGCAATTTAATGTCAAAGCCTAACTAGAACCCCGTGTACAGGTTGTAGTAAAGAAATAATCCAAGTAATGTTTAACTTAACGATTTCTTTTGTTGTTTATTGAAATGGTTTACAACACTTTCAATAAAGTGAGGATGTTTTATTATTTTTATTTATTTATTTATTTTTTTTTATTTTTTTTTTTTTTGGTAAACACTTTTGGAAAAGTGTTTTGTTTTGTTTTTATATATATTCACAAAAACGAAAACTTTCACAAAGAATGGTTTTCAAAAACATGAATGGACAAACGAGATTTAAAATCAAGTTGTAATTTATTTTCAAGGAAACACAAGTGGAGTATGTGTAACCCGGTTCGTTATCCCCGATGAAGGATGAATGGAATTCGTGAGATCGGGTTTGTGAATCGTGTTTGAAAATGAGAACGAAATTATTTGGAATTGGTTTGATTAAGTAACGTACAATTATGGGAAGCAATAAATAGGCTAAGGAAATCTTAAAACTACGGGAAACATAAAATAGGATAAGGGAAACTTAAATCTACGAAACATATAATATCAAAACGCAAAAATAAATAAAAACGTAATCAAAAACGGTAACTACGCGAATCTAAAAACGTGAAATTAATAAAATACTAACTCTAAGGGTGCAAAACTAATTTTCCTAAATCCTAAATGACAAAAGAAAATTTTGAAAAAAAAAATTATAATTCTCGACTTTTATTTTCTTTTCTATGAATTAAAGACTTAATTTAAGAAGTAAATTGATTAAAAATATTAAAACTATTCTAAAAATTATGAAATTATTTTTGGGAATACTTTATGTTAAAACTGACCTAGGAAAAATAAGAAAAATGGGAGTGCTTATGTAATAAGCAGAAAAATAAGCAAACAGTCTACATAAGCTAAAATAAATAAGTAAAACAAAAGTATTAAATAAAGCTAAATTAACACTAATAACACAACATGTCCCTAGGCATACTGGTAAGTCTGAATGTGTGTGAGCCCAGAAACTAGGGTTCGAATCCCACTCCTGACCTTTTTGCTAAAGTATTTAATTTTTTTGCTTTTCTCTTTACCAGCTTATAAAGGACATTAAATTAAGTTATTTTTACAACTAGGGGATTTACTGAAAACAAACAAATAAGTCAGAAATGGGAGCAGATCAGCAGGCAATGAAAAGAGAGGAAATAAGCTAAAAATATAGAATAAAAGAACTGATAAGCTATAAGTTATAAGACTGAATAAATAAGTAGTTCACATACCTGAGAACTAGAAATCCACAACTCAGGCAAAAAGGGACTCACATTCAGCTTAAAAATAAGCTGAGAATGTGTGCTGATGTACTGATATGCAGGGCAGATTTGTCCAACAAGGGCAACTTTGAAGCTTAATTTTAAGCTGAATATGAGCTCAAAGATGGAATTATTGAATGAATCATCAAACTACAACATCCCAAGTCTCAGAACTATGAAGATCAACTATAAAATTCCACAAATCATCACTTCAAATTGGATTAAAAAAAGGGTAGCAGACTGCTTATGGGGTGTGACGAGTCTGCTATGCAAAGATGTAACAAAACAACTCCAGGCTCAATTAGACTTAACCAACTACTAGATATCACTAAATAACTCTAAACCAACCTTGACCCAAGAGTCAATGAACAGTCAAAGCTGGTTTTGACCCATTTAGATGCTAATGCCAAACAGTCCTTGTAGGGACTGTTTTGGTATTTTTAACTAGACAAGGCCAAGATAAGCTATAACTCTAACAAGTAAAGATGCACTTAACTCTAATAAGGCTAGAAAAACATTTTAAATCAGAGGTTAAGCTCTGAGGATAAGATAATAAGCAGTTTACTAAATTTTGACTTAGTTTGACTTATTTTTGAGTTTTGAGATAAAAACTAAATTAAGCAATAATAAACCAACAATAAGCTGTCATATGCTTATATTAGCTTATTTAAACTGGGAAAAAGAAGCTTTTAAACTTGAAACACCACTAAATTTGAAGTACAGGATTAACTGAAAAACTCAAAATTCCATTAACATAGAAATTGGAACAATGCTGAAAACTTTAAGAACTAAATAGCTTAAATGAACTTAAATTACATATTCGAACTGAAATTGAGACAGAAAAATTAATGTAACTACTAAGACGACTAAAGTTACACTACTAATGGTCTAAAACTGTGACAGTTATCTCTTTGTGTCTTCTTCTCATTAAATAGATATCCAAAAAGCATCCTTGATCAATTCCGAGCAAATCCCACCTCCAATTAGATTCTATTCAATCTCCTCCGTTGGTTTCACTTTTGGCGGGAAAAGTTGTTTTAAGCTTTTACAGCTTAGCAGGCCACGTGGGGCACGTGGGTGAGCCATATGGAGTTGCTGGAAGAGTATGGGAGTGATGGGAGGAGGGAGGTGGTTTGCAGGCTGTCAGATAGTGGGGTGAGTGAGGAAGGAGAGGGAATAGTACCATAGGGCGCGTTTTTATTATTTTGACCGTGTTGACTTGTTGACTGACCCTTGTTTGACCCAGGCTTTTTAGCTAATATGAAATGGTGGGCTTGGGGTATTTGGATTGGGCTGGGATAATGGAATGGGTATTTAGTTTGTGTGATTGGGTTGATTTGTGGGTTTTATTTGAGTCCAGTGAAGTAGTAATTTAGGATTGTATATAAACTAACTTCAAACTTTAAGGACCAATTCTGCCAAGTACGAAAATCCAGGGACCAAACTTGACATTTTTGCAAACATACTCCAAGGACCAATCCTGACATTTGGATATTCTTCAGGGTTGACTTTTGACAATTTGAGCATAATTGTGGTCCAAACTCGTAAATTCCATTCCCGGCATCGGCTTTTGACAACTTTCCAATCTCGTACTCGGTTTTGTCCATTTTGTGATCGTTTTAGTCCGTTTTCTCAATATCCGTACCTGCAAATGTAAAAACACAAAAACACAATATATTTGGCATATTTGGTTAGTTTTTGGTCTTTTTGGTCCGTTTAAATAGGATAAATATATGTGTAATTTAACACATAACAATGACCTTCATCAAGAGCTTTAAGACTAGTAATAATAGTATTAAATCTAGCAAAAACATTATCAATAGATTCATCTTCCGAAATGGAAAATTGTTCATATTGTTGCACAAGAAGATCTATCTTGTTCTCTTTGACTTGATTATTACCTTGGTGAGTGACTAACAAAGTTTTCTAAATATCTTTTGCCGTATTACATATGAAAATTCTTTCAAATTCTTTTTTTGGCAAAACATTATAAATCATCATTTTAGCTAGTTTTCTTTTAAGTTCATCACTTTGTTTACTATAAGGAACTATTTCATCCCTTTTAGTTTTCGGATCCTTTTGAATCGGTTGAAAGTCACCCTCGGTAATAATATGCCAAAGATCAATGTCTTTTGATTTCACATACGTTTCGAATCTTGTTTTCCAATATATAAAACAATCGGTTTCGAAAAGTGGTGGTCTTTGCATAGATTGCCCTTCTTGATATTTGTCGGAATCCATTGATCGATTCAAGTTTTAAAATACAATTTACTTTAAAATCTTGACTGACCTGGCTTTGGTACCAATTGTGGAAAACTAGAAGGGGGTTGAATAGTTTTACCGGTTTTTAATTTGTTTCAAAACGTTACTTTTGAAAAACTTTGATTCGAATATTATGATTAATTAATCAACACCAATATGAGCACCAAAATACACTATCTAATGTAAATAATGAATGTAAAGAAAAGAGATGGAAAGATCAAACCGGGACAAGGAGATTTATAGTTGTTCGATCCGAAGCTCTTCTTCGCCCTACTCCACTCCCCGAGTACCACACTCGAGAGTTTCAAGCACTATGTCAACAAACCTCCCTTCAGGCGGAGAAAACCGTACAACGTCGCTTATCCTAATTTCCGACACTAAGCTAGATGTCGAGTACTAATCTTAGCTAGTACCAATCTACCACGATCCACACGATCCTTTCTACTTCACACAATCAACACACTAGACTCGATCTACCCTTGATCCACTTGATCAACACACTAGCTCACAAGCTACAAGAGATATTTAATATCTCTACAAGATCACAATGATCTACTCTTACAAACTCTCAAAAGAAAAATGAACTTGATGTATGCTAGAATACAACAAGTGTGTAACAAATGTTACAAGTGCACTAACTACAACTACAACACTTTGTATCTTCTTTGATACCTTGTGTTCTTCTCTTGCACTAGTAGAGGAATGAATGTGATCACTTGGTTGGATGATTGGATCACTCTTTAAACAAAAGAAAACTAAACTAAATGATCAAGAAGATAAGATGTGATAAGAGTATATGTGTGAAAAGGGATGCCCAAAAACTATGAAGAGGGCTGGTATTTATAGGCAGAAAAATTCTAGCCGTTATGAGGACACGGTACCACTAAATCACCCACGGTACCACTAAATTTAGTGGTACCATGCCAGACAAAAATGCTCCTCTTTTTGTCTTTAGTAGTAAAAATTTATTTGGGGAAGTTTGGAGCTGATTTTGGGGGGGGGGGGGGGGGGGGGGGAAATAGCTGTTATGTTATTTAAACTTATTTTTTCAATAAAACATTTCTTAGTTATTCAAAAATAACTTGTAAAGTATATTTTTGAAAAAATATTTTGTCACATTAAAAATGTAAAGTTTTAAACACAAATTCACTTCTTTGATCATTTGCCAATTTGTAAATTTGTTTGTGCATACCTAGAGTGATTTGCGTAGAAATGAGATCTTTCGACTAAAAACTTGTTTACGTTAAGTTTAACGTAACGTATTCTCACATTTTGTCATCCTCAAAACGTAAAGTTATTGAAAAATATAAATAACATTTTTAGAACATTATTTGCATCAACAAACTTTAATTTGAATATTTTCCAGCTTTTCCCTCCACATTACTAGTCTTTCAAAAAGGTTGCCATGCTTCCAATTTAGCTTCTTCATATGGTATTTAATTGCCTTCAACTTTTTGACCAATTTGTATGAACATTGCATTCTTTTCCATCTATATCAGCAAACTCAGGCTTATCTGCAATATAGTTAGATTTTAAAAGCTCTATATATGTTTAGAAAAAATTGTTGTAACTTGTACATAAAAGAAAATTTTATTATTCCAAGGGTACTATGATATAAGGGTGCTCACGGTCTAAAAACCGGACCGGACCGACCAAAACCGGACCGGACCGAGACCGAGGTACGCAAAACCCTAGACCGAGACCGGACCGAATGTGGTCGGTCCGGTCGGTCTGGTCGATCCGGTCCGATTGCTCACCCTTACTATGATATATGTTTTTGGGAAATTGATTTTTGAGTGTTTTGTTGTTATATACAAAAAGATAATCAAGTGTAATATTCGTTGGTCACGTCGGTTGAATTTGTAACTGGCATACTAGAAGCTAATCTCCGCTCTTCACATCCTACATCGGGCATTATGCTGTGTTTAATTTATGCTAGGCGCATATTTACTTTGTCTCCATGGCAGCTATTGGATTTGTGTTATGCTGTGTTTAATGATGTTGGTCAGCTCAACTTGCCCAGGCCTATCATTTAACTTAAGTTTTGGTTTCAAGTTTTAGATATGTATTTGTAGATGTCCTCTGAAGTACTACAACTTGAATTTTAACTCATTTGCGAACTGTTGGGTAACTTGATATATGATGTGATTTTATATGCTGGTGAACATCACGTTTGTATTCCTACGTACAATATTTGGAACAACACACATGTATTGTATAAAGTTCTCTCCCCAAAAGGCCAAAACGACTACATATGTTTTAAGGATGATTTCGCCTATTTTCTTTTAATGTTATCAAGAAATAATGGATCTCATTTTTCGAGTTACTAGCTACATGGACAACCAAATTATCAAGTTCGATTTACTTGTCATAACAATCGAATTACCTTTGTAAAAGTAAAACATGAATTATATTTACAAACTTGGGTCCAACACAAACAACTAATCAATTTTTTTTCAAGTAACAGGCTGATTATTAACCTTCAAGAGAAGCGGCCAATAAGAACAAAGCGGACTATTTTCCAAAGAAGCGGCCAATGAGGAAGCTTAGCAAGGTCTCCTCTGGTTGAGTCTTAATAGGAGTAGATGGACCTCTGAGAGCCTCCACGGCCTCCATCATTTCTTCTATGTTCACTAGTTTACACCGACACTTCCAGTTGAAATACCCACAATTGGTGCATGTATTTGATGCCTCCCATTCTCGCACTTTCTTCATTGATTGCATAAACTTCTCATCAGATAGTTGAGCTGATTTCGTAAACCAAAAAAGATTAACATAAATAACATGACAAAACAACATACTCAAAGAAATTAAACAAAACGGTAAAATTAATCATACCATCATCCCAAAGATTAGGTGGTGAAAAACCTGGCATCGACAGTAATATGGAGCGCGCCTTGCGTGTTTTTTCTTTCCGACGTTCTAAATAGTCTACAAGCAATTCACCCATTTATACATATTATTTTTATCTATGAGAAAATTAATAAATAACGCCAATATGCCAACAACAAAAAAGTAAAACAAATCAGTTGTAACTAACCAAGAATGAATTACAGCTTGATTTAATATACATTGAAGAAGAAAAGGTATTGAAAAGAAAGTCGATAAAAATTACCATCACCAGTAAGATAATCCTTGTTCTGGTTGTGATGATTACACGATGGCTTTTGGAGGTAATTTGGTTCTGCATGTACAATTGAAGAAAAAATCAATTTCAATAATTATTTTCAGTAGTTCCTACAATCATCAATTCATCATACAAATAATTTGTGACGATATATGTGCACCAGATTGTAATCATTTCTGAAGATTCTACTTCTTAATATCACAACTCGACTCTAAAAACTACGACTGCCCTATGATCAAACAAAGACATCGTTGTGTGAAAATTCACTAGACTAAGATAAATCATTGGCCTCCAAACACATTATCACTAAGGGCAATCACTCATTGGAAGACATGAAACCGGCTTTAAACCAGCCGCGACCACGACCCTTTTTACAATGCAAACGACAAACCTGACCATACCCACTAAGACCATTAAACAATCCGACTGAGTGGGCGCGTCCTAGACCCCCTCAACAGCCTAGTACACATATCCGAACACACACAATGTCAACATCTTGACGCTGAAACCAAACCCGAAACTCGAGATCTAGACCATGAAACCGTAAATTAAGATCTGAACAACAAGCGGCACCAAAACGATATCCGAACCATGCATACAAGAAGAAAAGGTAAAACAATCATTTGTAACTAACCAAAAACAACTAAAGTTTGATTTAATATCATATATATTAATATTTGGTATTTCAAACTAATAACATAAATTAACAATAATTAAAAGGTAAGTAAACAAAGTACTGAAAAGAAAAGACAAGGAGATAATATCAAACTTACCATAACCATCGAGATTCTTCTTCTGGTCATGATGATTAGACCATGGGAACTTCTGAAGTTGGTTTGATTCTGCAAGTAGATTTGCAGATAAAACACAATAATTCAACTTAACAATCACTTTCAGGATTCTTAAAAGTAGCATAAAATTTTATAATTGTTTCTCAATATGGAAGTTGAGTTCAGGGCCAATTCTATTAGCATGTTAAAAAAAGTGTTTTGACACCCTTGATACTATAGTATAAAAGCGGTGAACGCGTTGTTAGAGAAAAGATTGGGTCCTTTGCAGACTTGTTTTGTAGCTCACTTCCATGAAAACGGAAAAATATAGAAATCAACATGGAACAAAAAAGAGGTAACGTACCAACAAAGTCAACAGCATCGACGTTCTTCATCTGATATTGAGGAATAGAGGCAACATCCATTTTTTCAATTGGTTTGATTCTATATGCAAGAATTCAAATGAATGGAAATTCTTATTGTATCCAAGAAATTAGTAGCAACGAAATAAATTATTGATAATATAATAGAGATACCAACCACTTAAATCATAAACTTGGGGATTTCAACTAATCTTTATGTATATCGGTTTCAACATTGATAAGCAAAAACTTAAAACTTTATTATATAAAGAGTATCATAATAACACAAACTTATATCTGAATGTTATGAAAAGACAGAATAACAGATACATAAGCACTATTAATCTATCAACATTGTTGCCAAACACTTGATAAGCAAAAACTTAAACTTTATTATATAATCAATCTTTTTCATAATAACAATTAAACAAAATAAGCAAGCATTAATTGGTCCAGACCTAAATCTTTTTCAAACCTTAATTAATTGCATAATCAATCTAATAGAAATTGAAAACATATAAACAAAAACAATCAATATAAAAAAATTAATCGGAAAAAACAATGATTACCTTGAAGAAGAAGAAGAAGTTTTTTTTCTTTTATTTTTCCCCAAACGATACACAGAGATTGAAGAAGAAGGGTTCGCATTAGTATATATACTGTATTATAGATTAGTCGGATTCTTGCTTGCGTCAATTTGACGTCACAAACGGAAGCCCAACATTTAGCCCATGTGGCCCAGGTCCAGCTGGATATATGACAAAAATCAATTTGGCTGATTGGGCCTTTCTATTTCTGTGTTCATTAACCCAATCCAAAAAAACAAACAATAACACTATACATATGGGATGGGGCCTGTTTCATTTCCCGGAACCCAATTCAAAAAAAAAAAATAAAAAAAAAAAAAAACAACCCCTATACATATCATTTTCTACTTAAGGAAAAAATATCAACAATGACCAACGACATGAAACAACGCCCCGCCGCAACGCGGCGAAACGTCGCTCACCTCGTTATATAATAAAGTGTATATATATAGAGAGAGAAAGAAGGTCGGCCTAGTAGGCTTATGGGCCTTCGTCTTGTCCACCCCACGGTTGTATCTTTTGGTGGTGTTGGGCTGCCCAATTATCTCGTATTTAAACATTTAAACTTGATAATCGCATAACAACATACTAGAAGGCGCAATACGGCAGCGGATACTCGCAGGTACCTGATCATTTGCAAAGTACCAAAATTTTGCAAAGCCTAAAAAGTAATTTTGTGCTGCCACGTGTCCCCCATTTTTCACTATTATGTGTGTTTGCGAACTAGACCACACACGCGAGTCGGCACAAGTAAACCTAATAACACGTAAAATATTGATTTTAACGAGATAACACGAACATGGACGTATTTATAATCAATTTGATTGGAAAAATTGTTTTAAAATCAGTGGAACACATTAAAATCATTTGGGAAAATGTCTCGGTACTCAAATCTATCCCGGATACGTTTTATAGGAAGTTTGGCCAAATGCCACTTCCCACCCCGTGCCCAAGTTACAACTTCAGTCATTGAGGGACATTTCACATTCAAACTTAGTCTGAGGTCTATATAAGGAAATTTATAATTCAATTAGGGTTATTACACTCACTATTTCCCCTCACAGCCGCCCCTTACCCTCTATCCCCTCTTCTTCTCCGGCAATATTTTCCGGCCAACTCCACACACCCTCACCGCCGCTCTTCTTTCTACACCACCACCACCAAACGCCACCTCCTTCACCCCTTATCCCCTTTCCCTACTGTACGCGCCTAAAAACCCCATCCCACCATTACCACGCGCCACCTAAGTGTTTTCCGACCAAGATTCATCAACATCTGAGAGTATTAAAGGTGGGTAACACCGAGTCACCCGTGGTTGTGACTCGGTGTGCAACAAATCGACCTTGTCGAGTTACATTTTCAGTTTTTAATTCGATTCGGGGGTTAAAACAAATGGGGTTTTCATTTTTATTTACTAAAAATCATCAATAAACGTTTGGTATCTTTTCTTGTTGTGTGGTTGTGTCGTACGAGGTCAGGTCATGGTTATGCCGTGAGTTTTAGCTCACGGCCGAGTCCTATTGATTATATTTGTGGATGGGTCGAGTCTTGTAGGTCGTGTATGCCTTTATTAATTTGTTGTGGCTGTTTCATTCGAAACTAGGGTTTGTTAAACCCTCGGCTTCATCAGTTATGGTTCGGATTTTTGGATTTGATATTGTTTTGATTATGTTGTTGCATATTAGCTATTTTGCGGCTGTTGGATTGTTGTTGTTGTTATTGGTTATAACATTTGCGGCTGTTAGATTGTTGTTGTTGTTGTTATTGGTAACATTTGAGGGTGTTGGTATTATTGTCAAGTAGGGATTTAGGGTAGATATGGTGATTTGTGGTACCAAGAGATGGAGCCGAGACCATTAGGGTCTCGGCCTGGATACTTTGATACTGGTTGTGGATTATTGTGTTGAATACGGGAGGCGTTGGTAGATAACGTGCCGTAGGATTTTTGGCCGTTAAAATTTGTTGGTGGTTGGTTGATATTGCGGCAATGTTGATATAATTATATATTGAATCATGTTGTTTGAGCCAAAAGAGATATTGCGACAAATATTTTTTGAGTTATTATCCATTTCAAGTCACGAGTCCAAGTTTCATTATTCTCGGGTCAAATAACCAACCATATTAGTTCAATATCAATCATTAGTTTCAAATATCTCTTTTGGCTTGTCAAGGCCACAACGAGACTAATAAGTCTCGACGACTCTCTTTTGGCTCAAACAACATGATTCAATATATAATTATATCAGCATTGCCGCAATATCAACCAACCACCAACAAATTTTAACGGCCAAAAATCCTACGGCACGTTATCTACCAACGCCTCCCGTATTCAACACAATAATCCACAACCAGTATCAAAGTATCCAGGCCGAGACCCTAATGGTCTCGGCTCCATCTCTCGGCACCACAAATCACCATATCTACCCTAAATCCCTACTCGACAATAATACCAACAGCCTCAAATGTTACCAATAACAACAACAACAACAATCTAACAGCCGCAAATGTTATAACCAATAACAACAACAACAATCCAACAGTCGCAAAAGAGCTAATATGCAACAACATAATCAAAACAATATCAAATCCAAAAATCCGAACCATAACTGATGAAGCCGAGGGTTTACCAAACCCTAGTTTCGAATGAAACAGCCACAACAAATTAATAAAGGCATACACGACCTACAAGACTCGACCCATCCACAAATATAATCAATAGGACTCGGCCGTGAGCTAAAACTCACGGCATAACCATGACCTGACCTCATACGACACAACCACACAACAAGAAAAGATAACAAACGTTTATTGATGATTTTTAGTTAATAAAAACGAAAAACCCATTTGTTTTAACCACCGAATCAAACTAAAAACTGAAAATGTAACTCGACAAGGTCGAGTTGTTGCAAACCGAGTCACAACCACGGGTGACTCGGTGTTACCCACCTTTAATACTCTCGGATGTGGACGAATCTTGGTCGGAAAACACTGAGGTGGCGTGTGGTGATGCTAGGAGGGGGTTTTTAGGCGCATACAGTAAGGAAAGGGGTGAATGAGGTGGCGTTTGGTGGTGGTGGTGTAGAAAGAAGAGCGGCGATGAGGGTGTATGGAGTTGGCCGGAAAATATTGCCGGAGAAGAAGAGGGGAGAAAGGGTAAGGGTGCGGCTGTGAGGGGAAAGAGTGATTGTAATAACCCTAATTTAATTATAAATTTCCTTATATAGACCTCGGACTAAGTTTGAATGTGAAATGTCCCTCAAGGACTGAAGTTGTAACTTGGTTGCGGGGTGGGAAGTGGCATTTGGCCAAACTTCCTATAAAATGTATCCGAGATAGATTTGAGTACCGAGACATTTTCCCGAATGATTTTAATGTGTTCCACAGATTTTAAAACAATTTTTCCAATCAAATTGATTATAAATATGTCCATGTTTGTGTTGTCTCGCTAAAATCAATATTTTACGTATTATTAGGTTTATTTGTACCGACTCGCGTGTATGGTCTAGCTCGCAAACACACATAATAATGAACACATAAACTAAATAAATAGATCATATCGAGCTTAAGGTCGAGTAAGGTCCTGGAAAATTCGAGGTTGTTATAGTCTACCCCCGTTAATTAGAATTTTGTCCTCAAATTTCAATTGACTGAGAGCCTGAGCTTATTCAGATAGTATTCACCCTTCGATTTGGTTGCACACAGGAAAGTAAGGGTGTGGGTGTCAATCCAAATAGTACCGGGTGCTACCTCCCGATTGGTACTATCAATACTTCCTAACCTCTAGAAATCACACAAATGAAACCACAGAATAATCACACAGTAAGGCAAGCTTTCCCGTCCTTGAGTAAAGTCGTCAAAAACCTTAGGCATCTTTTGGGTAGTTTATGTTGAGCCTCAACTGAAATCTAAATTAATCCAATAACTCATCAAACAAGAACTGTCATGAGATTAAGCTAAACCACAAGTTTAAGCCCAGTAACAACCTGAATTCATCTTAATCTCACAACTCATCAAACAAGAACTGTCATGAGATTAAGTTAAGCAACAAGTTAGACCTAACCTTAAACTACGTAACAACTTGAACCTAACTTAACTTCACAACTCATCAAACAAGAACTGTCATGAGATTAAATTAAGTATCAAGTTGTAAGATAAGAAACTCAACATTTTTGAATGATTGGCTCAATTCTTGGATCGCTTTCAAATAAACAACTAGTAGATATCCAAAGAGAAGATTCAACTAAGAAGGATGTGCATTCATGTTTCCTCCAAAATCAATAGTGCGTGCCCTAAGTAGGTCTCCTAATGTTAGATAGTATGCTCACCCTGACCATCGGTCTAGGAATGGTAGGTCGTACTCCAATCTAACTGTGTTCCTAATGTGTCCTATAGTGTCTACCAAAATCACGATGTGAATCGTCAACCACGATTCGATATAATAGGTAAAGCGCTCCTCATGTATGTCGCTCTAATTGGATTTCTTATCCTTGGATACTACGGAGGCATTAATCAAACCAAAGGACTTAACCTGAAAACTCGAAATGCCTGTATATCGTTCTTAACACGGTTTTAGGGTTGTCAGTCTTGTACACTCTCGACTAATGATATTCGGATTCGGAATCTTTCTTCGAGAAGTATCGCATATCATGAAATTTGTTCCGCTCTGGGAGTTAAGTTTATGAGAAGCTCAATTCGTCAAGGAGAGGTGAATCATGTTAGATCTTTACGAAGTACTCCAAGGAAGTCTTAAACACGCGAGGTATCTTTGGGTTTCTGCTCGCCCTACTAGGCGCAATGAAATAGGTGGTTTTATAGTAACTATCGAGTGATTAGGCTTCATGAAATGCCTCATCCATTCTTGAGCAAAATCATTTAAAAATTTTAAGCTAAGTAGCAACTTTAAAGTTAATCTCACATCTCATCAAACAAGAACTGACATGAAATTAAGTTAAAAGTTGTTAAAAAGCTTACTTTTTTTTTAAGAAGAAAAATTTTAGTTAAAGTTTAGGGTTGCTCAAATATGAACGGGTGGCATTTCAGCACCCAAAGGTCTTGCTACCAGGTGGTGGAGATTTTAACTATCTTATCGGTTTCTACCTTTTTAGTCATACACTATATCAATCTCATAACTAAGAGCTAGGACACTAAGCTTCACCTTTAACAGAGGCGTGAACTAAATGGAAACAAATCTATAATCGATGTCAGAATCAAACAATATGATAGTCCAATATCCGTTTAAGGAGAACATACCCGTCACGAGGTTCGGGTTCTGGCGTCCTTCTTCAGCGTTCATCACGAATACCCGCCCACGAGCTGGGTTACCATTGTTTTCAGTGTTTCCATTAGTCATTAGGGCCTCATTCTGGTTATTCTGCACTTGCTCTTGTGCCCTATTCAGCTTAGGACACGTGTTTCGGAAATGATCCGGGCTTCCGCACTCATAATGTAGCAACCGCAAATTTTCAGGTCCTTACTCAACCTTTAAAGCTCAAAATAATTTATTTTTGAAGGTACATATTTATCTTGCGTATAACTTTTAACTAAACTGCACGAACTGAGAGAGCAAGCCGCACGCGTATCGACACCCCGTTAGTCATGACAAAAGTCAAATAAATAAAATTTTGAGTCAGAAATAATATTTATATATCACTTTTATAAAAACACTCAAAACCATATATTACGTATTCTTCTAAAGACGTCCAACCGGGACACCGCGGCACACGTTTAAGCTCAAACGGGACACGAAATACAAAATTAAAAAAGAAATATATATATATATATATATATATATATATATATATATATATATATATATATATATATATATATATATATATATATATATATATATATATATATATATATATATATATGATGCGTGGTTTTGCGACCTTACAACAGGTTTTACCTCTCAAGGGATCTCAAGAGGCTTGCAATCCCCACCAGGCAGTGTACCTGACCGATGTAGTATAGTGAAGTGGCAAGTACCGGGGGATTGATCGTTCTCTAGGGGAATAGTGTCGTTAGGATTGAAAAACTACTCTAATAGGTCTAAGGGTGAGGAAAGATTCTTTTTGTATTTTTTATAATTTTATGAAAGCAAGTAAAATCTCGGGTTTGAAGGAGTGGGCGGAATTAGTTGCTAGTCAACTAACCCAAATGACTACAGATGCAAATAAAATAAAATAACTGAAAATGAAAAGGTTGTGAAACTTATATGGAGAGAAATGTGTTTACTTAGATTTCCTTACTCCCTAACTATCTTTTACCGGTTGATTAGTGTGTATTAATTGCGTGGATGACGGGTGTATTCCTTAATACCAATCGTGGGGTGGCGTACGTACTTCCCCAACTCTACAAGCTCCTACTTCACTCCTATGTCGAGCCGGCTAAGAAGCTCCTAACATGGGATCACTAGAATTCGCTCATGCATTAAATACAACCATAAAAACCTTAGTACGCATTGGTTCATGTTTCTTAAGACGTTCAAGCAAGTTACCGAATAGGAGGTTAGCCAGTTTTTTTAAGCCTAACATCGATAAACAATCATCCAATACAATTAATAACACACTAATAACCAATAATCAATAGTTAGGTTTCATTAGATCTAAGCAAACACAAGATAAATCTAGCCTAGCATGTTAATTAAAAGACAAGAACAAGATATAATCAAACAACACATAGACATATTGATTGATTAAATGATTACTTATCTTCAATTAAACATGGGAGATCCAAGGGTATAAAAACCCTTAAAAATGGCAGAAATTCGTCTTAGGGTTTCTCCTCACAAAGTTGCACACTAATGACTAAAAATTGCAAAACTATATATAGAACTTAGTGGCTGACGGCGTCACGTTATAGATCTTGACGCCGTCCCTCTTTAGTCCTCCAAAATCCGCTCTGGCTTATCAAGGGTTGACGCCGTCAGAATAGTGCTTGACGCCGTCTCTCTTTAACTTAAACCGTGATGGCCTTGATCACCTTAAAGGGTGACGCCGTCAGACTTTCCATTGTAAAACTCTCTGGCGCGTCACGTGTATTTTTCATATCCACCTCTTTTGCCAAGCCATGACGCCGTCAGGAGCAATCCTTGACGCCGTCAAGTGTACTTTTCCAGCAGCTTTGGAGACTTTGTCGTTTTCTTCACTTTTATGCTCCAAAAACGTCCAAAATGCTTCCTTTTCCAGATTTCTTCTCCAAAGTACCTAAAATGACAAAAGGAACGATTTAGGGCAATATTTGATCAAATAAGTACGATTTAGGGCTTAAATAACCCCCTAAAAGCGGTACACTTTTCGCTTCATCAAATACCCTTACACTTTAGATTTGCTTGTCCTCAAGCAAATGCGCTTTTATTCAAATCAAAATACAAGTTAGGGGTCATTTAATGCTAATATAAAAGTAATTACAACAAATAGTCGTTCCACTTTAATCATAATAAGCACGGAGATTACAAACTAGCACCTCACAAGTAGTGTTTAGATACTCACATCTCTCAGGTGTCATAAAAGTATATCTCATAAATGAAAACGGATAATATCTCTCACTACCTGTCATAGCAAATAGATTACCATAGGCTTGGGAAAGGATCAAAAACCTCCTCCACTAGGCGTAAGCACCTAAGATAAACTATCAAAGAGGGCTTTTACATGGGTTATAACGTGAGGTGTAGGGATATGATAAACACGGTTTTGTTGGATAAGGGATATTTTACTGGTGGCGAGTTAAAGATCTTGATTAATTACATGTACAAAATGGCGTTGCTAAGCCAAGACTAGACTCGACTTAAGCTAAAAACAAAATAACAAAAACATAAAATGAAACGGGATGGTAGTCCGTATGTTTTTTCTACTTTTCTTTTTCTCATTTTTTTGTTTCTTTTTTTTGATTTTTTTTTTCAATACACTCTTGCCCTACCATCCAAAATAATAAATCATAGGGGCGTTGCATTCCCCTTACACTTGAACTTTTACATAACTTTACAAATAACTATTCTAATGACTCGAATTAAGATAATCGAAACACTTGGAGTACTTTTAAAATATTTAGCACATATGGGGGTAATAATGTTCTTCTTCCCCATTACTCCGTTACACTAGTACTTTACCCATGAGTCCCAATCGTCCCAAAACAATATGTACAAGGATATGACTCGACTTAGCAACCATGTAATCAATTAGATAATTAACTTGGGGTTTAAACAAATGTTGTCACAATAATGCACTAAAAATTAGTGCATACAAGGTAGGCTAAGGCGATTTAGGTGTACATTTAAGTGGGGTGTAAACAAATTCTTCCTTTAAGTAAAATGCTTAAAGGTCGAAACGAAAAGATAGGCTCTGAGGGGTGTACTAGGGGTATCGTGTACCAAAAATGGGTACAACGCAAAGGGTGTGGGAGAATTACTTGACCAGTGTAGCCAATGTAATTATAACAAAAACACAGGTGTAAAACAATGGGTTAATCCTAATGCCTCTTATCATGTAGTAAATCTAACTACACGAATGTAGTCTCACTTGTGGCCTCGGAATGGTCCTAATGCAAGTTCTAGAATCTAAGTGCTACCGGTACACACATCATAGCATAAATGCTTTTCCTACCAATTCTAGGGGCGAACCTCACATATTTGGGGGTGGAAAATTTTTTTAGTGGTACGGTTTTGTGCTAGTCATATAACTCCTATCCATGAGACGCTCATTAAGATCAAAGTTTCACTCCTATATGTTGTAAAAAATTTTAAATTTGGCACTAAAATTGCCCTAACAAGTATTTATCTCAGTTTTATTACACATCTACCATCAAACAAACAAAAATCAAGCGTAATAGCATTCTCTAAAGTATCGTACTTTACCCCCCCCCCCCCCTTACACTTAAGATGAACATTGTCCACAATGTTCAAATAACAAGATGTAAAAGTAATAAGGTAAAAGAATGAAATCAAATACTCCCCTGATTCGTTTGGTGGATAAAGAGGTAACATGGTTAGATCTTCTTCCAAGAGAAAGTAGAAGCTCCAAGACTAATGCATCGCCAAAAGCTTGATTCCACATACATCTCCTTGTCCAAAATAACCTGTTAAACCTGAGAAAACAAACACGAAAACCTGCATAACATCGGCGGGATAAATTCTATATAAGGATATAATGCTTGTGGAATGATTATTTTGCAGATTCCTGGAGTTTATAAGTTAGAGATTTAATAAAACTTTTTATGAAAACAAAACTTTCAAAAATTTCAGAAAATTAAAACCTGACGCCGTCAGAAATGATCTGACAGAATTCTCATGTTAAGTTTCCGGAAAATTTCTGGAAAAACCTATACCTTACTTCCTGGAAATCCTGCAAAACATCATTATGACTCGATACAAGCATTTGACTCAAACAATTACTAATATGTATGTTAATTTAATATTGTTATGATTCATGTTCATTTGTTCTAATAAACCGATTTGGATTTCCCTTACACTTATCTTTTGCAAAATACCTTTATATGTAGTTAAGACGAAGTTAAAAACAAGATAAAGCATTTTCACAATTTAGTTTTGAACATGAATCAATAATAATAAAAATTAAACATACATACGGAAGCAAATAAAATCAAACAAACAAATAAATAAACACACAAAGCAAATAAAGCTTGGGTTGCCTCCCAAGAAGCGCTTGTTTTTGTTCGAGTCACGAGCCTGACTCTACCCTTATTTAACGGAAATAGGGGAGGTTTTCCCTACACTTAGGATTAAGTGTGGGTGAAAGTAGCGATACACACCCTTAGGGTGGAAATATGCCACGTGAGGAAAGAGTGACGGGTGAATTATATGCTCAAAGGTGCGGGATCCTATCATCATAACCTTACCTAATTCAATTGGGTTAGTGGGCGGATTAAGATTTTCTCCTAGAAAGGGATCATCTTCTATCAACTTCGAGAGACTCCAAGTTAAGAATCCACTTTGACCTAATAAACTCGGTTTAAACCCATAATGTTTCTTGTGATCAATCATAAATGGGTGATGTAAGTATGTAAGGTCATGGTTCACTCCTATGTTAGCTTCCTCTCTACAAGGCCTAGAGTCTACTACCTTAATCTTAACATTACCCGGACTACATGGTTTGATGGGTGGATCGGGACCTAATTCAATTCCTAAGTTCACATCTAAGGATGGAAGATTAGGTAACGGTTTTGGTTTAGGCTCCGGTTCATCAAAACTAGGAACTTCCATAGAACTAAAAGAAAGGTTATGACTACAAGTATTCAAACCTATTTCTTCTAGTTTTGTTTCTTCCAAAGGTTCTACTTCAATTGGGGTTCCTATAGTCCCTTCTACTTCTTCCGGGTAAGTCACGGGCGGTGTGTATGCCTCGAATGATGGTAGGACTAGTGGGGTACTTTGTAGGTTTGTGTTATTTACCTCATCCTTCCTTGTCTCTATATCAATTATATCCACATCATGTGTTTTAGTAGAATCTAACCCAAACATGTTCCTAAGTATCTCAAATCCTTCTCTAGCCATTTCAAGTTCTAAGTCCGATTCATAAGAATCTTCCCCGATAACATGATTACTATGTTCAATTTGCCTAAAGGATTCATCATGTGTTCCTTGAGATTCAAAGTCATTGATCATAAAACCTAGGTATTTTTGCTCAATATGCTCATGTTCGGCTAAATCCTCCTCAATTGTTTCCTCAAGTTGTGATGTATACGAACCCATTAATTCATTAAACTTATGGTTCACGGTTAGGAGGCTTTCCTCAAAAATTTTCCAAAGGGTCTTATTAAAAGGAGTTGATCCTAACAATGATTGTTTAATAGAAGCCACGCATGCACATAATTCATCAAACCTATCAAACTTTATACCCATCTCCTCTTGTATATATCTAAGATCACTTAAAAATTCATTGGAACAACAGGAAGCAAATCTATCCGTGTAAAGTAATTGTTCCTCTATTGTTAATGATCTAAATGGAATTTCATCCGCCATGGTGACAAATGAAAATGGTCTTACAAACAAAGGGCACAAAGAAAAAGATAGACTAAAGAAATCTAATAAAAAGAAAAATAAAAATCTCACTAGAAAGGAATCTAGTGAGTAGACCTAATAAAATAAAAATTCAACCTAAACAATAACTATTCCCCGGCAGCGGCGCCAAAAACTTGATGCGTGGTTTTGCGACCTTACAACAGGTTTTACCTCTCGAGGGATCTCAAGAGGCTTGCAATCCCCACCAGGCAGTGTACCTGACCGATGTAGTATAGTGAAGTGGCAAGTACCGGGGGATTGATCGTTCTCTAGGGGAATAGTGTCGTTAGGATTGAAAAACTACTCTAATAGGTCTAAGGGTGAGGGAAGATTCTTTTTGTATTTTTTATAATTTTATGAAAGCAAGTAAAATCTCGGGTTTGAAGGAGTGGGCGGAATTAGTTGCTAGTCAACTAACCCAAATGAC
This sequence comes from Artemisia tridentata subsp. tridentata, assembly GCA_021014915.2. NCBI lineage: Eukaryota > Viridiplantae > Streptophyta > Magnoliopsida > Asterales > Asteraceae > Artemisia > Artemisia tridentata. The sequence continues at coordinate 20,619,498 of CP139505.1, forward strand.
TACAGATGCAAATAAAATAAAATAACTGAAAATGAAAAGGTTGTGAAACTTATATGGAGAGAAATGTGTTTACTTAGATTTCCTTACTCCCTAACTATCTTTTACCGGTTGATTAATGTGTATTAATTGCGTGGATGACGGGTGTATTCCTTAATACCAATCGTGGGGTGGCGTACGTACTTCCCCAACTCTACAAGCTCCTACTTCACTCCTATGTCGAGCCGGCTAAGAAGCTCCTAACATGGGATCACTAGAAATCGCTCATGCATTAAATACAACCATAAAAACCTTAGTACGCATTGGTTCATGTTTCTTAAGACGTTCAAGCAAGTTACCGAATAGGAGGTTAGCCAGTTTTCTTAAGCCTAACATCGATAAACAATCATCCAATACAATTAATAACACACTAATAACCAATAATCAATAGTTAGGTTTCATTAGATCTAAGCAAACACAAGATAAATCTAGCCTAGCATGTTAATTAAAAGACAAGAACAAGATATAATCAAACAACACATAGACATATTGATTGATTAAATGATTACTTATCTTCAATTAAACATGGGAGATCCAAGGGTATAAAAACACTTAAAAATGGTATAAATTCGTCTTAGGGTTTCTCCTCACAAAGTTGCACACTAATGACTAAAAATTGCAAAACTATATATAGAACTTAGTGGCTGACGGCGTCACGTTATAGATCTTGACGCCGTCACCTCGCCGTGGCTAGGGTTCCCGGATGGTCTTCCTAACGCCGTCCCTCTTTAATCCTCCAAAATCCACCCTGGCTTATCAAGGCTTGACGCCGTCAGAATAAAGCTTGACGCCGTCTCTCTTTAACTTAAACCGTGTTGGCCTTGATCACCTTAAAGGGTGACGCCGTCAGACTTTCCATTGTAAAACTCTCTGGCGCGTCACATGTATTTTTCATATCCACCTCTTTTGCCAAGCCATGACGCCGTCAGGAGCAATCCTTGACGCCGTCAAGTGTACTTTTCCAGCAGCTTTGGAGACTTTGTCGTTTTCTTCACTTTTATGCTCCAAAAACGTCCAAAATGCTTCCTTTTCTAGATTTCTTCTCCAAAGTACCTAAAATGACAAAAGGAACGATTTAGGGCAATATTTGATCAAATAAGTACGATTTAGGGCTTAAATGACCCCCTAAAAGCGGTACACTTTTCACTTCATCAATATATATATATATATATATATATATATATATATATATATATATATATATATATATATATATATATATATATATATATATATATATATATTCAAAATAAATTTTATTTTTCCTATACCATTTTGCCGCCCTGATGCGTGCGATGTGTCGTTGCGGTTTAGCAGTATTAATGCCTACTCAAGTTTTAAATTTATATTTAGCCGACTTATCAATAACACACACACACTTAACGAGCAGTGTACCCGGTCAATATGAATATAATGGTAAGTAGAGTGTCGATCACTAAGAGTGGAACGTATTATCTAGTTATTCTAATAAGTATTTTAATATATTAAGTTAGCTATACAACCTAATCTAACGCAAGGGGGTTCAGCCTGAGAGACTGGCACGATTTGGTTGCAATTAAATAATAAACTAAACCAATAGGCACGAATCAACGAATAGCACACACGTACACAGATAAATACTCGAGACAATAAGAAGGCTGTCCTGATAGATAAGTAGTTTGTCACTTGTTTTATTGCTAGTTTTATATGAAGTGTATAGTTCGATGCAACGCACCGAGATTAAGTGATTTCTCGTTGGTTCTAATCTTATCGGCGAGTAAACCCTTAATGATTACTTATGACTATCCTATTTATCTTTCTTCCTACTTTTCTACAGACGATAGAATGCATAGGCGATCTAATAAATAGGCGAGGGCAGAGGCATGGCGACCCGATCAACGCTCAGCTAGACACAGAGGTTATCAAGCACTAATAAAAGTCACCAAAGAAATCAACATATAAGCTTTAATTAATGAGAAAGCAGTTTTAAGGGAGTGCAATCTTTCCGTTGTCACATTACACAAGCCACCAATCTTGATGAATTAAAGTTTACTAACACAATAAAACAAAACTACTTAATGAATTAAACACATGCAGCACCTTCTTACAGCTCTTGTATCTTTGTTTGGGTGTGTCTTGTGCTGCCTATTCGACTGAATTCGTCCTTAGGTTTCCGTACTTCGGTCTTCTGTTTAACTTCGGAACTCTTAATTCGTCTGGTCTTTGGGGTATTTATAGTTTCTGTCTGAGGGTGAGATGCGGCGCATCTAATAAGTAGATGCGGCGCATTGACTTAACTTCGCGTGGGGTCCAAGATTAATATATTTAGGAATATTCGTACAACGCCAGAAGATGCGGCGTAACTCCATAAATAGATGCGGCGCATGTCCTCTTGTATCTTGGATCGTATCTGGTGAAATATTGATAGTGATGCGCCGTATGTAATAAGCAAGATGCGGCGCATCTGGAGCAGATTAGTCTTGATCTTGTACATTTCAGTAGACTCTTAACTTCTTGCATGTTTTGCTCCAAAATTAGTCCAAAATCGCCAAGTTTCACCAAATGCTTGTTTTTACCTGAGAATTACAAAAGTAAACGATTAAGTATCAATCCTCATACATAATATAATAAAACAAGTCAAATTAATAGGATAAATGATAGTAATAAAATGTACTTATTTGAGTTCATCAAATATCCCCCCACTTGAACTTTACTTGTCCCCAAGTAAACCTTAGAATTAATCTTATGAAAATGTATCCTAAAAGATATTAGGATTTATTTTTATATTTAAGCATGTATTCATTTTTGTCATAATCACACAACTAAACACTTAACGAATTAGAAGTAAAATAAAATATTCTGATAAAAGCAAATCTAATCGTTTAACTGTCCAGTCGCGACGAATATTCTATCATAAGCTTGGCAAGTATACACATCTCCTCCACTAAAGCTAAGGAATAACAAGTCTAAAGCGGTAAAAAGGGTTTTGAGGTTTAAGGGTTAATCATTCTTAATCTCTATCGATCTCAAATTCCAGAAAAGGCGACAAAATCACAAATACATGATCGAATCCACGAACACGATACTTGCAATTGCTCAAATCCTTAACTCGAATAGGCTAAAGATAGGTCCAAACTTCACCAATAATAATATATCAAAAAGGGCGACAAAATCATAAATACATAGCCGAATCCACGACTACGATACTTAAGATTGCTCAAATCCCTAATCTCAATAAATCAAAGGTTTGGTTGGATAAAGAATAATACAGGGTGTGGATAAATTTTGGGATATAAATTGGTGTAAAATGAAAAATAAACAAAACAAACCAATTAAAATCCTAAGTGTGGTTAATCACTATCCCAACCATCCCATGAATAAGACTCATATCATTGAATAACTCACGCTTTAACACTTGAAACACACGCTTTAGGTAGACACGAATTATACTCAACAAGATCTCAATCAAAGAATAAACCTTAGTTGGTGTTCCCATAACTGCCAACTCCCATTCAATCCATAGATATAATATACAACAAATAGTGGTGATATCGACCACTTAATTCAAAACTTTACATAAGTTGGTTAAAACAAACATCCAACTCTTCTTTTTCTTTTTCTTTTCTCATTTTTTTTTTTTTTTTTTTTTTTTTTTTTTTTTTTTTTTTTTTTTTATAACATAAACAAAGATGTGTAAAATTTCACCACATCACTATAATGATAATTCTGGATAATTTTTCCATACTTTTCATGACTTCAGAAATAACGGTAATCGTGAAAGTAGTAAACACACGAAAAATAAACTCAAAGATATACAATATTTACTTTCACTCCAATTGCATTGTGCAATTTCCCGACCTAACCATAGATAATGAATTACGCACGCGAACACAGGTAATGTAAGGAAACACACTTTGCCTATAGCAATTAACCAACCACGGATTCTAATCTACAGGGTAGGCTAAGGTGTAAGGGTGTAACGAAACATTTTAACAAAGGTGTAAGAAACGAAAGGAATGGCTCTGAGTGTTTTTCTAGGGGTATCTTACTCTAAAAGTGAGAGTAACAAAAGGTTTATATGGGGGTTAACTAACCAGTGTAGTTAGCTAATAACACAAAACATATAAAGGCTATTTGGGTGTAATCATAGAAATTTACCAATTTAGACAAGTCATTCCAATTATATAAATAATACTTATTATGGTGGTCTCGAATAGTATACAAGCCAAGTTCTAAAGTTTACAAGTCACCGGCACACTCATAGATTTGTGAATTTTGAAAAATCACAATTTTTGAAAATAACGTCATGTGTGCAGCTATGCAACTTAGACTTTAAACAAAAACATGCTAAAATTTTTTAAATTTTGATATATTAAGCACATTTTAAGCATATTTTGAAAAGTTTAGGACAAGTAAGTGTTAAGTGTTCTAATTCTCCAATCCCCCCACTTAAGCTAAACAACGTCCTCGTTGTTTGTATAAAAGGTTAAAAACTGGAAAATAAAAGAATTAGAACAGAAAAACTCCCCTGAGATTTGCTCGGTATGATCCTCCATTAGTATAAGAGCAAAAATCATCTTTCTTGTGGATTAGAACGTTTAAGCTTCATATTCGATGTATCCACAGGAAATGCAGGAATCTATAATACCACCAAGGCTTTAAAACACACCTAATATTAAGAAAGGTTCAAACTTGCATAATACATTAGTAGTTAGGAAAAATAAAACATAAAAATAAAAATAAAAATGAAAATCATCAGGTTAGTCGATGCGCCGTATCTTATGGAAGAAGATACGCCGTATCGAGCCTGGAATAAATACGGATCAGAATAGAAGATGCGCCGCATCCTTAACCAGGGATGCGCCGCATTGAAATAAACTGATAAAAAGTTTTAAAGTCGAAAATAAAAAATGCAGAAAAATAAAGATATGACCATTGCAGGAGATGCGTCGCATCTCAGAATTGAGATGCGCCGTATCCTCTGCGGGCCTGACTGACTCAATGCAAAATTAGAAAATAAAATAAAATAAAGTAAAAGATAAGCATGGGTTGCCTCCCACGAAGCGCTTGTTTTTGTTCGAGTCACGAGCCTGACTCCACCCTTATTTACTGTGTAATAGGGTGTTGTTCCCCCCACTTGGGATCAAGTGCGGGTGATAGTAGCAATAAACATGAAAAGAGTGTAAATTTGCTATTAAAGATGGAAGAAACGCATAAAGATCATACCTTGGCAATATATGTACATCTTTCCTATTCATACCCGGTTTGGTTGATAAATTGGATGACTTGACCACTTCATCTGAAAGAGTAGTATGTTGAGGAAAAATGAGTCTCCTTTCTTCTTGGTTAGTCTCTTTGGTAGTAAGGCGTCCCTTGACTTCCGCAGAAGATGAGAAAGGGTCTTTAGCAAGTAAAAGTTCGAGTTCCTCTATATCCTTCATAGGGTCGAAATCATCATCTTCATCAATCATAGCAATGTTTAAGAGCTCATCACCAAACTCTTCCTCGAGCTCCACCAAATACGGGTTGATCACAGGTACTTCAATAGGTAGTGATTTGACCTCATCATTCTTTTGTTTTGCAACCTGTTTAGGAAAACTAGCAAGATTATTAGTAACGGGATTAATAATATTAAATAAATTTGTACCACTTTGTGTTGTAAGTGACTCCAATTCATCTTGTGAATCTCCATCTTCAACTAGTGGTCTTGCAATTTCAGCATCGTCCCGAATTTCATCCTTAAATAAGTAATCCCAGATTTCTTCAAAATCCCTCGTTGGGTCAAAATCTGGCTTATCCGTTCCACACCTAAATACTTCCGTTTGTTGTGGTAATTGCGGTATGCTATCGTACGCAATAGCATCAAACTTTTCGATATCAGAATACTCATTATCTTCATCCGAGGAAATATTATCATGGTGTTTTTGATATGATGAGAATAAATCTTCCACCTCGGGTGGAAAATCACAATTAATAGCACTATACACCATTGTCCCACATTCATCTTCATTTTCATTATAAACACTTTCGGATGAATAAGCTTCTTTGTAAACAATTGCCGGATTTTCATTCAAATCAAACACTTGTGACTCTTCTTCATCTTGGGCAACTTCCGGAGAAATAACATCATCAATAACTATTGCCGGAAACCTAATTGCACCAAAATCGTATGATTCTTCTTCATCTTCATCAATTGAAAAAGTCCAAGTGTGTCGAAATGGCAATTTGTTTCTTTCTCTCCTTGACTTTTCTTGTCCTAAAATCAAGTATTCTTCCATAGTGATTTCTTTCGTCTCAATGACTTGTGCACCATATCTTGCTCTTTTCCAATCATAGTTCCCATAATTTCTCAAGGCTCTTTCCTCTTCAAGTCTGATATATTCTTCCATTGTAATATCTGGATCGTCCATCTTCCTGAAATAAAACTTACTCGTGCAAAAGAAAAGTGAAACAATCAAAGTAAAATAAAAGTTGCTGATATCAGCTGATGATGCGCCGTATCCTATAAATGGGATACGCCGTATCTTAGTTCGTTAAAAAATAAATCAGACTTTTATTCAGAAAAGCAATACGCCGCGCTCGATAAATCAAATGCACCGTATGTTTAAATAATCAAAAATTAATTATACTTATAAAAATTTTAATGCGCCGTATCAGCAAAAACTAATACGCCGTTACTTCGTTACGTTCCAAAATATAAGATTTTTGATTATCAGTAAAGATGCGCCGTATCGACAAAATCGATGCGTCGCTTCTCGTTATTTAATGAATTCGAAAACTGTTTTTAATTAAAATAATAGATACGCCGTATCTGCTAAAGCAGATGCGTCGTATGGCGTTAACGATTAGAATTTTTTTTTAACAAAAACAGATACGCCGTATCTTGGGGAAAAGATGCGTCGTATCGAATTAATTAAACGCGTTGTATTTTATAAAAATTAAACGCAATACGCCGTATCTGAGAAATCAGATGCGCCGTATCGTTTGATTTAGCTCAGTACAACGATAGCAGAATACAAAAAATACGAAAAATAAAAACAAATAAAAACACAAACGAAAATAAACACAAATAAAAGCAAACAAATAACACACAAAAACAGAAAATATGCAAAATAGTACAATGAATGCAAATTAATCTAATACACAACAGAATTAGCGGTTAGATAAAAAATTAAAAAGAAAAACCTAATTAAAATACTAATCAAATTAACAGATAATAACAATTCACTCCCCGGCAGCGGCGCCAAAAACTTGATGCGTGCGACGTGTCGTTGCGGTTTAGCAGTATTAATGCCTACTCAAGTTTTAAATTTATATTTAGCCGACTTATCAATAACACACACACTTAACGAGCAGTGTACCCGGTCAGTATGAATATAATGGTAAGTAGAGTGTCGATCACTAAGAGTGGAACGTATTATCTAGTTATTCTAATCAGTATTTTAATATATTAAGTTAGCTATACAACCTAATCTAACGCAAGGGGGTTCAGCCTGAGAGACTGGCACGATTTGGTTACAATTAAATAATAAACTAAACCAATAGGCACGAATCAGCGAATAGCACACACGTACACAGATAAATACTCGAGACAATAAGAAGGCTGTCCTGATAGATAAGTAGTTTGTCACTTGTTTTATTGCTAGTTTTATATGAAGTGTATAGTTCGATGCAACGCACCGAGATTAAGTCCTTTCTCGTTGGTTCTAATCTTATCGGCGAGTAAACCCTTAATGATTACTTATGACTATCCTATTTATATTTCTTCCTACTTTTCTACAGACGATAGAATGCATAGGCGATCTAATAAATAGGCGAGGGCAGAGGCATGGCGACCCGATCAACGCTCAGCTAGACACAGAGGTTATCAATGCACTAATAAAAGTCACCAAAGACATCAACATATAAACTTTAATTAATGAGAAAGCAGTTTTAAGGGAGTGCAATCTTTCCGTTGTCACATTACACAAGCCACCAATCTTGATGAATTAAAGTTTACTAACACAATAAAACAAAACTACTTAATGAATTAAACACATGCAGCACCTTCTTACAGCTCTTGTATCTTTGTTTGGGTGTGTCTTGTGCTGCCTATTCGACTGAATTCGTCCTTAGGTTTCCGTACTTCGGTCTTCTGTTTAACTTCGGAACTCTTAATTCGTCTGGTCTTTGGGGTATTTATAGTTTCTGTCTGAGGGTGAGATGCGGCGCATTGACTTAACTTCGCGTGGGGTCCAAGATTAATATATTCAGGAATATTCGTACACCGCCAGAAGATGCGGCGTAACTCCATAAATAGATGCGGCGCATTTCCTCTTGTATCTTGGATCGTATCTGGTGAAATATTGATAGTGATGCGCCGTATGTAATAAGCAAGATGCGGCGAATCTGGAGCAGATTAGTCTTGATCTTGTACATTTCAGTAGACTCTTAACTTCTTGCATGTTTTGCTCCATAATTAGTCCAAAATCGCCAAGTTTCACCAAATGCTTGTTTTTACCTGAGAATTACAAAAGTAAACGATTAAGTATCAATCCTCATACATAATATAATAAAACAAGTCAAATTAATAGGATAAATGATAGTAATAAAATGTACTTATTTGAGTTCATCACGCCCCACCTAAAGAAGAAGCATGAACATTTTAACTTTTTGCTTTTTGATGATTATTTGGTTAACATATGTAGCCATGTGATCTTATATTACTCACAAAACTTCTACCTACCACTCATCGATTTCATTCACACGGCAAGAATCAAAGAATGAGAACACTCAACATCCAAATTTGGTTGAAAGTTCCTATAGAGCACAAAATGAGATTTGAAGTATACTAAAATTTCTACTATATATATTTCCTTACCTACTCGCTTCTCTAAATACCAAAACACATCACCAACACACTTTGTTGCTTTCTCTCCTCACACCATACGGCAGCAACAACAATATTAAAAGGGTGTTCCAAAGTTTTATTAGTCTTGGTTCATAGTTGGTAAAGTGATTAAGGGTATATTGGGAGCTAAATTAAGAGTGTTTTTATATTTTGGGTCTTGTGCTCTTTACCTCTCATCATTCACCACTGTAAGGTTCCATATTCATTTAAGCTTGTGTTCTTTTTAGTTTACTAAGTACTAATATAGTGATACTTGTTAATATGTTACTAAAACTAAAATTATAAAACTATAAATGTGCTTCTTGACTCAAATCTACTCGACATACATGCAATATAGTTGTGTTTTGAACTTGTGTGGTATAAGAAACCTTGTGATACACTAATAAGCACAAAGAAAATGAGTTTTGACTTATTTTCCAACAAATCGACACATACAAATTTTTATGGACATGTTTTGGCTAAAAGTAAACTAAAAAGTTTATAGATACAAAGTAAACGTGAGTATTGGCTAAATTCTTGGAAGAGTGTATATTAGCTTATCTATACCTTACTAGCTTAACTTGCATATTTACCAATAATATATCGAGTTTATTTTGGGATCGACTGCCTTTATTTTGGTCTAGTGATTTGTGGTCGAAACCACTGTTCGAACTCAACAGTGGGCAATCATTTGGGCATCCTCTTTTCATTCAAAATACCGTCTCAAGGGCTTAGTAAAAATGTCTTAAATTTGAGTTTGTTTTGGTATGCAAAATGTGTTTTGGACAATTAAAAATGAACTTGGATTTGGTTTCAAACATAAACAAATATTGTATTACTTGACTGACTTGCTATGATGCTTGATTTTTCATCTCATTTAACATTAATAGTCACTCTAGAAAATGGATGCTATATATATCAGTAAATGAGAGGGACGCAACATTAGAATCCTTGAATAACACAACTCACACACACACTGTCAAGTATTCATGCAAACATATATGTCACAGAACTGTCAGACTATACAAGCAAACTGTTTGGGAAATAATACACAACAAGTGGGTTGGCCTTTTGGTTGGGGCGTTTTCCTTTTCAGAGAGAGGCCCAGGGTTCGAACCCTACCTTTGTCATTTTATTTTTAAATCATTTTACACATCTAGCCCTTGAACTATTAGAACTAATCAACATTCCCCTTAACAAATTATACTAATAAAGTTTAATTAGTTAAACTATAATTATATTAACAATGGGATATTTTTGTGGCAATAAATCTATAATAGAAAACTAATTATTTACAAACACGTCATGCCCAATTTTTTTCGTCAAAACTCTATATTTAATATATTTTACAATAACCTATTAAATGAAGAAAGTTAGATTTTACAAAATTAATAATAATGAAATCATCATAATATTTCTCTAACTTAGTATAAACACATTTATATATACACTGTATCAAGTAACCGTAACCGATATAAATACTTAACGTAAAGTATTTATTATTATGTGATTTTCACAGACCCTTTTATTGTAAATACTTTCCGTACTTAGTTGTCCAGTTACTCCTGAACTAGAGACTTATTCGTCATGAATATTTTTATATATTCGTTTTGTACGTTTGTCCAAGAGCCAATACTCACAAACATTTTAAAATGATTTAAACGTAAACTCTGCCACACAAGCAACATTAAACACAACCACTTGTAAACACTTAAACTTAATTTATTTAAACACTTTGAGTCGTGAGTAAACAAAACTATAAACTAAGACTTGCCATACTAATTTAGGTCGCGTGTCGGTGCCGTACACTATTGTTACTTGATTCATTCACTTCAGACGACTATTTCTGAGGTGAGTTCTCGTAGCCCCTTTTTCATTATGTTTTCCTTGGGGGAAATGGTACTCAAATGATATTTTTACTGTTTTCATGCTGTGATACAATGTTTTCATGTTTTGGACATATATGTGTGATGATGCGATTATGTGCTACAAATGTTTTGACTGTGTGTACATGAATGCGCAACTGTTAACTCTCTTTGAGAGCCGAAACATTATGATAGATCTATCGGGGTAGCTCCCCTCTGTGTGTACTGTTTATGGTTATAACATTGTGATAGGTTCAGTTGGCGCGACACTAATTTTGTTGGATAACATGTTCATAATTTGTATTCAGTTACACTATTGTCCTACCCATTATTCACAGTTTCATGGTTTAACACTTCAAACCTACGAGCTCACCAACATTATGTTGACGTTTTCGAGTATCCATTTTCAGGTGTTTAGAATGAAGGTACCATAGAAGGTTGAGTATTGGCCTGACTTAGCAAGACTTAGACAAGACCCTTTCGGGTTATAACTCGTGAAGCTGCATTTGGTTATTGTTTAGTGATGTTGTTAACATTGAGACTCATGTTGTTTTGGATATTGTACTCATCCCCGTTGTGGGAGTTTGTGACTATCATTTGTTCTATGTATTACATTTAGTATTTCTCTATTGTGACACCTTGTGTTCTTGACAATGAGGTCACACCCCGTAAATGCCATTCCGCTGCGCCATTTTTGGGGTGTGACAGATTGGTATCAGGGCCAAGGTTATAGAGAATTAGGTGGTTTAACCTAGACTATAACCTAAGAATCCTCATATAGTTTGCATTATAGGAACTACGTATGCGATTATGTGACACGAAGTGATGATGATAAGTAAATGCAACATGATGCTATCCTAAAAACGCCTGGCCAACGTTTTTACGATAACATGATGCGGCATGGACTTATCAAATTCATGGATTGTCAGATAGGAAGTTAAGCGTAGTAGCACGACACATATACCGACCTATCCTACCTATCTCCTATCTAATGTTTACCAATGTCCTACTTTGTAGAATCATGCCTCCAAAAAGGTCGACTCGAGTTAACCGAGGAGTTCCATCAACGAGGGGTGGAAGGACTGGTGAGCATGGAGGTAGAGCAGGTGGTCGTGGCATTGCGAACAACGCAAATGACAATGTGAATCCTGACCTTTCTGCCATGATTGCCGAACAACTACAAGCATTGCTACCCACTCTCGTCACTCAGGTTGGCGATCACATCAGTAACCTAGGAAACAACGGAATCGGTAATGACCATGCAGACAATGGCATTGGTAGTGACCACAACAATAATGGCAACAACAACAATAGTGACAAGGGATGTTCGTACAAGGAGTTTGTAGCATGCAAACCAGTAGACTTTGATGGCAATGGAGGAGCATTGGTGTACACAAGATGGATTGAGAAAATGGAGTCAGTAATGGACATAAGCGAGTGTGCAGCTCACTAGAGGGTGAAGTACGCTGCAAGCTCGTTCACAGGAAAGGCTCTGACCTGGTGGAACACACAAATCCAGGCCAGAGGAAGAGAAGCCACCTTGGGAATGAGTTGGGATGACCTTAAGGCCTTACTGAAGGAGGAGTATTGCCCAAACAACGAGATGCAAAAACTAGAGCATGAGTTCTACAACCATGCTATGGTGGGTGCTGGTCACGTGGCTTATACGGATCGATTCCATGAGCTTGCAAGACTGGTTCCTCACATGGTCACACCTGAATCCAAAAGAATCGATAGGTACATCTATGGTTTGGTCCCCGAGATTCGCGGGATGGTGAGAGCGACCGAGCCTCCTACGATTCAGCGTGCGATACTGAAAGCTGCAACCTTAACAGATGAAATGGTCAGGAGTGGCATGTTGACCAAAAGTGGGGATAAAAGGAAGGCCGTGAGCGATCCAAGTAAACAGGGAAGTGAAAAGAGTGACAGTAAGAAGGCAAAATAGGGAAAAGGATTCGTGGCAACAACCACGGACAAGAAAGGTTATGTAGGCCCTTACCCTATGTGTGCCAAATGTGACTACCACCATCCGGAGACTATGCCGTGTCAAGCGTGTTTCAATTGCAAAAAGGGTGGTCACGTAGCAAAAGATTGTCGGGCAGCAACGAAGTAAGTGACACCAGTGAATGTTGTTAACCCGAGAGCATGTTACGAGTGTGGGAACCTGAATCGTCTTCGGAATACGTGCCCTAGGTTGAATAGGACATGGGGACAAGTGCAAAACAACCAGAATCTAGCTGTAGCAATTGGTGGAAACAATGCTAACCGTGTAAACAATGCAAACCATGGGAACAATGGCAACCTAGCTCGTGGTCGGGTATTTGTGATGAGCGCCGAAGAAGGATGTCAGGAACCGAACATCGTGATGGGTACGTTCTCTTTAAACGACCACTATGCTACTGTGTTATTTGATTTTGGTGCCGGTTATAGTTTTGTCTCCACTAAATTCAGGCCCCTGTTAAATATGGAACCCAGTAGACTAGGCTTTAGTTATGAAATTGAAATAGCAAGTGGTCAAAAGATAGAAACAAATAAGATCGTTCGCGGGTGAAAACTCGAGTTAGAAGGCTATACCTTTAGCATCGACTTGATATCATTCGAAAACGAAAGCTTCGACGTGATTGTGGGGATGGACTGGTTGTCCAAGCATAAGGCGGAAATAGTGTGTCATGAAAAGATTGTCTGAGTACCGCTACCAAACGGCGAGTTACTTAAGGTCTATGGAGAACGACCTGAAGAAAAAGTGAGGCACCTCATGAGGATGAAAGTAGACGAGCAAAAACTGGAAGATATACCAGTCGTTCGAAACTTCCCAGAGGTATTTCCCGATGACTTATCCGGATTACCCCCTACTCGAAAGGTCGAGTTTCACACAGACCTAATTCCTGGAGCAATGCCGGTTGCAAAGTCTCCTTACCGCTTGGCACCTACTGAAATGGAGGAGTTGTCTAATCAGCTCAATGAACTCCAAGATAAGGGTTTTATCCGACCTAGTTCTTCGCCATGGGGAGCACCGATATTGTTCGTCAAAAAGAAGGATGGTTCCTTTTGGATGTGTATCGACTACCGGGAATTGAACAAGTTGACCATTAAGAACCGCTACCCTCTCCCGAGAATCGATGACTTATTCGATCAACTGCAAGGCTCACGATACTTCTCCAAGATAGATCTTTGTTCCGGTTACCATCAGTTACGAGTACATGAAGATGACATTCCAAAAACCGCGTTCAAGACTCGATATGGTCATTTCGAATTCACAGTTATGCCTTTTGGGCTAACAAACGCGCCTGCGGTTTTCATGGACTTGATGAACCGAGTGTGCAGGCCATATCTGGATAAATTTCTTATCATGTTTATCGATGACATTCTGATCTATTCCAAGACAAAAGAGGAACATGAAATGCATCTGAAGTTAATCCTAGAGTTACTCAAGAAGGAAAAACTGTACGCTAAGTTCTCAAAGTTCGAGTTTTGGCTACAAGAGGTCCAATTTCTTGGGCACGTGGTTAACAAAGATGGCATTCATGTAGACCCCAGCAAGATCGAAGCGGTGAAGAATTGGGAAGCCCCTAAGACACCATCAGAAGTCCGCTCATTCCTAGGACTGGCAGGTTACTATCGACGGTTCATCGTGAACTTCTCTAAGATTGCCAAACCTCTTACCGCACTTACTCAAAAGAACAAGAAATACGATTGGGGCGAAGCACAGGAGAGTGCCTTTCAGACGTTAAAAGACAATCTGTCTAATGCACCAATCCTAGCCCTCCCCGATGGACCCGAAGATTTCATAGTATATTGTGACGTGTCATGTCAAGGCCTTGGGTGCGTACTAATGCAAATAGGTAAGGTGATTGCCTATGCCTTTCGGCAACTAAAAGTTCATGAGAAGAACTATACCACCCATGATCTGGAGTTAGGCGCCATAGTATTCGCTCTCAAGATATGGAGACATTACTTGTATGGGACGAAAAGTAGTGATCACAAGAGTCTCCAACACATCTTCAATCAAAAAGAGTTGAATATGCGCCAGAGGAGATGGATTGAGCTCTTTAGCAATTATGACTGTGAAATTCGCTACCACCCAGGTAAGGCAAATGTGGTAGCTGATGCTTTGAGTAGAAAGGAAAGACTCAAGCCTAGAAAAGTGAAAGCCATGAGTATAACCATATAGTCGAGTATCAAGGATAAGATACTTGCGGCTCAGAGAGAAGCATCTATGAATATGGATGCACCCACGGAGAAGATACGAGGCTTAGATAAGCAACTGGAGAAAAAGGAAGACGGTGGACTGTACTTTGTAGACCGAATTTGGGTACCATTAACTGGTGACGTGAGAACTCTAGTCATGAACGAAGCACATACAACGAGGTACTCTGTTCATCTAGGAGCAGACAACATGTACTACGACCTTAGGGACTTGTACCGGTGGCCTGGGATGAAGAAGGACATAGCTGTCTACGTTAGCAAGTGTCTAACTTGCTCTAAAGTGAAGGCTGAACATCAGAGACCATCTGGTTTATTACAGCAACCGGAGATTCCTGAGTGGAAGTGGGAAAGGATAACCATGGACTTCATTACAAAGTTTCCTAGGACTAGTAGTGGATACGATACGATCTGGGTTATCGTAGATAGGTTGACTAAGTCTGCACATTTCTTACCCATCCGAGAGGATTATTCGATGGACAAATTAGCTAGACTTTACATCAAGGAGATAGTGGCGAGGCATGGTGTGCCTATATCGATCATAACTGATCGTGACAGTCGTTTCACGTCAAACTTTTGGCAATTATTGCAAAATTCCCTGGGAACGCACTTAGAGATGAGTACGGCCTATCACCCACAGACCGATGCCCAGAGCGAGCATACCATACAGACCTTAGAAGACATGCTCAGGGCGTGTGCCATTGATTTAGGTGGTAATTGGGATACCCATCTTCCATTAGCCGAGTTCTCCTATAACAACAGCTACCATACCAGCATAGATATGGCACCATTCAAAGCACTTTATGGGAGAAAGTGTCGTTCACCTATTGGTTGGGCAGAAGCTGGAGAGAGTCAAATGATAGGACCCGAGATAGTGTTAGAGACCACTGAGAAGATCATTCAAATCAAGGATAGACTCAAGGTGGCTCGAGACCGTCAGAAGAGGTATGCTGACAACTGACGGAGACCCCTAGAATTAAATGTTGGCGATCATGTGTTACTCAAGGTGTCACCTTGGAAAGGTGTTGTACGTTTTGGAAAGAAGGGAAAGTTAGCGCCTAGATATGTAGGACCTTTTGAGATCACTGAGAGAATCGGTCCGGTAGCTTACCGACTAAGACTACCACAAGAGCTGAGTGGCGTTCATGACACGTTTCACGTGTCAAACCTTAAGAAGTGTCTTGCTGATCAGACCTTACACATACCCTTGGAAGTAGATTCGGATAGACCCTAAGTTGCACTTTATAGATGATGCGCGTGATGTGTCGTTGCGGTTTAGCAGCATTAATGCCTACTCAAGTTTTAAATTTATATTTAGCCGACTTATCAATAACACACACACTTAACGAGCAGTGTACCCGGTCAGTATGAATATAATGGTAAGTAGAGTGTCGATCACTAAGAGTGGAACGTATTATCTAGTCATTCTAATCAGTATTTTAATATTCTAAGTTAACTATACAACCTAATCTAACGCAAGGGGGTTCAGCCTGAGAGACTGGCACGATATGGTTGCAATTAAATAATAAACTAAACTAATGAGCACGAATTAGCGATAGGCATGCACGTACACAGATAAATACTCGAGACAATAAGAAGACCTGTCCTGATGATTAAGTAGATTGTCACTTGTTTTATTGATAGTTTTATACGAAGTGTATGTAATTAACCCTTTCTCGTTGGCCCTAATCTTATCGGCGAGTAAACCCTTAATGATTACTTATGTCTAAAAGTTATTCCTAAGTGATCAATTTAGTAACAACCGTGGGAGACACATTCTCTTCCGTAGTCAAATGCGCAGGCCACTAATAAACACAGAGGTTATCAATGCACTAATAAGTAGTAACCAAAGACATCAACATATAAACTTTAATTGATGGGAAAGCAGTTTTAAGGGAGTGCAATCTTTCTCGTCACATTACACAAGCCACCAATCCTGATGAATTAAAGTTTACTAACACAATAAAAACAAAACTACTTAATGAATTAAATACATGCAGGACCTTCTTACAGCTCTTGTATCTTCGTTCGGGTGTGTCTTGTGCTGCCTAATCGTCTGAATTCGGCCTTAGGTTTCTGTGGTCTTCGTACTTCGTCTATATTATGTCTCCGAAATTCGTCTGGTCTTGGGGTATTTATAGTTTCTGTCTGAGGGTAAGATGCGGCGCATCTAATAAGTAGATGCGGCGCATTGACTTAACTTCGCGTGGGGTCCAAGATTAATATATTCAGGAATATTCGTACACCGCCTTGAGATGCGGCGTATCTTCATTAATAGATGCGGCGCATGTCCTCTTGTATCTTGGATCGAAACTGGTGAAATCTTGATAGTGATGCGCCGTATGTAATAAGCAAGATGCGGCGTATCTGGAGCAGAATGTCTTGATCTTGTACATTTCAGTAGACTCTTAACTTCATGCATGTTTTGCTCCATAATTAGTCCAAAATCGCCAAGTTTCACCAAATGCTTGTTTTTAACTAAGAATTACAAAAGTAAACGATTAAGTATCAATTCTCACAGATAATATAATAAAACAAGTCAAATAAATAGGATAAATGACGGTAATAAAATGTACTTATTTGAGTTCATCAAATATCCCCCCACTTGAACTTTACTTGTCCCCAAGTAAACCTTAGAATTAATCTTATGAAAATGTATCCTAAAAGATATTTGGATTTATTTTTATATTTAAGCATGTATTCATTTTTGTCATAATCACACAACCAAACACTTAACGAATTAGAAGTAAAATAAAATAATTCGATAAAAGCAAATCTAATCGTTTAACTGTCCAGTCGTGACGAATATTCTATCATAGGCTTGGCAAGTATACACATCTCCCCCACTAAAGCCAAGGAATAACAAGTCTAAAGCGGTAAAAAGGGTTTTGAGGTTTAAGGGTTAATCATTCTCCTTAATCTCTATCGATCTCAAATTCCAGAAAAGGCGACAAAATCACAAATACATGATCGAATCCACGAACACGATACTTGCAATTGATCAAATCCTTAACTCGAATAGGCTAAAGATAGGTCCAAACTTTACCAATAATATTATATCAAAAAGGGCGACAAAATCATAAATACATAGCCGAATCCACGACTACGATACTTAAGATTGCTCAAATCCCTAATCTCAATAAATCAAAGGTTTGGATAAAGAATAATACAGGGTATGGATAATATTTGGGATATAAATTGGTGTAAAATGAAAAATAAACAAAACAGATAAATTAAAATCCTAAGTGTGGTTAATCACTATCCCAACCATCCCATGAATAAGACTCATATCATAGAATAACTCACGCTTTAACACTTGAAACACACGCTTTAGGTAGACACGAATTATACTCAACAAGATCTTAATCAAAGAATAACCTTAAGTTGGCGTTCCCATAATGTTCAACTCCCATTCAATCCATAGATATAATATACAACAACTAGTGGTGATATCGACCACTTAACACAAAACTTTACATAAGTTGGTCAAAACAAACATCCAACTCTTTTTTTTTCTTTTTCTTTTTCCATTTTTTCATTTTTTTTTTTTTTTTTTTTTTTTTTTTTTTTTTTTTTTTTTTTTTAACATAAACAAAGATGTGTAAAATTTCACCACATCACTATAATGATAATTCTGAATAATTTTTCCATACTTTTCATGACTTCAGAAATAACGGTAATAGTGAAAGTAGTAAACACACGAAAAATAAACTCAAAGATATACAATATTTACTTTCACTCCAATTGCATTGTGCAATTTCCCGACCTAACCAAAGATAATGAATTACGCACGCGAACACAGGTAATGTAAGGAAACTCACTTTGCCTAAAGCAATTAACCAACCACGGATTTTAATCTACAGGGTAGGCTAAGGTGTAAGGGTGTAACGAAACATTATAACAAAGGTGTAAGAAACGAAAAGAATGGCTCTGAGTGTTTTTCTAGGGGTATCTTACTCTAAAAGTGAGAGTAACAAAAGGGTTTATACGGGGGTTAACTAACCAGTGTAGTTAGTTAATAACACATAACATATAAAGGCTATTTGGGTGTAATCCTAGAATTTTACCAATTTAGACAAGTCATTCAAATTATATAAAATAATACTTATTATGGTGGTCTCGAATAGTATACAAGCCAAGTTCTAAAGTTTACAAGTCACCGGCACACTCATAGATTTGTGAATTTTGAAAAAATCACAATTTTTGAAAATAACGTCATGTGTGCAGCTATGCAACTTAGACTTTAAACAAAAACATGCTAAATTTTTTTAATTTTGATATATTAAGCACATTTTAAGCATAATTTTGAAAAAGTTTAGGACAAGTAAGTGTTCTAATTCTCCAATCCCCCCACTTAAGTTAAACAACGTCCTCGTTGTTTGTATAAAAGGTTAAAAACTGGAAAATAAAAGAATTAGAACAGAAGAACTCCCCTGAGATTTGCTCGGTACGATCCTCCATTATTATAAGAGCAAAAATCATCTTTCTTGTGGATGAGAACGTTTAAGCTTCATAATAGATATATCCACAGGAAATGCAGGAATCTATAATACCACCAAGGCTTTAAACACACCTAAGTTAAGAAGGTTCAAACTTGCATAATACATTAGTAGTTAGAAAAAATAAAACATAAAAAATTAAAATGAAAATCATCAGGTCAGTCGATGCGCCGTATCTTATGGAAGAAGATACGCCGTATCGAGCCTGGAATAAATACGGAGCAGAATAGAAGATGCATCGCATCCTTAACCAGGGATGCGCCGCATTAAAATAAACTGATAAAAAGTTTTAAAGTCAAAAATAAAAAATGCAGAAAAATAAAGTAAGATATGACCAGTGCAGGAGATGCGTCGCATCTCAGGATTGAGATGCGCCGTATCTGCTGCGGGCCTGACTGACTCGACACAGAACAGAATAATAAAAATTTTCCGGGTTGTCTCCCGGTCAGCACTTGTCTTTATTCCAGAGTCTTCAAGTTAGACTCACGTTCAGCTCCTTAATACCGATCACATTTGAAAGGTTGACTTTCCGCCTCTAGTTGTAATCCCTTTCAAATCGTGTTTTACCAAAAGAACTTTGTTAAGCACCGTTGACAATTGGTGCACTCAATTGCCAATCCATTAAT
This sequence comes from Artemisia tridentata subsp. tridentata, assembly GCA_021014915.2. Taxonomy (NCBI): domain Eukaryota; kingdom Viridiplantae; phylum Streptophyta; class Magnoliopsida; order Asterales; family Asteraceae; genus Artemisia; species Artemisia tridentata. The sequence goes on from CP139505.1 coordinate 20,639,575, forward strand.
CATGTTGTTTTGTTCCTTTAGTAAGATATCCGTTCATTGACATATCTTCCATAGCAAAACCTGTTATCATAGGTAAAATCGTCAGTAGCATCTGTTCGCTAGAAGATAAATTAATGAATTAAGAAACGAATATAAAGAATAAAAATGGCTGATATCTGCGGACGATGCGCCGTATCCAGAAAGTTGGATACGCCGTATCTTATTACGTTAAAATGTAATCAGACTTTTATTCAAAAAACAGATACACCGCTTATGAATTAGAATGCGCTGATCAAGTTTAAATTATCAAAAATCGTTATTTATTTAAAATTAAATGCGTCGTATTAACAAAAGTTAATGCGCCGTATTTTCGTTACGTTTCAAAATATAAGATTTTTGATTCAGAAGATACGCCGTATCGATAGAAATCGATGCGTCGTATCTGTTTAATAATTCGAAAACTGTTTTTAATTAAAATAGTAGATACGCCGTATCTGCTAAAACAGATGCGTCGTATGGCGTTAACGTTTAGAAATTTTTTTTTTATTAAAAACAGATACGCCGTATCTTGGGGAAAGATGCGTCGTATCGAATTAATTAAACGCGTTGTATTTTATAAAAATTAAACGCAATACGCCGTATCTATGAAAATAGATGCGCCGTATCGTTTGAATAAGCTCAGTACAACGATAGCAGAACACAGAAAGTACGAAAAAATAAAAACAAATAAAAAACAAACGAAAATAAACAAAAATTAAACACACAAAAACAGAAAATATGCAAAATAATACAATGAATGCAATTTAACTAATACACAACACGGTTAGTGGTTAGAATTAAAAATTAAAAAGAAAAACCTAATTAAAATACTAATCAAATTAACAGATAATAACAATTCACTCCTCGGCGACGGCGCCAAAAACTTGATGCGCGTGATGTGTCGTTGCGGTTTAGCAGTATTAATGCCTACTCAAGTTTTAAATTTATATTTAGCCGACTTATCAATAACACACACACTTAACGAGCAGTGTACCCGGTCAGTATGAATATAATGGTAAGTAGAGTGTCGATCACTAAGAGTGGAACGTATTATCTAGTCATTCTAATCAGTATTTTAATATTCTAAGTTAACTATACAACCTAATCTAACGCAAGGGGGTTCAGCCTGAGAGACTGGCACGATATGGTTGCAATTAAATAATAAACTAAACTAATGAGCACGAATCAGTGATAGGCATGCACGTACACAGATAAATACTCGAGACAATAAGAAGACCTGTCCTGATGATTAAGTAGATTGTCACTTGTTTTATTGATAGTTTTATATGAAGTGTATGTAATTAACCCTTTCTCGTTGGCCCTAATCTTATCGGCGAGTAAACCCTTAATGATTACTTATGTCTAAAAGTTATTCCTAAGTGATCAATTTAGTAACAACTGTGGGAGCCACATTCTCTTCCGTAGTCAAATGCGCAGGCCACTAATAAACACAGAGGTTATCAATGCACTAATAAGTAGTAACCAAAGACATCAACATATAAACTTTAATTGATGCGAAAGCAGTTTTAAGGGAGTGCAATCTTTCTCGTCACATTACACAAGCCTCCAATCCTGATGAATTAAAGTTTACTAACACAATAAAACAAAACTACTTAATGAATTAAATACATGCAGGACCTTCTTACAGCTCTTGTATCTTCGTTCGGGTGTGTCTTGTGCTGCCTAATCGTCTGAATTCGGCCTTAGGTTTCTGTGGCCTTCGTACTTCGTATATATTATGTCTCCGAAATTCTTCTGGTCTTGGGGTATTTATAGTTTCTGTCTGAGGGTAAGATGCGGCGCATCTAATAAGTAGATGCGGCGCATTGACTTAACTTCGCGTGGGGTCCAAGATTAATATATTCAGGAATATTCGTACACCGCCTTGAGATGCGGCGTATCTTCATTAATAGATGCGGCGCATGTCCTCTTGTATCTTGGATCGAAACTGGTGAAATCTTGATAGTGATGCGCCGTATGTAATAAGCAAGATGCGGCGTATCTGGAGCAGAATGTATTGATCTTGTACATTTCAGTAGACTCTTAACTTCATGCATGTTTTGCTCCATAATTAGTCCAAAATCGCCAAGTTTCACCAAATGCTTGTTTTTAACTGAGAATTACAAAAGTAAACGATTAAGTATCAATTCTCACAGATAATATAATAAAACAAGTCAAATAAATAGGATAAATGACGGTAATAAAATGTACTTATTTGAGTTCATCAATAGAGAAACCGGTTGAGGTTTTAGAGTGTGAAGTCAAGAAGTTAAAACGTAGCAAGATACCAATAGTTAAAGTCCGTTGGGACTCAAAGCGTGGACCTGAGTTTACTTGGGAATGTGAGGATCAGATGAGGCATAAGTACCCACACCTGTTTGTTAATGACACCAGCTGAATTTTGAGGACAAAATTCTGTTAACGGGGGTAGACTGTAGCAATCGCAAATTTTCAGGTCTTTACTCAACCTTGATATGTGTCTAAAAACACATATAATTTACACGGAAAATACCCACATAAACGTCCAAAAACACACAAATGTTACCAATATTATCAAAAATGTGTTTTTATATAACTCAGGAACAAAAAGACTAAAAACAAATGAAAAACGAACAAAGTTTACTTAATTGTCACTTTCAGTCCCTGGAGTTTCAAGAATTGTCAAATCTAGTCCTGGTTATTCAAAACATTGAAAAATTCACCAAAGGTCCTTTTTAAATCATAATTTATCATAATTAGTCCTTTGGTGAAAAATCTCAAAAGTTTTGGAAAATTACAAGTTTAGTCCCTGAAGTTTGAAAATGGACAAAAATGGTCCCTGGGATTTAAAAACTTTGAGAAAAATAAATATGGTCCTTGTATAATTATTTTATGGCAGGTTTAGTCCTTGGAAGATATTTTGGAAGTTGACAACTCAGCCCCTAAAGTTTCAGTAAATTACAAGAATGGTCCCTATGATTATCTAAAATAAAATCCGGATCCAAACCAACACTAAACCCTTAACCCAAAATAAACTAACCCATCCCATTTACCCAATAAAACCCAACCCAGTCTTATACCCATTTACCAAGCCCAAACTAGCCAAGCCCATTTTGTCTGTGTTTAACCAAAACGGTCAAACAAAGTTTGACCCGTCACCTTAAACCGCCAAAACACCAAAACCAGACAGTCACCACCACCAGCTCACCCAATACCACCATCCACCTCATTCCCCCTCCTCTACACTCCACCTAACAAGCCAAATGCATTAATTGCATCTTCCCACTCTTCCACTAGCAAATTCAGAAGAATTTAGCAAAATCCTTATTTCCCGCCAAAATGCCAAGTGTATGAACAAGATTAAATTGGACCAATTGGATGATGGGGATTTGTTCAAGATGTCGACAAAGGATTATCCCAGTTCATAGATAGTATAAATAGTGTGTAATGTAGCTTTAATTAAGTGTGTGGAAATTTAGTGTAAAAGTAGTTAATCGTATTTCCATTCCCTGTAATTGTACTTTGTAATTTTCAAGTTTAATCAATCAATACAAGTATCCTTAGTGTATTTGTTTGTTGATTATTGTCAGTAGTAATAATTTATGCATTGTTCTGATTTTCATTAAAACTGATAATTAGATCATTGTTAAGTAGTATCTAAAATAGCTTCTCAGCTGTTTTAAATAGCTTATCTAAGCTTCTTATAGCTTATTATAAGTTATTTGTAGTATAACTTGTTCTAAATTTCAATATTGAAGAATGGTCAATGAAAGTCAACTGAGGAGCAATAAGCTAATTTTGGGTGATTAAGCTAGTTCAAGAAGCTTCTCTGGGTTATTTAGCTTGTATTTGACAAGCTAGATTGGTCCTTGGTTCCTTGTTCTTTGTGCATCAGCTGTTGCAATTGTAAGCATTTTCTCATTTTTGGCATTATTTCATTAGTACTGTATAAGTGCTTATTTCCAGCTTATCTGTGTTCTTATAAGCTACTTGTTAGTTTCTAAGTCTATTTGATAAGTTTTGTCAGTAGTATCCATAGTGTAATAAGTTTTTCATATCTTTGCTAAAAAACTTACTAAAAAACCAAAAATAGCAATACCTAGCATAACTTATTAAAGTGCTTAATTTTGTATTATAAGTTGTTCATTAGTATCACTATAAGCTAATAAGTCAGTAATATCAGAACTTTTAGTGTAAAACTTTGAATTTCATTTGTTAAATCAAAACAGCCTATTGTTAAGGGCTGTTTGGATTTTGCTCAGTCATTGGGTAAATAAGGCTGTACTGTACATTGGTCTTATTCCCAACTTTGCAACAGCTTATTGTAGCCATAGAAAAGCTGTTTTTAAAGCCTCAATAGTAGCATAGACAGATTTAGCCTTTTTGTGCTTCCTGTGCAAATTTTAGGCAGTCAAATGGCCATATAAGCCATTTTCAGCTATAAGCTTGTTTTAGCTTTGTTCTTGGCTGTTTTGTGTTCAATATAGTCCATATATCATAACCATAATAGTTGCTTTAGTCTGCTTTGGTCTGTGCATAAGTATTGTGTGTTCTGCACAACACAGAACACAGCAGTCTGATCATCACTTTTAAGCTGTCCAAATAGCTTATTCCCTTAAGCTTTTTGGCTGAAATTTAGTTTGATAGTAGTTAACCTAGTAGGTATTAAGTTTCTGTATTCAACATCCAAATCACAACTCATTTCATAGCTCAAATTCAGTCTGCACATTTCACCAAAAATTGCCCTGATCCTGAATCAGTCCACAACTGATTTTGGCAGCTGAACTTGTGCTCAATTGGAGTACAATTGGTGTGATTCTCATAGGGCTTTTGTACTTTTTAGATAGCCAGTAGTTCAAGCTTCATTTTGCCCCCCTTAGGTTGCCTTTTAGATTGCTTATTGTGTGCTTAATTTGTGCTTCAAGTCTGTTGTTTGTCTGAATCATTTCTGTGTATATTTGCAAATCAGCCCAAGTGCTTATCAGCTTATCCTTTGTGCTTATTTGTATTTCTGAGTTGTTTTGTGCATATTATTGTTGTTTAATCCTTTCCTGAATTTTTGGAAATTTTTGGATTCCATTTAGCTTATTTTGGGCTTATTAGCTTATAGCTTATCTGCCCAAATCAGCTTATTTGGCCTAGTCAGCTTTTCATTTTATTTTTCCCAGCTTCCTTATAATATTTTAGCATTATCTGTAAATTTTCATAATTTTCCTAAGTCTTTTAATATTTTTAATCATTTTAATTAGTTTTTAATAGTAAATAAATTATAATAAATAGAAAAATAATCAAAAAAATACAAATCCAATTTTCATAATTTTCTTTTGTTATTTGTAATCTAGGAAAAATAGAATAATATTTTTAGACCTTAAGAAAATATAAAATAGAAAATAAGTGATAGTTTCTATTTAATTAATTTTATCTTTTTAATTTCTAATTAAGTAATTTTCATTTTTATAATTTTCTTAGTTTCATTTTATCTTATAATATTTATAGAAAAAGTTTTATATTTTTCTTTGTTGATTTAGTATTTTTTATAATTTAAATTAGTTTAATTAATAATTAAATAATTAATAATTAGTAATAATTAAATAAAAAGTGTAGAAAATTATAATTTAAGTTTTTAAATAAAGTTTTAAGTAATTTTATATTTTTAGGTTTGAAATTTTATAAATTTTAGTTTTTGTCCTATTCTAGATTTTCCCGTTGCGCGTTTGTAGTTAATTTTAATCGCGTTTTATATTTGTTTTACATATTTATTTGTTAGTAGAATTGTTAAAAAAGCAAAAATCCAAAAATATCTTATCATCAGTCACTATAATCCAAATTCTGAGCAATCGTCAATTTCACACTTCGTTGGGAGACGACCTGGGTGATCACTTGCCCAGTATACACACTACACACAACACAGCGTGAGTCTTTGTAAGTTATCCTTTTTCACAAAGGGGTGGTCTGTACTGATTCACGAGCATCCAGTTCCGAGTCTGCATTTGTTTAAATATAAGTGTTGGTTCGGGGCGGATCAAATTTTGGCGCCGCTGCCGGGGAGGTGTGCTGCGACAGTTGTGTAAGTTTTAGCGATTAGTGATCTGAGACCCTTCTATCAGAAGTTCCTATTTCCCAAAAACAATATAAAATACAAAAATATTTTTCTTTTCTTTTCTATATATATTATTATTACTATTATCATATAAAAAATAAAAACACCAAAAATAATTTCCGTTTTCTTTGTTAAATAATAAATAACAATAAAAAATTACCATCGAGAACCAAGACAGAGTACTACCTAACTGGGGGTACGACCATAATAAGTTCCCAAACCAAAGATTTAAAACTTGCCTTTGTATCACTTGCGAATATCGGCTCACCTTTAATTGATAAACAAACTCTAACGGAGGTTCTAGGATAGTCTGACATTAAATTGTCGGACTGAAAGAAGCGGGTTTTTAAGGAGCGTAATTGCCCACCTTTGCTTCTCCGCCACTCTGTGCGTTTATCTTTTAGAGAGCTACCGTACGCTTGTTGATTATTGGTTTAAGTTCACTTGTGTTTTGCTTCTGTCTTGTTTTAATTGGAATATTTTACTTAGTGCATGCGCACTCGTTCTTCCACGTCATCAAGCCCTTTACGTGAACTCGTAGAAATTCCGAGAAGACGTAATCGTAGACGTGCTGCCCAAATAGTCGAACCCGAGATTCGTACTGTTCTCACTGAAAATATGGCAGACGAACGCACCATGGCTGAAATGCTCCAGGCACCCACCGAGGGTTATGGAGATGCCATCGTTTTACCAGCCATCGATTCTGATCATTTTGAACTGAAAACACATTTGATTCAGCTCGTGTCCACAAACCAATTTCACGGGTTTGAACGAGAGGATCCTTATGCACACATTCGTTGGTTTAACAAACTGACTTCTACAATCAATTACAAAAATGTGCCGCAAACAGTGATCAAATTGATGCTATTTCCATTCTCACTTGAGGGGGCAGCCCGAATTTGGCTGGATAAAGAACCCCCTCGATCCATTGAAACCTGGGAAGATCTCGTTAAGAAATTTGTAAATTATTTCTTCCCTCCATCAAAGACGACTAACCTAAAAAATGAAATTGCTGGTTTTCGTCAAGGTTTTGATGAAAATTTCGGAGAGGCATGGGACAGATTTAAAGATCTCCTAAGAAAATGCCCACATCACGATTTCAATGTGTTACAACAAATAAATACGTTTTATAATGGGTTGACCCAAAACGATCAAGATGCACTTAATGCAGCCTCCGGTGGCAATATCTTGAATCGTAAACCCAGAGAGGTAGTTGAAATTTGTGAAAATAAATCCAAAGTTCCTATTTCCAGAAACAAAGTGAATGTTCCAGTCACTCCTACTGCTTCTTCTTCATCCGGTAACTCCTCAGAGTTAGCCTTTTTAACTGACTCGATGCGTTGTATGATGAAGGAAATGAAAGAATTAAAAAGTGAAATTCACAAACCGGAACAAATCAAAGCAATAAACAAAGTGTGTGAAACTTGTGGTGGCCCACATGCGTACTATGATTGTCAAGCAACCGATGCTTCTGTTTACCCAGCTCCCGTAGCTGTAGTAAACCAAAATCAGTACCGTCCGCATGCTGAGACTCAGTACCGAGCACCGAATGCTATGGTCCCACCTGGTTTTCCACCCGTGCCAAATCAGAATAATCAAAACCGCTTTGTTCAAAATCAGGGACAAAATTTTCACAACTCTCAAAATTTCAATCAAAACCGAGGTCAGAATCAGGGTAATTTTAACCAAAACCGTGGTTCAAATTTTAATCAAAACCAAGGTTCAAACCGAAATCAGACGTCCTCAGATGAGTTGCTTATGCAATTCATGAAAACCCAAGAGGAAACAAATAAGACACAACGTGAGACAAACCAGTTATTGGTTGCTCAATTAAATCAGATCAAAAAGTCTTTAACTGATATACCTTCTACCTCGGGAGGTCTCCCAAGTAACACTGTTACCAACCCTAGGGGTGAACTCAAAGCTGTCAGTACATGTAGTGGTAAATCTCATGTTGAATTCAAGGTGATAAAGGACCCGGTACTTCCCACTAACAATGGAAGTGCTAAATACGTCCAACCTTCGGTCATCCAACCTTCAGTCATCCAAAAATCTACACCCACAATTGCTCCCCAACCGTCAAGAATCGATCCTACTCTTTCACGATTTACGGTTAAAAGTTTGTCAACCAAACTTAGTGAGCAAAGGTCAGCCAGATATTATTCCGAAATGCTCAATGCTGTTCCTGTCAGTGTACTTGATGACAGTGATGATGATGAAGATACCACTTTCGTCAAAGCTATCACCACCCGGAGTGGTGCTTCTTATAAAGGGCCAGCTGGCCCTATTCCTCCTCCGTTATTTGAAATGGAAAAAGAGACGGAGGATACAACAGACAAAGTGCAAATTCCAAGCCCACAAAGTACAGCACATGTCTATCCTCCGGTTGTCCCGAAAAAATCCAAACCAGGAGTTGTCTTTGAGACTCCTGAAGTCGTTGTCCCTAAATCCAAACCTCACATTCCTTACCCATCGCGCTTAAATGAGCAAAAGCTCCGTGAGAAGGCTAGTCAACAAAATGATAAATTCTATCAAATCTTTAAAGAATTACATTTTGACATAAGCTTTGCGGATGCTACTATTCTGATGCCCAAATTTGCAGCAGCAATCAAACACTTGTTAAGCAACAAGGAAAAACTGATTGAAATGGCTAAAACTCCAGTAAATGAGAACTGCTCAGCGGTTATCTTGAAAAAGCTTCCGGAGAAGCTTGGAGATCCTGGAAAGTTTCTACTACCATGTGTCTTTCCAGGAATGGTTGAATGTTATGCCTTAGCAGATCTAGGTGCAAGCATCAACCTGATGCCTCATTCAGTATGGAAGAGACTTTCTCTTCCGGCTCTTACTCCTACCTGCATGACTCTTGAGCTTGCAGATCGAACCATAACTCATCCCTGCGGCATTGCCGAAGATGTATTTGTGAAGATAGGAAAGTTCCATTTTCCAGCTGACTTTGTGGTTGTTGACTTTGACGCAGATCAAAAGGTTCCTCTAATTCTTGGAAGAGGATTCCTAAAAACGGGCCATGCTCTGATTGATGTATTTAAGCATGAAATCACCTTGCGTGTGGATAAGGAAGCTGTTACTTTTAACCATGATCAAACATCAAAGTACTCCTCCAATTTTGATTCTGCTTCGGTTAACCGAATCGATGTCATTGACATTACTTCAAAGGAGTACTCTCAAGAGAGTGTTGATTCTTTTCATAATTCTGTGAGTGGGGAACCCACCACATCTTCTCAACATATCATAGCAGACTCTTCCCCTTCTCTCACTTCGGTTGAGGGAAGTGATCCCTTTTGGGATGAAGTCGATGCTTTTCTTGCTGTAGATAGTTCACCTCCGCATGAGGTTGATGATAACTATCTTGATCCTGAGGGGGATATTCTTTTTCTGGAAAATTTGTTAAACGAAGATTCATTTTCCCCTCTTCCACCAAAACAACTTCATAAGAAGGAAATCAAGTCGGTTGAAAAAACTGATAAAATTCCGGAGATCAAGTTTAAGGACTTGCCTCCTCCACTTACAATTCTTGAGGAGGAAATTCTTATCCTAATTGCTGTTCAGATCTCTCTTCTTCCCTTCACCTACCCGGTGATTTCCCCTATCTTTCACTCATTCGGGAGTGAGGATATTACTTTTGACCCCGGCATTGTCCATCTAACATTGGTTTAAATGCCGGATTTCCTGGTCTCTTACTTCCCCATAAACTTTTAAATTGTTTTTTCTCCCGGGCTGTTCAGGATCCCTTTGTTACAGTTGACCGTTCACAAGCGGTTAGCTTGCGTGATAAACCTGTCTGTTTGGGAGGAATCAGCTCAATTTGGGGTCGAGTCAAGCTAGCGACTCGGTGATAAAAAACAGTAGCAAAATATGGGTTTTCACCCATGTCTCACCTTAGTGTGGGGGAGATTCCCCACATGTTGTAATTATGTAAAGTTAAAAAAAAAAAAAAAAAAAAAAAAAAAAAAAAAAAAAAAAAAAGAGGAATTTGCGTGCCTTAACGGCTTAAATGCAAATTAAACAAAAATAAAATAAATAAGTATATAAAATAAAGGCTATTAGTATTTCCCTTTCACGTTCTAAGTGTTGGTTTAACAACCGGTTCTTTGAATATTGAGGGCAATATTCAGTTCTAAGTGTGGGGGGGAATTCTCGCGAATTTGATCAAATGTACCATCTAGTACCCCCATTTTAGCCAAAATTTTAAAATTTTTTCTCACTTAGAACTCAATAAATGGTTATCAGTCCGCCATGTCTAACCCACATAAGGATTGGCTAATCCGAGAGCAAACGGCTCTTGGTAAAGATATATCAAATCCGTTTATGGCTTGCAATTTGCCCAAAATTGTATGGTATTCGACTCACCATATCTTTAAAAGTTAAGAGTTGGCTAGTCCAGAAGCAAACGGCTTCTGGTAAAGACAAATCAAAACCGTTGACAGCTTATGGTTTGCTCAAAATCATTTGGTTATCATTGTACCAAAGTTCTTACTTGAACTGAAACAATTGGCTACTCCAGAAGTAATGGCTTTTGGTAAAGAGACATAAAATCCATTAAATCTTCATAAATGATTGCTAGGGACTAGCAATAGTTTAGTGTGGGGGATTTGATATGTGTCTAAAAACACATATAATTTACACGGAAAATACCCACATAAACGTCCAAAAACACACAAATGTTACCAATATTATCAAAAATGTGTTTTTATATAACTCAGGAACAAAAAGACTAAAAACAAATGAAAAACGAACAAAGTTTACTTAATTGTCACTTTCAGTCCCTAGAGTTTCAAGAATTGTCAAATCTAGTCCCTGGTTATTCAAAACATTGAAAAATTCACCAAAGGTCCTTTTTAAATCATAATTTATCATAATTAGTCCTTTGGTGAAAAATCTCAAAAGTTTTGGAAAATTACAAGTTTAGTCCCTGAAGTTTGAAAATGGACAAAAATGGTCCCTGGGATTTAAAAACTTTGAGAAAAATAAATATGGTCCTTGTATAATTATTTTATGGCAGGTTTAGTCCTTGGAAGATATTTTGGAAGTTGACAACTCAACCCCTAAAGTTTCAGTAAATTACAAGAATGGTCCCTATGATTATCTAAAATAAAATCCGGATCCAAACCAACACTAAACCCTTAACCCAAAATAAACTAACCCATCCCATTTACCCAATAAAACCCAACCCAGTCTTATACCCATTTACCAAGCCCAAACTAGCCAAGCCCATTTTGTCTGTGTTTAACCAAAACGGTCAAACAAAGTTTGACCCGTCACCTTAAACCGCCAAAACACCAAAACCAGACAGTCACCACCACCAGCTCACCAATACCACCATCCACCTCATTCCCCCTCCTCTACACTCCACCTAACAAGCCAAATGCATTAATTGCATCTTCCCACTCTTCCACTAGCAAATTCAGAAGAATTTAGCAAAATCCTTATTTCCCGCCAAAATGCCAAGTGTATGAACAAGATTAAATTGGACCAATTGGATGATGGGGATTTGTTCAAGATGTCGACAAAGGATTATCCCAGTTCATAGATAGTATAAATAGTGTGTAATGTAGCTTTAATTAAGTGTGTGGAAATTTAGTGTAAAAGTAGTTAATCGTATTTCCATTCCCTGTAATTGTACTTTGTAATTTTCAAGTTTAATCAATCAATACAAGTATCCTTAGTGTATTTGTTTGTTGATTATTGTCAGTAGTAATAATTTATGCATTGTTCTGATTTTCATTAAAACTGATAATTAGATCATTGTTAAGTAGTATCTAAAATAGCTTCTCAGCTGTTTTAAATAGCTTATCTAAGCTTCTTATAGCTTATTATAAGTTATTTGTAGTATAACTTGTTCTAAATTTCAATATTGAAGAATGGTCAATGAAAGTCAACTGAGGAGCAATAAGCTAATTTTGGGTGATTAAGCTAGTTCAAGAAGCTTCTCTGGGTTATTTAGCTTGTATTTGACAAGCTAGATTGGTCCTTGGTTCCTTGTTCTTTGTGCATTAGCTGTTGCAATTGTAAGCATTTTCTCATTTTTGGCATTATTTCATTAGTACTGTATAAGTGCTTATTTCCAGCTTATCTGTGTTCTTATAAGCTACTTGTTAGTTTCTAAGTCTATTTGATAAGTTTTGTCAGTAGTATCCATAGTGTAATAAGTTTTTCATATCTTTGCTAAAAAACTTACTAAAAAACCAAAAATAGCAATACCTAGCATAACTTATTAAAGTGCTTAATTTTGTATTATAAGTTGTTCATTAGTATCACTATAAGCTAATAAGTCAGTAATATCAGAACTTTTAGTGTAAAACTTTGAATTTCATTTGTTAAATCAAAACAGCCTATTGTTAAGGGCTGTTTGGATTTTGCTCAGTCATTGGGTAAATAAGGCTGTACTGTACATTGGTCTTATTCCCAACTTTGCAACAGCTTATTGTAGCCATAGAAAAGCTGTTTTCAAAGCCTCAATAGTAGCATAGACAGATTTAGCCTTTTTGTGCTTCCTGTGCAAATTTTAGGCAGTCAAATGGCCATATAAGCCATTTTCAGCTATAAGCTTGTTTTAGCTTTGTTCTTGGCTGTTTTGTGTTCAATATAGTCCATATATCATAACCATAATAGTTGCTTTAGTCTGCTTTGGTCTGTGCATAAGTATTGTGTGTTCTGCACAACACAGAACACAGCAGTCTGATCATCACTTTTAAGCTGTCCAAATAGCTTATTCCCTTAAGCTTTTTGGCTGAAATTTAGTTTGATAGTAGTTAACCTAGTAGGTATTAAGTTTCTGTATTCAACATCCAAATCACAACTCATTTCATAGCTCAAATTCAGTCTGCACATTTCACCAAAAATTGCCCTGATCCTGAATCAGTCCACAACTGATTTTGGCAGCTGAACTTGTGCTCAATTGGAGTACAATTGGTGTGATTCTCATAGGGCTTTTGTACTTTTTAGATAGCCAGTAGTTCAAGCTTCATTTTGCCCCCCTTAGGTTGCCTTTTAGATTGCTTATTGTGTGCTTAATTTGTGCTTCAAGTCTGCTGTTTGTCTGAATCATTTCTGTGTATATTTGCAAATCAGCCCAAGTGCTTATCAGCTTATCCTTTGTGCTTATTTGTATTTCTGAGTTGTTTTGTGCATATTATTGTTGTTTAATCCTTTCCTGAATTTTTGGAAATTTTTGGATTCCATTTAGCTTATTTTGGGCTTATTAGCTTATAGCTTATCTGCCCAAATCAGCTTATTTGGCCTAGTCAGCTTTTCATTTTATTTTTCCCAGCTTCCTTATAATATTTTAGCATTATCTGTAAATTTTCATAATTTTCCTAAGTCTTTTAATATTTTTAATCATTTTAATTAGTTTTTAATAGTAAATAAATTATAATAAATAGAAAAATAATCAAAAAAATACAAATCCAATTTTCATAATTTTCTTTTGTTATTTGTAATCTAGGAAAAATAGAATAATATTTTTAGACCTTAAGAAAATATAAAATAGAAAATAAGTGATAGTTTTTATTTAATTAATTTTATCTTTTTAATTTCTAATTAAGTAATTTTCATTTTTATAATTTTCTTAGTTTCATTTTATCTTATAATATTTATAGAAAAAGTTTTATATTTTTCTTTGTTGATTTAGTATTTTTTATAATTTAAATTAGTTTAATTAATAATTAAATAATTAATAATTAGTAATAATTAAATAAAAAGTGTAGAAAATTATAATTTAAGTTTTTAAATAAAGTTTTAAGTAATTTTATATTTTTAGGTTTGAAATTTTATAAATTTTAGTTTTTGTCCTATTCTAGATTTTCCCGTTGCGCGTTTGTAGTTAATTTTAATCGCGTTTATATTTGTTTTACATATTTATTTGTTAGTAGAATTGTTAAAAAAGCAAAAATCCAAAAATATCTTATCATCAGTCACTATAATCCAAATTCTGAGCAATCGTCAATTTCACACTTCGTTGGGAGACGACCTGGGTGATCACTTGCCCAGTATACACACTACACACAACACAGCGTGAGTCTTTGTAAGTTATCCTTTTTCACAAAGGGGTGGTCTGTACTGATTCACGAGCATCCAGTTCCGAGTCTGCATTTGTTTAAATATAAGTGTTGGTTCGGGGCGGATCAAATTTTGGCGCCGCTGCCGGGGAGGTGTGCTGCGACAGTTGTGTAAGTTTTAGCGATTAGTGATCTGAGACCCTTCTATCAGAAGTTCCTATTTCCCAAAAACAATATAAAATACAAAAATATTTTTCTTTTCTTTTCTATATATATTATTATTACTATTATCATATAAAAAATAAAAACACCAAAAATAATTTCCGTTTTCTTTGTTAAATAATAAATAACAATAAAAAATTACCATCGAGAACCAAGACAGAGTACTACCTAACTGGGGGTACGACCATAATAAGTTCCCAAACCAAAGATTTAAAACTTGCCTTTGTATCACTTGCGAATATCGGCTCACCTTTAATTGATAAACAAACTCTAACGGAGGTTCTAGGATAGTCTGACATTAAATTGTCGGACTGAAAGAAGCGGGTTTTTAAGGAGCGTAATTGCCCACCTTTGCTTCTCCGCCACTCTGTGCGTTTATCTTTTAGAGAGCTACCGTACGCTTGTTGATTATTGGTTTAAGTTCACTTGTGTTTTGCTTCTGTCTTGTTTTAATTGGAATATTTTACTTAGTGCATGCGCACTCGTTCTTCCACGTCATCAAGCCCTTTACGTGAACTCGTAGAAATTCCGAGAAGACGTAATCGTAGACGTGCTGCCCAAATAGTCGAACCCGAGATTCGTACTGTTCTCACTGAAAATATGGCAGACGAACGCACCATGGCTGAAATGCTCCAGGCACCCACCGAGGGTTATGGAGATGCCATCGTTTTACCAGCCATCGATTCTGATCATTTTGAACTGAAAACACATTTGATTCAGCTCGTGTCCACAAACCAATTTCACGGGTTTGAACGAGAGGATCCTTATGCACACATTCGTTGGTTTAACAAACTGACTTCTACAATCAATTACAAAAATGTGCCGCAAACAGTGATCAAATTGATGCTATTTCCATTCTCACTTGAGGGGGCAGCCCGAATTTGGCTGGATAAAGAACCCCCTCGATCCATTGAAACCTGAGAAGATCTCGTTAAGAAATTTGTAAATTATTTCTTCCCTCCATCAAAGACGACTAACCTAAAAAATGAAATTGCTGGTTTTCGTCAAGGTTTTGATGAAAATTTCGGAGAGGCATGGGACAGATTTAAAGATCTCCTAAGAAAATGCCCACAGCACGATTTCAATGTGTTACAACAAATAAATACGTTTTATAATGGGTTGACCCAAAACGATCAAGATGCACTTAATGCAGCCTCCGGTGGCAATATCTTGAATCGTAAACCCAGAGAGGTAGTTGAAATTTGTGAAAATAAATCCAAAGTTCCTATTTCCAGAAACAAAGTGAATGTTCCAGTCACTCCTACTGCTTCTTCTTCATCCGGTAACTCCTCAGAGTTAGCCTTTTTAACTGACTCGATGCGTTGTATGATGAAGGAAATGAAAGAATTAAAAAGTGAAATTCACAAACCGGAACAAATCAAAGCAATAAACAAAGTGTGTGAAACTTGTGGTGGCCCACATGCGTACTATGATTGTCAAGCAACCGATGCTTCTGTTTACCCAGCTCCCGTAGCTGTAGTAAACCAAAATCAGTACCGTCCGCATGCTGAGACTCAGTACCGAGCACCGAATGCTATGGTCCCACCTGGTTTTCCACCCGTGCCAAATCAGAATAATCAAAACCGCTTTGTTCAAAATCAGGGACAAAATTTTCACAACTCTCAAAATTTCAATCAAAACCGAGGTCAGAATCAGGGTAATTTTAACCAAAACCGTGGTTCAAATTTTAATCAAAACCAAGGTTCAAACCGAAATCAGACGTCCTCAGATGAGTTGCTTATGCAATTCATGAAAACCCAAGAGGAAACAAATAAGACACAACGTGAGACAAACCAGTTATTGGTTGCTCAATTAAATCAGATCAAAAAGTCTTTAACTGATATACCTTCTACCTCGGGAGGTCTCCCAAGTAACACTGTTACCAACCCTAGGGGTGAACTCAAAGCTGTCAGTACATGTAGTGGTAAATCTCATGTTGAATTCAAGGTGATAAAGGACCCGGTACTTCCCACTAACAATGGAAGTGCTAAATACGTCCAACCTTCGGTCATCCAACCTTCAGTCATCCAAAAATCTACACCCACAATTGCTCCCCAACCGTCAAGAATCGATCCTACTCTTTCACGATTTACGGTTAAAAGTTTGTCAACCAAACTTAGTGAGCAAAGGTCAGCCAGATATTATTCCGAAATGCTCAATGCTGTTCCTGTCAGTGTACTTGATGACAGTGATGATGATGAAGATACCACTTTCGTCAAAGCTATCACCACCCGGAGTGGTGCTTCTTATAAAGGGCCAGCTGGCCCTATTCCTCCTCCGTTATTTGAAATGGAAAAAGAGACGGAGGATACAACAGACAAAGTGCAAATTCCAAGCCCACAAAGTACAGCACATGTCTATCCTCCGGTTGTCCCGAAAAAATCCAAACCAGGAGTTGTCTTTGAGACTCCTGAAGTCGTTGTCCCTAAATCCAAACCTCACATTCCTTACCCATCGCGCTTAAATGAGCAAAAGCTCCGTGAGAAGGCTAGTCAACAAAATGATAAATTCTATCAAATCTTTAAAGAATTACATTTTGACATAAGCTTTGCGGATGCTACTATTCTGATGCCCAAATTTGCAGCAGCAATCAAACACTTGTTAAGCAACAAGGAAAAACTGATTGAAATGGCTAAAACTCCAGTAAATGAGAACTGCTCAGCGGTTATCTTGAAAAAGCTTCCGGAGAAGCTTGGAGATCCTGGAAAGTTTCTACTACCATGTGTCTTTCCAGGAATGGTTGAATGTTATGCCTTAGCAGATCTAGGTGCAAGCATCAACCTGATGCCTCATTCAGTATGGAAGAGACTTTCTCTTCCGGCTCTTACTCCTACCTGCATGACTCTTGAGCTTGCAGATCGAACCATAACTCATCCCTGCGGCATTGCCGAAGATGTATTTGTGAAGATAGGAAAGTTCCATTTTCCAGCTGACTTTGTGGTTGTTGACTTTGACGCAGATCAAAAGGTTCCTCTAATTCTTGGAAGAGGATTCCTAAAAACGGGCCATGCTCTGATTGATGTATTTAAGCATGAAATCACCTTGCGTGTGGATAAGGAAGCTGTTACTTTTAACCATGATCAAACATCAAAGTACTCCTCCAATTTTGATTCTGCTTCGGTTAACCGAATCGATGTCATTGACATTACTTCAAAGGAGTACTCTCAAGAGAGTGTTGATTCTTTTCATAATTCTGTGAGTGGGGAACCCACCACATCTTCTCAACATATCATAGCAGACTCTTCCCCTTCTCTCACTTCGGTTGAGGGAAGTGATCCCTTTTGGGATGAAGTCGATGCTTTTCTTGCTGTAGATAGTTCACCTCCGCATGAGGTTGATGATAACTATCTTGATCCTGAGGGGATATTCTTTTTCTGGAAAATTTGTTAAACGAAGATTCATTTTCCCCTCTTCCACCAAAACAACTTCATAAGAAGGAAATCAAGTCGGTTGAAAAAACTGATAAAATTCCGGAGATCAAGTTTAAGGACTTGCCTCCTCCACTTACAATTCTTGAGGAGGAAATTCTTATCCTAATTGCTGTTCAGATCTCTCTTCTTCCCTTCACCTACCCGGTGATTTCCCCTATCTTTCACTCATTCGGGAGTGAGGATATTACTTTTGACCCCGGCATTGTCCATCTAACATTGGTTTAAATGCCGGATTTCCTGGTCTCTTACTTCCCCATAAATCTCAAAATAATTTAAATCTCAACCTTTAAATCTCAAAATAATTTATTTTTGAAGTTACATATTTCTTTTGCATATAACTTTTAACTAAACTGCACGAACTGAGAGAGCGAGCCGCACGCGTACCGACACCCCGTTAGTCATGACAAAAGTCAAATAAATAAATTTCTGAGTCAGAAATAATATTTATATATCACTTTTATAAAAACACTCAAAACCATATATTAGTATTCTTCTAAAGACGTCCAACTGGGACACCGCGGCACACGTTTAAGCTCAAACGGGACACGAAATACAAAATTAAATATATATATATATATATATATATATATATATATATATATATATATATATATATATATATATATATATATATATATATATATATATATATATTCAAAATAAATTTTATTTTTCCTATACCATTTTGCCGCCCCACCTAAAGAAGAAACATGAACATTTTAACTTTTTGCTTGGAAATACACATTATACTATTTTGATGATTATTTGGTTAACATATGTAGCCATGTGACCTTATATTACTCACAAAACTTCTACCTACCACTCATCGATTTCATTCATACGGCAAGATTCAAAGAATGAGAACACTCAACATCCAAATTTGGTTGAAAGTTCTTATAGAGCACAAAATGAGATTTGAAGTATACTAAAATTTCTACTATATATATTTCCTTACCTACTCACTTCTCTAAATACCAAAACAAATCACCAACACACTCTGTTGCTTTCTCTCCTCACACCATACGGCAGCAACAACAATATTAAAAGGGTGTTCCAAAGTTTCATTAGTCTTGGTTCATAGTTGGTAAAGTGATTAAGGGTATATTGGGAGCTAAATTAAGAGTGTTTTTATATTTTAGGTCTTGTGCTCTTTACCTCTCATCATTCACTACTGTAAGGTTCCATATTCATTTAAGCTTGTGTTCTTTTTAGTTTACTAAGTACTAATATAGTGATACTTGTTAATATGTTACTAAAGCTAAAATTATAAAACTATAAATGTGCTTCTTGACTCAAATCTACTCGACATACATGCAATATAGTTGTGTTTTGAACTTGTGTGGTATAAGAAACCTTGTGATACACTAATAAGCACAAAGAAAATGAGTTTTGACTTATTTTCCAACAAATCGACACATACAAATTTTTATGGACATGTTTTGGCTAAAAGTAAACTAAAAAGTTTATAGATCCAAAGTAAACGTAAGTATTGGCTAAATTCTTGGAAGAGTGTATATTAGCTTATCTATACCTTACTAGCTTAACTTGCATATTTACCAATAATATATCGAGTTTATTTTGGGATCGACTACCTTTATTTTGGTCTAGTGATTTGTGGTCGAAACCACTGTTCGAACTCAACAGTGGGCAATCATTTGGGCATCCTCTTTTCATTCAAAATACCGTCTCAAGGGCTTAGTAAAAATGTCTTAAATTTGAGTTTGTTTTGGTATGCAAAATGTGTTTTGGACAATTAAAAATGAACTTGGATTTGGTTTCAAACATAAACAAATATTGTATTACTTGACTGACTTGCTATGATGCTTGATTTTTCATCTCATTTAACATTAATAGTCACTCTAGAAAATGGATGCTATATATATCAGTAAATGAGAGGGACGCAACATTAGAATCCTTGAATAACACAACTCACACACACACTGTCAAGTATTCATGCAAACATATATGTCACAGAACTGTCAGACTATACAAGCAAACTGTTTGGGAAATAATACACAACAAGTGGGTTGGCATGTTGGTTCGGGCGTTTTCCTTTTCAGAGAGAGGCCCAGGGTTTGAACCCTACCTTTATCATTTTATTTTTTAATCATTTTACACATCTAGCCCTTGAACTATTAGAACTAATCAACATTCCCCTTAACAAATTATACTAATAAAGTTTAATTAGTTAAACTATAATTATATTAACAATGGTATATTTTTGTGGCAATAAATCTATAAGAGAAAACTAATTATTTACAAACACGTCATGCCCAATTTTTTTCGTCCAAACTCTATACTTAATATTTTTTACAATAACCTATTAAATGACAAAAGTTAGATTTTACAAAATTAATAATAATGAAATCATCATAATATTTCTCTAACTTAGTATAAACACATTTATATATACACCGTATCAAGTAACCGTAACCGATATAAATACTTAACGTAAAGTATTTATTATTATGTGATTTTCACAGACCCTTTTATTGTAAATACTTTCCGTACTTAGTTGTCCGGTTACTCCTAAACTAGAGACTTATTTGTCATGAATATTTTTATATATTCGTTTTGTACGTTTGTCCAAGAGCCAATACTCACAAACATTTTAAAATGATTTAAACGTAAACTCTGCCACACAAGCAACATTAAACACAACCACTTGTAAACACTTAAACTTAATTTATTTAAACACTTTGAGTCGTGAGTAAACAAAACTCTAAACTAAGACTTGCCATACTAATTTAGGTCGCGTGTCGGTGCCGTACACTATTGTTACTTGATTCATTCACTTCAGACGACTATTTCTGAGGTGAGTTCTCGTAGCCCCTTTTTCATTATGTTTTCCTTGGGGGAAAATGGTACTCAAATGATATTTTGACTGTTTTCATGCTGTGATACAATGTTTTCATGTTTTGGACATATATGTGTGATGATGCGATTATGTGCTACAAATGTTTTGACTGTGTGTACATGAATGCGTAAGATCTATCGGGGTAGCTCCCCTCTGTGTGTAGTATTTATGGTTGTAACATTGTGATAGGTTCAGTTGGCGCGACACTAATTTTGTTGGATAACATGTTCATAATTTGTATTCAGTTACACTATTGTCCTACCCATTATTCACAGCTTCGTGGTTTAACACTTCAAACCTACGAGCTCACCAACATTATGTTGACGTTTTCGAGTATCCATTTTCAGGTGTTAAGAATGAAGGTACCATAGAAGGTTGAGTATTGGCCTGACTTAGCAAGACTTAGACAAGACCCTTCCGGGTTATAACTCGTGATGCTGCATTTGGTTATTGTTTAGTGATGTTGTTAACATTGAGACTCATGTTATTTTGGATATTTTACTCATCCCCGTTGTGGGAGTTTGTGACTATCATCTGTTCTATGTATTACATATAGTATTTCTCTATTGTGACACCTTGTGTTTTTGACAATGATGTCATACCCCGTAAATGCCATTCCGCTGCGCCATTTTTGGGGTGTGACACATAACATGTCCTTGGGTAAATGACATTAATCGGAGTCACATGCATGGCTACTGCTCGAAAATCCCTTGCAATGTGACCAGTATGATTGCAGTTGAAACACACTTGGCAGGGTTTAGTCTCCAGGTGGTGGTTGTTACATTTGACACTGATAACGCCTAAATCTAACATGTTTTTGATAGCGTTATTGGTAGTTTTATATATGTTTTGTGGTTATATTTATATGCTTTTGTTACTAAATCGTACCAAAGTGTGTTTGCAAAGCATTTGTAGCCAAAGACAGGAAAATGGATGGAAAAGATGCAAAAATGAAGAAAAAGGAAGTATTTGAGATTTCATGTGAATCTTGTGTCAAGTTCCGCTTCGTAAGGTACTTCAAGGAGTTAAAGTCCAAGTAGTCAAGTTCATAAGCTTAAGGATAAAGAGAAAGACCGAAGAATCAAGAGCTACGTCCGAGAAACAAGTCATACGCAAAAGACCAAGAAATAGGTTCAGCAGCCATCACCATCCGATCGGTCGCCGCCCGCAACCGATTCGGATGGAGTGAAAGTGGATTTACCGAGAAGACCAACCGATCGGTAGACCATTCCATCCGATCGGTTGGAAGTCGCTGTTTTACCCAAGACTTCTTTATTAAGGATTGTGACTTTATAACTCCGGTTCTAGGCCCTTCTTGTCATTATTCTAACCATTCAATACTACTTGGAGAGCAAGAGAAGCATTTATGCACTTTGACCCTTGGTTGGAGCAATTTATGGAACCATTAGTTGAGTATTTATATACCAATCAATCTAGAGAGATACATACATGCTAAACAAGTGCTAGGAGAGAACCATTCACAGAAGAAACTTAAGAAATTCGTCCATAAGTCCAGGAGAAGGGAGAAAGTCGAATTTACCATTTTCATTGCTTGTGGAATCATTGTCTCTCACTTGTAATCTTATTTCCAAATCATTGTAAGACTTTCAATCATGGTTTCTAATGTTCAAATTATTGAGTTTACATTTATGTTTGCTATGAGTGGCTAGTGCCTTTGTGCACTTGCTTAGATGATGTGTATTATTCATTGATTTGCATATGATTGTGATAACATGTTTTAATTCAATTTCAAGTCAATTCTAAGAACCAATTGTGATAAAGTTTCATAGTGACATTTGGGAAATCAAGTTTAACTAGTGCTAGTAATCTTAAGGGTTGAAAGAACTATTGTTATTCCACTAGTTATAATCATTTGTCTATGAATGATTGTTGTCTACCACTATTCTTGATTAACCAAAGGAACTTAATTGTGATTGTAATGAAAAAGCTTTTGTCTATCAAAACGGATTGATTGTAAACCACTTTAAAGGTCGAAAGATTAATAGTTTGCTTTCAATTGTGACCTTTTGTCTATAATTGGTTACCTTTTGTATTGACCATTTCCTAAGCTTGTTTGATTAGAACAAAAGATTGTTTTTGTGTTTGAGGAATACCAACTCATGAACCTTGAATTGATCTTGAATTGATTGGTTAATCGTAATGCTTGTTTTTATAAACCAAAATCTTGACGAAGGTTTAATTTGTAGGAACAATAGATTAGTGTCAAAACTAATTATCACAACCAACATGTTTTCCAAAGTTATCACAATCATATTAGTCAATTGTAGTACACTAGTCTAAGCAAGTGTAGTTTTTAATCATTTGAATTTTCATTATATCATTACTGCTTATTTGAGATTGTTGCTTTTAACTTGCAATTCGATTCACTACACAAATCCCTGCGAACGATCCCGACTTACCATCAAAATCTTGCTACAACGGACGAGTATACTTGCTCGTATGTGTTGTTATTAGATTCGGTAATTCACCCTTTATAAATTTAAAACTTGCACCGAACCGGGCACATCAAGTTTTTGGCGCCGTTGCCGGGGATTTTGATCGTGTTTCTGTAAGTTTTAGTCCAATTCTCATATAGTTAGTTTTCGTAAAAAAAAAAAAAAAAAGTTTTACCGAGCTGCCCATCCGATCGGTTATTCATCCATCCGATCGGTTTTCCAAAATTTTAATTTACCGAGAGAACCATCCGATCGGCGGACACTTCCATCCGATCGGATCCTTCAAATCCAATTTACCGAGAGATCTATCCGATCGGTAGATTGTTTTATCCGATCGGTTAGACGATTCTGAACTTTTCAAATTGTTTTCATTCTTTGCTCGTTTGTTTAGACATTGCCTCGATTCGTTGGGGAATTGTATGAACACTCGATCAACTGGAGTAGAACCAATTCCACCATTTCAGATCCCGAACGTTTAGTCCGAAGACAAAGAAGAAGAAGAACACCCTTTGTTCCACTAGCCAATCGTGTACCAAGAGTACCAAACCCAACGTTTGATAACCTTTTTGAAGCCAAAGTCGTTTACAACCCATTCACTGACCAACCTTTTCCCATGGCTGACGATAGACCCATGTGGGAAGCAAACCGAGCCGTAGCACCAACTCCTGGAGCTGCTATTGTTGCTGTCAACTTAGGTGACAATTTCACCGTGAAAGGTCACCATCTTTCTATGATCAAAGACCGTCAATTCGATGGCCGTTCGAGGGCCGATCCTCACAAACACGTTGCCGAATTCATTGAAATTTGTGGCATGTTCCGATATGGTGATACAAATGTAGACGCCATTAAACTCAAACTTTTTCCGTCATCACTTGCTGGAGATGCAAAAGTGTGGTATAACGAATTAACACCAGGAATCATCACTACTTGGGAGGAGATGAGGCAAGCTTTTGTAAGCCGATTCTTTCCACCTGCAATGTTTGATCGACTCATGGGAGAAATTCGTGCTTTCACACAAAATCCTAACGAATCACTCGTCGAAGCCTGGCTTCGTATGAAGGATTTACTTCGAAGTTGTCATGGACATGGTTTAGGACGAGGAACCATTATTCAAATCTTTTACCATGGACTTGATGAAACATCTCAAGGAATTCTTGATGCTGGAGGAATTTTTCTTTATAAGACTCCTAACCAGGCATATCAATTGCTTGAAGACCGAGTTCTTCTCAAACTCGACTGGTCAAAAGATGCCAAGACAAAACCCTTAAGAAAAACCGTTGCTTTCGCCGAAAGTTCTGATTCATCTAAACTCATGGAGAAAATGGAAACCTTGGTTTCCAAAATCGATTCGCAGTACAAAGATCTTAGAGGAGAGATGAAAGAAATGCGAGATGGTTGTAACAACTGTGGAGGTAACTACCCATCATCAGAATGCGATGATCAACCTATGGATCAACCAAAAGAAGGAGAAGCTAATTATACCGAGGAGGAGGATATCGAGGAAATTATTACGGAAGAAACTCTGCTAATTGGCAAGATCGCCGACAAAGGGATAACAACTAGGGGTGTCATTCGGGCCGACCCGACCCGAACCCGACCCGAACCCGAGCCGACCCGAGTCAATTCGGGTCAACCCGAATTGACCCGAATTTATATTCGGGTCAATCGGGTCAACCCGAATTGACCCGAGTTCTAAACAAGGTCGGGTTCGGGTATGTTTTTAGGAGCCTTGACCCGACCCGAACCCGACCCGAACCCGATTGACCCGAGAAAACTAACAAATTACAAGGCAAAAACTCGGGTTGACCCCAAACCCGAGTTGACCCGACCCGAATTGACCCGACCCGAGTTGACCCGAGACCCGAATTGACCCGACCCGAGTTGACCCGAGTTCAAACAGGGTCGGGTTCGGGTAATTTTTTAGGGGCCTTGACCCGAGTTGACCCGACCCGAGTTGACCCGAACCCGACCGGGTCAACCCGAATCATACCCCTAATAACAACCATGAGTCCCAACCAAAAGTAGAGAACCAAACCTCACAAAGTTCCAACAAGAAACCTGAAGAAACAGATTTTGAAAAAATGATGAGAGAATTTGTCACTGCCCAAAAATCAACCAACGAGTTCGTCAAGAATCAATTTTTCAATCTCAAAACCAAAGTTGAGCAAGGTCAGAAAAATCATCAAGCATCTATCCAAGATCTTGAAAACAAATTTGGGAGACTCTCTGATCAAATTTCTTCACGACCATCAGGTTCGTTGCCTAGTAACACCCAAACCAACCCAAAACCATCATCATCATCGAATGATAAGACTTATCGTCCACCACAAACCAGAAATGAGCATATCAATGCTGTATTCACAAGAAGTGGCCTGTCTTATGATCCACCACCCAACCCAAACAACACCACAACTATCGATTTCGATAGTGAGGATGAAGATGAAGAATCCAAGAAGGAAAATACACCAAAAACACCACCCAAACCCAAACCCAAACCACCAGTTAAGGCTTACACTCTAAAAATTCCATATCCACAGAGCCTTAAGAAAGAAAGAATGGAGGAGCGTTATAAGAAGTTTGTTGAAATAATCAAAGAAGTTAGAATCAATGTACCTCTCATTGATGTTTTAGCTGGAATGCCCAATTACGGGAAATTTTTGAAAGAACTTCTTAACAACAAAAACAAGTTGGAGCAAATATCCGCTACCTTTCTCAATGAAGAATGTTCAGCTATTGTTCAAAACAAAATTCCACAAAAACTCGGAGATCCCGGAAGTTTTCTGATTCCATGCATATTAGGAAACAACATCACATGCGATGCTTTAGCCGACTTAGGTGCGAGTATCAATTTGATGCCTTATTCGCTGTATACGAAACTTTCAATCAATACCTTGAAACCCACAAGGATGAGTATCCGATTAGCTAATCATACTTACCAATATCCTGTTGGTATTGCTGAGAATATGCTTGTCCAAGTAGGTAAATTCATTTTTCCCGTGGATTTTGTAATTCTAGAAATGGAGGAAGATAGTAGAGTACCACTTATTTTAGGAAGACCTTTTCTAAACACCGCTGATGCGATCATCAAAGTAAAAGGAAGAGAACTCAATCTTGGAGTTGGAGAGGATAGAATCACGTTCTTAATCGATAAAGCAATGAAATATCCACATTCCAGTGATGACACTTGTTTTAACATTGATGTAATCGATGAAGTCACTGAAGAAGAATTGGATGCATTACTTGAAGATTCTGATCCATTCATGACTAATTCAGAGAAGATTAGTGAAACAACTTTTGATAAAGAATTCGCTGATTTTATGGAAGTTAAGATTGAAGAAGAAAAAGAAGAAGAAGAAGAAGGAGAGATAATAGAAGAAGATTTTGAGGAAATCAGTCTTAATGATCAGATGAAGATCAAAACATCACTTCAAGAACCACCGACTGATCTTGAGTTGAAACCACTGCCAGAAAATCTTGAGTATGCTTACTTGGAAGATAATTCGCTACTTCCAGTAGTCATATCTTCGTTGCTAAATGATTTTGAGAAAGAATGTCTGATTTCAGTTCTTAAGAAGCATAAAGAAGCTTTTGCGTGGAAAACTTCTGACATCCCAGGAATCAGTCCTGATTTTTGCAAACACAAAATCAATTTCGAAGAAGATGCCAAACCAGTTGTAGAAAGACAACGTCGACTCAACCCCAACATGAAAGAAGTTGTTAAAAAAGAAATCATCAAACTGCTTGATGCAGGTATCATTTACCCCATCGAGGATAGTCCTTGGGTGAGTCCTGTTCACTGTGTTCCGAAAAAAGGAGGAATGACTGTTGTGACCAACGAACGGAATGAACTAGTTCCTACTAGAACTGTCACCAGATGGCGAGTATGTATTGATTACAGAAAATTAAATAAAGCCACCAGAAAAGATCATTTTCCTTTGCCTTTCATGGATCAAATGCTTGAGAGATTAGCAGGAAACAAATACTTTTGTTTTCTTGATGGTTTTTCAGGATATTTCCAAATTCCTATTGATCCAGCTGATCAAGAAAAGACCACATTCACATGTCCCTTTGGAACTTACGCTTATCGGCGTATGCCTTTTGGATTATGTAATGCCCCCGCGACTTTTCAAAGATGTATGATTGCCATATTCCAAGATATGCTTGAAACGTCTATGGAAGTTTTCATGGATGACTTTTCAGTTTTCGGAAGCTCATTCGAAGCTTGCCTTTCTAACCTCGATAAAATGCTTGAAAGATGTAAAGCTGCACATCTTGTTCTCAATTGGGAGAAGTGTCATTTCATGGTAACTGAAGGAATTGTGTTAGGACACAAAATTTCTAGTGCAGGAATGGAGGTTGACAAAGCAAAGATCGATGTCATTACCAAATTACCACCCCCAACTAACGTCAAAGCCGTTAGAAGTTTCCTAGGACATGCAGGATTTTACCGTCGTTTCATTAAGGATTTTTCCAAAACATCTCGTCCAATGACGAAACTTCTTGAAAAAGATGCTGTTTTCGATTTTAATGCAGATTGTATGAAAGCATTCGAAGCATTGAAAACACAACTGACTAGTGCACCCATTATGGTTTCACCTGATTGGTCACTACCATTCGAGCTTATGTGCGATGCAAGCGATTTTGCTGTTGGAGCCGTATTAGGACAACGAGAAGAGAAACATTTTCGTCCTATATATTTTGCCAGCAAAACACTCAACAATGCTCAGCAGAATTACACAGTTACAGAGAAAGAATTGTTAGCCGTTGTTTTCGCTTTTGATAAATTCAGATCGTACCTTGTCCTTTCGAAAACAATCGTGTTCACCGATCATTCAGCGTTAAAATATCTGTTTAAAAAGCAAGATGCTAAACCGCGTCTCATCCGATGGATTTTACTACTCCAGGAATTCGATATCGAAATCAAAGATAAGAAAGGAGCAGAAAATCTAGCCGCTGATCATCTATCTCGTTTAGAAAATCCAAATCTGGAAGAATTAAAAGAAGATGAGATTGACGATTATTTCCTAGATGAAACACTCATGACTGTTGATACAGATGATGAGAACGAAATTCCATGGTTTGCCAATTATGCAAATTATCTCGTTGGAGGAATTCTAAAAAAAGGATTAACTCATGCCCAACGAAGTAAATTCTTTTCGGATCTTAAACATTATTATTGGGAAGAGCCTTATCTTTTCAAAATGTGTCCCGATGGGATGATTAGAAGATGTGTTTATGGTTCTGAAACAAGAAGAATTCTCGATGAATGTCATCATGGCCCAATTGGGGGACATTATGGTCCTTCCACCACCGCTAAAAAAGTCTTTGATGCTGGATTCTATTGGCCGACTATTTTTAAAGAAGCCCATACTCTTGTTAAGAATTGTGATGCTTGCCAAAAATCCGGTAGTCTTTCTCGAAGAGATGAAATGCCTCAGAAGAGCATTCAGGTCTGCGAATTATTCGATATTTGGGGAATTGATTTCATGGGACCGTTTCCTAAATCACACAAATACGAATACATTCTCGTTGCTATTGATTACGTTTCCAAATGGGCTGAAGCAGAAGCTCTACCCACAAATGATGCACGAGTAGTTGTTAATTTTCTCAAAAAGCTTTTTCGCTCGTTATGGAATTCCTAAAGCTTTGATAAGTGATCGTGGAACCCATTTCTGTAATAAACAAATGGAGAAAATTATGAAGCGATATGGAGTTCATCATCGTTTCGCTACAGCTTATCACCCACAGACAAGTGGTCAAGTCGAAAATACCAACAGAGCCTTAAAAAGGATACTTGAAAAAACGGTTAAAGACAATCCCGCCGTTTGGTCGAGAAAACTGGATGATGCTCTGTGGGCATTTCGCACGGCTTATAAAACACCAATTGGTACAACACCATACAGATTGTTGTATGGAAAAACTTGTCATTTGCCGTTTGAAATCGAACACCGCGCTTACTGGGCATTGAGAAATTGTAACCCAGACCTCAAAGTAGCTGGAGAAAAGAGATTTTTGCAATTGCATGAACTCGATGAGCTTAGACTACAAGCTTATGAGAACTCCAAACTTTACAAAGCAAGAACAAAAGCTTATCATGACAGAAAGCTAAGAATCAGAAAAGAATTCAAAGCTGGAGACAAAGTTCTGCTTTTTAACATGAAGTATAAGTTCAAAGCTCCCAAGCTGAAACCGAAATGGTTCGGACCGTATACAGTGAAGCATGGATTTCCATCCGGATATGTTGAATTGCATGACAAACATGGTGGAAGTTTCATTGTTAATGGGCACCGAATTAAGTTATACTATGACAAGGAGCAAATGAATGAAGTTTCTATTCAAGAGATTCCGCCTGAATCAGAATATGAAGCTATAACCTTTATGTCACCCTTTCCGGCCGATTTCAAGAAAAACACTCCGTGGGCCGAAGATTCTGGTTATATCTATGATGTTCTACCAAGACCGTGGGAGAAAGTTAAGTTGGAATACATAGATGAAACTGGAGAGGGAATAGTGATTGGAAATGTGCTGTACGTTCCAAAATTTCTAATGAAGAAGTCAACACCAACATGAAGAAAGAGAAGTTCGAGTCCGGCTGATGACTCGTTAATAAAACAAGCGCTTCTCGGGAGGCAACCCGTGTGTTTGCTATGTTTTTTCTAAATTGCTTAGTTGAACTTAAGTGTGGGGGTGTATCACTGCCTTTTGAATAAGCGAAGAAATATTTCGTATGTGTGTTTCTTTTGTTTTTAGATTACTGCAGATAATGATTTCGAAGCTTGGACGCTAGGATCAAGACTCCTCATGAGAAGAAAATACGGTTTATTCTCTTATTTCCCTATTTCATTCTTTGTCGTTTATCACATTGAGGACAATGCTTAACTTAAGTGTGGGGGGGTGAATAGGAAAATAAGGATAGATTGTAGTTTTGAGCTGAATTTTAAAATTTTGTTTGCCCTTGTAATCTAGTCTTTTGTCATTTTAAAGATCATATTCTAGAATAACTGGATTTATCCACTGGTGAAATCTGTAATTTTGAAAATTCGAGATGTGTCCCGATTAATATTGCAATCCATTCTGGGATCGATAACATTAGCTAGCACAGATTATAGCCCTTTCCACTAAAGTGTGAGAATTTGAGCCTGTTCTATATACAGCATACATCTTTTATGCTTAGATCTTTTGCTATGAGTGTGCCGGTGATTTTATTTATTCTAGAACTTGTGCTTGTAAATCATTACGAGACCGTTGTGAGATCACATTTCGTTTGTGATATAAGTGTATATGCGTGATAAGAGGCAATCTTAGGTTTTATCCCAAATGGCCTTCCATTTTCATATAATGCTATATTAGCTAGCTACATGGCTAGTTAACCACTCATATGGACCCATTTGTTAGCATTTATCTTTAATGCTAGATACCCCTAGTTACACCCGCCGAGCCTATCTTTTCTTTTGATACAATCCAGAAAAATTCAAAAAGATTTTACACCTTTTTAAGCCTAGCCTTATTTTTAGTCAAATCTTGGTTGGTTGCTAGCTATTTGGAAAGATGGATGTTATGTGGAAATCATGAAAGTTCTAAGGAAGCGTAAACTCCGAAGGTTGTTATACGAGAAAAGTCATTGCAACTATAAGATGACAAGTTAAAAAAAAAAAAAAAAAAAAAAAAAAAAAAAAAAGAAAAAAGAGAAAAGTCATTGCAACTATAAGGTGACAAGAATAAGCCAATGGGCTAAGTGAATCAAGTATGAATAAAGGAAGTATGGAGTTTTTCACAAAATGGCATGATATTGGTTTGTAATAGCTAGTAACATTTGGTTCGTAGACTTTGACTATTCTATTTTTGTTTTTATTTTCAACCAATTTCATAAATATATCCCATGCCTTATCCTACCCTTTTTGACTTTGTGTAATTATTAAGTGTATGGACATGTAGTAACCATCCGATTTCTTGAGGAATTAACTAACGTTGTTAGCGATCTAGGGAGTATTTTGGCAACCATCCGTTATGCAAGTAACGTCGTTAGCGAACCAAGGTACAATCTAGTGACCATCCGTTATTTGGTGATGCAAGAATTCGTTGTTAGGAAGCTATTATGTTTTGCATGAGATAGTGGCGCATTAGTCTTTTATATCCCTTTAAGCCTTAAACCCGAATAAAAGCCCTCTTTGATATGTATACTTGGAGCTCACACCATTTCGGTGTAGTTTTGTTTCTTGTACAAGCTTATGGTAATATTTAGATCATGACAGAGCAAATGAGTGTCATTCCGCTTATATACTCCACCAATCATACAAATGAGTGTTTGAGTGAATTATATTTCATTTCCCTTTCGTGAGGTGTTTAGTAATGTGTATCATGCAAGAAAATCATATGGGTATTGTCAAACATCTCGATGATTCAACCATAAAAGCTTAAAATGATGAATCTAGCTTGTACTAGTGCTTGATAGATTTGCATCACATTTTCCTAATCATTGGTGCATACCATGTGGATAATTGTTTTTTTATTTCTAGATTTGCTTGAGGGCAAGCAAAGTTCAAGTGTGGGGGATTTGATAACGCCTAAATCTAACATGTTTTTGATAGCGTTATTGGTAGTTTTATATATGTTTTGTGGTTATATTTATATGCTTTTGTTACTAAATCGTACCAAAGTGTGTTTGCAAAGCATTTGTAGCCAAAGACAGGAAAATGGATGGAAAAGATGCAAAAATGAAGAAAAAGGAAGTATTTGAGATTTCATGTGAATCTTGTGTCAAGTTCCGCTTCGTAAGGTACT
Source organism: Artemisia tridentata subsp. tridentata (assembly GCA_021014915.2). Classification (NCBI taxonomy): domain Eukaryota; kingdom Viridiplantae; phylum Streptophyta; class Magnoliopsida; order Asterales; family Asteraceae; genus Artemisia; species Artemisia tridentata. The sequence continues at coordinate 20,671,434 of CP139505.1, forward strand.
TCAAGGAGTTAAAGTCCAAGTAGTCAAGTTCATAAGCTTAAGGATAAAGAGAAAGACCGAAGAATCAAGAGCTACGTCCGAGAAACAAGTCATACGCAAAAGACCAAGAAATAGGTTCAGCAGCCATCACCATCCGATCGGTCGCCGCCCGCAACCGATTCGGATGGAGTGAAAGTGGATTTACCGAGAAGACCAACCGATCGGTAGACCATTCCATCCGATCGGTTGGAAGTCGCTGTTTTACCCAAGACTTCTTTATTAAGGATTGTGACTTTATAACTCCGGTTCTAGGCCCTTCTTGTCATTATTCTAACCATTCAATACTACTTGGAGAGCAAGAGAAGCATTTATGCACTTTGACCCTTGGTTGGAGCAATTTATGGAACCATTAGTTGAGTATTTATATACCAATCAATCTAGAGAGATACATACATGCTAAACAAGTGCTAGGAGAGAACCATTCACAGAAGAAACTTAAGAAATTCGTCCATAAGTCCAGGAGAAGGGAGAAAGTCGAATTTACCATTTTCATTGCTTGTGGAATCATTGTCTCTCACTTGTAATCTTATTTCCAAATCATTGTAAGACTTTCAATCATGGTTTCTAATGTTCAAATTATTGAGTTTACATTTATGTTTGCTATGAGTGGCTAGTGCCTTTGTGCACTTGCTTAGATGATGTGTATTATTCATTGATTTGCATATGATTGTGATAACATGTTTTAATTCAATTTCAAGTCAATTCTAAGAACCAATTGTGATAAAGTTTCATAGTAACATTTGGGAAATCAAGTTTAACTAGTGCTAGTAATCTTAAGGGTTGAAAGAACTATTGTTATTCCACTAGTTATAATCATTTGTCTATGAATGATTGTTGTCTACCACTATTCTTGATTAACCAAAGGAACTTAATTGTGATTGTAATGAAAAAGCTTTTGTCTATCAAAACGGATTGATTGTAAACCACTTTAAAGGTCGAAAGATTAATAGTTTGCTTTCAATTGTGACCTTTTGTCTATAATTGGTTACCTTTTGTATTGACCATTTCCTAAGCTTGTTTGATTAGACAAAAGATTGTTTTTGTGTTTGAGGAATACCAACTCATGAACCTTGAATTGATCTTGAATTGATTGGTTAATCGTAATGCTTGTTTTTATAAACCAAAATCTTGACGAAGGTTTAATTTGTAGGAACAATAGATTAGTGTCAAAACTAATTATCACAACCAACATGTTTTCCAAAGTTATCACAATCATATTAGTCAATTGTAGTACACTAGTCTAAGCAAGTGTAGTTTTTAATCATTTGAATTTTCATTATATCATTACTGCTTATTTGAGATTGTTGCTTTTAACTTGCAATTCGATTCACTACACAAATCCCTGCGAACGATCCCGACTTACCATCAAAATCTTGCTACAACGGACGAGTATACTTGCTCGTATGTGTTGTTATTAGATTCGGTAATTCACCCTTTATAAATTTAAAACTTGCACCGAACCGGGCACATCAGACACACTTAGGGTGAGGACCTTCATACCCCTTACAGTCCGAGCTCGTTGCCACAAATCCTCTTCCCCATTTCGCCTTCTTATTTTCATCATTTGCACCTCCTTGTTTACTTGGCTCACTCACGGTCTTCCTCTTATCATCACTCTTAGACAATGTCCCATTCCTAATAGTTTGCTAAAAACTATAAGTGAGCAGTAATGTTTTCAAATCCTAATTGAGTTTATACTGCTCTTTGAAATTTTTTGATAAAAAGTTTGTCCTACTAGTTCAAACTGGTTTGACATTGAGTCTATGTTCTATGATTCACCTCTCTCAGGAGTTAACACACCTGGAAGTGATGAGGCCAGTTTGAAACTTTAAGAACTGATGGAAACTTGTACACAATTGTCTGCTAGTTCTACCGAGGATTCAAAGTCCAATGATGGTGAGGAATCTTCCAAACAGGGGAGGTATATTGCTTAGATCAAAATGATGTTCAGATGGTTCAAAATAAGTATGATATTCAGGGGAGGATAACATAGCTCTTGATGAAGTAATCTAAAAGTGCTCATAAGTGGTTTGAAGAAAAGGAAAAAGTTGGAATTCATGCAGAGCAGATTCAAAGAATGATTGATGTTGATGAAGTTAAGTGCTGGAGTACTTGCTGTTATGATTTCTTCAAAGATTAGATGTGAAGAAAATACTGAAATGATTCAAAGCTTAGTGTTTGAAAGAATCCCCCCCATCATCATCAGAGTTGAAGTTTAATTCAAGAAACTTAGTGATTTGGAGAGAAATCATAAGTTTAGGGGAGGATTATTAGGAATTAAACTAACAGTTAGTACTGCAAGGCTCAATGTTTCAACTGTTAGAGTATAACACTAACAGTACTAATCTAGTTAGTACTGTCAGCACAAATACTTTGTACTGCTTATATTCTGAATACGTGTAATGTGATAAGTATAGAAAAGATTTAGTGAATATCTTATAGTTATAGATTGATACGAATATTGTAGTTTACTTGTACATGACTCCTTGTTCTGTAAAAGGAGATCCTAGGTTAGGTTTTCAATATCAGAAAATACGAATTATTTATAGAGATTCAAGGTTTTGTAACCCTAGTGATAGCTAAGATCACTCGTATTATTATCAATAATATTGAATCGTTTTGGTTATTCTCATTGTCTTCATTGTTCATACTCATACACTGTTTCATTCATACAATTATTCTTCTAAGTATAACTAAGAAGATTCCACATACTTAGTTATATCCACTCAAAGTATCTCATACACATTATACAGGACTAACATCCTAAGTGTATAATCAATCCTATCAAATCATGTTGTTTAAGCCAAGTGTAGAGTCACCAAGACTTATTAGTCTCGTTGTGGCCTCGACAAGCCAAAAGTGATATTTGAAACTAATGATTGATATTGGACTAATATGGTTGGTTATTTGACCCGAGAATAATGAAACTCGGACTCGTGACTTGAAACGGATAATAACTCGAAAAATATTTGTTTGGAAAGGTATATATAACTAGAAATGGAAAATAAATAATAACGGCTAAAAACGGGAAATATTAATTTACAAAAACTCATTTGTTACTTAATATTTAACAGAAGTTTTTATTTAAAAATGATATGTTATAAATGGAAAGTTGAAGTAAATAAGAGTTATTAAATGTTTTGAGGGCACGTTTACCGAGACACATTACTTTATTATTATAATATTGGGATTAAGGATTATGTAGAATCAATGTCGAATTCGATAAGCATATGTTAATTTGCCCGTATAACTTATTAAAACTTTAAATAAATTACTGATCTTAGTTCTTGTTAAGTAGTTATGAGTTTTAGTAGTAGAGTCAGTTTGGGATATTGCAACAATTTGGCGTGTTCGTTATTGGGATATTGTTTCGTGAGTCATGTTTGCTTTGGTCATTTGTTTGGCGTGAGTACACTTGAGTCATGTTGTGTCTCCACTGCACACCCATTGATACCAAACGCTAGTAACGAATATAAGAAAGAGATTTTGGAATTGAAATGGAATATAGTGGGGATAATTAGCTTTTGGAAACTTTTACATTTGGAGATATATGTTAAGGCGAGTTTATATTATTAGGTTGTACCGAGTCCGTGAGTGTCGATACTTGAGAGCTGTTGAGTACCTTGCTTCTGTAGATTTGTGTTTGTGCTTTGCTTGTTTGACGTGAGTTATCGTAGCCCCACTTTTAACGTGTTTTACATTGGGGTGGAAATGGTACTCAATGCTTTACAAATGTTTTCATGACTGTGAACTACTGTTTTACATGATTTTGGACATATACGTGTGATGATGCGATTATATGCTGCGACATGTCTTGTTTTGTGAGTTCATGACTGCGCAACTATTAACTCTCTGCTGAGGGCCCACAAGTTATAGGTTTAGTTAGTATAACTGTTAACTCTCTGTTGAGAGCCCACATGTTGATAGATCTATCGGGGTAGCTCCCTACGTGATATTGGTAATGAGTATGATGAACACTGTAGGTTCAGTTGGTGCCACACTATTACTGTTTGGGTAACATGCTTGTAATTGGTAATCATGTACACTATTTGTTAGACTCGCTTTTTTATAAAGATATCATCACTTAAGTGAATTGGACTAGATTTGTAGAAAGTAGAGCCCGCAGGGACTACTATAGGTTAAATGGCAAACTTATGTAGAAATGAGCCTATAAATACCCCTCATGACTCTCCATGAGGGGTGTGAGAATTCTTTTTATCTTTCATTTCATTCTTTAATCTAACATACTAAGAGTTTTTCACCTTTCTCTCTCTAGAACAATCATGTATTTTGATCAACCTCGAACTCCAGAAAGTGTTTCTTGTTCTTACAAATGGCATCAGAGCTAACCAGGGGCGAATCGTGGGGTTTTGGGGTGAAAAAAAATGTGTTTTGTGGTGTGTTTTTTTTTTTTTTTTTTTTTTTTTTTTTTTTTTTTTTTTTTTTTTTTTAATCAAAGTTACTGTTCATTGACGCTTTCTTTGAGTTTATCCAAATCCTTCGAGTTTGAAGGCTTCGAGTTTGTGGCTTCAAGTTTGTGGCTTCGACTTTGGCTTCGAGATTGAAGTTAAAAGTTCAAATCCTCCGAGTTTGTTGGTTACTTGAGTTTCCAAGTTAGGAAATTACTTAAGTTCTCCGAGTTTGGGGTATTCGAATAATCCTCCGAGTTTGGATTTCTTCGAGTTTCTCTACGAGTTTGGATTTCTTCGAGTTTCTTTCCGAGTTTGAATTTCTTCGAGTTTCTCTCCGAGTTTGGATTTCTTCGAGTATCTCTCCGAATTCAGACTTCTCCGAGTTAGCAACCAAGCCAACTTCTTCGAGAAACTCTTCGACTTTGTATCTGATGTGTCTGGTTTGGTACAAGTTTTAAATTTATAAAGTTGAATTACCGAATCTAGAAACAACACATATGAGCAAGATTATGATAGTAAGTCGGGATCGTTCGCAGGGATTTGTGTAGTGAATCTATGTGTAAGTTTAGAAGCTACTAAAAGTAAGTCACGAAAACAAGCAATGATGATAATGATAATTCAAATGATTAAAACTACACTTGCTTAGACTAATATACTACTCTTGATAAACATGATTGTGATAACTTCTTGTTAACATGTTGGTTATGATAATTAGTTGGTGTACTAATCTATTGTTCTTATAAGTTAAACCTTCGTCAAGATTTTAGTTTATAAAAACAAGCATTAAGTTCAACCAATCAATTCAAGATTAATTCAGGGTTCATAAGTTTGGGTTATCAAACTTAAACACAAAAATAGACTTTTTTTTAACAAATACGCTTAGGAAATGGTCAATACAAAAGGTAACCGATTTATAGACAAATAGGTCACAATTAATTGTAACTACTAATCTTTCGACCCTTGAGGTAGTTTTCAATCAATCCAATTTGATAAACAAAAAGCATTCTCATTACAATCACAATTAACTTTCTTTGTTGAACCAAGAATAATGGGTGGTAACAATCATTCATAGACAAATGATTATAACTAGTTGAACAACAACAAATCTTTCGACCTTTGAAATTATTAACAACTAGTCAAACTTGATTAACAAATGTCACTATGAAACTTAATCACAATTGGGTCTTAGAATCAACTTGAAATTGAATTAACACATGTTATCACAATCATACGCAAATCAATAAGTAATACACATCATCTAAGCAAGTGCACAAAGGCACTAGCCACTCATAGCAAACATAAGCATAAACTTAGAACTTTGAACATTAGAAACCATGATTAAAAGTCTTACAATGATTGGAAATGGATTACAAATGGTAAGGTAATGATACCCAAAGTATTGGTGTTGACTTCTTGACGTTTTGACTTCCAAATGTTGACTTCTTGACTCTCCAAAGCTTCCTGAACTTTTAAGGATGAATTTGGGATTCTTGAGAGAGTATTTTGATGAGTGGATAGTTGGTTGGTTGTGAATAATGATATGTTGTATGAGAATTGTGTCTCATTTGGTGTAAAAAGAGCTCTATTTATACTACTCTTAAGCCTAGGGTCATTAATGATACAACTTGGCCTCCAAGCAGACAAAAAGAAACTAGAAACAATGTATGAAGGACCTAGAATTGTGCACATAAAGATAGGATCCTTATTGATGAAGTTTGGGAAAACAGACCACCTCCAACTGATCGGTATTGGCTCCAACCGATCGGTTGGCCTTCAGAATTTGTTGGGAATTAAATATTCTGAAGTTAGAGTACTAGAATTTACTCTAAGTCAAAGGTACTGCTAGTTCATGATCAAGGTACTGCTAGTACAAGAAGGTACTGCTAGAGCAAGAAGGTACTGCTAGTTCAAGTTGAAGGTACTGCTAGTTGTATATGGTACTGACTGATCAGTGACTCATAGGATAAGATCAAGAAGATATTTGTTGTATTTTGGTCAAACATATACGGTAGATAATATCTTACTCCATGTGCTTAGTTAACAAGTTGTATACATAGATACATGTTGTATCTTATGTACTGACACCAATATGCATAAGTTAACCAAGTAAGTCGGTCAAGACTTTAAGCAATTTGTAAAGATCTCTTGCAACTATAAAAGAGATCGTAGACTTGGATATTGTACACACACATGCATAGTTATATGAATAACTGTTAGAACATAGAACAAACACAAATCACAAGTTGTAACATAAGATTCAAGGTTTTGTAACCCTAGTGAGTAACACAAGATCACTCGTATTATTTGGAATAATATTGAATCGTTTAGTGAAATACTTTCTTTGTTCATTGTTAAGTAACAAATATAATTCTTCCATTTCCATAACATACATAACCTTCTAAGTGTGGTTAAGTAAATTCCGCGTGCTTAATCATATTAAGTCAATATATCTCATACACAAAGACACAAGGTTTAACCACCTTAACCGTGTATAACCAAGGCCCCCACAGTTGGTATCAGAGCTAGAGTTGATATATTTGAATTAGAAGAAACAGAAATGGATCCACATGATGTTCAAACAAATGTTGCTGCAAAGTTGCCCATGATCAAACCCAATGAGTTTGAGTTATGGAGGATGAGAATTGAGCAATATTTCATGGTCCAAGATTACACTCTTTGGGATATAATTATATATGGTGATTCTTTTTCACCAAGCTACTCAGAGGTTGTCCTAGAAGGTAAAACAAGTAGAAAAAGAAATACTGGACCAGTGTCAAATGAAGAGAAGATACTGAAGAGAAATGATCAGAAAGCAAGAAATTTGCTGCTTATGACCATTCTTGGTGAGCATATGCTATCATTCAACAAGTATCTTGATGCAAAAACTCTTTTTGAAGAGATTTGTGCATATTTTGGTGGTAATGAAACTACCAAAAAGACACAGAAGACACTACTAAAGCAACAATTTGAAAACTTTACTGCTTTTAGTAATGAATCTCTTGATAAGCTATTCTCAAGATTACATAAGCTTGTCAGTCAGTTAGCTGTGTTGGGTGTTGAGACAGACAAGGAAGATCTCAACATGAAGTTTTTAAGAAGTCTACCTGATGAGTTCCATACTCATGTTATTGTCTGGATGAACAAACCAGACATTGAAACAATGAAGCTCAATGATTTGTACAACAACTTCAAAATTGTTGAACAAAGTCTTAGAAAGTCTGGAACTTATGGTACTAGTTCTGGGAACGTGGCACTTTTGTCATCTCCTAGTATTGGTAAGGCTGAAGAGGTAGAAGAAGTTGAAGGTGTTTCTAATGCTACAAATGGTGGTCCTTCTACTAGTGCACACAAGACTGTTGCAGGACTTGGTGATCCAGCATTCTATGTATTTATATCTAGTCAGTCTAGTGGTTCTCCTCTAAATCATGAAGACCTTGAGCAGGTTGATAGTGATGATTTGGAAGAAATGGACATCAAATGGCAGGTTGCTTTGCTCAGCATGAGGGCCAAGAAGCATTGGCAAAGAACTGGGAAGCAGATTACCATAAATGGTAATGACACTGCTGGGTTTGATAAGAAGAAAGTAGAGTGCTTCAACTGTCATAGGTTAGGACACTTTGCTAAGGAGTGTAGAAGCCCAAGAAAGCAGGAGAATAGAAACACATGGTATAAGCAAGATAGGAAAAAGGAAGTTACTGTTGAAGAGCCAAAGGCTATGTTGGCTATTGATGGTATTGGTTATGATTGGAGCTCTATGGCTATTGAAGAGGATGCACCACCAAATGCTGCTCTTTTGGCCAATGAATTTGCTCTAATGGCCCATTCTGATTCAGAGGTAAACAATATTACATCTTGTACTGAATCATGTCCTAATCTTAAAGCTTATGAAGACCTTAATAAGAGATTTGAAGCTCATAAAGAAGAGCTACTTAACTCTCTTTTTAATTTGGCTAATCACAAAAGAGGTCTAGCTGTTTTAGAAAAACAAGTCTTACATTTTAAAAATAATGAAATTCATTTTGCTGATGACGTCAATATACTGAAAAATGACATTAAGATCAGAGATGAGTGTATTGTTGAGTTGAATGAATCATTAGCTAAACATAAGAATGAAAGAGAAAATGTAAAGGTTTCTGTGGATGTTTTAGCACATTCCTCAGAAGGATTCAATAAGCTTTGGGAAGCCCAAGTTATTGATAAGGTTAATTCTGGTGTTGGATTTAAGTCTGTACCCCCACCATACAGAGGTGTTCATTCACCTCCAGGTATTGATTTAGCACACACAGGGTTACCTGAGTTTCAAGAACCAATCATGGAATATGGTTCTAAGGTCACTAAATCTCCTAAGATAGAAAAGGTAAGTAAAAGTTTAGATAAAACTTTATCTTATCAGGACAAGGTGTCCTTTGTTAAGAAAGGAGATGCTGTAGTTGTTGAAGATTGTACAACTGATAGTGATAGTGAAGAACAACAGGTTATGTCTAAACCTGTCTTGGTTAAGAAAGTAGGAACAAGTATTCCTAAGATAGTCAATCACAACACTAACAGGCCTAAGTCAAATGTTAAGACTGTTAGGAAACCAGTTAGATATTGTGAACAATATAGAACTACAAACAGGCCCAGAGGTAACCAAAGGAATTGGAACAACCTCAAGTCTAACCAAATAGGTGATGACTTTGTATTTTACAATAAAGCTTGTTATACATGTGGTAGATTTGACCATCTTGCAGCTTTCTGCAACCAAAGGGTAACTGGGTATGAAAACAATAGGGTGAACTACAAAAGGCAAACTCCTCAAACTCTTTTTCACTCTAATACTCATAGAACTAAACCCAGAACAGTCTCAAACAAGTCTGGACCCAAAGGTCCTGATAGACAAAAAGGTCCTGCTAATACATACATAAAGGTACTGCCAGAACAAATTAAAGGTCCTGGTAGATCAAAAGGTACTGTTAGACCTATGATGACTGTTAACCCAAAATCAACAGCTAAGGATGCAAAAACAACTTTCAAACATGCATCTAAAACTGTTCTAAGACCCATTCAAACAAAAGCAGTGGTCCACAAACAAATTTGGAGACCAAAGGGTGTGACTTCAAAGTTAGCAAACTCTGCTGAACATGTTATTCACTCTGCTGCTAAGGGTAATAGGGCAAATGCTGTTAAGGCCTCAGCATGTTGGATTCAAAAATCCAATGTTGCATCAACAGTCCTTAAAAGATTAAACTATATTGATGCAAGAGGCAGATCCAAGTCAGTAATGGCCTGGATCCCCAAAGAAAACTAACTTTCTTATTTGTGTGCAGGGACATTCTAATGATCATCAAGATCAAGGATACTCAGATAGTGGATGTTCCAATCACATGACAAGCAACATGTCTTATCTTTCAGATTTTCAAGAATTCAATGGAGGATATGTTACCTTTGGAGGTGGTTTTCGTGGCAAAATTTCTGGTAAAGGTACTATTAAAACCGGAAATTTAGATTTTGAAAATGTGTACTATGTACAAGAGTTAAAGTATAATCTTTTTAGTGTTTCACAAATGTGTGACAAAAAGAATAATGTGCTTTTTACTGACACTGAATGTCTTGTTCTATCTAAGGATTTTAAGATGCCTGATGAAAATCAAGTACTTCTTAGAATTCCTAGAAAGGCCAATATGTATAGTGTTGATATGAAGAACATCATTCCTAAAGAAGATTTAACTTGTCTTGTATCAAAGGCCACATTGGATGAATCAATGTTATGGCATAGAAGGCTTGGTCATATTAACTTCAAAACCATAAATAAAATTGTTAAGAATGGTTTGGTAAGAGGTTTACCTCACAAAAGATTTGAAAATGATCAAACATGCATTGCTTGTCTAAAAGGCAAACAACACAAAGCCACTTGTAAGCCCAAAATTTTTAACTCTATCAATCAGTCATTGTTTATGCTGCATATGGACTTATTTGGACCAGTTTCAGTAAGAAGTATACAACATAAAAAATATTGTCTTGTTATAACTGATGACTATAGCAGATTTACATGGGTTTTCTTTTTAGCCACTAAGGATGAGACATCAAGCATCCTTAAAGAATTCATTACACTGATAGAAAACCAAGTAAGCAAGAAAGTAAAAGTCATTAGGAGTGATAATGGGACAGAGTTTAGAAATAGAGTTATGGATGATTTCTGCAAAGAAAAAGGTATTAGGAGAGAATATAGTGTTGCTAGAACACCACAACAGAATGGAGTGGTTGAAAGAAAGAATAGAACACTAATTGAAGCTGCTAGAACAATGTTAGCTGATTCTAAGCTACCTATAATCTTTTGGGCAGAGGCAATTAACACTGCTTGCTATGTTCAAAATAGAGTTTTAGTTGTGCAGCCTCACAATAAGACATCATATGAACTCCTGCAATAGGATTTTTTAATGGTAGAACTCCTGCAATAGGATTTCTTAGACCTTTTGGATGTCATGTGACAATTCTCAATACCTTAGACCATTTAGGAAAATTCGATGGTAAAGCAGATGAAGGTTTCTTAGTTGGATATTCTCTTGTTAGCAAAGCTTTTAGAGTTTACAACTTAAGAACTGAGAAAGTTCAAGAAGAACTACATGTGGAGTTTCAGGAAAACAAATCCAATGTAGTAGGTCAAGGACCCAAATGGATATTTGATCTTGATTATCTAACAAACTCTATGAATTATTTACCTGTTGTTGCAGAAACTAATAATTTTTCAGGTTCACAAGCAACAAATGAAGTGGAGTTAGATAAAGATCAATCTGATGTTGATGCGCGTGATGTGTCGTTGCGGTTTAGCAGTTTTAATGCCTACTCAAGTTTTAAATTTATATTTAGCCGACTTATCAATAACACACACACTTAACGAGCAGTGTACCCGGTCAGTATGAATATAATGGTAAGTAGAGTGTCGATCACTAAGAGTGGAACATATTATCTCGTTATTCTAATCAGTATTTTAATATCCTAACGCAAGGGGGTTTCAGCCTGAGAGACTGGCACGATTTGTTTGCAATTAAATAATAAAATAAACCAACAGGCACGAATCAGCAAGTAGCACACACGTACACAGATAAATACTCGAGACAATAAGAGGGCTGTCCTTATGATTAAGTAGATTGTCACTTGTTTTATTGATAGCTTTATATGAAGTGTATGTAGTTAACCCTTTCTCGTTGGTCCTATTCTTATCGGCGAGTAAACCCTTAATGATTACTTATGTCTAAAAGTTATTCCTAAGTGATCAATTTAGTAATAACCGTGGGAGCCACATTATTTTCCGCAGTCAAATGCCCGCAAGCCACTAATAAACACAGAGGTTATCAATGCACTAATAAGTAGTAACCAAAGAAATCAACATATAAACTTTAATTGATGGGAAAGCAAGTATTAAAGGGAGTGCAATCTTTCGTTGTCACATTACACAAGCCACCAATCCTGATGAATTAAAGTTTGCTAACACAATAAAACAAAACTACTTAATGAATTAAACACATGCAGCACCTTCTTACAGCTCTTGTATCTTTGATTTGGGTGTGTCTTGTGCTGCTGCCTTGACTGAATTCGTCCTTGGTTTCTGGTCTTCGGTCTTAGGTTAAAACTTTTGGAACTTCGAACTCGTCTGGTCTTTGGGGTATTTATAGTTTCTGTCTGAGGGAAGATGCGGCGCATCTATTAAGTAGATGCGGCGCATTGACTTAACTTCGCGTGGGGTCCAAGATTATAATATTCAGGAATATTCGTACACCGCCAGAAGATGCGGCGTAACTCCATGATTAGATGCGGCGCATGTCCTCTTGTATCTTGGATCGTATTTGGTGGAATCTTAATAGAGATGCGGCGCATGTCGTGAGTGAGATGCGGCGCATCTGGAGCAGATTAGTCTTGATCTTCTTTATTTTAGTAGACTCTTAACTTCTTGCATGTTTTGCTCCATAATCAGTACAGAATCGCTAAGTTTCACCAAATGCTTGTTTTTACCTGAGAATTACAAAAGTAAACGATTAAGTATCAATCCTCATACATAATATAGTAAAACAAGTCAAATTAATAGGATAAATGATAGTAATAAAATGTACTTATTTGAGTTCATCAAATATCCCCCCACTTGAACTTTACTTGTCCCCAAGTAAACCTTAGAATTTCTCTTATGAAAATGTATCCTAAAAGATGTTAGGATTTATTTTTATGTTTAAGCATGTATTCGTTTATTTCACAATCACACAACTAAACACTTAACGAATTAGAAATATAATAAAATAATTTGATAAAAGCAAATCTAATCGTTTAACTGTCCAGTCGTGACGAATATTCTATCATAAGCTTGGCAAGTATACACATCTCCACCACTAAAGCTAAGGAATAACAAGTCTAAAGCGGTAAAAAGGGTTTTGTAGGCTTAAGGGTTAATTATTCTCTTTCACTATCGATCTCAAATTCCAGAAAAGGCGACAAAATCACAAATACATGATCGAATCCACGAACACGATACTTGCAATTGCTCAAATCCTTAACTCGAATAGGCTAAAGATAGGTCCAAACTTCACCAATAATAATATATCAAAAAGGGCGACAAAATCATAAATACATAGCCGAATCCACGACTACGATACTTAAGATTGCTCAAATCCCTAATCTCAATAAATCAAAGGTTTGGTTGGGAAAAGAATAATAAAGGGCATGGATAACATTTGGGATATAAATTGGTGTAAAATGAAAAATGAACAAAACAAATAAATTAAAATCCTAAGTGTGGTTAATCACTATCCCAACCATCCCATGAATAAGACTCATATCATTGAATAACTCACACTTTAACACTTGAAACACACGCTTTAGGTAGACACGAATTATACTCAACAAGATCTTAATCAAAGAATAAACCTTAATTGGCGTTCCCATAACTGCCAATTCCCATTCAATCCATAGATATAGTACAACAAATAGTGGTGATATCGACCACTTAATACAAAACTTTACATAAGTTGGTAAAAACAAACTTCCAACTTTTCTTTCTTTCTTTTTCTTTTCTTATTTTTTTCGATTTTTTTTTTTTTTTTTTTTTTTTTTTTTTTTTTTTTTTTTTTTTTTTTTTTTTTAAACTTTAACATAGATGTGTAAAATTTCACCACATCACTATAACTTTCTTTCCGGATAATTTTTTTTTCATACTTTTCATACTTTCAGAAATAACGGTAATAGCGAAAGTAGTAAACACACGAAAAATAAACTTAAAGATATACAATATTTACTTTCACTCCAATTGCCTTGTGCAATTTCCCGACCTAACCAAAGATAATGAATTACGCACGCGAACACAGGTAATGTAAGGAAACACACTTTGCCTATAGCAATTAACCAACCACGGATTCTAATCTACAGGGTAGGCTAAGGTGTAAGGGTGTAACGAAACATTTTAAACATAGGTATAAGAAACGAAAGGAATGGCTCTGAGTGTTTTTCTAGGGGTATCTTACTCTAAAAATGAGAGTAACAAAGGGTTTATACGGGGGTTAACTAACCAGTGTAGTTAGTTAATAACACATAACAAATAATAGGCTATTTGGGTGTAATCCTAGAATTTTACCAATTTAGACAAGTCATTCCAATTATATAAATAATACTCATTATGGTGGTCTCGAATAGTATACAAGCCAAGTTCTAAAGTTTACAAGTCACCGGCACACTCATAGATTTGTGAATTTTGAAAAATCACAATTTTTGAAAATAATGTCATGTGTGCAGCTATGCAACTTAGATCTTAAACAAAAACATGCTAAATTTTTTTTAAGTTTGATATATTAAGCACATTTTAAGCATAATTTTTGAAAAAGTTTAGGACAAGTAATTGTTAAGTGTTCTAATTCTCCAATCCCCCCACTTAAGTTAAACAACGTCCTCGTTGTTTGTATAAAAGGTTAAAAACTGGAAAATAAAAGAATTAGAACAGGAAAACTCCCCTGAGATTTGCTCGGTATGATCCTCCATTTGTATAAGAGCAAAAATCATCTTTCTTGTGGATTAGAATGTTAAAGCTTCATACTTGATGTATCCACAGGAAATCCAGGAAACTATAATACCACCAACACTTTAAAACACACCTAAGATAAGAAAGGTTCAAACTTGCATAATACATTAGTAGTTAGGAAAAATAAAACTTAAAAATTAAAACTGAAAATCATCAGGTCAGTCGATGCGCCGTATCTTATGGAAGAAGATACGCCGTATCGAGCTTGGAATTAATACGGATCAGAATAAAGATGCGCCGCATCCTTAACCAGGGATGCGCCGCATTAAAATAAACTGATAAAAAGTTTTAAAGTCGGAAAATAAAAATGCAGAAAAATTAAAATAAGATATGACCATTGCAAGAGATGCGTCGCATCTCAGAATTGAGATGCGCCGTATCCTCATGCGGGCCTGACTGACTCGACACAGAAAACAGAATAAAAATTCTCCGGGTTGTCTCCCGGTAAGCACTTGTCTTTATTCCAGAGTCTTCAAGTTAGACTCACGTTCAGCTCTTTAATATCGATCATTGAAGGAGTCGGAATCATCGCGCTCCCTCATTGCCAATTCAGTAATATTGAATACTCCTTGCTCGTCTTTAATTTCCACGCCGTTCTTCTTTAATATCTGCTTAAACAAAGTCCTGTCCCTTTCGGGCAGAGATGACAAAATGATGGACGGGAAATTCTTATTATCATATAGGCACAAATAAGCAAGGTGGGGCGGTAGTTCAACAAACACATCATTATTCAAATTCGTTTTCTCAACTATTCTCCTACGTTTATTAATTACTACACAATCATACCACTCATCATCAGAATCATTAACAACATTGCGTCTAAGTTCGGTAGGTACATTAAGGTCAATGAATTCCTCAAAGTTCTCATGATTAGGATTAGTTGAGTTTTTTTTGAATCAATGTTTCTCCCATAAGTCTAGCTTCAAGATCGAGGTCCATACGCTCTCTTAATCCTAGCACATAAACACCTCTAATTATGCTTTTAACCGGATCTTGGCACTTATAGACTAGTTTATTATTCCCTACCCTTAATGAGATTTTTATCTTAAACACATCAATCTTAGCATGGGCAGTAGACAAGAAAGGTCTTCCGAGGATTAAAGGAATCTTAACATCCTCGGGCATGTCTAGTATAACAAAGTCTACGGGAAAAATAAACTGCTCAATCTTAACTAGCACATTATTAGCAATCCCTTCAGGTCGTTTTAACCGTTTTATCAGCCAATTCAATAAGTAACTTAGTTGGTGCTAATTTTCCTAGTCCTAGGGTAGCGAATGTCTTAAGAGGCATAACACTAACACTAGCTCCTAAGTCAGCTAACACATTATTGAAAGATATATTATTAATAGAACAAGGTAGAGTAAAACTTCCTGGGTCTCTTTCTTTATGAGGCAAGGCACTTGAGTCGGTTGCAGGGCTCTCTTCTTTCATTGTTGCCTTGATCTCCTCTTCAATCTTTGTCTTCTCTTTTAGTAGTCTCCTTAAGCTGATTGAAGAATTAAAGAAAAATTCGGGTCTTGCACCATCATTACCATTCATCGATCTTCTAGGTATATTAGGAGTGACTTCTTCAGTGGTGCTTATGGCCTTGACATGATCTCTTGGATTTGTTTCAGTTGAGCTCGGTAAACTTCCATATCCCCTTTCTTGAAGAACTTTGCTCATTTGACCAATTTGTTGTTCCAATGCTTTGATCGAAGCTCCTTGATTTCTTGTTTTAGTGTCCGTTGAAGCTCGAATTTCTTTGATCATAGCAGTATTCTCTTCATGCCTTTTAGCAGCATCGGCCATAATTTGCTTTAAAGTATCATCTAAAGTCTGCCTCCTTTCTTGATAAGCGGGATTGAAGTTGTTCCTTTGGTATAATCCCGGTGTAGCTTCCCTAAATCTTCCTGAAGGTCGGAATGGTTGTCCAAATTGGGTGTAATAAGCTTCTTCAAACGTCTCACTTTCATTCTTGTTCGGGCAATCTTTAGTGTAGTGAGGTCCTTCACACTTTTCACATCCAACTTGGGCAGCATACGCTCTTTCATCACGCTTCTTCATCTCTCTACTAATTTTATCCAATTGAGCTTGAATAGCAGCAATCCCGTCGAAATTAGTGCTGCTCTTAGATCTAGTAGAGGTACCATCGTGCCATTTCTGAGAATGATCAGCAGCTTCTTGGATCGCTTTCCTAGCATTAGTTGCACTCATTTGAGGTACAGCTCCCTTAGCATCCAAAATCTGTCTAGTTGGCACGTCCAGTCCTTGATAAAACAATATTATCTCCTGCATAGGGGTTAGATAGTGTTGAGGACATTTTATCAATAAATCTTTAAATCGTTCCCAAGCTTGATAAAGGGTTTCATCAGGCTCTTGCTTGAAACTATTGATAGCCTCCATCTTTTTAGCAGTCTTAGCAGGTGGACAATATCTCTTCAGGAATTTGCTCTTCAAATCTCCCCATGTAGTGATTGAACTAGCAGGTTCATTCCTTAGCCACTTGTTAGCAGCTCCTTTTAGCGAGATTGGAAAGATTCTTAGCATGAGTTGATCGTCAGTGACTCCTTCTTAAGTAAACAAATCTGCAATCTCCAGGACCTTTTCAACATGCTCATTAGCATCCTCGTGTTCCGTCCCACTGAAAGCATTTTCTCTGAGTTCTTTGAGAAACTGACCCTTCAACTCAAATTTTGACTTATCATCAAACTTAGGTCTAGCAACTCCTGAAGTGTAATCAGTACGGGTACTGTTCATGTATTCCTCCATAGTAGTGTTTTCGCCCATTGTTTCTGTTTCAACTTCCTCTTTCTCTTCAGAAAAATAATCAAGCTCGAGTGAACTTGAAAGATCAAAGCTTCTTGTGTTGAAAAGCCTTTTAAGCGAATGTAGGGCTCGTTCAGGGTCTTCGAAAGGTTGAATCAAGTTCTTAGTTGAACTCCTGGTCATGCACTTCCTGAAATCAACACAAAAATATCAGTAGGGTATGCTCGAGAAAGTAGTATATCAGTTAATTAATAACGAAAACGGAATACGAAAAATTAAAGTTACTGATATCTGCAGACGATGCGCCGTATCCAAAAAGTTGGATACGCCGTATCTAATAATCGTTAAAATTTAATCAGACTTTATCCAGAAGATATATACGCCGCTTAGAATTTATGAATGCGCCGTATCGAATTTAATTAATCAAAAATCGATATTTATTTAAAATTAAATGCGTCGTATCAACGAAAGTTAATGCGCCATATTTTCGTTACGTTTAAAAATACAAGATTTTTGATTCAGAAGATGCGCCGTATCGTTAGAGATCGATACGTCGTATCTTTTTTAATAATTCGCAAACTGTTTTTAATTAAAATAATAGATACGCCGTATCTGCAAAAGCAGATGCGTCGTATGGCGTTAACGTTTAGAAAATTTTTTTTTAACAAAAACAGATACGCCGTATCTGCTAAAGCAGATGCGTCGTATTACTTTATCGCTTAGAAAAAAAATTTTCTTATTAAAAACAGATACGCCGTATCTTGGGGAAAAGATGCGTCGTATCGAATTAATTAAACGCGTTGTATAAAAAAAATTAAACGCAATACGCCGTATCTGAGAGATCAGATGCGCCGTATCGGTTGATTTAGCACAGTACAACGATAGCAGAACAGAAAAAATACGAAAAATAAAAACAAATAAAAACACACAACGAAAATAAAACACACAAAAATAAAAGAAAATAATTAACACACAATACAACAAATATGCAAAATAATACAATGATGCAATTAATCTAATAAAAAGAAAAACCTAATTAAAATACTAATCAAATTAACAGATAATAACAATTCACTCCCCGGCAGCGGCGCCAAAAACTTGATGCGCGTGATGTGTCGTTGCGGTTTAGCAGTTTTAATGCCTACTCAAGTTTTAAATTTATATTTAGCCGACTTATCAATAACACACACACTTAACGAGCAGTGTACCCGGTCAGTATGAATATAATGGTAAGTAGAGTGTCGATCACTAAGAGTGAAACGTATTATCTCGTTATTCTAATCAGTATTTTAATATCCTAACGCAAGGGGGTTTCAGCCTGAGAGACTGGCACGATTTGTTTGCAATTAAATAATAAAATAAACCAACAGGCACGAATCAGCAAGTAGCACACACGTACACAGATAAATACTCGAGACAATAAGAGGGCTGTCCTTATGATTAAGTAGATTGTCACTTGTTTTATTGATAGCTTTATATGAAGTGTATGTAGTTAACCCTTTCTCGTTGGTCCTATTCTTATCGGCGAGTAAACCCTTAATGATTACTTATGTCTAAAAGTTATTCCTAAGTGATCAATTTAGTAATAACCGTGGGAGCCACATTATTTTCCGCAGTCAAATGCCCGCAAGCCACTAATAAACACAGAGGTTATCAATGCACTAATAAGTAGTAACCAAAGACATCAACATATAAACTTTAATTGATGGGAAAGCAAGTATTAAAGGGAGTGCAATCTTTCGTTGTCACATTACACAAGCCACCAATCCTGATGAATTAAAGTTTGCTAACACAATAAAACAAAACTACTTAATGAATTAAACACATGCAGCACCTTCTTACAGCTCTTGTATCTTTGATTTGGGTGTGTCTTGTGCTGCTGCCTTGACTGAATTCGTCCTTGGTTTCTGGTCTTCGGTCTTAGGTTAAAACTTTTGGAACTTCGAACTCGTCTGGTCTTTGGGGTATTTATAGTTTCTGTCTGAGGGAAGATGCGGCGTATCTATTAAGTAGATGCGGCGCATTGACTTAACTTCGCGTGGGGTCCAAGATTATAATATTCAGGAATATTCGTACACCGCCAGAAGATGCGGCGCATGTCCTCTTGTATCTTGGATCGTATCTGGTGGAATCTTAATAGAGATGCGGCGCATGTCGTGAGTGAGATGCGGCGCATCTGGAGCAGATTAGTCTTGATCTTCTTCATTTTAGTAGACTCTTAACTTCTTGCATGTTTTGCTCCATAATCAGTCCAAAATCGCTAAGTTTCACCAAATGCTTGTTTTTACCTGAGAATTACAAAAGTAAACGATTAAGTATCAATCCTCATACATAATATAGTAAAACAAGTCAAATTAATAGGATAAATGATAGTAATAAAATGTACTTATTTGAGTTCATCAGATGTCATTATGCCATTGTGGTCAAGTACCAGTGTGGATTTAGCTTCAAACAATGATGAATCTTCTTCTGGTAAAGCAAAAGAAGATGTTGAGGCTCAAAGAAGAGATGTTAGAACAGAGGAACAACTCAATATGTTAAATATTGATGGTACTGCTGAGACAGAGCAAGGTACTGTTAGTACTTCTCAAGGTACTGGTAGTTCATTTGAAGGAACTGTTAGTTCAGTTGAAGGTCCTGCTGGTCCTTCACACTCAAAAGATGCAGAGTTCCAAGAAGATGAAGTGGATTTGACTAATATTTCATCATCTTATCATGTTCCTACTACACCACACACAAGAATTCACAAAGTTCATTCCCTAGATAATGTGATAGGAGATATACAATCTGGTGTGAAGACAAGAAGACAACTAGTCTCTTCAGACCAAAAAGGGGTTCTTGATGCCCTTTATGCTTCAAAACAACATGAACTTTCAAACTCATGTTTATTTGTATGTTTTCTTTCTCAAAAGGAACCAAAGAATATTCTTACAGCCCTAGATGATTTAAGCTGGGTAGAGGCTATGCAAGAAGAGCTTCTTCAGTTCAAGATTCAAAAGGTTTGGGTGCTAGCTGATTTACCTACAGGTGAAAAGCTAATTGGCACTAGATGGGTTTTTAAGAACAAAAGGGATGACAGAGGAATTGTGATCAAGAATAAGGCTAGACTAGTAGCACAAGGGTACACACAAGAAGAAGGAATAGATTATGATGAAGTTTATGCTCCAGTAGCAAGGATTGAGGCAATTAGGCTATTTCTAGCTTATGCTTCATTTTTAGGCTTCACAGTCTACCAAATGGATGTCAAAAGTGCATTTTTATATGGTAAGATTGAACCAGAGGTGTATGTTTCACAACCTCCAGGTTTCATTGACCCTGACCATCCAAACAAAGTGTACAGAGTAGTGAAAGCTCTCTATGGCCTTCATCAGGCACCAAGAGCTTGGTATGCAACACTTGCTTCCTACTTATTAGACAATGGATTTCAAAGAGGGAAGATTGATCAGACACTTTTCATCAAACAGCACAAGAAGGATCTTCTGTTAGTGCAGGTGTATGTGGATGACATTATCTTTGGATCTACAAGGAAGGAAATGTGTTTAGAATTTGAGAAGCTTATGAGAGATAAGTTTCAAATGAGTTCTATGGGAGAACTTACATTCTTTTTGGGTTTTCAAGTTAAGCAATCATCTGAAGGCATATTTATTAGTCAAGACAAATATGTTGCAGAGATACTTAGAAAATTTCAATTTGCTGATTCAAAAATTGCAAGCACACCAATGGACCCAGAGAAGCACTTTCTGAAAGATGAAGATGGAGAAAATGTAGATGTACACAGTTACAGATCTATGATAGGCTCCTTGATGTATCTTACATCATCTAGACCTGATATCATGTTTCCTGTTTGTGTATGTGCAAGATTTCAAGTTACTCCAAAGGTTTCTCATTTAATTGCAGTCAAGAGAATTTTTAGATATCTCAAAGGTCAACCAAGGTTGGGTATATGGTATTCTAGAGAATCTCCTTTTGACTTGGTAGCATATTCGGATAGTGATTATGCTGGTGCTAGCTTGGACAGAAAGTCAACAACTGGAGGATGTCAATTCCTTGGGTGTAGACTTGTCTCATGGCAGTGTAAGAAGCAAACAAGTGTGGCAAATTCAACAACTGAAGCTGAATATATAGCTGCTGCAAGTTGCTCTAGTCAAGTTCTATGGCTTCAAAACCAACTTCTTGATTATGGGTACAATTTCTTAAACACTGTTATTTATATTGATAATAGTAGTACAATTTGTATTATTAAAAATCCGGTACAACACTCTAAAACAAAACACATTGAAATTAGGCATCACTTTATAAGAGATTGCAATGAGAAAAGATTAATTCAAGTTCTTAAAATTGCTTCAGAGCATAATTTTGCAGATCTGTTAACAAAAGCTTTTGATGTTTCAAGGTTTCAGTACTTAATAGCAAGTATTGGAATGCTTAATCTTTAAATTTTTCAATATGATGTGTTTTTGTACATAAATTTTTGTTGGTACTGCTGGATTTATAAGGTACTGCTATGTCAACATTTGAATTGTGTTATTCATACAGTTGGTTTTATGATTAAACTAATGCAAGACAAGTACTTTGTACATTGTTCTTTTGGTTTTAGACTAACTATTTCAGGTATGAATTATGTGAACACAAAGGATATTTCAAGTGAAATGGGAACAGCAGAATTCTTATCAAATTGCTGACCATAGTAGATTTATGATGGACTGAGTTTAGGAATTAAACCTCCTTAAAACTTCTTTCTTGAAATCTAGTTATGATATTTCACATTGAATTGATGACTTAGTTGATCAGATAGTAACTGATACAACTCACTTTCTATCATTTTATACTTTCTAGTATAATGAGTTAGTCTAAGGACATCTGATAGAAATAACAGCTAGTAAAACTGAATCTAACACTTGTGTTGGAGGTAACAATTGCTATGAGCTGGAAACCCTGTCAAGAAAATCTTTTGAATAGATTTATCTTTTCACAGGCAGTTAGTGATAACTGAAATACATTGGTTCTCACACAACCAGAGGTTATTTTTAAACCGAAATTTTGATTAGGTGTCTGTTACACACTTGATTCTTTCAAAATGGTTGAATGTAGTATGATTTTTCAATTCTAAAATCATGAACATACTACTAAGTTAAATGATTTCTTAAAAGGATTTTCAAGGATTCAGAAAAACCATTCATTTATGGATTATGAATCAAAATGTCCACTGATTCACCTCTCATAGGAGTTAACACACCTAGAAGTGATGAGGACAGCAACTTAAACTCTTAAGGAATTGATGGCTTCATGTACAATATTGTCTGACAACAAAAGTTACACATTGATAGATCAGTCAAAGGTACATAGTGAGATCTTCCAAACAAGGGGAGGAAACAAAAGTTATTTGCTTCAGGGGAGGAAATAATTTCCCAGAAAAGGAAGAATAAACCAATATATGGAAGGAGAAGACAAGAGCATACAAGATGATGTAGAGGTTGAAAATGACAAGATTAGATCAAATATCTAGAAGGGATGAAGCATTCCTAAAGGAGAAAGTTCTATCTAGATCAAACGAAGAAAAGTTTCAATTTCACTTCAAAGACATGCTGGTTAGATGATTTCACTTGTTGAAACAAGCATCCAAGATACACAGCATCATTGCCTCTTACAATTCCTCCATCCAAGGAAATTGCACCATCTTTTGGTACAATGTTTTGATATTGCTAAAGTCAAAGAAGAACAAAGCAGATGAGTTCAGAATAAGAAGAATAGTTCAGATTCATAAAGTGTTTGAAAGATCTTCACAAGTCCTCATTTAATTCAGAAAACATGTTTGAATTGATTCACATGTTTAGGGGAGGGTTGTTGGGAATTAAATATTCTGAAGTTAGAGTACTAGAATTTACTCTAAGTCAAAGGTACTGCTAGTTCATGATCAAGGTACTGCTAGTACAAGAAGGTACTGCTAGAGCAAGAAGGTACTGCTAGTTCAAGTTGAAGGTACTGCTAGTTGTATATGGTACTGACTGATCAGTGACTCATAGGATAAGATCAAGAAGATATTTGTTGTATTTTGGTCAAACATATACGGTAGATAATATCTTACTCCATGTGCTTAGTTAACAAGTTGTATACATAGATACATGTTGTATCTTATGTACTGACACCAATATGCATAAGTTAACCAAGTAAGTCGGTCAAGACTTTAAGCAATTTGTAAAGATCTCTTGCAACTATAAAAGAGATCTTAGACTTGGATATTGTACACACACATGCATAGTTATATGAATAACTGTTAGAACATAGAACAAACACAAATCACAAGTTGTAACATAAGATTCAAGGTTTTGTAACCCTAGTGAGTAACACAAGATCACTCGTATTATTTGGAATAATATTGAATCGTTTAGTGAAATACTTTCTTTGTTCATTGTTAAGTAACAAATATAATTCTTCCATTTCCATAACATACATAACCTTCTAAGTGTGGTTAAGTAAATTCCGCGTGCTTAATCATATTAAGTCAATATATCTCATACATAAAGACACAAGGTTTAACCACCTTAACCGTGTATAACCAAGGTCCCCACAGAATTTGCCTCCATCCGAATCGGTTGCGGGCTGCATCCGATCGGATGGAGTGTTGCTGTTTACTCTTTTTTTGGACTTTTTTCGTTTGGCTTGTTTCTTTCTTTTGGTTCTTGGTTCTTCATCCAAACTTGATCTTTTCTCCGTCTTGAAGCTTGTTAACTTGGATACTTGGACCTTTATTCTTTGAAATACTTGTTTGGTGTGGACTTTGACACAAGAATCTTCGTACGATCATAAATATTTCCTTCTTCCTCATTCTTTTCATCTTTTTCTTCCTTTTTCCTGTACTTGGCTACATATACTTTGCAAAACATCTTTTGGTACGATTAGGTAACAAAAGCATATAAATACAACCAAATAACATATACAAAAGTACGAATAATGCTACTAAAAATATGCATAATTTAAGCGTTATCGAATTCCCCCACACTTAAACTTTGCTTGCCCTCAATCAAATCTAGAAGAAAACAATTGTCCACATGGTACTCAAGTATGTTTAGAAAAAATGTGATGCAAATCTACCAAGTACAAGTACAAGTTAGATTCATCATTTAGGCTTTTATAACTTGAATCATTAAGATGTTTGACAATACCCAAATGATTTTCTTGCTTGATAAACATTACTAAACACCTCACGAAAAAGGAACAAAATATAATTCACTCAAATCACTTATTTATATGATTGGTGGAGTATATAAGAGAAATCACACTCGTTGCTCAGTCATGATCTAAATGTTACCATAAGCTTGTACAAGAAATAAAACTACACCGAAATGGCGTGAGTACGAAGTACATATATTAAAGAGGGCTTTTATTCAGGTTTAAGGCTTCAAGGGTTATATTAGACTTATGTGCAACTATCTTATGCAAAACATAATGGCTCGCTAACAATGAATTCTTGCATCACCAAATAACGGATAGTCACTAAGGATAACCTTAGATCGCTAGCAATGTTATCTAATTCCTTAAGAAATCGGATGGTCACTACATGTCAATACACTTGATAATTCCACAAAGTCAAAAGGTAAGGATAAGACATGGGATATATTTTAGAAAGGTTTAATAGAGAAGAATATACAAAATAGTCAAAGTCTACTAACCAAGTGTTGCTAGCTATTTTCGAACCACTATCATGCAATCTTGTGAAACTCCATACTTTATCGAACAACACTTTATTCCATAGCTCATTGGCTATACTTGTCACCTTATAGTTGCGATGACTTTCTCTCTCTTATATTTTTTTTTTTTTTTTTTCATAAACTCAATCACTTGTCATCTAATTGTTGCGATGACCTTTCTTTCACTTCACTTTGAATACTGCTCATGGAGTTTACAACTTTCTTTGAACTTTCACAATTTCCCACATAACATCCAACTTGCCATATAGCTAGCAACCAACCAAGACTTGACTATGGGTAAGGCTAGGCTAAAAAGTGTAAAATCTTTTTGTATTTTTCTGGATTTAATCAAAAAGAAAAGATAGGCTCAGACGGTGTAACTAGGGGAATCTATTGTTAAGGATAAACGCTAACAATAGGGTTTATATTGGTGGTTAACTAGTCAGTGTAACTAGCTAAATATCAATATGGAAGGCTATTTGGGTTAAATCCTAGGGTTGCCTCTTATCACGCATATACACTTATATCACACATGAAATGTGATCTCACAACGGTCTCGTAATGATTTACAAGCACAAGTTCTAGAATAGATAAAATCACCGGCACACTCATAGCAAAAGAATCAAAACATAAAAGATGTATCCTATATACGAAACAGGCTTAAATATCTCACAATTTTAAGTGGAAAGGCTATAATATGTGCCTACTAACGTTGATCGATCCCAGAATGGAATTTGCAATATTAATCAGATACATCTCAATTTTTTCAAAATTACCCGTTTAACCATTGGATAGATCCATATTCTAATATATTATCTAAAATGACAAATGACTAGATCACAAGGGCAAACAAAATTTAAAATTAAGCTCGAAATTTGCCTTTATCCTTATTTTCCTATTCACCCCCCACCCTTAAGTTAACATTGTCCTCAATGTGATAAACGAACTTTTAGGAATGAAAATAGGGAAATAAGAGAATAAACCAAATTTTCATGCTTCATATGATTCTTTGATCCAAGTTTCCTTGTTTGAGTAGTCATTACCTGCAGTAATCTTAAAACAAACAAAACAAACACACAAATATGTTTTATAAAAGTAGTGACACACCCCACACTTAAGTTCAACTAAGGGCTTAGAGAAACTTTGGGGTGTATTCACTTTAAAAATAACTAAGAAGTGAAAAATAGCAAACACACGGGTTGCCTCCTGAGAAGCGCTTATTTTATTAACGAGTCATCAGCCTGACTCGATCTTTCTTCTTTCTATGTTGGTGCAATTTTTGGTTTCTTCTTTGAATATTTGGGAACATACACTACGTTTCCTATCACTATTTCTTCTCCACTTTCATATATGTTGTACAACTTTGCGCTTTCCCAAGCTTTACGAAGAACATCATAGAGAAGTCCAACATTTTCCTTGTAGTCGGTTGGATAAGGTGTCAATAATGTGATAGATTCATATTCCGACTCGGGCAGAATCTCTTTGATAGAAATCTCGTTCATTTGCTCCTTATCATATTACAATTTAATTCGGTGACCATTAACAATGAAACTTCCACCTTGTTTGTCATATAATTCAACATACCCAGATGGAAATCCATGTTTCACTATATAGGGTCTGAACCATTTTGGTTTCAGTTTAGGAGATTTGAACTTGTATTTCATACTGAAAAGCAGAATTTTGTCTCCAAATTGAATTCTTTCCGAATTCTAAACTTTCGGTCATGATATGCTTTGGTTCTAGCTTTGTAAATCTTGGAGTTCTCATAAGCCTGGAGTCTTAGTTCATCTAATTCATGCAATTGCAAAAATATCTTCTCTCCAGCTATTTTGAGATCGGGGTTACAGTTTCTGAGTGCCAGTAGGCGCGATGTTCAATTTCGAACGGCAAATGACAAGTTTTGCCATACAAAAGTCTGTATGGTGTTGTACCAATTAGTGTTTTGTAAGCTGTGTGAAATGCCCACAGAGGGTGATATGCGGTCACAAAATGATGAACTCCATATCGTTTCATAATTTTCTCCATTTTTCTGTTACAGAAATGGGTTCCTCGGTCACTTATTAAAGCTTTAGGAATTCCATAACGAGCGAAAAGCTTTTTTTGAAAATTAATAACAACTCGTGCATCATTTGTGGGTAGAGCTTCGGCTTCAGCCCATTTTGAAACATAATCGATAGCAACGAGAATGTATTCGTATTTGTGCGATTTAGAAAATGGTCCCATAAAATCGATACCCCAAATATCGAATATTTCGCAGACTTGAATGCTCTTTTGAGGCATCTCATCTCTACAAGAAAGACTACCGTATCTTTGGCAAGCATCACAGTTTTGAACAAGAGTATGAGCTTCTTTGAAAATCGTGGGCCAATAGAATCCAGCATTAAAAACCTTTTTAGCTGTGGTGGAAGGACCATAGTGTCCCCCAGTTGGGCCATGATGGCATTCATCAAGAATTCTTCTTGTTTCTGAACCATAAACACATTTTCTGATTATTCCATCGGGACACATCTTGAAAAGATAGGGCTCTTCCCAATAATAGTGTTTTAGTTCTGAAAAGAATTTACTTCGTTGGGCATGAGTTAATCCTTTTTTTAGAATTCCTCCAATGAGATAATTTGCAAAATCCGCAAACCACTGAATTTCTTTTTCATCATTTGTGTCAACAGTCATGAGAGTTTCATCAGGGAAATAACCATCAATGTCATATTCCTTTAATTCTTCCAAATTTGGATTCTCAAGATGAGACAAATGATCAGCCTCTTTTTTAACAAATTCTTTCATGTTGGGATTGAGTCGACGTTGTCTTTCTACAACAAGTTTAACTCCTTCTTCGAAATTGATTTTGTGCTTACAAAAATCAGGACTAATTCCTGGGATATCAGAGGTTTTCCACGCAAAAGCTCTTTTATGCCTCTTGAGAACAGAAATGAGACATTTTTTCTCCTTATCACTGAGCGATGAAGATATGACTACTGGAAGAAGTGAATTATCCTCTAAGTAAGCATATTCAAGATGATCGGGCAGTGGTTTCAACTCAAGATCAGTTGGTGGTTCTTGAAGAGATGTTTTGATCCTTAATTGATCATTAAAGGTGATTTCCTCAAAATTCTCTTCTATTATTTCTCCTACTTCAACTTCCTCTTATTTAAATTTTACTTCCATAAAATCAGCGAATTCTTTATCAAGATCTGTTTCACTAATTTTCTCTGAAGTAGTCATGAATGTATCAGAATCGTTAAGTAATGCATCCAATTCTTCCTCAGTGACTTCATCGATTACGTCTATGTTAAAACAAGTATCGTCACTGGAATTTGGATATTGCATCGCTTAATCGATTAAAAAGGTAATTCTATCTTCTCCAACTCTAAGATTGAGTTCTTTTCCTTTTACCTTTTTGATAGCATCAGCTGTGTTTAGGAAAGGTCTTCCTAAAATAAGAGGTACTCTACTATCTTCCTTCATTTCTAAAATCACAAAATCCACGGGAAAAACAAATTTACCAACTTGGACAAGCATATTCTCAACAATCCCCACCGGATATTGGTAAGAATGGTTTGCTAATCGATTACTCATCTTCGTAGGTTTCAAGGTATTGATGGAAAGTTTAGAATACAACAAATAGGGCATCAGATTGATACTTGCACCAAGATCAGCTAAAGCATCGCACGTGATGTTGTTTCCTAATGTGCATGGTATAAGAAAACTTCTGGGATCTCTGAGTTTTGGCGGAATTTTGTTTTGAACAATGGCTGAGCATTCTTCATTGAGAAAGGTAGCAGATATTTGCTCCAATTTATTTTTTTTATTAAGAAGTTCCTTCAAAAATTTCCCATAATTGGGCATTCCAGCTAGACATCTACGAGTGGAACATTGAGTCTAACTTCTTTGATCATTTCAACAAACTTCTTATAACGCTCTTCCATCTTTTCTTTCTTAAGGCTTTGAGGATATGGAATTTTTGGTGTGTAAGCCTTGATTGGTGGTTTGGGTTTTTCTTGGATGGGTGTTTTTAGGATATTTTCTTTTTCTTCTTCTTCAGCTTCATCCTCACTATCATCATCGTGGATGATTGCGGTATCATTTGGATTGGATGGTGGATCATAAGAAAGACCACTTCTGGTGAATACAACATTGATATGCTCATTTCGAGTTTGTGGTGGACGATAAGTTTTATCATTCGATCCAGATGATGTTGGCTTAGGGTTGGATTGGGTATTGCTCGGTAGTGAACCTGATGGTCGGGAAGCAAATTGATCGGAAAGTCTACCAAATTTGTTTTCAAGGTCTTGAATAGATGCTTGGTGATTTTTCTGATCTTGCTCAACTTTGGTTTTGAGATTGAAAAATTGATTTTTAACGAACTCATTTGTTGATTTTTGAGCAGTCACGAATTCTCTCATCATTTTTTCAAAATTGGTTTCTTTTAGTTTTTTATCTGAGGTTTGTGGAGTTTGATTTTCCGCTCAAGGTTGAGAATCACGGTTGTTATCCCTTTGTTGGCGATCTTGCCAATTTCTAGAATTTCTTCCGTAATAATTACCACGATAACCGCCTCCACAGTATCCTCCTTGGACATAATTAGCTTCTACCTTCGTAGGTCCGTCCATTGGTTGATCGTCACATTCTGATGATGTGTGATTACCTCCACAATTGTTACAACCATCTCGCATTTCTTTCATTTCTCCTTTAAGATCTTTGTATTGCGAGTCAATTTTGGAAGTCAAGGTTTCCATTTTCTCCATGAGTTTAGAGGTATCGGAACTTTTAGCAAAAGCAACGGTTTTTCGTAAAGGTTTGGTTTTGGAATCTTTTGACCAATCGAGTTTGAGAAGTACTCAGTCTTCGAGTAGTTGGTGTGCCTCGTTAGGGGTCTTATAGAGAAAAATTCCTCCAACATCAAGAATTCCTTGAGATGTTTCATCAAGCCCATGGTAGAAAATTTGGATAATGGTTCCTCGTCCTAAACTATGTCCATGACAACCACGAAGTAAATCCTTCATACGAAGCCAAGCTTCGACAAGTTATTCGTTAAGATTTTGTGTGAAAGCGCGAATTTCTCCCATGAGTCTGTCAAACATTGCAGGTGGAAAGAATCGGCTAACAAAAGCTTGCCTCATCTCCTCCCAAGTATTGATAGTTCATGGGGTTAATTCGTTGTACCACACTTTTGCATCTCCGGCGAGTGATGATGGAAACAGTTTGAGTTTGATGGCATCGGCATTAGTATCACCATATCAGAACATGCCACAAATTTCATGAATTCGGTAATGTGCTTATGAGGATCGGCCCTCGAACGGCCATCGAATTGACAGTCTTTGATCCTAGAAAGATGGTGACCTTTCACGGTGAAATTGTTTCCAAGGTTAACCGGAACAATAGGAGATCCAGGAGTGGGTGCTACGGTTTGGTTTGTGTGCCACATGGGTTCATCGCCAGCCATAGGAAAAGGTTTATCAGTGAATGGGTTATAAACGACTTTGGCTTCAAAAAGATTATCAAACGGTAGGTTTGGTACTCTTGGTACACGGTTGATTAATGGAACAAAAGGTATTCTTCTTCTTCTTCTTGTTCTAATCAAACTTTCGAGATCAGAAAGAGGTGAAATTGGTTCAAAACCAGTTGAACGAGTGTTCATACAATTCCCAAGAGAATCCAGGCAAAGTCTAAACACACTAGCAAAGAGTGAAAACAGTTTGAAAATTCAGATTTGGTGATCCGATCGGATGGGTGTAATACCGATCGGATGGTTGTCTCGGTAAATTTGGTTTTGGTGAAAAACCGATTGGATGGAATGGCAACCGATCGGATGGTTGTCTCGGTAAATTTAAAAAGTGGGCAACTGATCGGATGGATGAGATACCGATCGGATGGTCAGCTCGAAAACTTTGTTTTTTCTTTTCGAAAACGAACTTGGTTAGAATGGAACATCTAAAACTTATAGAAACACGATCAAAATCCCCGGCAGCGGCGCCAAAAACTTGATGTGTCCGGTTTGGTACAAGTTTTAAATTTATAAACTTGAATTACCGAATATAGAAACAACACATACGAGCAAGTAAACTCATCCGTTGTAGCAAGATTATGATAGTAAGTCGGGATCATTCGCAGGGATTTGTGTAGTGAATCTATGTGTAAGTTTAGAAGCTACTAAAAGTAAGTCACGAAAACAAGCAATGATGATAATGATAATTCAAATGATTAAAACTACACTTGCTTAGACTAATATACTACTCTTGATAAACACGATTGTGATAACTTCTTGTTAACATGTTGGTTATGATAATTAGTTGGTGTACTAATCTATTATTCTTACAAGTTAAACCTTCGTCAAGATTTTAGTTTATAAAAACAAGCATTAAGTTCAACCAATCAATTCAAGATTAATTCAGGGTTCATAAGTTTGGGTTATCAAACTTAAACACAAAAATAGACTTTTGTTTTATCAAATACGCTTAGGAAATGGTCAATACATAAGGTAACCGATTTATAGACAAATAGGTCACAATTGATTGTACCTACTAATCTTTAGACCCTTGAGGTAGTTTTCAATCAATCCAATTTGATAAAAAAAAAAAGCATTCTCATTACAATCACAATTAACTTTCTTTGTTGAACCAAGAATAATGGGTGGTAACAATCATTCATAGACAAATGATTATAACTAGTTGAACAACAACAAATCTTTCGACCTTTGAAATTATTAACAACTAGTCAAACTTGATTAACAAATGTCACTATGAAACTTAATCACAATTGGGTCTTAGAATCAACTTGAAATTGAATTAACACATGTTATCACAATCATACGCAAATCAATAAGTAATACACATCATCTAAGCAAGTGCACAAAGGCACTAGCCACTCATAGCAAACATAAGCATAAACTTAGAACTTTGAACATTAGAAACCATGATTAAAAGTCTTACAATGATTGGAAATGGATTACAAATGGTAAGGTAATGATACCCAAAGTATTGGTGTTGACTTCTTGATGTTTTGACTTCCAAATGTTGACTTCTTGACCCTCCAAAGCTTCCTGGACTTCTACGGACGAATTTGGGATTCTTGAGAGAGTATTTTGATGAGTGGATAGTTGGTTGGTTGTGAATAATGATATGTCATATGAGAATTGTGTCTCAATTGGTGTAAAAAGAGCTCTATTTATACTACTCTCAAGCCTAGGGTCATTAATGATACAACTTGGACTCCAAGCAGACAAGAAGGAACTAGAAACAATGTATGAAGGACCTAGAATCGTGCACATAAAGATAGGATCCTTATTGATGAAGTTTGAGAAAACATACCACCTCCAACCGATTGGTATTGGCTCCAACCGATCGGTTGGTCTTCAGAATTTGCCTCCATCCGAATCGGTTGCGGGCTGCATCCGATCGGATAGAGTGTTGCTGTTTACTCTTTTTTTGGACTTTTGTCGTTTGGCTTGTTTCTTTCTTTTGGTTCTTGGTTCTTCATCCAAACTTGATCTTTTCTCCGTCTTGGAGCTTGTTAACTTGGATACTTGGACCTTTATTCTTTGAAATACTTGTTTGGTGTGGACTTTGACACAAGAATCTTCGTACGATCATAAATATTTCCTTCTTCTTCATTCTTTTCATCTTTTTCTTTCTTTTTCCTGTACTTGGCTACATATACTTTGCAAAACATCTTTTGGTATGATTAGGTAACAAAAGCATATAAATATAACTAAATAACATATACAAAAGTACGAATAACGCTACTAAAAACATGCATAATTTAAGCGTTATCAGTATCCTCCGAGTATCTCTCCGAGAAAGGGGTTTTTAAGAAGTTCTCCGAGTATCTCTCCGAGAAAGGATTTTTCAGAAGTTCTTCGAGTTTGGTAAACTTCGAGTAAGGCTTCAAGTTAGGCATAAACTTCGAGTATGGTGCCAAAAAAAAAAAAAAAAAAAAAAAAAAAAAAAAAAAAAAAAAATCCACGTATAGCTTAAAAGATCCTGTTCAAGAATCACAATCAAATGACAACGGCTAGTGTCAGATTTTTTGTGACTACGGAGTTTTTGTATGATATTGCTTATCTGGGTTTAAAGTTCATTTCACGGGCATGTGTACTTATTTATCTCAAAGTCTAGAGGTTGGATGGATGCATGACTTTCAGAGATACTTGTTTGGGCATTGACGAGTAATGATTAAGACTTGATTTATCTAGTTATACCTGATGTAAGGAGTTAGGTAGTTGTGCTTACAGTATATAGCTATCACTTTAAAGGAGTTACGTTGTACTGCTCAAGTGTCACAAAAAGCTATGGATAATTCAAGAAGAAGTTCATATACAGTTAAGGAAGGTTGCATGGGTGTATGACACTACCTATGCTTTAAGGATTAACATTGTAGTGCTTAGTATAGCTTCTCAGTCACACTTTCATACAAGCTTAAGTCACATATCTAAGGGATGTTTAATTCATTCTCAGATTGGTTATATTGGGTTGTCTCCATTCAGTGGTCATTTACTAGCTGGTTGGATTTTGATGAGGTCGCTTATAGGTTGAAGAAAAGAGATGAGATTGTAGATAAAGAGAGTCATATTTTTTTGACATATTCTTTCAAAACTATGCTTCGACGAGCTGTTATGGCTTTAATATTGCATCAAGTAAAAGGTAATCTATGGCATGTGCACAAGTTTATGATGTTTTCGATGACTCGCAACCATCAGGAGGGAGAAGTGCACGAAGGAAAAAGTAGTGTTTCGTCTTTAGCAACTTGGTTGAGGGTACATCGAGGCTTATTACCAACTTGTATGCAAATACATTATGAGGTATGTTGTTATAATGCTCCCCGAATGAAAACCATGGTGCCACACTTTAGTATCTACAGTCTCCGCTGCGTGTTTTGAGACTAAAGAGAGTTGTCAGTTCAGGAGGGAGCAGAGAAAAGAAAAAAGGCTCACTAGTTAGGTGGGAGTAATAACCTAACTAGACCATTACAGTTGAAGTTCAGAGCTACAAGAATTAGTTCCGCCAGTGCCTAAGATCGAACGCCGAGATAGTCGAAAGAGAGAACTTCAAGTCTGCCTCAGAATCTAGACTACAGAAACTCTGCGCTTCAACAACGTCAACAAAATTTTATTATTATTGTAATTTACTTTGTTTATAGGTCTCATTGTAACCATTCACATGTGACGATATCTTGGAAGGAGATTGTTAGACTCGCTTTTTTATAAAGATATCGTCACTTAAGTGAATTGGACTAGATTTGTAGAAAGTAGAGCCTGCAGGGACTACTATTGGTTAAGTGGCAAACTTATGTAGCCTATAAATACCCCTCATGACTCTCTATGAGGGGTGTGGGAATTCATTGTATCTTTCATTTCATTCTTTAATCTAACATACTAAGAGTTTTCACCTTTCTCTCTCTACTTTCTCTCTCTAGAACAATCATGTATTTTGATCAACCTCGACCTCCATGTGGAAAACTAGAAGGGGGGGTTGAATAGTTTTAC
Organism: Artemisia tridentata subsp. tridentata; assembly: GCA_021014915.2. Lineage (NCBI taxonomy): Eukaryota > Viridiplantae > Streptophyta > Magnoliopsida > Asterales > Asteraceae > Artemisia > Artemisia tridentata. The sequence goes on from CP139505.1 coordinate 20,705,836, forward strand.
CGGTTTTTAGTTGGTTTTAAAAACTTTACTTTTGAAAACCTTGATTCGAATCTTATGTGTGATCAATCAACACCAATATGAACACTATACTAAACTATGCAATATAAACACAAAGTAACTAAATAAAAGTAAAGGAAAGAGATGGAAAGATCAAACCGGGACAAAGAGATTTATAGTGGTTCGGTCACGAAGCACTTTTTCGCCCTACTCCACTCCCCAAGTACCACACTCGAGAGTTTCAAGCACTATGTCAACAAGACCTCCCTTCAGGTGGAGAAAACTGTGTTGACATAAATAATGCCTAAAAACATTATTCATATCTCTATGTTTTAATGATCACAAAATATAAACTTATTAAACATAAACTTTCTATTTTAAATCACATTTCATATCTTCAAAATCCTTTGATCATATAATCTTAAGCTTTGGTTTCTAAGTGATCCAAGCTTCCTCCATTCAAGTGCAAAAGAAGAATACTCCTTCAACAACTAAAGAAGAAGTATTGCAACTTAGATACCTAAGTTGTTTGTGTCATCACATATATTTGTATATAAGTTGTGTATTGTTATTAGATAGTTGTGTGTATAATTATTTGGGATAGGTTAGTGTGTAAGTAGAGAAGTTGTGTTGTTAAGGTGTGTAAGTAGTGAAGGTGTGAAGAAGTAGTAGTGAACATAGGTTGTGGTTAGTCGTGAAGTGTCGTGAAGAAGTTGTGAAGAAGTCGTGAAGAAGTCGTGAAGAAGTTGTGAAGAAGTCGTGAACTAGTCGTGAAGAAGAAGGTGTGATTAAGTCGTGTTTAAGGTGTGAGATTGGTTCTAGCTACGATTAGAACTCGACATCTAGATTTGTGTCGTTAAGCCGGTGTAAGCTAAAGTTGTGTAAAGGTTTTCTCCGCCATATGGGAGCTTGTTGACATAGTGAAGAAAACTCTCGAGTTAGGTGCTCGGGGAGTGGAGTAGGGCAAGGAAGGTGTCCTTGTAGCCGAACCACTATAAATCTCTTGTCTCTCGGTTAGATCTTTCCATCTCTAGCTTTCATTTCATTTTATTACCTTACTTGCATTACTTAGTTATATTTACTTATATGCGTATTGTTCATATTGTTCAAAAATTGAGATCACATAAATTCGAATCTAAGTTTTAAAAAGAAATAAAGTTTTCACAATAAATTATTAAAAGGACATAAAACTATTCAACCCCCCCTTCTAGTTTTCCACAATTGGTATCAAGAGCCACGTCAAACAAGATTTTTAAAATTAACTGTATTTTAAAACTTGAAACGATCTATGGAATCTTTAAAATATTTAGAAGGGCAATCTATGCAAAGACCACCACTATTTGAAAGTGATGGTTTTCTTTATTGGAAAAATAGATTCGAAACTTATGTGAAATCAAAGGATCTTGATCTTTGGCATGTTATTACCTATGGTGATTTTCCCCCTATTCAATATAATATCCTAACTAAATTAGATGAAATTGTACCTTTTGAAAAACAAAATGATGATTTAAAAAGGAAACTAGCAAAAAATAATGAAGCTAAAATGGTTATTTATAATGCGTTACCACGCAAAGAATATGAACGAATTTTTATGTGTCAAACCGCAAAAGATATTTGGGATTCTTTACTAATCACTCACCAAGGTAATAGTCAAGTCAAAGATAATAAAATAGACCTTCTTGTACAACAATATGAACAATTTACAATTCCTGAAGAGGAATCTATTGATAATGCATTTGCCAAATTTAACACAATCATCACAAGTTTAAAAGCACTTGATGAGACTTTTTCTAGTAAAAATTGTGTAAGGAAATTTCTTAGGGCATTACATCCGAAATGGCGCGCAAAGGTCACGGCGATTGAAGAGTCAAAGAACTTGATAACGTTATCACTTGACGAGCTTATTGGCAACTTGAAGGTTCATGAAGAAATTATAAAGTGGGACTCGGAAACGGTCAAGAGCAAGAAAGATCAAATCAAGTCTCTCGCGCTAAAAGCCAAAAAGGAAATTAGTGATGACGATGATTCAAGTGACGAGTGTGAAGACGAAGAATATGCAATGGCCGTTAGAGAATTCAAGAAATTCTTCAAGAGACAAGGAAGATTCACGAGACAACCGCGAGATGAAAGAAGATCACTACAAAGAAATAGAAATGATAACTACGGGAAAAGAAAGTGCTTTAGATGTGGAAGTCAAAACCATCTCATTGGCGAATGTCCAAAGCCACCGGGTTATGATTACGAAAGCGCATTTGTTAGTGGAACATGGAGCGATAGCGACCAAGATGAAGCGGACAAAGCAAAAGACGAAAAGTGCCTTGTAGCTCAAGCCACCGATGAAATATGTCTAGGAATAAATTTGGAGCCCGACGAATGGATTAAGGATAGTGGATGCTCGAAGCACATGAGGGGAAACCGGAAGCTATTCTCCTCCTACAAGGCATACAATGGAGGTAACGTTATTTTCGGTAGTGATTTTCGTGGAAAAATCATTGGCAAAGGTACGATCTCTCAAGACTCCCTAACTATTGAAAATGTTGAGCATGTAGATAACTTAACATATAATTTGCTTAGTATAGGACAAATATGCGATAATAAGTGTAGGGTTACTTTTACAAGTAAAGATAGCGAAATAGTTAAGGACGAAAAGGTCGTAGGTAGAGGAGTTAGGAAAGGTGGCGTATATGTTATGAAACTAGGAAATAAACCGGAAGATAAAATATGTCTAGCAACCTTAGATGAAAACTCTACATTGTGGCATAGAAGATTAGGTCACGCAAATATGCAACAAATACAATCCCTAGCCTCTAAAGAATTAGTTAGAAACTTGCCTAACCTAAGATATGACCAACACTTTTGCGATGCATGTAAAATAGGAAAGCAAGCACATGCTAGTCACAAAGCTAAGAATATAGTCTCCACTACTAGATGCCTAGAATTATTACACATGGACCTTTTTGGTCCAACCGCTGTGCGGAGTTACGGAGGTAATCATTATACCTTGGTAATTGTGGATGACTATTCACGATACACGTGGACTAGTTTTTTAAGTGATAAAACCGAAGCCTTTAATAAATTTGAAATATTTAGTAAAATGATTCAAAATAAATTAGGATGTTCCATAGTATCAATTAGGACGGACCATGGTCGGGAATTTGATAATGAAGTGCAATTTGGAAAATATTGTGATTTAAATGGGATATCTCACAATTTCTCCGCTCCTCGCACTCCACAATCAAATGGGGTAGTAGAAAGAAAGAATCGAACCTTACAAGAAATGAGTAGAACAATGCTAAATGAACAATCTATCCCACAAAAATTTTGGTGCCATGCCGTAGATACATCAACATATATAATAAATAGAGTCTCAATTAGGAGAATATTAGGAAAAACCCCATATGAGTTATTAAGAGGTAGAAAACCTAATCTAAACTACTTTAGGGTATTCGGGAGCAAATGTTTTGTTCTCAATACAAAAGATTACCTTACTAAGTTTGATCCTAAGTCGTACGAGGGAATTTTCTAGGGTATTCACAAAATAGTAAAGCATACATAATACTTAATAAACACACTATGAAAGTAGAAGAATCCTTAAATGTAACATTTGATGAAACTCCACCACCACCTAAGACATTGCCCCTAGAAGATGATGACCTAGTTGAATAAGAAGCTATTGAGGTTAGTAAAATTAAACCCTTAGGTGATGATAATGAAGATATAATATTAGGTGAAGACGAAATAGTAAATGTTAAGGAATCTAAATCACACCCATTAGATAATATAATAGGAAACTTAAATCAAAGAACCCTTAGATCACAAGCTCAAGATAAAAATAACTTCTTTTGTTTCCTATCAACTATAGAACCTAAAAATATAAATGAAGCATTAAAAGATGAAAGTTGGGTTATGGCTATGCAAGAAGAACTAAATCAATTTAAGACTAATGACGTTTGGGAACTAGTCCCAAATCCCATGAACATGACCATCATAGGAACTAAGTGGGTTTATAGAAATAAGTTAGATGAAAATGGAATAGTTACTAGGAACAAAGCTAGGTTAGTTGCCCAAGGATATAATCAACAAGAAGGAATAGATTATGACGAAACTTATGCCCCCGTAGCTAGATTAGAATCTATAAGAATACTACTTGCCTATGCATGCGCCCTAGATTTTAAGTTATTTCAAATGGACGTGAAAAGTGCATTCCTTAACGGTTTTATCAATGAGGAGGTATACGTGGCACAACCTCCAGGATTCATTGACTTCGCAAAACCTGATTATGTTTATAAACCCAAGAAAGCTTTATATGGACTCAAACAAGCTCCCAAGGCTTGGTATGATCGATTAAAGGCATTTCTTATTAAACATGATTATTCCATGGGAATGGTAGATAACACTCTTTTCACGAAAAAGAAAAGCCCAAATCTCATCATTGTCCAAATATATGTCGACGACATTATATTCGGATCGACTTGTCAGGATATGTGTGATGAATTCGCCAAAATCATGCATGATGAGTTTGAGATGAGTATGATGGGTGAACTTAATTTCTTCCTAGGATTACAAATAAAACAATTAGAAGATGGAATATTTTTTAATCAATCTAAGTACATTAAGGAAATGCTTAAGAAATTTGGATTAGAAGACTCTAAGCCCATGAAGACACCAATGTCTACGGAAGTAAAACTCACAAGAGATGAAGAGGGTGAGTCCGTAGAAAACACTAAGTATAGAGGAATGATAGGTAGTTTACTATACTTAACGGCAAGTAGACCGGATATCATGTTTAGTGTCTGCCTTTGTGCTCGCTTTCAAGAGGATCCCAAAACCTCTCACCTAGAAGCGGTTAAGCGTATCTTCCGATACATTAAAGGCACTATACACTTAGGATTATGGTATCCTAAGGGATCGGGCATAGAAACCATCGTCTATGCGGATTCGGATCATGCGGGAGACTACGTGGATAGAAAAAGCACTAGCGGAATTTGCACGTTAATGGGATGTTGTCTAACATCTTGGTTCTCGAAGAAGCAAACCACTCTTGCTATTTCTACCACAGAAGCCGAATATGTAAGCGCTGGAAAGGCATGTCAACAAGCACTATGGATGAAACAAGCTCTCGTAGATTATGGCATTAGGTTAGATGACGTCCCAATTATGTGTGATAATAAAGGTGCTATAGATTTAAGTAAGAATCCCGTTCAACACTCTAGGACTAAACATATAGAAATACGCCACCACTTCCTCCGCGATAACGTTCAAAAAGGAAACATATCTATAGAAAAGGTTGCATCGGAAGATAACTTAGCAGACATATTCACTAAGCCCCTTAAACGTGAACTCTTTAACCACTTACGTTTAGGCCTAGGAATGATGGAACAAATTGATTGAATTTTCTGCATTTTTAGTAAATTTTTTTTCCAGATGGGCGGACCCCTTAATGTCATAAAGGCGGTCCCCTTAATGATTAAGGGGACCGGCTAGTCATTAAGGGGACCGGCCATCTGACTGTAAAATTATTATTTTTTCTTTGTTTCCTCTTATCTGAGTCTAGGAATCTGTTTTGCACAAAATAAAAGATTGGGATATTTCCTTGCGTAAACATATTTATAAATAAAACCCAATCTATTTTCAACAAATCATTCTCACATCTAGGAAAACACATTTTTCTTACATTGTTGAATAATGCTAAAAACATTTTTTTTTCTTCATGCATAAAGATCTCACATGACTTGTCAAAGTATATAATCTAATATATACTTCTTTGATATTCATATATTGAGCAAAATCAAATCGAGGAGACCTTGGATTGTTTCTTAGGAAATTTTTGCATTTAGGAGTCGAAACAATCACATCTCCACATTTGTTGCATATAGGCACACACTAGAACAAGCTTATTAATCACATTTGTTCCATCATCTATTCCCCATTTAGTTTCTATTGCCTTTGCTTCATTACCCTTGCCTTAGATGATTAGGTTCCTTAATTCTCTTAATTGCTAGACATTAATTATTGCTTGCTTATTCATTTGTCTTATATGCCATGTATGCTTAATATGTTTTTCTATTGCCTCAAAGAGTGGGACTTGCCTAAAACCAAAAGCTCAAAACATAGCCATCCTCACCTATTTCTGCAGAAAAACCCATTTCTGGAACCCAGAAAGGTACCAGATGGGCGACCCCCTTAATTCATAAGGCGGCCCCCTTAATTATTAAGGGGACCGCCCATAATTAAGGGGACCGGCCATCTGCTGGACGGGTTCAGAGAATCTTTTTCTACTTTTTAGCCCATTTGATCCTATTCTTCCCCAAATTCACAAACACATTTTGTCCTAATCACCCAACAAGCCTATTCATTCCTAAACAACACAAATCCTCCACTATAAATAACCCCATATCTCACCACATTCAATCATCCCATCATGTCTTCCTCAATCAACCCAAAACCAAAAACCTCTAAGCTAGCAAGGATGACCTTAAAACCCGGGTGGAAAAGAAAACCTAACCCTCACCACAAGCCCATCACAACTAGACAACCAACACCTCCATCATCATTCATCCCCAACTACTCTCCAAGATCACAACCTCACTCCATTGAACCATTTCACAAACCCTACCATTTTGGCCAAACATCCACATTCATTCCAAACTACTCCCCTAAACCTCAAACCAACTTCAATGGAATACTTGAAAACCCTCATCACCTTGGTCAAACATCAAACCTTTCACCCCAATACCATCCATTTCCACCAAATAACCAAATCCCCATTCATGAAAGACAAAAGCTTCATGAAGAGATTAACCAAATCCATGATCTTAATGATCTCCTTGCTATGCACCTCACACAACGCAACAAGGGACAACCACCATCCTCACCTTACTCAAATTGCCTACCCCACTCTCTTAACATGGATCAAGTTACAAACCACACCCACTATTGCCCTTGTTGCATCTTCCTTCAAAAACAAATCCTCCACCTAAGTGAAGATATTTCTTGGATCGAATATCTACTCACTCGTCCCTATCCCATTCCTCCACTACAACGATATAACATCAATGGATCCGCTCCATTTCCCTCACCATCACATAACTAAAACCCATCCACATGCTTTCCGCATCAAAATAAAATCCCTCACCTTTTTGTGTTGCAAGCAAGTCCAATCGCTCTCTTTGGCAATATGAGAAGCATTAGTTTTTCTAGTTTTGTTGTAATCATTATGTTTCAAGTATTTTATGTAATGTAATGATGATTCATATTTTATATGATCATCTTGAATGTTTTAGTTGGTTGTTCTAAATATTTTTGCTATGTATATGTATCTTGTGTCTCCTAACTTGTTTTTGCAGCCAAGATTTCCATAGCTCGTCTCCTTGGTGCCCTCGAACGAGGGGGAGTAACCATCAAGGGGGAGTTCTCGTCCCGACAAATTTAGTTTCTAAAACTTGTCGGCATAACCTTTTTGATTCTACAAAAAGGGGGAGAAGTGAATGTAAACTCACTAAATACTTGTCCAAAAATAAATTTTTGGATTTAATAAGTTTAAGTTTTGTAATCATCAAAAAGGGGGAGATTGTTGACATAAATAATGCCTAAAAACATTATTCATATCTCTATGTTTTAATGATCACAAAATATAAACTCATTAAACATAAACTTATCAAATAAACAAGTATTTAGTTGTAAATATTCACTTCTACAACTTAATCACTTAAGGTATGAATAAACAAGTGCTTAATGCATTATATGATCAAAGGAACATTTTCTTAATAACTAGATTTTTTATAAAACATCAAAAACATTTTATATATTTTTGAAAAACATTTTTGGCATTAAATAAAAATGTTTAATCTTTTATAAAAATATGAATTCAAATTTTTAACCAAAATCAGTTAAAATGTTCCAGAAAAACCTTCCTCACAAAAGGACAAAATTGGCCAACGGACAAAAGGGGCGGCCCCCTTAATTTTACTAGGCGGCCCCCTTAATTATTAAGGGGACCGCCCCCGCTCCAGTAGACTTCCAGCTGTCCAATTTTTCTCCTATAAATACCAGTCTTCTCCTGGACTTTTACTTACCTTTTGCACACTAAAACTTTCTGTTTTAAATCACATTTCATATCTTCAAAATCCTTTGATCATATAATCTTAAGCTTTGGTTTCTAAGTGATCCAAGCTTCCTCCATTCAAGTGCAAAAGAAGAATACTCCTTCAACAACTAAAGAAGAAGTATTGCAACTTAGATACCTAAGTTGTTTGTGTCATCACATATATTTGTATATAAGTTGTGTATTGTTATTAGATAGTTGCGTGTATAATTATTTGGGATAGGTTAGTGTGTAAGTAGAGAAGTTGTGTTGTTAAGGTGTGTAAGTAGTGAAGGTGTGAAGAAGTAGTAGTGAACATAGGTTGTGGTTAGTCGTGAAGTGTCGTGAAGAAGTTGTGAAGAAGTCGTGAAGAAGTCGTGAAGAAGTTGTGAAGAAGTCGTGAAGAAGTCGTGAACTAGTCGTGAAGAAGAAGGTGTGATTAAGTCGTTTTTAAGGTGTGAGATTGGTTCTAGCTACGATTAGAACTCGACATCTAGCTTTGTGTCGTTAAGCCGGTGTAAGCTAAAGTTGTGTAAAGGTTTTCTCCGCCATAAGGGAGCTTGTTGACATAGTGAATAAAACTCTCGAGTTAGGTGCTCGGGGAGTGGAGTAGGGCAAGGAAGGTGTCCTTGTAGCCGAACCACTATAAATCTCTTGTCTCTCGGTTAGATCTTTCCATCTCTAGCTTTCATTTCATTTTATTACCTTACTTGCATTACTTAGTTATATTTACTTATATACGTATTGTTCATATTGTTCAAAAATTGAGATCACATAAATTCGAATCTAAGTTTTAAAAAGAAAATAAAGTTTTCACAATAAATTATTAAAAGGACATAAAACTATTCAACCCCCCCTTCTAGTTTTCCACAAACTGTACAACGTCGCTTATCCAATTTCTGACACTAAGCTAGATGTCGAGTGCTAATCTTAGCTAGCACCAATCTACCATGATCTACTTGATCCTTTCTACTTCACACTATCACACAAGACTCGATCTACCCGATCTACCTATGATCCACTTGATCAACTGATGCGCGTGATGTGTCGTTGCGGTTTAGCAGTATTAATGCCTACTCAAGTTTTAAATTTATATTTAGCCGACTTATCAATAACACACACACTTAACGAGCAGTGTACCCGGTCAGTATGAATATAATGGTAAGCAGAGTGTCGATCACTAAGAGTGGAACGTATTATCTAGTTATTCTAATCGGTATTTTAATATCCTAAGTTAGTTATACAACCTAATCTAACGCAAGGGGGTTCAGCCTGAGAGACTGGCACAGTTTGGTTGTAATTAAATAGTAAACTAAACTAATGAGCACGAATCAGCGATTAGCACACACGTACACAGATAGATACTCGAGACAATAAGAAGACCTGTCCTGATAATTAAATAGCTTGTCACTTGTTTTATTGCTAGTTTTATATGAAGTGTATATAATTAAACCTTTCTCGTTGGCTCTAATCTTATCGGCGAGTAAACCCTTAATGATTACTTATGTCTATCCTATTTATTTAGAGACGCTAGAATAAATAGGCGAGGAAGGGGCATGGCGACCCAAGCAAGACTCAGCTAGACACAGAGGTTATCAATACACTAATAAAAGTCACCAAAGACATCAACATATAAACTTTAATTAATGGGAAAGCAATATTAAGGGGAGTGCATGATCTTCCGTAGTCACATGACACAAGCCCATCAATCCTGATGAATTAAAGCGTACTAAAACAATAAAACAAAACTACTTAATGAATTGAATACATGCAGGACCTTCTTACAGCTCTTGTATCTTTGTTTGAGGTGTGTCTTGTGCTGCTTGGTCGTCTGAATTCGGCTCTAGGGTTATATCCTCTGTCTCTCAAATTCGTCTGAACTTGGGGTATTTATAGTTTCTGTCTGAGGGATCGATGCGGCGCATTGACTTAACTTCGCGTGGGGTCCAAGATTAATATATTCTGGAATATTCGTACACCGTCTTCAGATGCGGCGTAACTTGATCTTTGTATGCGGCGCATGTACTCTAGCTGTCTTGGATTGTAACTGGTGAAATCTTGATAGTGATACGCCGTATGTTAGAAGTATATTGCGGCGTATCTGGAGTAGAACGAGCTTGATCTTCTTCTTTGACCAAAGTTTCATATGCGGCGCATGACAGAATTGCATGCGACGCATTCTTCAAAGTCAGGCAATGGTCTTCGAATTCATCTAAGTATAATATTGCGTCGTATCTGTTGAGTGAGATACGGCGCATCTTCTGGATTTCAGTAGACTTTTAACATCTCGCTTGTTTTGCTCCATAATTAGTTCAAAATCGCCAAGTTTCACATAATGCTTGTTTTTGCCTGAGAATTACTAAAGTAAACATTAATGTATCGATTCTCATATATAATATAATAAAACAAGTCAAATAAATAGGATAAATGATGATAATAAAATGTACTTATTTGAGTTCATCAAATATCCCCCCACTTGAACTTTACTTGTCCCCAAGTAAACCTTAGAATTAATCATATGAAAATGTATCCTAAAAGATATTAGGATTTATCTTTATATTTAAGCACGTATTCGTTTTGTCATAATCACACAACCAAACACTTAACGAAGTAGAAACCAAAATAATTTTTAATGTAAAACAATTCTAAATCGTTTAGTTGCTTAGTCGTGACGAATATTCTATCATAGGCTTGGCAAGTATACGCATCTCCCCCACTAAAGCCAAGGAGTAACAAGTCTAAAGCGGTAAAAAGGGTTTGTTGGTTAAGGGTTGATCATCCTTTTTAATCTCTATGGATCTCATATTCCAGAAAAGGCGACAAAATTACAAATACATGATCGAATCCACGACTACGATACTTGCAATTGCTCAATTCCTTAACTCGAATGGGCTAAAGATAGGACCAAGTAATCTTCACCAATAATATTATATCAAAAAGGGCGACAAAATCATAAATACATAGCCGAATCCACGACTACGATACTTAAGATTGCTCAAATCCCTAATCTCAATAAATCAAAGATTTGGATGAAGAATGATATAGGGTATGGATAATATTTGGGATACAAATTGGTGTAAAATGAAAAATAAACAAAACAGATAAATTAAAATCCTAAGTGTGGTTAATCACTTTCCCAACCATCCCATGAATAAGACTCATATCATTGAATAACTCACACTTTAACACTTGAAACACACGCTTTAGGTAGACACGAATTATACTCAACAAAATCTTAATCAAAGAATAACCTTAGTTGGCGTTCCATAACGGCCAACTATCATTCAATCCATAAATATAATATACAACAACAAATAGTGGTGATATCTCCCACTTAATACAAAACTTTACATAAGTTGGTTAAATCAAACTTCCAACTTTTCCTTTTTCTTTTTCTTTTCTTTTTTTTTTTGATTTTTTTTTTTTTTTTTTTTTTTTTTTTTTTTTTTTTTTTTGGACATCAACATATATGTGTAAAATTTCACAACTTTTCTATCACTATTTTTCCGGATAGTTTTTCCATACTCTTTCATACTTTCATAAATAACTGTAATAGTGAAAGTAGCAAACACACGAAAAATAAACTAAAAGTTATACAATATTTACTTTCATACCAATTGCATTGTGCAATTTCCCGACCTAACCAAAGATAATGAATTACGCACGCGAACACAGGTAATGTAAGGAAACACACTTTGCCTAAAGTAATTAACCACGGATTTTAATCTACAGGGTAGGCTAAGGTGTAAGGGTGTATCGAAACATTATAACAAAGGTGTAAGAAACGAAATGAATGGCTCTGAGGGTTTTTCTAGGGGTATCTTACTCTAAAAGTGAGAGTAAACAAAGGGTTTATACGGGGGTTAACTAACCAGTGTAGTTAGTTAATATCACATAACATATAAAGGCTATTTGGGTGTAATCCTAGAAATTTACCAATTTAGACAAGTCACTCCAATTATATAGATAATACTCATTATGGTGGTCTCGAATAGTATACAAGCCAAGTTCTAAAGTTTACAAGTCACCGGCACACTAAAAATTTTAATATTTTTGAAAGAATAGAGTTATGTGTGCGGTTATGTAATTTAGACTTTAAACAAAAACATGCTAAAAAAAATTTTAAAATTTTGATATATTAAGCGCATTTTAAGTATATTTTGAAAAAGTTTAGGACAGGTAAGTGTTCTAATTCTCCATCCCCCCACTTAAGTTAAACAACGTCCTCGTTGTTCGTGTCAAAGGTTAAAAACTGGAAAATAAAAGAATTAGAACAGAAAAACTCCCCTGAGATTTGCTCGGTGTGATCCTCCATTATTCGTATAAGAGCAAAAATCAACTTTCTTGTGGATGAGAACGTTTAAGCTTCATAAATGATGTATCCACAAAAATGCAGGAATCTATAATACCATTTAGATTTTAACACACCTGAGTTAAGAAGGTTCAAACTTGCATAATACATTAGTAGTTAGTAAAAATAAAACCTAAAAAAAAAAATTGTAAATCATCAGGTCAGTCGATACGCCATATCTTATGGAAGAAGATACGCCGTATCGAGCCTGGAATAAATACGAATTAGAATAAAAGATGCGTCGCATCCTTAACCAGGGATGCGCCGCATTAAATAAACTGACAGAAAGTTTTAAAGTCAAAAATAAAAATGCAGAAAATGAAATAAGATATGACCAGTGCAGTTGATGCGTCGCATCTTATGATGGAGATGCGCCGCATCTTCTGCAGGTCTGACAGACTCGACACAGAACAGAAAAGTAAAATTTTTTCCTTCGGGTTGTCTCCCGGTCAGCACTTGTTTTTATTCCAGAGTCTTTAAGTTAGACTCACGTTCAGCTCTTTATTTTGTTCTATTGATCCCCACATGTCCGTGCACGATGTAGTTGCGAATTACTTCATCACGAACATATTCCTGCCCCAATTCAAGTACACCTTTGTAGAATCCTTTCATCCTTTGGTACGGATACTCGATCCCTTCCTCAGCGTCATTTTTATCTGCAAAAAGAAATGGTGTAAATTTGTAACAAAATTTGTTAGGGGCATGTTTAAACCTTGGGTGAGCACGAGGCATCATGTAAGTGATAACGTTGCTTCCACTTTGAAAGGTGATCTTTCCTTCAAATCTTTTAGCGTTAATTTCGACCTCCTTACAAAATGGTTTCCCAACGATTACGTCACCCATCTCAACATCACGATAAGCATCCATGTTTTCCACCACGGTGAAATCTGTAACAATAGTTAAATTCCCAACAAAAATAGGTACATTCATGAATATTCCAACAGCGTTTTTCCCTCTATACTCAATTTTGTTTTTCATTATAGAATTATAGAAATCTTTTGACATTACATTAATTGGTAAAATAGGGAAAAAGTTGGCACTTGATTTATCAATTATAGTATATATTTCTCCAAAGGAAACACAAAGGAAATATGTGTAACCCGAGTCGTAGTCCCGATGAAGATTGAATGGAATTTAGTGATTCGGGATTTGTGATTCGTGTAGTGAATGTGAATAAGAGTGATTGATTTTGGATTACACTACTAATATTAAAATAACAATCAAGATTAACAATTAAACTAAACATTTAAACGAAAATTGAATTTTAAAAATGAACGCGACGAAATTTAAAAACGTAACTAAAAATGATTTTCTAAAATTTAAGCCCTAAAAATGCAAATTAATTTTTCCTATATTAAAAATGATAAAAGAAAATTTTTGGAAAAAGAAAAATATTTTTTTGACTTTTTAATAATTTTTTATGAATTAAAAACCAAATTAAACTAATTAAATGATTTAAAAATATTAAAACAACTAGGAAAAATCTGGAAAATTCTGAGTAAATTTGAAATTAAATGGTCTATCAAAGAAAAATAAAATCAGAACTTAATTCAGTTTAAATAAGCTGAACAACCCAAAAAGCAGTTTGACAATAAGCTAGAAATAAGCAAAAGTTGACCAAAATTTCTCAAAAGCTCAAGAATGATGCATTGGGTTGTATTAAGCTTAAATCAACTCAGAAAGGACAAATTAGCTAGAAGAATAAGCCCTAGAACTGCTGCACAGCTTATATCCAAAACAGGTTCTCAACAGCTTTCTACCCTACTTTGCAGATGGCAAATAAGCTATCAGATAAGTTCTAAAGGTGAATCCCAGATCATGAACTCAAAGCCTATATGAAAATCTATTAGTGGCCAAAAAATGCCTAAAATCTAAGCTTATTTGATACCCTAATCAAGCCTGAGATCAGCAGTCACAATCCTGGGTTTGCACTAAACAATCTGTAACAGCAGATATGGAAAAGTGGCGCAAACTGTGTGCAATTCTTGACCAATACTGATGAACTCAAATAAGTACATTTTATTACCATCATTTATCCCATTTATTTGACTTGTTTTATTATATTATCTGTGAGAATTGATACGTTAATGTTTACTTTTGTAATTCTCAGGTAAAAACAAGCATTTGGTGAAACTGAGCGATTTTGGACTAATTATGGAGCAAAACATGCATGAAGTTAAGAGTCTACTGAAATGTACAAGATCAAGACATTCTGCTCCAGATACGCCGCATCTTGCTTATTACATACAGCGCATCACTATCAAGATTTCACCAGTTTCGATCCAAGATACAAGAGGACATGCGCCGCATCTATTAATGAAGATACGCCGCATCTCAAGGCGGTGTACGAATATTCCTGAATATATTAATCTTGGACCCCACGCGAAGTTAAGTCAATGCGCCGCATCTACTTATTAGATGCGCCGCATCTTACCCTCAGACAGAAACTATAAATACCCTAAAGTCAGACGAGAGAAGGAGTTGGACAGTTTTAGAAGACCGAAGTACAGAAACCCTAGGACGAATTCAGTCGAAGTAGCAGCACAAGACACACCTTGAACGAAGATACAAGAGCTGTAAGAAGGTCCTGCATGTATTTAATTCATTAAGTAGTTTTGTTTTATTGTGTTAGTAAACTTTAATTCATCAGGATTGGTGGCTTGTGTAATGTGACAACGGAAAGATTGCACTCCCTTTAATATTGCTTTCCCATCAATTAAAGTTTATATGTTGATGTCTTTGGTGACTTTTATTAGTGCATTGATAACCTCTGTGTCTAGCTGAGCGTTGATCGGGTCGCCATGCCTCTGCCCTCGCCTATTTATTAGATCGCCTATGCATTCTATCGTCTGTAGAAAAGTAGGAAGAAAGATAAATAGGATAGTCATAAGTAATCATTAAGGGTTTACTCACCGATAAGATTAGAACCAACGAGAAAGGACTTAATCTCGGTGCGTTGCATCGAACTATACACTTCATATAAAACTAGCAATAAAACAAGTGACAAGCTACTTATCTATCAGGACAGGCCTTCTTATTGTCTCGAGTATTTATCTGTGTACGTGTGTGCTATTCGTTGATTCGTGCCTATTAGTTTAGTTTATTATTTAATTGCAACCAAACCGTGCCAGTCTCTCAGGCTGAACCCCCTTGCGTTAGATTAGGTTGTATAGCTAACTTAAGATATTAAAATACTGATTAGAATAACTAGATAATACGTTCCACCCTTAGTGATCGACACTCTACTTACCATTATATACATACTGACCGGGTACACTGCTCGTTAAAGTGTGTGTGTTATTGATAAGTCGGCTAAATATAAATTTAAAACTTGAGTACTGCTAAAACCACAACGACATACCGTGGGTATAAATTAGAGCATACGCACACGCGCATCAAGTTTTTGGCGCCGTTGCCGGGGAGTGAATTGTTATTATCTGTTAATTTGATTAGTATTTTAATTAGGTTTTAATTTTAAATCTAACCGCTAACTCTGTTGTATATTAGTTAATTTGCATTCATTGTATTATTTTGCATATTTTCTGTTTTTGTGTGTTTAATTTTTGTTTATTTTCGTTTGTTTTTATTTGTTTTTATTTTTCTGTTTTTCTGCATACTGCTATCGTTGTACTGAGCTTATATAAATGATACGGCGCATCTATTTTCATAGATACGGCGTATTGCGTTTAATTTTTATAAAATACAACGCGTTTAATTAATTCGATACGACGCATCTTTCCCCAAGATACGGCGTATCTGTTTTTAATAAGAAATTTTTTTCTAAACGATAACGCGATACGACGCATCTGCTTCAGCAGATACGGCACATCTATTATTTTAATTAAAAACAGTTTTCGAATTATTAAACAGATACGACGCATCGATCTTTATCGATACGGCGCATCTTTCTGAATCAAAAATCTTATATTTTGAAACGTAACAAAAATACGGCGCATTAACTTTTGTTAATACGACGCATTTAATTTTAAATAAATATCGATTTTTGATTATTAATACTGATACGGCGCATTCTAAATTTATAAGCGGCGTATCTATTTTCTGAATAAAGTCTGATTAAATTTTAACGATTATAAGATACGGCGTATCCAACTTTTTGGATACGGCGCATCGTCTGCAGATATCAGTTATTCTTATATCCGTTTCTAAATTCATTAATTTCTCTTCTAGCGAACAAATCCTACTGACGATTTTACCTATGATGACAGGTTTTGCGATGGAAGACATGTCAGTGAACGGATATCTTGCTAAGGAATTCTTGCTTTCGGATTCACTCGTAGTGGAAGTTTTTGATGATGTCAACTTCAATGTGCTCATGATTGATGCCGATTTATTCTCTTGGGAAACCCCTCTTGATGCTACTTATAAGGAATTCAAGCGCTTATGCAATATTGAAGATGGGATATTCTCTTATGGTTTACTAATGAGCTACACTGAAGATGAATTGTTACTCTTATGGCCCATCATTGAATCTAAGGGATTATCTTGGACGACTATTGAAGAGAATGATGGGAAATTCCAAATTGAATTCATGAACTCAAGCAATAAAAGCTGTGGTGGAGGCAATACCAAACCTATGCAAATCTCTTACATGCCTTATTCTGAACAGTACTCGGAATTAAATGAGAACTATCTGGACGATGAAAGAATTTATGCTGTGTCGGAGTTACTATTTCATGGCAGGTTGGTAAGGTTGATGGACATCTCCCTCGAAGAATGGCTTGAACTTAAATACGGTAACCCTAAATTTGCTCCTGTGAATGAAATCAAACGTATTGTGACCTCATGGTTGACACGGAGTTTTAGGGAACAATTTAACGAGTTCATGGAGATAAGGAGGAAAATGATTGGAAAAGCTTGCTTTGATGTTGACCACGACCCTAACAATGTTGATTTTTCAGATTGGTTGGCTAGTAAGTTCAATAACCATAAGAGCATGGATCGAGCTACTAAAGATGCGTTATGGGTATATTGGATGAGAGGGGAAGATGAAGAAGTAGAGAGCGACTATGGGTCGTCACTTCATGATTCAACAATCAATGAGGGCATTGAAGAATTATTCAGAATAGACATTGACGTGTTCGATTATGAGACACCCTTGTGCAAACAATTCAAAGAATTTAATTACCTTCTTCAAATCGACGATGATGTGCTAACTGGAGATCTACCAGGATTCAAGACTTATGATGATTTCAAAAACACCTAGTACTACGAATGGAATGACCAAATACCATGGGTTTGGGATAAACCATGGGAATTTGAGCACATTAATCACACTTGTACACCTTTCGTTTTCAAGGATGGAAGTAGTAAATGGCCAACATGTGATTATAAGAGTGACGGAACCTGCAATGGGGGAAGTATAATTGGAATGAAACGAGTTGGAAACGATGTAACCTTTGAAGACTATGAGTGGTATGATAATGTTGAAGACTGCCCACAAAAAGCGGAGGCTTTGCAAGAAAAGGGTAGAATCGAATACTTGAAAGAGCTAAAGGGAACATCGAATACTACTTTCTGGGAATGGGTGCATGGACAATTTGATGATTACACTAAGCTTAGTCGACGCTTGCAATGGGAATTGAAAAATGAGTGGGATGAGATTCAAGATTATTATCAATCCTTTAACGTGGTTAATTATGATCCCTGTGCTAATAACGATGAGTCGCGAGAAGAATTGATTGATGAACTTGATGACTATTTGATTAAGGATCCTTATTTCTAGTTTGTTGATAAAGACAAAGAAGAATTCACCAAGAGAAAGTGTCAACTACTTGGGATCCCTTATAATAAGCCACCCATGATTATTTCTGAAAAATTTAAAGTCATTAAATACTCTTTGGGACCAGATGAGGAATATGTCGCGACAAAGACCAAGAGTTATACTAGATTAAGTCGAACGGAAGAAAATGTTGCGAAGCTATACGGAAACATCTTTCGGATGAAAGAAGAAGGATGGACCGTGACAAGAACAAAATAAGAGCTGAACGTGAGTCTAACTTGAAGACTCTGGAATAAAGACAAGTTCTTACCGGGAGACAACCCAGAGAATTTTTACTATTCTGTTTTGTATCGAGTCAGTCAGGCCCGCAGAGGATACGGCGCATCTCAATCCTGAGATGCAACGCATCTCCTGCACTGGTCATATCTTACTTTATTTTTCTGCATTTTTACTTTTGACTTTAAAACTTTTTGTCAGTTTATTTTAATGCGGCGCATCCCTGGTTAAGGATGCGGCACATCTTTTATTCTGATTCGTATTTATTCCAGGCTCGATACGGCGTATCTTCTTCCATAAGATACGGCGCATCGACTGACCTGATGATTTTCATTTTAATTTTTACGTTTTACTTTTTACTAACTACTAATGTATTATGCAAGTTTGAACCTTCTTAATTCAGGTGTGTTTAAAGTCTTGGTGGTATTATAGATTCCTGCATTTCCTGTGGATACATCAAATATGAAGCTTAAACGTTCTAATCCACAAGAAAGATGATTTTTGCTCTTATACTAATGGAGGATCATACCGAGCAAATCTCAGGGGAGTTTTTCTGTTCTAATTCTTTTATTTTCCAGTTTTTAACCTTTGATACAAACAACGAGGACGTTGTTTAACTTAAGTGGGGGGATTGGAGAATTAGAACACTTACTTGTCCTAAACTTTTCAAAATATGCTTAAAATGTGCTTAATATATCAAAATTAAATTTTTTTTAGCATGTTTTTGTTTAAAGTCTAAGTTGCATAGCTGCACACATGACGTTATTTTCAAAAATTGTGATTTTTCAAAATTCACAAATCTATGAGTGTGCCGGTGACTTGTAAACTTTAGAACTTGGCTTGTATAATATTCGAGACCACCATAATAAGTATTATTTTATATAATTGGAATGACTTGTCTAAATTGGTAAAATTTCTAGGATTACACCCAAATAGCCTTTATATGTTATGTGTTATTAGCTAACTACACTGGTTAGTTAACCCCCGTATAAACCCTTTTGTTACTCTCACTTTTAGAGTAAGATACCCCTAGAAAAAACACTCAGAGCCATTCCTTTCGTTTCTTACACCTTTGTTAAAATGTTTCGTTACACCCTTACACCTTAGCCTACCCTGTAGATTAAAATCCGTGGTTGGTTAATTGCTTTAGGAAAAGTGAGTTTCCTTACATTACCTGTGTTCGCGTGCGTAATTCATTATCTATGGTTAGGTCGGGAAATTGCACAATGCAATTGGAGTGAAAGTAAATATTGTATATCTTTGAGTTTATTTTTCGTGTGTTTACTACTTTCACTATTACCATTATTTCTGAAGTCATGAAAAGTATGGAAAAATTATCCGGAAAGAAAGTTATAGTGATGTGGTGAAATTTTACACATCTATGTTTCAACTTAAAAAAAAAAAAAAAAAAAAAAAAAAAAAAAAAAAAAAAATCGAAAAAATGAGAAAAGAAAAAGAAAAAGAAGAAGTTGGAAGTTTGTTTTAACCAACTTATGTAAAGTTTTATATTAAGTGGTCGATATCACCACTATTTATTGTATATTATATCTATGGATTGAATGGGAGTTGAACGTTATGGGAACGGCAACTAAAGGTTATTCCTTGATTGAGATCTTGTTGAGTATAATTCGTGTCTACCTAAAAGCGTGTGTTTCAAGTGTTAAAGCGTGAGTTATTCTATGATATGAGTCTTATTCATGGGATGGTTGGGATAGTGATTAACCACACTTAGGATTTTAATTTATTTGTTTTGTTTATTTTTCATTTTACACCAATTTATATCCCAAATATTATCCATACCCTGTATTATTCTTTATCCAAACCTTTGATTTATTGAGATTAGGGATTTGAGCAATCTTAAGTATCGTAGTCGTGGATTCGGCTATGTATTTATGATTTTGTCGCCCTTTTTGATATAATATTATTGGTAAAGTTTGGACCTATCTTTAGCCTATTCGAGTTAAGGATTTGAGCAATTGCAAGTATCGTGTTCGTGGATTCGATCATGTATTTGTGATTTTGTCGCCTTTTCTGGAATTTGAGATCGATAGAGATTAAGGAGAATGATTAACCCTTAACCTACAAACCCTTTTTACCGCTTTAGACTTGTTATTCCTTGGCTTTAGTGGGGGAGATGTGTATACTTGCCAAGCCTATGATAGAATATTCGTCACGACTGGACAGTTAAACGATTAGATTTGATTTTATCAGAATATTTTATTTTACTTCTAATTCGTTAAGTGTTTGGTTGTGTGATTATGACAAAAATGAATACATGCTTAAATATAAAAATAAATCCTAATATCTTTTAGGATACATTTTCATAAGATTAATTCTAAGGTTTACTTGGGGACAAGTAAAGTTCAAGTGGGGGGATATTTGATGAACTCAAATAAGTACATTTTATTACCATCATTTATCCCATTTATTTGACTTGTTTTATTATATTATCTGTGAGAATTGATACGTTAATGTTTACTTTTGTAATTCTCAGGTAAAAACAAGCATTTGGTGAAACTGAGCGATTTTGGACTAATTATGGAGCAAAACATGCATGAAGTTAAGAGTCTACTGAAATGTACAAGATCAAGACATTCTGCTCTAGATACGCCGCATCTTGCTTATTACATACGGCGCATCACTATCAAGATTTCACCAGTTTCGATCCAAGATACAAGAGGACATGCGCCGCATCTATTAATGAAGATACGCCGCATCTCAAGGCGGTGTATGAATATTCCTGAATATATTAATCTTGGACCCCACGCGAAGTTAAGTCAATGCGCCGCATCTACTTATTAGATGCGCCGCATCTAACCCTCAGACAGAAACTATAAATACCCCAAAGTCAGACGAGAGAAGGAGTTGGACAGTTTTAGAAGGCCGAAGTACAGAAACCCTAGGACGAATTCAGTCGAAGTAGCATCACAAGACACACCTTGAACGAAGATACAAGAGCTGTAAGAAGGTCCTGCATGTATTTAATTCATTAAATAGTTTTGTTTTATTGTGTTAGTAAACTTTAATTCATCAGGATTGGTGGCTTTTGTAATGTGACAACGGAAAGATTGCACTCCCTTTAATATTGCTTTCCCATCAATTAAAGTTTATATGTTGATGTCTTTGGTGACTTTTATTAGTGCATTGATAACCTCTGTGTCTAGCTGAGCGTTGATCGGGTCGCCATGCCTCTGCCCTCGCCTATTTATTAGATCGCCTATGCATTCTATCGTCTGTAGAAAAGTAGGAAGAAAGATAAATAGGATAGTCATAAGTAATCATTAAGGGTTTACTCGCCGATAAGATTAGAACCAACGAGAAAGGACTTAATCTCGGTGCGTTGCATCGAACTATACACTTCATATAAAACTAGCAATAAAACAAGTGACAAGCTACTTATCTATCAGGACAGGCCTTCTTATTGTCTCGAGTATTTATCTGTGTACGTGTGTGCTATTCGTTGATTCGTGCCTATTAGTTTAGTTTATTATTTAATTGCAACCAAACCGTGCCAGTCTCTCAGGCTGAACCCCCTTGCGTTAGATTAGGTTGTATAGCTAACTTAAGATATTAAAATATTGATTAGAATAACTAGATAATACGTTCCACTCTTAGTGATCGACACTCTACTTACCATTATATACATACTGACCGGGTACACCGCTCGTTAAAGTGTGTGTGTTATTGATAAGTCGGCTAAATATAAATTTAAAACTTGAATACTGCTAAAACCACAACGACATACCGTGGGTATAAATTAGAGCATACGCACACGCGCATCAAATACCGACCAACTCTTGGACACTGATTTAAACTAATATAAAGAACTCAGAAGTGCAAAAATTAGATTCTAAATAAGCTCAGCTTATGCTGAGCTTACTGAAGACAGTTTAGGACTTATAAAGGGCTCTAGTGGACTAAATGACTTAAATCAAGTTAAACCTCAACAAACCACCTTAGTCACAGCTAAATTTCCAAGAATTGATCTAAACTGAACCCAAATCAGATGCAATTGAACAATATAACAGCCCTATAGTACAATAAGCCAAACACCCTTTATCTTAGCTGAATTTGCAATATTCCTATACCTAGCTGATTAAAGCTACAAACTAATCTACTCAAATACTACTTAGACTGATAATAAGCTAGAAAATCAGAAACAGTATTTAAATAAGTACTAAAAATAAGCTGCAACAAATAAGCTTTTAATAAGCTGAAAATAGAAGATCACACTTACAGGCTGTCCTGCTAAAACTGATTGAACAAAACTGATAGAACTTATCCCAGGCTTACCAATAAGCCACAAAATAACCCCTGATTAACTCAGCTTATTCCAACAACTTATTTTCCAGCTCCAGTTGACTTTTTCTTATGACTGTTTGACTTTTTGGTATTTGTAGGACAAAGACAATAGTGAACTTAATAAAAGCTTATAATAAACTACAGAGCTTATATAAGCTTACAAACTAAGAAAACAGCTTATTTGTAAGCTGGATTATTTATTTTTTTATTTATTGTTGGTATTTTCTCAATATTTTTGGATATTTTGAAATAATTTGAACAAATGATAAACAATGTTGAAATAAGCTAGAGAGATTTGTAATAAGCTACTGAGATCATTAATAAGCTAAAATCAGATTTAGAACTATTAAGAGAACAAGAATAAAAGAGAACAAAACTAAATTTTCATTAAACAATTTCAAAAGTTACAAAAGAAATTCAAAAACTACAACTCAAAGATAAATTTGACAGCATAACAATACTAAAAAATTACATAAAACAGAAAATTACACTAAAAAAACTCGCCACTAACACTGAGATCAACCCTCTATTTATAGGAGACTTTGGAAGCTTCTAGCCTTCTGCCATGCTGGCAATCCACGTCAATATGTGCTTCTTTGAGTCCCTCAATCACCCTTAGATCACCTTGAGCTCCAATCCATCAATCCTTAGCCGTTAGATCAAATTGGTGAGGTGTTTGGTCCAATGAAATGCCGCCACGTAGCCAAGCGTGCGTCTGACACTCTGACAAGCTTCTAGAACCCCAATGATTAGACAATCTTGCCCTTAATTGCTGTGAAAAGTGTACGGTAAAATTAGGGTTCATAGATAATTTCTGGGTTGGGGGTAAATATTTGGGCGCGCGTGTGAGATGTGAAGGGTTATTTTTTATTTGTTTGACTGAGTGTGTATAAGGAAAGGATGGTGTGGGAAACTAGAAGGGGGGTTGAATAGTTTACCAGTTTAAAAACTTCTTTTAAAAATCTTGTTTTAAAAGTATGCTATTGGAAACTTTGATTCGAACTCTATGTGTAATCAAACAACACCAATATGAACTACAAACTAAGCTACGTAATAATAACAAATAAAAGTAAAGAGTAGAGTTGAAAAGATCAAACCGAGACAGAGGATTTATAGTGGTTCGGCTACGAAGCTCTTCTTCACCCTACTCCACTCCCCGAGTACCACACTCGAGAGTTTCAAGCACTATGTCAACAACCTCCCTTAAGGCGGAGAAAACCGTACACGTCGCTTATCCTATTTCCGACACTAAGCTAGATGTCGAGTGCTAATCTTAGCTAGCACCAATCTACCAAGGTCCACGTGACCAAACACACAAGCCCAATGGCTTCAAGAGATCACCAAGATCTCAACACGATCACAATGATCAACACTCACTTCACTCTACTCAACTAACACTAACCTAATGACCCTTGATCTTCTTGATCAATCACACAAGCCCAATGGCTTCAAGAGATGTTTACTATCTCTATAGATCACACTTGATCTTCACTCTCACTCACAAAAAGAAAATAAACTTGATGTATGCTAAGACACAACAAGGTTGTAACAAATGTTACAAGAACCTATCAACTATAACTCTAGTATCTTCTTGATTACTTGAGTTCTTCTCTTGCCAATGAAGAGGGATGACAACACCTTGTATCAACTTGGATACTTGTGTTCTTCTCTTGCTAGTGAAGAGGTATGAAGAGGATCACTTGAAGGATGATTGGATCACTCTTGAAACAAAGAAAAACTAATCTAAATGACCCTAAGAAGTGAAAGGTGTGAGAGGATTTTGTTAAGGGATTTTTCTGTGTGTGAAGGGTGCCTAAAACTGTGAAAGAGGTGGGTATTTATAGGCAAAGAAAATCTGAACGTTACAATTCAAAATGGTACGGACGGCTCCACTAAATGACCCACGGCTCCGTTAAATTTAACGGTACCGTGGAGCCGTGGTAGACTAGGACGCTCCAAATTTTGTCTTTTCTGGTGAAAACTTATTTGGGGAAGGTTGGAGCTGATTTTGGGGGGAAAAATAGCTGTTGTGATTTTCAAACTTATTTTTCCATTAAAACATTTCTTAATATTTCAAAAATAATTTGTCATGTGTATTTTTGAAAAAATGTTTTGTCCCATTTAAAATGTGAATTTTCAAAACATGAATTCACTTCTTTGATCACTAGTTCAAGTTGTAACTTTGTTCAAGAGTGATTTGCGTAGAAACGGGATCTTCCGATTAAAAACTTGTTAACGTTAATTTTAACGTAACGTGAGTTCACATTTTGTCATCCTCAAAACGTGAAGTAATCGAAAGATATAAATAACGTTTTTAGAACATTATTTGCATCAACAATCTCCCCCTTTTTGATGATGACAAAATATAAACTCATTTTAGGTTAAAATTAGTTTTAACAAGTTTTTAATGAGTTTACTCCCATTTCTCCCCCTTTTTGTCAAATCAAAAAGGTGGTTAAGGCTCCTCCTTGATGTGTACTCCCCCTCATTTGGAGAACACAAAGGAATCGAGCAATGTATCGTGCTACAAAACAAAGTTAGACGACAAATATACAATATCTAACAAGTAGCACATTTGTGACAAATAACCAATCCCTTAAAAAGAAAAACCTCCACATAGAAGCATTCATTCATAAAACAAATAAGTGTCATAGTAATGTAACACTACATAGAAAGCACTAAGAAAGATAACAAGAAGCCTAAATTCCTAATGACTAGAGACAAGCTTCATTTCCAAGAGGGGTCCTAAGAGTTTATTGTGGACGACTAAACAAGCAAGTGTTTAGTTGTTTTGGTTAGGAGGTGGTGGAGATTGGGGCCCCATTTGAGGTGGTGGAGGTGTCAAGAGATGTTCTATAAAGTAGAACATGAAATGAATCTCGTCTCTTAAGAAGTAGATGAGATTACGGTTGTGGAGACAACATAGACAATTAGCATTATGTAACTCCAAGGGATGTGGTTGGTTGGGTTGTGCCATGATAGGAGATGGTGATTGTGGTAGGGTTGTTGGAGGTGAAATTGGCATGGCATTGTCCAATGGGGTGAAGGGAGATGGTGTGTATTCCATTGATGATGTGGTGTAATAGGATGATGAAGATGTTGTGTAGGTAGATGATGTTTTAGATGGTGCATAAGGTGGTGATGGTGAGTATGGAGTGGCTTGGGAAGGTGGTGTCATAGCTTCATCATCTCTTGTGAGATCCACAAAGAGTGGTTTTGAGGGTGGTTTTACGGTTATCCTAGGTTTCTTGGAGATTTGAGAGGTTGAACCATGTGTGGAGGACATGGTGTTTGTGTGATGGGAGGTTGAAGGTGAAGTGCAAGATAAGCTTGCAAGGGTGAGGTCTTATATAGGCAAGTTGGGTGAAATTTGAATTAAAGTTGATCCTATGGTGTAGGAGGGGAATCCTAGGGTGAATGTGAGGGTGCAAGGTTTGCAGGTTTGAGGTTAGGGTGATAGGGAAATAGGAGTATTAGGAAAAATCCGTTATACAGGGTCACGGCTCCGTTAAATACCCTACGGTACCGTTAAATTTAACGGTGCCGTCCATATTTAGTGGTGCCGTGACACTGTTGGCACGAACTTTTCCTTGCAGGCTAGTTTTGGGCAGCTAGGGGGAATTTTCTAGGGGAACTAATTCCTGGAAATGAGAGTGCCTCAACTCACTAGGTACTTATTTTCCTAGTATATCCATACAATGCTACATCTAGCACATAAAGATGATCATGCATTATACTTAAAGAATCATAAGCATGCAAGCATAAAGAACAAGATAAGATATCATCTAAATGTTAAATAGAACATTTATGTAAGCATGCAAGATAATTTGAGCATTAATTCCTAATATTATCTATTAGTGATAAACCCTAGTGAGAGATGTAAATCTCTTCCTAACTACTTATGACTTGAGCATTCCCCCTTCTTGTCACACTCTCGTCTTGGGTATTTGTCTCATTCTCATGAATAGGATCATCAAAGGGTGCATAGTGGGTGGTGAGTTCGGAAGTGAGGATGGTTGAGACATATGACTCGGTTATGGGTTTCAT
The DNA here is from genome assembly GCA_021014915.2 of Artemisia tridentata subsp. tridentata. Taxonomy (NCBI): domain Eukaryota; kingdom Viridiplantae; phylum Streptophyta; class Magnoliopsida; order Asterales; family Asteraceae; genus Artemisia; species Artemisia tridentata. Next base: position 20,732,632 of record CP139505.1, read on the forward strand.
GACAGGTGTGAATAGGGAGTATTGAGGACCATGAAGGTAAGGGTGAAAGGTTATGAGGTGATGATAGAGACGGGTTAGGAACATCCCATAAGGTATCAATTTGTTCTTGTTACCATTGAGATGTACAATTCGCTTAGCGAAGAAGTAAGCAAGATTGTAAGGTTGTTGGGTTAAGAGACAGTAAATCATATGAGCACAACACGCCGGGAGTTGCTCACGATTTCCTGTGAGACTTAGAACATTTTCTCGCAGGATGACTGCCCAAGAAAGTAGTTCATGACGCACTTCTTCCAAACAAATTTTCGTTGGATGTGGGCGAGGGTGAGTGCGGATGATTTTGGTTAGTTCTGTTGGAGAGGGTATGTACGAACAGTACGGACTATTCTCCTCACGATAGTGAAAGAGAGACTCAAGACACCAATCTTCAGTATAGGCACATTGCCCATGATTGGGTATACTAAGGATTTGAGCAAATTGCTCAAGAGTTAGAACATATTTGAAGTTATTGACCCAAAACCAAAGTGACAAGGATTGATCCTCGTTACGTACGAGTTCAACTTGTCGGAAGAACTCCAACACAAAGCGAGGACAAATGTACTCGTTAATGTGGAGTAGACAATCGAATCCTATAGCTCTAAAAGAAGTGTTGATGTCCCGATGGTAAACTAGGGATGGATCAACGACACGTACTTCATGAAACCGACGGGTTTCAAGATTGATATAGGCACGAATGTGGTTACCGGGTGTAGTGGGTTCACGTGAGATTTCGGGTGTATAGGTATCGGTTAGGAGATGATCAAAATCATATTCATGAGACATTTTTGTGTCCTATAAGAAAATAAAAAGAAATTTAGAATAAAAACTAGTTGCATACAACACGTGCCTTAGTGTGTGCCTATATGCAGACTATGTGGAGGTGTGGTAATCTCGACTCAAAAGAAAAATAATGAGATTACCCAAACACTCTTGATTTCACTTTAGCTCAAACAAATATGTCGAAGAGTACATATTGATTATGTAATTCGAATAATATTTGTGAGATCATGAATGCATGAGAAAGTGTTTTTAGTTTGCATCAACAATGCATGAAAAAGAATAATTTCATGATTCTAATTTTGTGAGATTTTTAAAATTGATGAAATTGGGGTGTTTTAGTGTTGATGACTTCTAATTTTGAAACATTCCTAGAGAAAGGTGAAAATCCCCACTTCAATTTTCATCAATGAACAAACCCTAGACTCAAAATTAGAAATAAATTAGAATGAGAAAACTTACAAATTATGTTGTGTGGAAAACTAGAAGGGGGGTTGAATAGTTTTATGTCCTTTTTAAAATTTATTATGAAAACTTTATTTTCTTTTTAAAACTTAGATTCGAATTTATGTGATCTCAACTTCTTGAACAATATGAACAATATGTATATAAGTAAATATAAATAAGTAATGCAAGTAAGGTAATAAAATGAAATAAAAGCTAGAGATGGAAAGATCTAACCGAGAGACAAGAGATTTATAGTGGTTCGGCTACAAGGACACCTTCCTTGCCCTACTCCACTCCCCGAGCACCTAACTCGAGAGTTTTCTTCACTATGTCAACAAGCTCCCTTATGGCGGAGAAAACCTTTACACAACTTTGGCTTACACCGGCTTAACGACACAAAGCTAGATGTCGAGTTCTAATCGTAGCTAGAACCAATCTCACAACTTAAACACGACTTAATCACACCGTCTTCTTCACGACTACTTCACGACTTCTTCACGACTTCTTCACAACTTCTTCACGACTTCTTCACGACACTTCACGACTAAGCACAACCTATGTTCACTACTACTTCTTCACACCTTCACTATTTACACACCTTAACAACACAACTTCTCTACTTACACACTAACCTATTTCAAACAATTATACACACAACTATCTAACAACAATACACAACTTATAAACAAATGTATGATGACACAAACAACTTAGGTAGCTAAGTTGCAATACTTCTTCTCTAGTTGTTGAAGGAGTATTCTTCTTTTGCACTTGAATGGAGGAAGCTTGGATCACTTAGAAATCAAAGCTTAAGATTATATGATCACAGGGTTTTTGAAGATATGAAATGTGATTTAAAACAGAAAGTTTTAGTGTGCAAAAGGTGAGTAAAAGTCCAGGAGAAGGCTGGTATTTATAGGAGAAAAATTGGACAGCTGGAGGTCTACTGGAGCGGGGCCGGCCCCCTTAAATAGGGGGGCGGTCCCCTTAATTTTACTAGCCGGTCCCCTTAATAATTAAGGGGGCCGCCTAGTAAAATTTTCTGAACGTTGCCCAGATTTGTCCTTTTGTGGGGAAGGTTTTTCTGGAACATTTTTACTGATTTTGGTTAAAAATTTGAATTCATGTTTTTATAAAAGATTAAACATTTTTATTTAATACCAAAATTGTTTTTCAAAAATATATAAAATGTTTTTGACATTTTATAAATAGTTTAGAAATAAAGAAAATGTTCCTTTGATCATATAATGTATTAAGCACTTGTTTATTCATACCTTAAGTGATTAAGTTGTAGAAGTGAATATTTACAACTAAATACTTGTTTATTTGATAAGTTTATGTTTAATGAGTTTATATTTTGTGATCATTAAAACATAGAGATATGAATAATGTTTTTAGGCATTATTTATGTCAACAATCTCCCCCTTTTTGATGATTACAAAACTTAAACTTATTAAATCCAAAAATTTATTTTTGGACAAGTATTTAGTGAGTTTACCTTCAATTCTCCCCCTTTTTGTAGAATCAAAAAGGTTATGCCGACAAGATTTAGAAACTAAATTTGTCGAGACGAGAACTCCCCCTTGATGGTTACTCCCCCTCGTTCGAGGGCACCAAGGAGACGAGCTATGGAAATCTTGGCTGCAAAAACAAGTTAGGGGACACAAGATACATATACATAGCAAAAATATTTAGAACAACCAACTAATTCATTCAAGATGATCATATAAAATATGAATCATCATTACATTACATAAAATACTTGAAACATAATGATTACAACAAAACTAGAAATACTAATGGTCCTCATATTGCCAAAGAGAGCGATTGGACTTGCTTGCGATACAAAAGGGTGAGGGAGTTTATTTTGAGGCGGAAAGCATGTGGATGGGTTTTAGTTATGTGATGGTGAGGGAAATGGAGCGGATCCATTGAGGTTATATCGTTGTAGTGGAGGAATGGGATGAGGACGAGTGAGTAGATATTCAATCCAAGAAATATCTTCACTTAAGTGGAGGATTTGTTTTTGAAGGAAGATGCAACAAGGGCAATAGTAGGTGTGATTTGTAACTTGATCCAAGTTAAGAGAGTGTGGTAGGCAATTTGAGTAAGGTGAGGATGGAGGTTGTCCCTTGTTGCGTTGTGTGAGGTGCATAGCAAGGAGATCATTAAGATCATGGATTTGGTTAATCTCTTCATGAAGCTTTTGCCTTTCATGAATAGGGATTTGGTTATTTGGTGGAAATGGATGGTATTAGGGTGAAAGGTTTGATGTTTGACTAAGGTGATGAGGGTTTTCAGGTATTCCATTGAAGTTGGTTTGAGGTTTAGGGGAGTAGTTTGGAATGAATGTGGATGTTTGGCCAAAATGGTAGGGTTTGTGAAATGGTTCAATTGAATGAGGTTGTGATCTTGGAGAGTAGTTGGGGATGAATGATGATGGATGTGTTGGTTGTCTAGTTGTGATGGGCTTGTGGTGAGGGTTAGGTTTTCTCTTCCACCCGGGTTTTAAGGTCATCCTTGCTAGCTTAGAGGTTTTTGGTTTTGGGTTGATTGGAGAAGACATGATGGGATGATTGAATGTGGTGAGATATGGGGTTATTTATAGTGGAGGACTTGTGTTGTTTAGGAATGAAAAGGCTTGTTGGGTGTTTAGGACAAAATGTGTTTGTGAATTTGGGGAAGTATAGGATCAAATGGGCTAAAAAGCAGAAAAAGATTCTCTGAACCCGTCCAGCAGATGGCCGGTCCCCTTAATTATGGGCGGTCCCCTTAATAATTAAGGGGGCCGCCTTATCAATTAAGGGGGCCGCCCATCTGGTACCTTTCTGGGTTCCAGAAATGGGTATTTCTGCAGAAATAGGTGAGGATGGCTATGTTTTGAGCTTTTGGTTTTAGGCAAGTCCCACTCTTTGAGGCAATAGAGAAACATATTAAGCATGCATGGCATATAAGACAAATAAATAAGCAAGCAAAAATTAATATCTAGCAATTAAGGATCCTAATTATCTAAGGCAAGGATAATGAAACAAAGGCACTAGAAACTAATGGGGAATAAGTGATGGAACAATTGTGGGGATGTGATTAATAAGCTTGTTCTAGTGTGTGCCTATATGCAACAAATGTGGAGATGTGATTGTTTCGACTCCTAAATGCAAAAATTTCCTAAGAAACAATCCAAGGTCTCCTTGATTTGATTTAGCTCAATATATGAATATCAAAGATGTATATATTAGATTATATACTTTGACAATTCATGTGAGATCTTTATGCATGAAAGAAAAAAAATGTTTTTAGCATTATTCAACAATGTAAGAAAAATGTGTTTTCCTAGATGTGAGAATGATTTGTAGAAAATAGATTGGGTTTTGTTTATAAATATGTTTATGCAAAGAAATATCCCAATCTTTTATTTTGTGCAAAACAGATTCCTAGACTCAGATGGGAGAAAACAGAAAAAAAATGTTACAGTCAGATGGCCGGTCCCCTTAATGACAAGCCGGTCCCCTTAATAATTAAGGGGACCGCCTTTATAACATTAAGGGGTCCGCCCATCTGAAAAAAAAATTACCAAAAATGCAGAAAATTCAGTCAATTTGTTCCATCATTCCTAGGCCTAAACGTAAGTGGTTAAAGAGTTCACGCTTAAGGGGCTTAGTGAATATGTCTGCTAAGTTATCTTCCGATGCAACCTTTTCTATAGATATGTTTCCTTTTTGAACGTTATCACGGAGGAAGTGGTGGCGTATTTCTATGTGTTTAGTCCTAGAGTGTTGAACGGGATTCTTACTTAAATCTATAGCACCTTTATTATCACACATAATTGGGACGTCATCTAACCTAATGCCATAATCTACGAGAGCTTGTTTCATCCATAGTGCTTGTTGACATGCCTTTCCAGCGCTTACATATTCGGCTTCTGTGGTAGAAAAAGCAAGAGTGGTTTGCTTCTTCGAGAACCAAGATGTTAGACAACATCCCATTAACGTGCAAATCTCGCTAGTGCTTTTTCTATCCAGGTAGTCTCCCGCATGATCTGAATCCGCATAGATGATAGTTTCTATGCCCGATCCCTTAGGATACCATAATCCTAAGTGTATAGTGCCTTTAATGTATCGGAAGATACGCTTAACCGCTTCTAGGTGAGAGGTTTTGGGATCCTCTTGAAAGCGAGCACAAAGGCAGACACTAAACATGATATCCGGTCTACTTCTGTTAAGTATAGTAAACTACCTATCATTCCTCTATACTTAGTGTTTTCTACGGACTCACCTTCTTCATCTCTTGTGAGTTTTACTTCCGTAGACATTGGTGTCTTCATGGGCTTAGCGTCTTCTAATCCAAATTTCTTAAGCATTTCCTTAATGTACTTAGATTGATTAAAAAATATTCCATCTTCTAATTGTTTTATTTGTAATCCTAGGAAGAAATTAAGTTTACCCATCATACTCATCTCAAACTCCTCATGCATGATTTTGGCGAATTCATCACACATATCCTGACAAGTCGATCCGAATATAATGTCGTCGACATATATTTGGACAATGATGAGATTTGGGCTTTTCTTTTTCGTGAAAAGAGTGTTATCTACCATTCCCATGGAATAATCATGTTTAATAAGAAATGCCTTTAACCGATCATACCAAGCCTTGGGAGCTTGTTTGAGTCCATATAAGGCTTTCTTGAGTTTATAAACATAATCAGGTTTTGCGAAGTCAATGAATCCTGGAGGTTGTGCCACGTATACCTCCTCATTGATAAAACCGTTAAGGAATGCACTTTTCACGTCCATTTGAAATAACTTAAAATCTAGGGCGCATGCATAGGCAAGTAGTATTCTTATAGATTCTAACCTAGCTACGGGGGCATAAGTTTCGTCATAATCTATTCCTTCTTGTTGATTATATCCTTGGGCAACTAACCTAGCCTTGTTCCTAGTAACTATTCCATTTTCATCTAACTTATTTCTATAAACCCACTTAGTTCCTATGATGGTCATGTTCATGGGATTTGGGACTAGTTCCCAAACGTCATTAGTCTTAAATTGATTTAGTTCTTCTTGCATAGCCATAACCCAACTTTCATCTTTTAATGCCTCATTTATATTTTTAGGTTCTATAGTTGATAGGAAACAAAAGAAGTTATTTTTATCTTGAGCTTGTGATCTAAGGGTTCTTTGATTTAAGTTTCCTATTATATTATCTAACGAGTGTGATTTAGATTCCTTAACATTTACTATTTCGTCTTCACCTAATATTATATCTTCATTATCATCACCTAAGGGTTTAATTTTACTAACCTTAATAGCTTCTTCTTCAACTAGGTCATCATCTTCTAGGGGCAATGTCTTAGGTGGTGGTGGAGTTTCATCAAATGTTACATTTAAGGACTCTTCTACTTTCATAGTATGTTTATTAAGTATTATGTATGCTTTACTATTTTGTGAATACCCTAGAAAGATTCCTTCGTACGACTTAGGATCAAACTTAGTAAGGTAATCTTTTGTATTGAGAACAAAGCATTTGCTCCGGAATACCCTAAAGTAATTTAGATTAGGTTTTCTACCTCTTAATAACTCATATGGGGTTTTTCCTAATATTCTCCTAATTGAGACTCTATTTATTATATATGTTGATGTATCTACGGCATGGCACCAAAATTTTTGTGGGATAGATTGTTCATTTAGCATTGTTCTACTCATTTCTTGTAAGGTTCGATTCTTTCTTTCTACTACCCCATTTGATTGTGGAGTGCGAGGAGCGGAGAAATTGTGAGATATCCCATTTAAATCACAATATTTTCCGAATTGCACTTCATTATCAAATTCCCGACCATGGTCCGTCCTAATTGATACTATAGAACATCCTAATTTATTTTGAATCATTTTACTAAATATTTCAAATTTATTAAAGGCTTCGGTTTTATCACTTAAAAAACTAGTCCACGTGTATCGTGAATACTCATCTACAATTACTAAGGTATAACGATTACCTCCGTAACTCCGCACAGCGGTTGGACCAAAAAGGTCCATGTGTAATAATTCTAGGCATCTAGTAGTGGAGACTATATTCTTAGCTTTGTGACTAGCATGTGCTTGCTTTCCTATTTTACATGCATCGCAAAAGTGTTGGTCATATCTTAGGTTAGGCAAGTTTCTAACTAATTCTTTAGAGGCTAGGGATTGTATTTGTTGCATATTTGCGTGACCTAATCTTCTATGCCACAATGTAGAGTTTTCATCTAAGGTTGCTAGACATATTTTATCTTCCGGTTTATTTCCTAGTTTCATAACATATACGCCACCTTTCCTAACTCCTCTACCTATGACCTTTCCTAACCCTACACTTATTATCGCATATTTGTCCTATACTAAGCAAGTTATATGTTAAGTTATCTACATGCTCAACATTTTCAATAGTTAGGGAGTCTTGAGAGATCGTACCTTTGCCAATGATTTTTCCACGAAAATCACTACCGAAAATAACGTTACCTCCGTTGTATGCCTTGTAGGAGGAGAATAGCTTCCGGTTTCCCGTCATGTGCTTCGAGCATCCACTATCCTTAATCCATTCGTCGGGCTCCAAATTTATTCCTAGACATATTTCATCGGTGGCTTGAGCTACAAGGCACTTTTCGTCTTTTGCTTTGTCCGCTTCATCTTTGTCGCTATCGCTCCATGTTCCACTAACAAATGCGCTTTCGTAATCATAACCCGGTGGCTTTGGACATTCGCCAATGAGATGGTTTTGACTTCCACATCTAAAGCACTTTCTTTTCCCGTAGTTATCATTTCTATTTCTTTGTAGCGATCTTCTTTCATCTCGCGGTTGTCTCGTGAATCTTCCTCGTCTCTTGAAGAATTTCTTGAATTCTCTAACGGCCATTGCATATTCTTCGTCTTCACTCTCGTCACTTGAATCATTGTCATCACTAAGTTCCTTTTTGGATTTTAGCGCGAGAGACTTGATTTGATCTTTCTTGCTCTTGACCGTTTCCGAGTCCCTTTTTATAATTTCTTCATGAACCTTTAAGTTGCCAATAAGCTCATTAAGTGATAACGTCATCAAGTTCTTTGATTCTTCAATTGCCGTGACCTTCGCGCGCCATTTTGGATGTAATGCCCTAAGAAATTTCCTTACACAATTTTTGCTAGAAAAAGTCTCATCAAGTGCTTTTAAACTTGTGATGATTGTGTTAATTTTAGCAAATGCATTATCAATAGATTCCTCTTCAGGAATTGTAAATTGTTCATATTGTTGCACAAGAAGATCTATTTTATTATCTTTGACTTGACTATTACCTTGGTGAGTGATTAGTAAAGAATCCCAAATCTCTTTTGCGGTTTGACACATAAAAATTCTTTCATATTCTTTGCGTGGTAACGCATTATAAATAACCATTTTAGCTTCATTATATTTTGCTAGTTTCTTTTTTAAATCATCATTTTGTTTTTCAAAAGGTACAATTTCATCTATTTTAGTTAGGATATTATATTGAATAGGGGGAAAATCACCATAGGTAATAACATGCCAAAGATCAAGATCCTTTGATTTCACATAAGTTTCGAATCTATTTTTCCAATAAAGAAAACAATCACTTTCAAATAGTGGTGGTCTTTGCATAGATTGCCCTTCTAAATATTTTAAAGATTCCATAGATCGTTTCAAGTTTTAAAATACAGTTAATTTCAAAAATCTTGTTTGACGTGGCTCTTGATACCAATTGTGGAAAACTAGAAGGGGGGTTGAATAGTTTTATGTCCTTTTTAAAATTTATTATGAAAACTTTATTTTCTTTTTAAAACTTAGATTAGAATTTATGTGATCTCAACTTCTTGAACAATATGAACAATATGTATATAAGTAAATATAAATAAGTAATGCAAGTAAGGTAATAAAATGAAATAAAAGCTAGAGATGGAAAGATCTAACCGAGAGACAAGAGATTTATAGTGGTTCGGCTACAAGGACACCTTCCTTGCCCTACTCCACTCCCCGAGCACCTAACTCGAGAGTTTTCTTCACTATGTCAACAAGCTCCCTTATGGCGGAGAAAACCTTTACACAACTTTGGCTTACACCGGCTTAACGACACAAAGCTAGATGTCGAGTTCTAATCGTAGCTAGAACCAATCTCACAACTTAAACACGACTTAATCACACCGTCTTCTTCACGACTACTTCACGACTTCTTCACGACTTCTTCACAACTTCTTCCCGACTTCTTCATGACTTCTTCACGACACTTCACGACACTTCACGACTAAGCACAACCTATGTTCACGACTACTTCTTCACACCTTCACTATTTACACACCTTAACAACACAACTTCTCTACTTACACACTAACCTATTTCAAACAATTATACACACAACTATCTAACAACAATACACAACTTATAAACAAATGTATGATGACACAAACAACTTAGGTAGCTAAGTTGCAATACTTCTTCTCTAGTTGTTGAAGGAGTATTCTTCTTTTGCACTTGAATGGAGGAAGCTTGGATCACTTAGAAATCAAAGCTTAAGATTATATGATCAAAGGGTTTTTGAAGATATGAAATGTGATTTAAAACAGAAAGTTTTGGTGTGCAAAAGGTGAGTAAAAGTCCAGGAGAAGGCTGGTATTTATAGGAGAAAAATTGGACAGTTGGAGGTCTACTGGAGCGGGGGCGGTCCCCTTAAATAGGGGGGCGGTCCCCTTAATTTTACTAGCCGGTCCCCTTAATAATTAAGGGGGCCGCCTAGTAAAATTTTCTGAACGTTGCCCAGATTTGTCCTTTTGTGGGGAAGGTTTTTCTGGAACATTTTTACTGATTTTGGTTAAAAATTTGAATTCATGTTTTTATAAAAGATTAAACATTTTTATTTAATACAAAAATTGTTTTTCAAAAATATATAAAATGTTTTTGACATTTTATAAAAAGTTTAGAAATAAAGAAAATGTTCCTTTGATCATATAATGCATTAAGCACTTGTTTATTCATACCTTAAGTGATTAAGTTGTAGAAGTGAATATTTACAACTAAATACTTGTTTATTTGATAAGTTTATGTTTAATGAGTTTATATTTTGTGATCATTAAAACATAGAGATATGAATAATGTTTTTAGGCATTATTTATGTCAACATGTTGAAAAGGGTAAAATGATTGAGGATCTTGAAATCAATGTCTTGAATATGATCTTTAAGAGGTGTAATTGAGTTTTGGGTTGTGAGGTTAGGTTATGACAGCAATTGCTGAGGTTGTGAGGGTTTTGAATGAGTAATGTGGGAAAAGGGGACTGAAATACGAAATGTTCCAGATGCACGGTTCCTAGGTACCGTTAAATTTAACGGTGCCGTGCCACATTTAGTGGAGCCGTGATCTGCTGGGACTGTTTTCTGTCCCATTTTGATTTTTGACGAATAAGTCTCGCTATTTTAGTGAGATCTTATGACACAAGGAAAGAATTTGTACCTAACAAATTCTTATGACTAGGGGTTCCTAAACTTGACTAGACGAGATACACGGGATGACCTCAAGAGTCATGAGATTTATGAAATATGTTCCATCATTCCTAGACCTAGACGGAGGTAGTTAAAGGATTCTCGTTTGAGAGGTTTGGTTAGTATGTCAGCGATGTTGTCTTGAGAAGGAACTTTCTCAATGGAAATGTTTCCTTTCTGAACATTATCGCGAAGGAAGTGGTGGCGAATTTCAATGTGTTTAGTACGGGAGTGTTGGACAGGGTTTTTGCTCAAGTCAATGGCACCTTTATTGTCGCACATAATGGGAACATCATCTAAGTATATGCTATAATCGTTAAGGGCTTGTTTCATCCATAGTGCTTGCTAACATGCCTTTCCGGCGCTTACGTACTCGGCTTCGGTAGTGGAGATAGCAAGAGCCGTTTGTTTCTTGGAGAACCAAGAAGTTAGACAACAACCCATGAAGGTACAAACGCCACTCGTGCTTTTTCGATCCACGTAATCTCCCGCATGATCAGAGTCGGCATAGACAACAGTTTCTATACCGGTCCCCTTGGGATAAAATAATCCCAAGTGTATAGTGCCTTTAATGTATTGGAAGATACGCTTAACCGCTTCAAGGTGAGAGGTTTTGGGATCCTCTTGGAAGCGAGCACAAAGGCAGACACTAAACATGATGTCGGGCCTACTTGCCGTGAGGTATAGTAAACTACCTATCATACCTCTATATTTAGTGTTATCCACGGATTCACCTTCTTCATCCTTCGTGAGTTTTATTTCCGTGGACATGGGAGTTTTCATGGGCTTAGACTCTTCTAAACTAAACTTCTTAAGCATTTCCTTACTATACTTAGATTGATTAAAGAAGATACCATCTTCCATTTGCTTAATTTGTAGACCAAGGAAGAAATTTAATTCGCCCATCATGCTCATCTCAAACTCGTCATGCATGATTTTAGAGAAATCATTGCACAGTTCTGGACAAGTTGAGCCAAATATAATGTCATCAACATATATTTGAACGATGATGAGATGTGAATCTCGTTTCTTTGTGAAAAGCGTGTTGTCTACCACTCCCATGGTATATTCATGTTCAATCAAGAATGCTTTCAGTCTATCATACCAAGCTTTGGGAGCTTGCTTAAGACCATAGAGTGCTTTCTTGAGTTTATAAACATGATTCGGATATTCAAAATCAACGAATCCCGAAGGTTAAGCAACATATACCTCCTCGTTGGTATAACCATTAAGGAATGCACTTTTCACATCCATTTGGTACAATTTAAAGTCTAAGGCACACGCATAGGCAAGGAGTATTCTAATGGATTCTAATCTAGCTACAGGTGCATAGGTTTCATCATAATCTATTCCTTCTTGTTGGTTATAGCCTTGTGCTACCAACCTTGCCTTATTCCTAGTCACGACACCATTTTCGTCGAGTTTATTCCTAAACACCCACTTAGTTCCTATGATGGTTTGATTCCTAGGAGGAGGTACCAACTCCCAAACTTGGTTGGCGGTGAATTGATTAAGTTCTTCTTGCATAGCAAGTGTCCAACTTTCATCCTTAATCGCTTCACCAACATTCTTAGGTTCTACAGTAGATATAAAACAAAAGAAATTACTTTTGTTTTGAGCTTGTGACCTAAGGGTTCTTTGGTTTAGGTTTCCTATGACATTTTCAATAGGATGGTTCTTGGATTCCTTAACATTGACAACTTCGTCAACTTCAACTATTTCATCCTCAATGTCATCATCTAAAGTTTTCTTGCCATTAACCTCAATGGCTTGTTCCTCATCTAAGTCATCATCCACCAAGGGTGATGTTTTAGTTGGAGGAGGGCTTTCATCAAATGTCACGTTGAGTGACTCTTCGACTTTCATTGTTTCCTTATTTAGGACAATGTAAGCTTTACTATTTTGGGAGTATCCTAGGAAGACACCTTCGTAAGACTTTGGGTCAAACTTGGTGAGGTAATCTTTAGTGTTTAGTATGAAGCACTTGCTTCCAAACACTCTAAAGTAATCAAGAGTAGGTTTTCTACTTTTCATGATTTCATATGGGGTTTTTCCTAAGATAGGCCTAATTAAAATCTTATTAAGTATGTAAGTTGAGGTGTCCACCGCATTACACCAAAACTTTTGCTGAATTGATTGTTCATTCAACATCGTTCTACTCATTTCTTGTAGAGTATGATTTTTCCGCTCTACTACCCCATTTGATTGTGGAGTGCGTGGAGCTGAGAAATTGTGAGTAATACCATTAGCATCACAATATACTCCAAACTGCACTTCATTATCAAATTCCCGACCATGATCCGTCCTAATGGAAACTATTGTACATCCTAGTTGATTTTGGACTTTCTTACTAAAAACCTCGAATTCCTCAAAGGCTTGAGTCTTATTCTTAAGAAATCTAGTCCAAGTGTACCTAGAGTAGTCATCAACTATTACTAAGGTGTAGTAGTTTCCTCCGTAGCTCCGTACGGCGGATGGACCGAATAAGTCCATATGAAGGAGTTCTAGGCATCTAGAGGTTGAGACTATATTCTTAGCTTTGTGACTAGAATGAGCTTGTTTTCCAACTTTACAAGCGTCACAAAAGTGTTGATCAAACTTAATCTTAGGTAGATCTCTAACTAGTTCCTTAGATGCCAATGATTGTATCAAACGCATATTGGCATGACCTAATCTCCTTTGCCATAGAGTTTTACCATCCTTAATGATCTCACTACCCTCTTCAGAGAATATAACTCTACACTTATTATCTACCATTTGACTAATGCTAAGCAAATTAAATCCTAAGTTATCTACATGCTCAACATTTCTAATAGTGAGGGAGTTATGAGTGATCGTACCTTTGCCAATAATGTTGCCCTTAAGTTTGCTACCGAAAGTGACATTACCTCCGTTGTATGCCTTGTATGATGAGAATAGACTTCGGTTGCCCGTCATGTGGTTGGTGCATCCACTATCCTTGACCCATTCGTCAGGCTCCAAGTCGATTCCCAAGCATATCTATTGCATAAGATAAACATTCAAACATTTGGTCCCCAATATCTCATGGGTCCAAAGTGGTTAGCATTGAACATCCCATGCATCATTTGCATGTGGTTAGGATGTTGAAATGGTGGGCAAATTTCCCATGGCAAGTAACTTTGTAGTTGACGGTCATTCCAAGTTACGGGATAATCACTTGGAAAGCTTTATCTTCTAAAGTTACGTCTCGGTTGAGGAGTTCTTGACCGAGGTTTGGGAGTGTTTGTTTTTCTCATTTGAAGCATGAGCCATTAGACACGTTTCGTCCTTGGGCTTCTTTTCTTCATCATCACCGCTATCACTCCAGGCGCCTCCTATGAGAGCTCGTTGGTTGTTGAATATCGGTGGCTTGGGACACTCTCCTATGAGATGATTAGGATCTCCGCATCTAAATCATTTCCTATCACTTGTCCCTTTCTTTTCAACATGGTTCTTTTGTGATGTCTTCTTCTCATCACGAGGTTGCCTAACGAACCTACCTCTTCTCCTAAAGAACTTTTTAAAATCCCTAACCGCTAGTGCATATTCCTCATCTTCACTATCGGAACTCGAACATTCCTCATCACTAGACTCCTTCTTGGCTTTCAATGCTAGAGATCTAACTCTCTCGCCTTTGCCTTTGACTAATTCGGAGTCTTTCTTAATTATCATCTCATGAACTTTCAAGTTTCCTATAAGTTCATCGAGTGACAATGCCGCCAAGTCCTTTGACTCTTCTATGGCGGTGACCTTTGCTCTCCATTTAGGATGTAGAGCTCTAAGAAACTTCCTAACATAGTTCTTACTAGAATAACCTTCATCAAGAGCTTTAAGACTAGTGATAATAGTATTAAATCTAGCAAAAGCATTATCTATTGACTCATTCTCCGAAATGGAGAATTGTTCATATTGTTGAACAAGAAGATCTATCTTGTTCTCTTTGACTTGGTTATTACCTTGGTGAGTGACTAACAAAGTTTTCCAAATGTCTTTTGCCGTATTACACATAAAAATTCTTTCAAATTCCTTTTTAGGCAAAGCATTATAAATCATCATTTTAGCCTCATTATTTTTGGCTAATTTCCTTTTAAGTTCATCACTTTGTTTATCATAAGAAACTATTTCATCCTTTTTAGTTTCCGGATTCTTTTGAATAGGTTGAAAGTCACCCTCGGTAATAACATGCCAAAGATCAATGTCTTTTGATTTCACATACGTTTCGAATCTTGTTTTCCAATAAATAAAACAATCGGTTTCGAAAAGTGGTGGTCTTTGCATAGATTGCCCTTCTAGATATTTGTCGGAATCCATTGATCGGTTCAAGCTTTAAAATACAATATACTTTAAAAACTTGACTGACGTGGCTCCTGATACCAATTGTGGGAAACTAGAAGGGGGGTTGAATAGTTTACCGGTTTAAAAACTTCTTTTAAAAATCTTGTTTTAAAAGTATGCTATTGGAAACTTTGATTCGAACTCTATGTGTAATCAAACAACACCAATATGAACTACAAACTAAGCTACGTAATAATAACAAATAAAAGTAAAGAGTAGAGTTGGAAAGATCAAACCGAGACAGAGGATTTATAGTGGTTCGGCTATGAAGCTCTTCTTCGCCCTACTCCACTCCCCGAGTACCACACTCGAGAGTTTCAAGCACTATGTCAACAACCTCCCTTAAGACGGAGAAAACCGTACACGTCGCTTATCCTATTTCCGACACTAAGCTAGATGTCGAGTGCTAATCTTAGCTAGCACCAATCTACCAAGGTCCACGTGACCAAACATACAAGCCCAATGGCTTCAAGAGATCACCAAGATCTCAACACGATCACAATGATCAACACTCACTTCACTCTACTCAACTAACACTAACCTAATGACCCTTGATCTTCTTGATCAATCACACAAGCCCAATGGCTTCAAGAGATGTTCACTATCTCTATAGATCACACTTGATCTTCACTCTCACTCACAAAAAGAAAATAAACTTGATGTATGCTAAGACACAACAAGGTTGTAACAAATGTTACAAGAACCTATCAACTATAACTCTAGTATCTTCTTGATTACTTGAGTTCTTCTCTTGCCAATGAAGAGGGATGACAACACCTTGTATCAACTTGGATACTTGTGTTCTTCTCTTGCTAGTGAAGAGGTATGAAGAGGATCACTTGAAGGATGATTGGATCACTCTTGAAACAAAGAAAAACTAATCTAATTGACCCTTAGAAGTGAAAGGTGTGAGAGGGTTTAACTAAGGGATTTTTCTGTGTGTGAAGGGTGCCTAAAACTGTGAAAGAGGTGGGTATTTATAGGAAAAGAAAATCTGAACGTTACAATTCAAAATGGTACGGACGGCTCCACTAAATGAGCCACGGCTCTGTTAAATTTAACGGTACCGTGGAGCCTTGGTAGACTAGGACGCTCCAAATTTTGTCTTTTCTGGTGAAAACTTATTTGGGGAAGGTTGGAGCTGATTTTGGGGGGAAAAATAGCTGTTGTGATTTTCAAACTTATTTTTCCATTAAAACATTTCCTAATATTTCAAAAATAATTTGTCATGTATATTTTTGAAAAAATGTTTTGTCCCATTTAAAATGTGAATTTTCAAAGCATGAATTCACTTCTTTGATCACTAGTTCAAGTTGTAACTTTGTTCAAGAGTGATTTGCGTAGAAACGGGATCTTCCGATTAAAAACTTGTTAACGTTAATTTTAACGTAACGTGAGTTCACATTTTGTCATCCTCAAAACGTGAAGTAATCGAAAGATATAAATAACGTTTTTAGAACATTATTTGCATCAACAGATGGGTTGACCGGGGTGTGGGTAATGGGTCGGGTTGGATTTGTGGACTGGGCTGGTTATATTTTAAGTGGGAGTGGGCTGGGTTAATTACTAAGGTGGGTTGGGTAGAGTGGAATGGGTGTGGGTTTGTTTAATCCGGATGTAGTATAGTAGATTTAAGGTTTAAGGTTTTTCTTAAATTCAAGGGACCATTTATGTAAATTCTGAAAATCTAGGGACTGATTTTGCTAATTTTCCAAAAGATGATCTAAGGGTGATTTTTGACTTTTTGGCTAAACATGTCTTGCCCGGCATCGGTTTTGATTCCATTCCATATCTCGTGCTCGTTTTCCTGGATTTTTCGTGTCTTTTTGTCCAAATTTGCAATATCCATCCCTGCATAATCAAAAACACAAAAACACAATATCTTTTGGCAATTTGGTTAGTTTTTGGTCTTTTTAGGTCCGGTTTTGGTCAAGAAAAAGGTATGTGTTTAAGCACATACCAAATTCCCCCAGACTAAGCTATTGCAATGTCCTCATGCAATGTCATAAAAACACGTTTTTGAAACCGAAAATTTCCAATCTCTTTTTACTAACTTTGAGAAGTAGCAAAATTTTCAAAAGAGATTAAGAAATCTTAAGTTCTAAAAACTCCCCGATTTTTCCTTTTATTCTATTTTTGTATTTTTCTTTATTATTTAAGTGACGGCTTTGTCGACAATCATTATCTAATGATAACTTTTAGGGTCATCGAGCAGGAAACACGACTCATAAAGAAGTGACCATACGGATAAAATTCGTCGTCCCTGATTTTTCACGAGCCCCCAAACTAAGCTTAAAAACGAAATCATTGTTATTTACAAGTTAGATTGCCGACACTACTCATAAAAGCTAATTGTGTATTACTTCTTGTTCCCAAATTCCTATTTTTCCTCTATTTATTTTATTTTTGGTGAGAAATGAATTTCTTCAAATTCTCGTTTCGATAAGTTTTAATCTGATAAAGATACCTAGTTTAGACGCTAAGTAGTTTCCAAACCTTTCCTCAAAAACCGTTGCATACAAAAATGAGGTCCACATCAAGGTCTCTGATTTAACACGATTTTGAGGATATCCCTTTTATATACGACCGAAACAACTCATCTACGAGTCCAGAGACAGAAGCTTTTATTAGGATACCCCCGGAGTCGAAGTTTGGCATTTTTAACATTATTTAAGCACATTAACATATTTAATCCTTGGCCCTTTATAACAATCACAACATCGGCTACGAACCGGCAAGATGTGATAGTCTATTATGACCTTGGAATTTGTAACACCCCAACCCGACAAGGGCAAAGGTGTCACAAATACGGATTCTCATCAGAACAGATACAAGCATATGACATACATAATACAATAGGATACCAAGGGTTACAACTGAAAATCTGATATTACAAGACTACAAATGAGATATACAATAGATTCTAATTCTGAAAATAACTCTTCTAATCATCTCTAATCCAATTTAGCTAATAAAGTCTTCTAAGTCCAAGGTCCTCTCTATTAATAACCCAGCTTCCAACTAAACCTGCCGCACACGAAAAGAAAACGTGCGGCTGAGCTTAAAAAGCCCAGTGAACAGATATAACGATAACAAGCAGTAACGGTAAAGTAGTGAAGTAAAAGAATGAATACCACAAGAGTCAGGAACAGGTATATAAAAATTATACAGATATAACATGATTAACACTTGTTACAGAAAATAAGTATAAACACGTAATCCAAGATTCTACCACATACCAGGTCAGATCAAATCAAGTAAAGTGTTAAATCACGTACCAGGTTGCCGGGTGACAGTAATAGTAATGGAAAGCAAAGGTAATCAGGTTATAAGGTTACAAGGTGCAGGGTAACAGAAATCCTCTACGAGCCCAGTATCAGTAATCAGTAACAGTAATCAGTATAATCATGTAGAGGGGAGACCTCTCAGTAATCAGTAAATATGAGGGGATTCCTCAATAATGGGTGGAGTAGCTAGCTCCCAGAGTGTGAAAGACGTGTATCGCACACACCATCAGTCACCAGTAATAACAGTAATCAGTAATCAGTAATCAGTAATCAGTTCTAGGATGCATCCATACGCCCCTGGTGGCCATAAACCTCCCAACACACCAAATAAAATACAGTAAAAAGGGACGGAACAGGTCATCACTCTCCTGCCCTAGACTCATGCCATCGGTGCATCGACTGACATGGACATGAAACCCTCATGCCTAGTGAGTGGCTCGTAGTATCAAACTGTGGGTTAAGGTCAGGTATCATGTATCATGTGTCAAGTGTCATGCCTCAGAAATCAGTATCACGTATCGGGTATCATGTATCAGGAATCAATATCATGTATCAGATATCATGTATCAGGAATCAGTATCATGTATCAGATATCATGTATCAGGAATCAGTATCATGTATCAGAAATCAGTATCATGTATCAGGTATCATGTATCAAGTGTCGGATTCAAGTATCAGGTGTCAGGTGTCAGGTATTCAGGTGTCAGGTTCAAGTATTAAGTGTTAGGTTCAAGTATTCAGGGTCAGGTAGTCCAGGTCATGTTTTATATAAGGGTTCAAGACAAAGTTCAGAACAAAGGATCAGGGCAAGAGTTCAAATACAGGTTCAAGTTGAATGGTTCATATCAAGTGTATCAGGATTCAAGTTAAGTTTATAGCAAGGTATCAAGTATTTAAATTAGTTGCATAAGTCCATTTCCATTTCAAAATATCAGAAGTTCATATCAGAGGTTCATATCAGAGGTTCATATCAGAAAGGTCATACCAGTAGGTCAATATCAGAAATGTTCAATATCAGAAAGGTTTAATATCAAAAGAGCATATACCAGAAAGATCATATATCAGAAAGATCATATATCAGAAAGGTCATATATCAGAAAGATCATATATCAGAAAGATCATATATCAGAAAGGTCATATATCAGAAAGATCATATATCAGAAAGATCATATATCAGAAAGGTCATGTCAAAAGCTCATAATATCATGAAAGAGACAAGCAAGGTTCACAGAACAAGGAAACATAGCAATAAATCAGGAATCAGAAAATAGGTTCAATATCCAAAGGTCCAATGTCAGAAGGGTCAAGTATTAGGGAGTCCAAAATCAGAAGGTTCATAACAAGGTTCAATTTAAAGGTTTATATTAAAAGTTCCTATCATAGTTCAAAATTAATCTCTTAGAATGGCTTTAATGAAAGTGATCCTCAAAACAGTCTTCATAAAGTAGGTTCCTTTAAAGAAAGTTTTCAAAACATTTTCACATGAAATTAAGAAGAGTTTTTACATTTAGTTATAAAATCCTATGAACCTTCAATGTATCCCAGAATCTAAATATTCATATTACAGGGTAGTGAACAGGTCATATCATGTGTCAACAGAAATAAAGCACGATTCATGAATTAAGGAAGACATAGCAAAGGCATAGATTCAAGTAGGAAAGCCCCATATAAAAGGCTCAGATCATAACCAACTGGTATATATAATGAAGAACAAATCAGAGTATGAGAAAACATAACAACTGCTCAGAGAAATACTAAGATGAATCATGAATACTGAATGAAATGAGGAAGAGGACACCCTTACTGAAAAAGGGCAGAATATCTGTACCTTAGCACCCGAATCAAAGGATGATCAATGACAGATAATGGATCACTCCCTCTTCACACCTAGAGGAGTCAAGACAGAATTACTAAAGATCCCACTTTCCATATCAAGTAACTTTCTATTTTAGGCAGGTTTCCTTATTTGGCAAGTTTCCATACTTTAGGGTTTCAAATGTAATTCTTCCAAAGTTAAAGGTCAAATATGTAATTATCACATTCATTCATTTTAATCCTTCATTTATTCAGAATGTACATCTTCAATACTTCAAGTTTGCCAGAATTACATTTTATACCCTTAGTTTACAGAATTTCCATTTAAACCTCTTAATTCATAATTTTACACTTTAAAACCTTATCTTATCCATAATTATCAAACAAGCCTCATATTTTATCAAAATACAGAATATGACATCAGAATTACTTATTGTACAAATCCAGCCCCTCAAGTTTCAGAAATTTCACATTTAGTCCCTTAAGTTTACAAAACTTATAATTTAAATCATAATTCTATATTAATTACGTATTAAGCCCATAAATACTCAAATTTACCCAAAAAACTTTTAATATCATAATTTACCCAGAATAACTTCAACTTTCCAGAATTTACACTTTTAGTCCCTCTCTTTTAATAATTTACAAAACGTACCCTTTAATTATCATAAATTCATTTTCTTGAAATATTTACACATAAGGACCCCATATTATAATTTTTACACCTTATACCAGATCTAATATGACTTACAAAAATAACCCACAAGTTTGGAAAATTACAAAACACACCCTTCTTAATTTAATTCAATTTGTTTATACTTTTTATTTCCCAAAACAAGCCCTAATTCACACCATCAATACCCCATCATTTTGTCATCATTAGCTCATCATTACATCATCCTTAAAAGTCCAGAATCAGACCTTAATCAGAACCCTAGGTCGAATCATCCTTTTTTTTTTTTTTTTTTTTTTTTTTCTTTTTCTTTTAAAGCTTTAAAACCCGATTTTAGATTAATTTCACAATATATCATGTAAGCTTCTAAAAATTAAAAAAATATTTTTACCATGTTATTAGATGTATAAAGAACTCAGAAAAATTATTAAACCAACTCAGAAAAATCATATGGTATTTATTTGATTTTGGGTACGTTTTTAACCTCAAAAATTACAACGACTCATCTAGGCTTCAATAAATCGTTCCCACATTTTTCCCAGACCTTACCCATCATATTAGGTCCAAATAAAATAAACATGGCCCTCAGAAAATTCGTTAACACGTATTTTGTATTTTTGGTGTGTTTTAACCCATTAATTCAAAAACGCCCCAAAAACTTTGCATGATTCGAATCCGTTATTTTTCCTGAGTGGTATTCGATCTAAAGATCATAATAAAAATGCTAAATAAATTATGGAACATATGGAACAAGGATTCAAGAATTATACCTATCGGATGAAGTAAAAACGACAATAAACGACCACGGCCAAAAACAGCGACCCATAATTCGAAACCTATTTTTCGTGGGCTCCTTGGATGATGATCTACCCCATAAAAATGCTCAAGGCCTTCCAGAATTTCGTATGGCTTGATGGTGAATTTTGTGTGTGTTTTTATTATTTTCGGTAATACTTTTAATAGGGTAAAAGATTAGTTAGCTTAATAGGGGATGATTCCGTGATTTAAGGGGTGACTTTGGGCTTAAGAACCGGAATTTTAATGACCAATTCATTAGGATTGAAATTCTTAATCATTTCCATATTTTACTTTGTATTTAAATTGATTTATTTTGTTTTATAAAGTTTTAAAAATAATAATAACATGAACAATGAAATCTTCGGCCATCATAATAATTTTGTACTTTACAAAATGTTAAATGTAGTAGTAGAAATAATTTTACTTCATATCTTGATCATCTCCCGAAGTTTGGGATTCATTTGGTACTTTATAAACTTATTAATCAAAGTTTAAGATTGTAAGGGCATTTTGGTCTTTTTACATGTTTTAGATTTTTGGGTATTACAACTTCTTCCCCACTAACAAAAAATTTCGTCCTCAAAATTTGCAGAAAGCAAAAAGAAAAGAGAACGGAATACTCATACGAGATGCGAACAAGATTTCAAATCGAATTAATTGTATCCATGGTAGAGAGCTCTTCAAGAGTCCAAATTCACCCAGATATTTAACGAATGAAGGTAGAGTATACGCATAGGTAGAATGAACCTAAAGTCTCACTAATTACGGATAATGCAACGGGGTCAAATTCTAAACTTCTTAGGTACTTCCCAAGATATCCTATGGCCACAATGAGGGCACGTTATATGGTGGAAGTATTATCACGTTAATAATACCAGCACCATATAATTATGCCTTCATTATGATCATACTTTATCTCAAGTCGTAAACAAAGCCACCTATCTTAATCCACCTAGTACTTCTATAGTCTTAGAGGTCAACAAAATCGATGTCATAGACAAGAGGGAAAACAAACTACTTGCAAGAGTATCGGAATCCCAGATTGTCTATCAGGTTAAGGTATGCCATTCACAAGCGTCAGATCTTCTCCAATTCATCAAAGCCATCATTGGACGTATGAATAGACACGGAACTGAAATGCTTCTAAGGAACTTAAATCATCAGAGGATCTTAAATTTGAGAATACTCGGAGGTGAAACAAAATTGTGAACTTGTGTCTGGTTCGTCAAGCCTCCTGCTGTTCTTCTTAGAATGTGATGAATTTCTGGCACGATCTTCAGGTCCTTCATCATCCAGTCTGCTTCCGCTCTCAATTCATCTTAGTAAAACCAAGGCGAATAGGGAAGTTAGACTGCATGTCTTCATCAGCTCCAGGTTCGCCGTCTTGACTAGATTTTCTTCTTCTGCATCGCCCACACTTCTGTTTGTAAGGGACGTCTTCACTCTTCAGGTAGCCGCCGTTGTTGTTAACATTTCGAGTGCTCAATCAACCAATCCCTTATTAGAATGGAATCGAAGTTGACTATCCAAGAAAGACGGATCAACCAGGCAAATCTTATCATTCAAAAGTGAGAGGGAAATATTCTTATATGCATGGTTAAACATCACA
Source organism: Artemisia tridentata subsp. tridentata (assembly GCA_021014915.2). Taxonomy (NCBI): domain Eukaryota; kingdom Viridiplantae; phylum Streptophyta; class Magnoliopsida; order Asterales; family Asteraceae; genus Artemisia; species Artemisia tridentata. The sequence continues at coordinate 20,755,901 of CP139505.1, forward strand.
AGACTTTTCATAGGGATAGAGAGGGGTAAGACGGAATCAAATAGCGTCAGAAGATTCATAGGTGCTTATCAAAAGCAAGAGACAAACAACAGAATGTATCTAGTACGTCATCGCCATGGAGATTCTTAGAATTGCCCGAAGAGGCATCAATATGATAAACAAAGGTTCCGAGGTCAGAGTCAGAATCTGGAGATAAGGATCAAATAGTGTCAGGTAATTTCTATGCAAGTCTCAATGTTTCAAAACTTAATTAGGTTTCAAATCTTAGGTGTAAGGCATAAGCTTTCAATCTCCAAGAGGAATTCAACAGGCTTAAACCAAAAGTAAGGCACGAATCAGAGTGATGCGGAAGCAATGATACCTAAACAAATGCCTTATAGTCTACCCATTCCTCACTGGTCAGAGCTTAAGTTCCTATATGGAAATCTTAGAGCAATTCTTACAGGTTATCTTATGAGCGCCTACAGTGGAAACTTAGTGGTCCAATCTTCACAGGTCAAGGGTAAATGTATTACAAGTCGCAACCTGGCTCTGATACCATAAATTGTAACACCCCAACCCGACAAGGGCAAAGGTGTCACAAATACGGATTCTCATCAGAACAGATACAAGCATATGACATACATAATACAATAGGATACCAAGGGTTACAACTGAAAATCTGATATTACAAGACTACAAATGAGATATACAATAGATTCTAATTCTGAAAATAACTCTTCTAATCATCTCTAATCCAATTTAGCTAATAAAGTCTTCTAAGTCCAAGGTCCTCTCTATTAATAACCCAGCTTCCAACTAAACCTGCCGCACACGAAAAGAAAACGTGCGGCTGAGCTTAAAAAGCCCAGTGAACAGATATAACGATAACAAGCAGTAACGGTAAAGTAGTGAAGTAAAAGAATGAATACCACAAGAGTCAGGAACAGGTATATAAAAATTATACAGATATAACATGATTAACACTTGTTACAGAAAATAAGTATAAACACGTAATCCAAGATTCTACCACATACCAGGTCAGATCAAATCAAGTAAAGTGTTAAATCACGTACCAGGTTGCCGGGTGACAGTAATAGTAATGGAAAGCAAAGGTAATCAGGTTATAAGGTTACAAGGTGCAGGGTAACAGAAATCCTCTACGAGCCCAGTATCAGTAATCAGTAACAGTAATCAGTATAATCATGTAGAGGGGAGACCTCTCAGTAATCAGTAAATATGAGGGGATTCCTCAATAATGGGTGGAGTAGCTAGCTCCCAGAGTGTGAAAGACGTGTATCGCACACACCATCAGTCACCAGTAATAACAGTAATCAGTAATCAGTAATCAGTAATCAGTTCTAGGATGCATCCATACGCCCCTGGTGGCCATAAACCTCCCAACACACCAAATAAAATACAGTAAAAAGGGACGGAACAGGTCATCACTCTCCTGCCCTAGAGTCATGCCATCGGTGCATCGACTGACATGGACATGAAACCCTCATGCCTAGTGAGTGGCTCGTAGTATCAAACTGTGGGTTAAGGTCAGGTATCATGTATCATGTGTCAAGTGTCATGCCTCAGAAATCAGTATCACGTATCGGGTATCATGTATCAGGAATCAATATCATGTATCAGATATCATGTATCAGGAATCAGTATCATGTATCAGATATCATGTATCAGGAATCAGTATCATGTATCAGAAATCAGTATCATGTATCAGGTATCATGTATCAAGTGTCGGATTCAAGTATCAGGTGTCAGGTGTCAGGTATTCAGGTGTCAGGTTCAAGTATTAAGTGTTAGGTTCAAGTATTCAGGGTCAGGTAGTCCAGGTCATGTTTTATATAAGGGTTCAAGACAAAGTTCAGAACAAAGGATCAGGGCAAGAGTTCAAATACAGGTTCAAGTTGAATGGTTCATATCAAGTGTATCAGGATTCAAGTTAAGTTTATAGCAAGGTATCAAGTATTTAAATTAATTGCATAAGTCCATTTCCATTTCAAAATATCAGAAGTTCATATCAGAGGTTCATATCAGAGGTTCATATCAGAAAGGTCATACCAGTAGGTCAATATCAGAAATGTTCAATATCAGAAAGGTTTAATATCAAAAGAGCATATACCAGAAAGATCATATATCAGAAAGATCATATATCAGAAAGGTCATATATCAGAAAGATCATATATCATAAAGATCATATATCAGAAAGATCATATATCAGAAAGGTCATATATCAGAAAGATCATATATCAGAAAGATCATATATCAGAAAGGTCATGTCAAAAGCTCATAATATCATGAAAGAGACAAGCAAGGTTCACAGAACAAGGAAACATAGCAATAAATCAGGAATCAGAAAATAGGTTCAATATCCAAAGGTCCAATGTCAGAAGGGTCAAGTATTAGGGAGTCCAAAATCAGAAGGTTCATAACAAGGTTCAATTTAAAGGTTTATATTAAAAGTTCCTATCATAGTTCAAAATTAATCTCTTAGAATGGCTTTAATGAAAGTGATCCTCAAAACAGTCTTCATAAAGTAGGTTCCTTTAAAGAAAGTTTTCAAAACATTTTCACATGAAATTAAGAAGAGTTTTTACATTTAGTTATAAAATCCTATGAACCTTCAATGTATCCCAGAATCTAAATATTCATATTACAGGGTAGTGAACAGGTCATATCATGTGTCAACAGAAATAAAGCACGATTCATGAATTAAGGAAGACATAGCAAAGGCATAGATTCAAGTAGGAAAGCCCCATATAAAAGGCTCAGATCATAACCAACTGGTATATATAATGAAGAACAAATCAGAGTATGAGAAAACATAACAACTGCTCAGAGAAATACTAAGATGAATCATGAATACTGAATGAAATGAGGAAGAGGACACCCTTACTGAAAAAGGGCAGAATATCTGTACCTTAGCACCCGAATCAAAGGATGATCAATGACAGATAATGGATCACTCCCTCTTCACACCTAGAGGAGTCAAGACAGAATTACTAAAGATCCCACTTTCCATATCAAGTAACTTTCTATTTTAGGCAGGTTTCCTTATTTGGCAAGTTTCCATACTTTAGGGTTTCAAATGTAATTCTTCCAAAGTTAAAGGTCAAATATGTAATTATCACATTCATTCATTTTAATCCTTCATTTATTCAGAATGTACATCTTCAATACTTCAAGTTTGCCAGAATTACATTTTATACCCTTAGTTTACAGAATTTCCATTTAAACCTCTTAATTCATAATTTTACACTTTAAAACCTTATCTTATCCATAATTATCAAACAAGCCTCATATTTTATCAAAATACAGAATATGACATCAGAATTACTTATTGTACAAATCCAGCCCCTCAAGTTTCAGAAATTTCACATTTAGTCCCTTAAGTTTACAAAACTTATAATTTAAATCATAATTCTATATTAATTACGTATTAAGCCCATAAATACTCAAATTTACCCAAAACACTTTTAATATCATAATTTACCCAGAATAACTTCAACTTTCCAGAATTTACACTTTTAGTCCCTCTCTTTTAATAATTTACAAAACGTACCCTTTAATTATCATAAATTCATTTTCTTGAAATATTTACACATAAGGACCCCATATTATAATTTTTACACCTTATACCAGATCTAATATGACTTACAAAATAACCCACAAGTTTGGAAAATTACAAAACACACCCTTCTTAATTTAATTCAATTTGTTTATACTTTTTATTTCCCAAAACAAGCCCTAATTCACACCATCAATACCCCATCATTTTGTCATCATTAGCTCATCATTACATCATCCTTAAAAGTCCAGAATCAGACCTTAATCAGAACCCTAGGTCGAATCATCCTTTTTTTTTTTTTTTTTTTTTTTTTTTCTTTTTCTTTTAAAGCTTTAAAACCCGATTTTAGATTAATTTCACAATATATCATGTAAGCTTCTAAAAATTTAAAAAATATTTTTACCATGTTATTAGATGTATAAAGAACTCAGAAAAATTATTAAACCAACTCAGAAAAATCATATGGTATTTATTTGATTTTGGGTACGTTTTTAACCTCAAAAATTACAACGACTCATCTAGGCTTCAATAAATCGTTCCCACATTTTTCCCAGACCTTACCCATCATATTAGGTCCAAATAAAATAAACATGGCCCTCAGAAAATTCGTTAACACGTATTTTGTATTTTTGGTGTGTTTTAACCCATTAATTCAAAAACGCCCCAAAAACTTTGCATGATTCGAATCCGTTATTTTTCCTGAGTGGTATTCGATCTAAAGATCATAATAAAAATGCTAAATAAATTATGGAACGTATGGAACAAGGATTCAAGAATTATACCTATCGGATGAAGTAAAAACGACAATAAACGACCACGGCCAAAAACAGCGACCCATAATTCGAAACCTATTTTTCGTGGGCTCCTTGGATGATGATCTACCCCAGAAAAATGCTCAAGGCCTTCCAGAATTTTGTATGGCTTGATGGTGAATTTTGTGTGTGTTTTTATTATTTTCGGTAATACTTTTAATAGGGTAAAAGATTAGTTAGCTTAATAGGGGATGATTCCGTGATTTAAGGGGTGAATTTGGGCTTAAGAACCGGAATTTTAATGACCAATTCATTAGGATTGAAATTCTTAATCATTTCCATATTTTACTTGTATTTAAATTGATTTATTTTGTTTTATAAAGTTTTAAAAATAATAATAACATGAACAATGAAATCTTCGGCCATCATAATAATTTTGTACTTTACAAAATGTTAAATGTAGTAGTAGAAATAATTTTACTTCATATCTTGATCATCTCCCGAAGTTTGGGATTCATTTGGTACTTTATAAACTTATTAATCAAAGTTTAAGATTGTAAGGGCATTTTGGTCTTTTTACATGTTTTAGATTTTTGGTATTACAACTTCTTCCCCACTAACAAAAAATTTTGTCCTCGAAATTTGCAGAAAGCAAAAAAGAAAAGAACGGAATATATACGAGATGCGAACAAGATTTCAAATCGAATTAATTGTATCCATGGTAGAGAGTCTTCAAGAGTCCAAATTCACCCAGATATTTAACGAATGAAGGTGTAGAGTATTACGCATAGTATAATGTACCTAAAGTCTCACTAAATACGATAATCCAACGGTCAAATTCTAACTTCTTAGGTACTTCCCAAGATATCATGCCACAATGAGGGCACTTATATGGTGAAGTATTATCACGTTAATAATACAGCACATATTAATTATGCCTCATGATGATCATACTTTATCTCAAGTCGTAAACAAGCACTATCTTAATCACTATACTTCTATAGTCTTAGAGTCAACAAAATCGATGTCATAGACAAGATGGAAAATCAAACTAACACTTGTTTAGCCAAGAGTAATACCAGGAATACCCAGATTGTCTATCAGGTTAAGGTATGCCATTCACAAGCGTCAGATCTTCTCCAATTCATCAAAGCCATCATTGGACGTATGAATAGACACGGAACTGAAATGCTTCTAAGGAACTTAAATCATCAGAGGATCTTAAATTTGAGAATACTCGGAGGTGAAACAAAATTGTGAACTTGTGTCTGGTTCGTCAAGCCTCCTGCTGTTCTTCTTAGAATGTGATGAATTTCTGGCACGATCTTCAGGTCCTTCATCATCCAGTCTGCTTCCGCTCTCAATTCATCTTAGTAAAACCAAGGCGAATAGGGAAGTTAGACTGCATGTCTTCATCAGCTCCAGGTTCGCCGTCTTGACTAGATTTTCTTCTTCTGCATCGCCCACACTTCTGTTTGTAAGGGACGTCTTCACTCTTCAGGTAGCCGCCGTTGTTGTTAACATTTCGAGTGCTCAATCAACCAATCCCTTATTAGAATGGAATCGAAGTTGACTATCCAAGAAAGACGGATCAACCAGGCAAATCTTATCATTCAAAAGTGAGAGGGAAATATTCTTATATGCATGGTTAAACATCACAAGACTTTTCATAGGGATAGAGAGGGGTAAGACGGAATCAAATAGCGTCAGAAGATTCATAGGTGCTTATCAAAAGCAAGAGACAAACAACAGAATGTATCTAGTACGTCATCGCCATGGAGATTCTTAGAATTGCCCGAAGAGGCATCAATATGATAAACAAAGGTTCCGAGGTCAGAGTCAGAATCTGGAGATAAGGATCAAATAGTGTCAGGTAATTTCTATGCAAGTCTCAATGTTTCAAAACTTAATTAGGTTTCAAATCTTAGGTGTAAGGCATAAGCTTTCAATCTCCAAGAGGAATTCAACAGGCTTAAACCAAAAGTAAGGCACGAATCAGAGTGATGCGGAAGCAATGATACCTAAACAAATGCCTTATAGTCTACCCATTCCTCACTGGTCAGAGCTTAAGTTCCTATATGGAAATCTTAGAGCAATTCTTACAGGTTATCTTATGAGCGCCTACAGTGGAAACTTAGTGGTCCAATCTTCACAGGTCAAGGGTAAATGTATTACAAGTCGCAACCTGGCTCTGATACCATAAATTGTAACACCCCAACCCGACAAGGGCAAAGGTGTCACAAATACGGATTCTCATCAGAACAGATACAAGCATATGACATACATAATACAATAGGATACCAAGGGTTACAACTGAAAATCTGATATTACAAGACTACAAATGAGATATACAATAGATTCTAATTCTGAAAATAACTCTTCTAATCATCTCTAATCCAATTTAGCTAATAAAGTCTTCTAAGTCCAAGGTCCTCTCTATTAATAACCCAGCTTCCAACTAAACCTGCCGCACACGAAAAGAAAACGTGCGGCTGAGCTTAAAAAGCCCAGTGAACAGATATAACGATAACAAGCAGTAACGGTAAAGTAGTGAAGTAAAAGAATGAATACCACAAGAGTCAGGAACAGGTATATAAAAATTATACAGATATAACATGATTAACACTTGTTACAGAAAATAAGTATAAACACGTAATCCAAGATTCTACCACATACCAGGTCAGATCAAATCAAGTAAAGTGTTAAATCACGTACCAGGTTGCCGGGTGACAGTAATAGTAATGGAAAGCAAAGGTAATCAGGTTATAAGGTTACAAGGTGCAGGGTAACAGAAATCCTCTACGAGCCCAGTATCAGTAATCAGTAACAGTAATCAGTATAATCATGTAGAGGGGAGACCTCTCAGTAATCAGTAAATATGAGGGGATTCCTCAATAATGGGTGGAGTAGCTAGCTCCCAGAGTGTGAAAGACGTGTATCGCACACACCATCAGTCACCAGTAATAACAGTAATCAGTAATCAGTAACAGTTCTAGGATGCATCCATACGCCCCTGGTGGCCATAAACCTCCCAACACACCAAATAAAATACAGTAAAAAGGGACGGAACAGGTCATCACTCTCCTGCCCTAGAGTCATGCCATCGGTGCATCGACTGACATGGACATGAAACCCTCATGCCTAGTGAGTGGCTCGTAGTATCAAACTGTGGGTTAAGGTCAGGTATCATGTATCATGTGTCAAGTGTCATGCCTCAGAAATCAGTATCATGTATCGGGTATCATGTATCAGGAATCAATATCATGTATCAGATATCATGTATCAGGAATCAGTATCATGTATCAGATATCATGTATCAGGAATCAGTATCATGTATCAGAAATCAGTATCATGTATCAGGTATCATGTATCAAGTGTCGGATTCAAGTATCAGGTGTCAGGTGTCAGGTATTCAGGTGTCAGGTTCAAGTATTAAGTGTTAGGTTCAAGTATTCAGGGTCAGGTAGTCCAGGTCATGTTTTATATAAGGGTTCAAGACAAAGTTCAGAACAAAGGATCAGGGCAAGAGTTCAAATACAGGTTCAAGTTGAATGGTTCATATCAAGTGTATCAGGATTCAAGTTAAGTTTATAGCAAGGTATCAAGTATTTAAATTAATTGCATAAGTCCATTTCCATTTCAAAATATCAGAAGTTCATATCAGAGGTTCATATCAGAGGTTCATATCAGAAAGGTCATACCAGTAGGTCAATATCAGAAATGTTCAATATCAGAAAGGTTTAATATCAAAAGAGCATATACCAGAAAGATCATATATCAGAAAGATCATATATCAGAAAGGTCATATATCAGAAAGATCATATATCAGAAAGATCATATATCAGAAAGATCATATATCAGAAAGGTCATATATCAGAAAGATCATATATCAGAAAGATCATATATCAGAAAGGTCATGTCAAAAGCTCATAATATCATGAAAGAGACAAGCAAGGTTCACAGAACAAGGAAACATAGCAATAAATCAGGAATCAGAAAATAGGTTCAATATCCAAAGGTCCAATGTCAGAAGGGTCAAGTATTAGGGAGTCCAAAATCAGAAGGTTCATAACAAGGTTCAATTTAAAGGTTTATATTAAAAGTTCCTATCATAGTTCAAAATTAATCTCTTAGAATGGCTTTAATGAAAGTGATCCTCAAAACAGTCTTCATAAAGTAGGTTCCTTTAAAGAAAGTTTTCAAAACATTTTCACATGAAATTAAGAAGAGTTTTTACATTTAGTTATAAAATCCTATGAACCTTCAATGTATCCCAGAATCTAAATATTCATATTACAGGGTAGTGAACAGGTCATATCATGTGTCAACAGAAATAAAGCACGATTCATGAATTAAGGAAGACATAGCAAAGGCATAGATTCAAGTAGGAAAGCCCCATATAAAAGGCTCAGATCATAACCAACTGGTATATATAATGAAGAACAAATCAGAGTATGAGAAAACATAACAACTGCTCAGAGAAATACTAAGATGAATCATGAATACTGAATGAAATGAGGAAGAGGACACCCTTACTGAAAAAGGGCAGAATATATGTACCTTAGCACCCGAATCAAAGGATGATCAATGACAGATAATGGATCACTCCCTCTTCACACCTAGAGGAGTCAAGACAGAATTACTAAAGATCCCACTTTCCATATCAAGTAACTTTCTATTTTAGGCAGGTTTCCTTATTTGGCAAGTTTCCATACTTTAGGGTTTCAAATGTAATTCTTCCAAAGTTAAAGGTCAAATATGTAATTATCACATTCATTCATTTTAATCCTTCATTTATTCAGAATGTACATCTTCAATACTTCAAGTTTGCCAGAATTACATTTTATACCCTTAGTTTACAGAATTTCCATTTAAACCTCTTAATTCATAATTTTACACTTTAAAACCTTATCTTATCCATAATTATCAAACAAGCCTCATATTTTATCAAAATACAGAATATGACATCAGAATTACTTATTGTACAAATCCAGCCCCTCAAGTTTCAGAAATTTCACATTTAGTCCCTTAAGTTTACAAAACTTATAATTTAAATCATAATTCTATATTAATTACGTATTAAGCCCATAAATACTCAAATTTACCCAAAACACTTTTAATATCATAATTTACCCAGAATAACTTCAACTTTCCAGAATTTACACTTTTAGTCCCTCTCTTTTAATAATTTACAAAACGTACCCTTTAATTATCATAAATTCATTTTCTTGAAATATTTACACATAAGGACCCCATATTATAATTTTTACACCTTATACCAGATCTAAGATGACTTACAAAAATAACCCACAAGTTTGGAAAATTACAAAACACACCCTTCTTAATTTAATTCAATTTGTTTATACTTTTTATTTCCCAAAACAAGCCCTAATTCACACCATCAATACCCCATCATTTTGTCATCATTAGCTCATCATTACATCATCCTTAAAAGTCCAGAATCAGACCTTAATCAGAACCCTAGGTCGAATCATCCTTTTTTTTTTTTTTTTTTTTTTTTTCTTTTTCTTTTAAAGCTTTAAAACCCGATTTTAGATTAATTTCACAATATATCATGTAAGCTTCTAAAAATTAAAAAAATATTTTTACCATGTTATTAGATGTATAAAGAACTCAGAAAAATTATTAAACCAACTCAGAAAAATCATATGGTATTTATTTGATTTTGGGTACGTTTTTAACCTCAAAAATTACAACGACTCATCTAGGCTTCAATAAATCGTTCCCACATTTTTCCCAGACCTTACCCATCATATTAGGTCCAAATAAAATAAACATGGCCCTCAGAAAATTCGTTAACACGTATTTTGTATTTTTGGTGTGTTTTAACCCATTAATTCAAAAACGCCCCAAAAACTTTGCATGATTCGAATCTGTTATTTTTCCTGAGTGGTATTCGATCTAAAGATCATAATAAAAATGCTAAATAAATTATGGAACATATGGAACAAGGATTCAAGAATTATACCTATCGGATGAAGTAAAAACGACAATAAACGACCACGGCCAAAAACAGCGACCCATAATTCGAAACCTATTTTTCGTGGGCTCCTTGGATGATGATCTACCCCAGAAAAAATGCTCAAGGCCTTCCAGAATTTCGTATGGCTTGATGGTGAATTTTGTGTGTGTTTTTATTATTTTCGGTAATACTTTTAATAGGGTAAAAGATTAGTTAGCTTAATAGGGGATGATTCCGTGATTTAAGGGGTGACTTTGGGCTTAAGAACCGGAATTTTAATGACCAATTCATTAGGATTGAAATTCTTAATCATTTCCATATTTTACTTTGTATTTAAATTGATTTATTTTGTTTTATAAAGTTTTAAAAATAATAATAACATGAACAATGAAATCTTCGGCCATCATAATAATTTTGTACTTTACAAAATGTTAAATGTAGTAGTAGAAATAATTTTACTTCATATCTTGATCATCTCCCGAAGTTTGGGATTCATTTGGTACTTTATAAACTTATTAATCAAAGTTTAAGATTGTAAGGGCATTTTGGTCTTTTTACATGTTTTAGATTTTTGGGTATTACAGAATTTTTCCTCTGCCTTTATTAGAAGTCTACAACATCGGCTGCGAACCGGCAAGATGTAGAAAACTTTTTATGGCTTTGGATTATTATTATACATTATCATATTCATTAATTATTTGTGTTTGCCAAACCCCAAGTCCTACGGCTTTTATAACAATCCCAACATCGGTTGCGAGCCGGCAAGATGGAATAGTCTATTACACCGTAACACTGACAGTACCTTGATGTGTACCCAACTTTTATAAACAAGAATTCTCTAAGGAAGAAATAAAAACTAATTATCGTCAAAACCAAAATAGCTTTAATTATTCCTAGATTACTATTATTGGGTGAAACAAGCTTATGGGAACAAGAAGCCACAAGTAACTTTGATGAGCTCTAAAGAGATCCAACTACTCCATGTTTAGCAATCTAACTTATAAACAACTCTATCATTTCTCGTTCTTCGCAAATTTAAAATCTTAAATAATAAGATCCGCGAATGCTTAGCCTTATAATCAAGCCATGCATATATAAAGTCAATTATGGGAACTCGCAAATTCTTAAAAAGAATTCGCGTTTTCTAGCTCCTTGTATAAAAGACTAGCACGAGCTTATAGATTATAAATGGTTAAGGGGACAAGCTAGGGCTCAACACGCCTGGTCAAGTCAGAATTTTATTCCTACTCTCACCAGCGGAAAGTCAACAAAAATGTCAAAACTTATTATATTTTTGCAAAAAATTTTTAAAATTTTCTCATTTTTTGGATTTTTTCAATTTTTGAGGAAAAACGGGGTTGCATGAGAAAACGGCAAAAATGCAAGGCAAAAATCAAATCGCAAGATTACCCCCCCCCCCCCCAGACTAAAACGAGACAGTGTCCTCAATGTCTTAAAGGTAAGGGTTCTCCTACATAAATCTAAGGCCGTTTATTAATTATGCCAAAAGATAGATGTAAACGATAAGATTTTAGGATATTGATAAGCAGCGAATGATGAAACTCGAGTAGCGTGAAGGAAACTACGAGCACGAGAGTCTTTGTAACACCCCGAAATCGGATCAGCGGAAGCATACAAGTTGTGGGGTGTTATTCGATAGTTTTCACAATCACAAGGTATAAAGAACGGTTTTGTTTAAACCGTTTTGGAAGAAATTTCATAATAATAAATATTTAAATTACATCATGTAAAAATAGTGCGGAAGATATAGATTTAAAAAGGATTTTAACCGGTCCCAAACAAGTGTAGAATCTTCTATGACCATGCCATGCCCTTCACCAAGCTCCTCCAAAAGTAAGATATGGAGCGGAAAAGATCTAACACCTGAGAATAACATGCTAAAAGTCAACACAAAGGTTGAGTGAATTCATAGGTTTATAATTAAAGCAGTTGATCACAATATTTCAAGTTTCCAAGAAAGTGGGCTACGTTGTTATACGCCCGTAAGTTATTACCACTGCACTAAGCTCATGACACACAAAGCGTTAACCGGCACCAGTAACTCTGGCGTAAGTCGACAGTAACCGCGGAATTTCATAATCATAATAGTTGCCCCCAAAGCCAGGTATCTTGCCAAATACCTAGTTAACTCAATTATAGCACACCCATGTTGCCTACCCGGTCAACAGGAGTGGGATGGTCAAATCCTATAGGCCTATATACTATTAATCGCGCTCACCCGTGTTGCCTACCCGGTCAACAGGTGATTAATGGTTCATGATCGAGGGACTTGCTGTTGGCAAGGAAGGTACTTAGTGCTTATAAGGTGGTTCGCAAAGTGGCTACTGCTTCACTCACAGTACCAGAAAAGTATAAATGTTGTTTCAGCTCAAATACAGTTTCAGATAGTCGAAAACATAGTTTTCACTTCAATATAGTTTCCAAACAATTGTGATCATAATCAAAACGGTAGCATGTATCTCACCCCAAGTAACTTATAAAGCAGTTAAAGCAAGTAAAAGTGGGGCTATGAACTCACCTTAGCAACAGAAATGCAAGATCACAACTGACACGAATGGCATCGAGAAGCAAAACATAAGGATCTCAAAACATACGGCACGACGGTACACGGGGGTACAAGCACGGCGGTACACAACGGTCTAGGATCGGCACAACCTAATACGTATACGATATCTCAAAATACGTCGCGCAAGATAATAAAGTCTATAAAAGACAATGTTTCGCAGTTTTCGTGGATTACTCAGTTTTCAAAACTCATCAAAAGTTTAGTTTCAACGTTTCGTGTGGTGTGGTAAGAAGACATAGACTCGACAGACAACTCACGCCAAGGAGAAGAGACATTGACATAGTCGAGAGAATGCTGACGAGAACTCAAACCAAGGAAGACAACTCTAAGAGTTAATGACAAACAAATACCTCGAATAAATAAATTAGTTTGCACGTTTCGGTATTTACCTCAATATCCCAAATAACTTGTATAAAACATAGATGTTTTATAATAAAAATAAGTTTAATTAATAAAAATTAGTTTTTCTCAAGTCGTTGAGACTAACCAAAACTGAAATTACAATATTTCACAAGTTTATGTCTCGTTATTTTTCTTGTAAATATTAGTTTTGGTTTTATTGAAGATTTTGTGTCCGTTTCGTTTTTAATATATTAAATTCTATTCGAGTTTAATATATTACACCGTCACAAGTCTCAAAATGTTCAATAAGTCCGTTATCTAATATCATAAGTCCGATAACGACTCACAATTTTCCAAACGTTCAAGTATAATAATCAAAATCTGATATGAATTCAAAACCAATTCACAATTTCCCAATATAATCCGAAACGTACCAATATGCCTACGAGAGTTAAAACGTTAGTCCGATAAATATTACATGAACACATTTAACCATCTAACCATAAGCCTTAAACACTTTAAGATTTCAATATCAGACACAATTATATTGGGCTATTGAGCCCATGACCAATTAAACACACCCAACCTTGGGCTTTGGCCCGTTTTACTAGACACAATGTAACCATAGTTTGTTTGTGGGCTTTACAACCCATAAAACTTTTTGACAACCTTCCCAGGTTTTATTTGAAAACACCACGCAAACCACTTGGTTCGTGTTTGAACCGAGTCGACATCAAACAAATACAAGAGTAGCACAACTTCTAACGCCACATTAATAATCCTTGGTGTTTCTAGATACGTAAGACCCGACACCCTAGTGGCGCCTTAACCCAAACCGCACCAACAAGCTCACACCCTTGTGTGATTGCGACCCAAACCGAGACAAACCAACATCAAAACTCAACAATAACAACAATGCTAGTTATATTGCCGAGACCAACCCTAAACGAAACTAACTGCCAAAACCAAACGGACCCTTATGGGTTTTATCTCATGACCAGTGACCAAACCGGGTCACAACCAACTAAATGGGTCTCGACCCGACCCGTTAACAACCCAACGAACCAAACAAAATGATTTCTTACCACACGATTAGTTTCCAAAACAAGTTTTAATCAATCTTTATATCCATTTTTAACCACAAAAATAAATAATAACGATTTGTGTCTGTTTTGAATCCACGAAAACCATAACAAAGATAAATAAAATCGGTTAATAAACTAAAGAACACGAGTGGTTTTACCATACCACTAGGCGAACGAGAGGGGAGATGAGAGGGAAAGAGGCGGCTATGGTGGCTGTGGTGACAGCCATGGCGTGGTGACGGCTGTGGTGTTACTCGAACCAAACAAACCAAAACCACCTTCGATCTATACGCGTTACAGCAACAAACTTGGGTCGCCGGAATTTTCGCCGGAAAAACTGTGGGTTACCGAAAAAAGAATAGATGGGAGTGGGTTTCTTGGCGCGTGAAGCACCTAGGAGTGAAGAGGAGGTTGAGAGGGTTAAGGTGGTAGTGGCGGTGAGAGGTGGTGAACGGTGGTGACGGCTCAGATGGCCGGATTAGGTCGCCGGAAATGAGAGGGAGGAGAGAGAGGAGTGATGTCGGCTGCTTATTTGTAAAATGAAGTGAAATACCCTAATGAGGGTATAATGTTTGTTTATATAGGTGGGTCTAGGTTTAGAAAAACTCTAGGGACCAATATGTCATTAACAAAAGTCTAGGGAAAGAGAAATAAAGTTTACTGCAGGGACCATAGTTGTCATTTTTGCTATCTTTCTTGAGATGGGGCTCGGGGCTCGTTTAAGATAGAAAACGATCGATTTAAGACACGAGAATATCTCCACTGCGCTCAGAATAATTTTTCCAATAAAAACGACTATTCATACGTCTTGTTTCTCACGAATAATAAAATGATCAAAACAAATCGTCGGTTGTGCCAGTACGCGTTGTGTACGAATTTCACATTTCGCGAGATAAATTTCACGTTTTCAAACCAAATGAGTTCAGAAAAGATCCGTTTATGAGAAACAAGAAAAGTCTCGTATAAAAAATATATTCGGAAAATTACGGGTGGTTACAGCACATGCATCATATTTGGAAATCCTTCCCGGATTTCAGTTTAACTTATTAGTTTTGGTTTCGAAGGGGTTTACAAACTAAGGAAAAATCAAAATGATTGTTTTGGCTTGTAAAACAAGTTTAAGAAATTTGTCGGTTGTTACATCACGTACTCCTAAAAAGGAATCGTGTCCTCGCGATTTGGTTCTGGTTACCCGGCGGAATGGTGTTGGTGGAAAGGTGGTGGCACTAGTAACATGTTCAGGCCTCTCCGGACTGTTCTAAGGGGTTATCCTTGACTGTGGAAAGGTACTTAAGTGGTCTGCCATAAGTTGTCTCCTTCTAGTTCTTTGGTGGGGTACAATGATTTTCGGAGTAAGGTTAATAGAGGGAAACAGTTCAAATCTTAATTATACGGGTCTCAAAATTTTACCAGCGCTGTTTCTTCTCAAATCCTCAGATTCTAATTCCAATGTAGGGTTTATACTCTAGTGACACAAAAAGGGCTGTTGGTCTAGTGGTTGGACGTTTGTAGGTTGAGCAAGGTGTAGGGTGTTTGAATCCTACCTATGGCGTTTTGTTTGAAAATCTTATTTGGGTAAGTATTTACACGGTTTTGACCAAAATAATTTTCCAGGCATTAAAATTTTCTTTGTCAGGAATTTTCAGCTGCGTAAGATGACACAGTTTCAAGAGATTTTACAAACTTAAAAAAAATCGGGTTTTCAAACCTGGTATGGGTAAAAAAAATTCGTAAGATTTTGCGTTTGACATTTCGCAGCAAAGTTGATAAGGGTTGACCAGAAGAACTTAATCCTCAAAATATGCATTTTAGAAAAATGTAATTACGGTCCCCAAGGTTGATCTAAAAGCATTTTAATAAAAATCCTTAAAAGTAAGAATATCAGAGAGGAAGGATAATTGAACATGTACGTCAATCTGTGGTTCCAAATATCCAAGGAAAGATCTAGTTGCCAACGTTGAGCGGGGTTCAATATTTAATATCAGGCGACACTCTAAGGTGCAAGTATTCCAACTTGTTAAATGATACTAAAAGGTGCCCTAGCCGAATTTGTTGCACTGGTGGCCTAAAAGAAATAACTTTGTGCTAAGGGGGTATCTTTACTTAAACGGTTGTGTTAGTGACTTGAGAGGTCTGAATCAGCTCGATACTATGTTGAGAAAAGTCCTTATTTTCAAGGTGCGGTCGGGTATCAATGGTTGTTAGATAGACTAAGATGTTTCGGCATCCCGGTGCAGAAGTTGCGTCACTACAGGGAAGTCAGAGTTTTGCAATGAAGCGATTTACATAAAAGAATGGGTTTCGATTCTGCGTCGTCTAGAACTCCTAGAGAATAAAATGTCTTGAGAGTAATGGTATATTGACAATCTAGTTCAATGCAAGTGCTACTAGTGAGGGAAACTAATTGCAGGGAACGAATGTGGCGACTTATTCAGTGATAAAACAATATCAAAGCTTGGTACGTTATTATCTACAGTCGCAGGCGAAAGTGTGAGGTCCACCTCTAAGGTTTTGATCTATTTTCAAAATGAAATGTTGGTTATTCGGTTTATGCAGCAATAGGATGAAAACACTTTTCATAGAGGTAACTGGTTCACTCGGTGGTTGTAAAATACTTTATAAATTAGTTTGTAGAATAGCTTATAGAGTGATAGGGAACGACTTATTATTTATGAAATGATAACCGAAATTATGGTTAAGGTTGTGAAATATTAGGATAAAGATCGGGTTACAAAATAACTTATGAGATGATTTGTACGACAATGCACAGGTTATTGAGAAAATTATTTGTTATCTGTAAAATGTCAGCAAAGCTATAGTTTACTTTGTGATTTAGCAGCAAAACGGTTCGTCGGGTGACAGTAAAATGATTTTTTTTTTTTTTTTTTTTTTTTTTTTTTTGGAAAGTAATGGCGAAATAATTTGTAAGATAATAGTAACACAGCTTTGTTGTTTTCAAGTAAAACAGTAGCTAATTTAGCTCGCAGAGGAGTAAAATGGTTTACAAGGCAGTAGTAAAACATTTTGTAAAATGACCGCAAAAGGGTTGGTAAGATAGTTGAAAATGATTTGTGTGAATGTGTGCATAGTGGTAATAATAATGGAAAGTGAAATGATGCAGTAAGTGGGTTGGTTACTTATATCAAAGCTTTAATAGATAATTGCTAAGATAACGAATTAAAAAGTGAAATAATGTGATGATAAGTATGTTATAGTAGATAGTAATAGCTTAGTCGTATTTGACACTTTGATTAAATAATAGTGAAAATATAGAGCGTAATTGAAATATGATGGTCCGTAAAAGTTTAAATAAAACTGTATTGTTTAAGTGTGTAACTGACCAAAATGAGGTGAGTGGAGATATGAGAGTAAAAATGCGGTAAGTTACGAATGTAAGTGAGAGTGAGATAAGTATATACGGAGTTAAAGTACCGTTTTGAAATTATTCTTATCGTGGATAACATGCCCCCTTAGTGGTGATTATTAAAACGAAAGTGTTTGAAAGGTAAAACATGTTTGAGGTGTGTAAAAAGGATAACGGGTGCTAACAGTGCTATAGTTGACGACTTGCGGGTTATGGGCCCACGGTCAAAGTGTAACGGTGTAAAATGGTCAATGGTCGTTCGGGGTAAATGGTTTATGATCCATGGTGTGAAAATCTTAAATAACATACTTCGGGTTATCTAAACCAGTATTAATTCCAAAATACGAATAATAGGGCGAACCGCTTTATCATGGTTACTACAGGCAATCTTACTTACCACTTAGGGTTACTGTTTCCTCATGAGCGCTATTATTCCTTTACAATCTTCAATATCCAATTCGTTCAACTAAACTATTAAGGTGTCCATTTCAACTGATAGGTTACTTCCTAATTGATTCGTGTCAATTATAGTCCAAGGAATTGCAAAGGAAATATGCAAAACCCGAGTCGTTTGTCCCGACGAAGATCGAATGGAATTTGTGTTCCCGGGACGTGATTCGTGTAGTGAATGAGAAAAAAGAGTGATTGATTTGTGTATTGATTACACTAAAATATGGAAAATTAAAATCAACAATCTACGTTATCAAATAAATGCACACAAAAAGAAATCAAATAACGCAAATCCCGGGCTAATCCCGAGATTTATAAAACTAATAGTGAAGATATAACCTAAAATGCAAAGCTAAAAACTCAAGGGACTAAAAATGTAATTTCGGAAACTTTATTTAAATCTAAAAGTTTAATAACAAAGACAAGGACTGGAACTGTAATTTCTAAAACTTGTTTAATACTCAAATCGTTTTTACAATAAAACAAGGACTAAACTTGTGAAAACTGAAACCTAGGGACTGTTTTGTAAAACATAAAATCTAAAAACGATTTTCTTACTTCTAACAACCCAGGTTCGATCCTGGGTAACTACAAATTATCTAAACTATATTTTTTTTAATGTTCTTCTTTTGCAATTCAACTAACAATTAACAAACACTAACTTTTTGAAAATAACGAATTTAAACAAGCTTGAAATAGCTGCAAAACAACTTGTAAACCCAACAGTCAAGTGTTGCACTAGAACTTTGACCAAGTTCAATTTCAACAGCCTAAATCTATCACTAGGTGTATTTTGAACATGTTTAAACAATAAAACCACAATCACAAACATAAAATGCATCAAATCACAAGCTCAGCTAGATCAGATTACAAAAACACAAGCAGATTTGATCCTTTAAGCTAATTTTGACTTTTAAATGATAAACTACCTATAATATGCAACTAATCATCTATACTACCCCTAAGTATACTAATCATGCAGAATTAACAAAAGAAAAACAACTAGATCAACAAGAACTAAGAAGATCCAAACAGCCTTTTAAGTCTACTTTAACACTACAAATAGCCAATTAAAACTTTGAAAGAGCAAAACAATTATCCATCTAAGTGCAAATACATGATAACAAGCAGAATCAACCATAATATGAATCAATAAACAACAGGAACTCAGGATCACAGATCAAGCAGACTACAAAGCTATAAAGGAGCAGTATCATGAAAGAATTGCATAAATGAAATCAACTAGCTCAATCACTTTAAATTCTACTCAATCAAGAACAAATTAAAGCATTTAAACAGCAAACTACTAATCAACACAGATCCAATACAGATTAAACTAATAGAACTATTGAAAACTTTATAAAAACTAAAATAGGATTTAAGAACTTACAAGATTAGGACCCTAACTGAAATAGGGGTTCATCTCAACCAAAGCCTATCTTTAAATAGGCTAAAATACACTTCTGAAACCACAAATCACCTATGTTTACCCCATAATCTTCATTAACTACCTCTGTTGACTTTCGTTGACCATCATCATAAAACCATTAAAAAGCAGAAAATGAACTATACTTACTACAAACTAGCAACTAGCTTGAATGAGCTTGTGAGAGTAATTATAGAAAGCTGGAAATAGATTGAAACTTTAAATTGCAATGAAATTTAAATGCAAACTTGAATTTTATTAAAACCTTTAAAAGAGTACAAAGCTGAGAATTTAGAAAGCAGAAATTAAACTTTTAATCAACCAAACGATTACACTAAAATTTATCTAATAACTACACTACTCCTACTCCTACACCTAGCTAACCCCAAATCCGTGAGTGAAGAGCTCAATTTATAGCCAACCTGCCGAGTGCCATGTCACCAATCCGGGTGAATGTGTGCTTCTTTCAATCAATCTCATCCATCCAATCATCCCTTGATCAACAATCTTTCATTGCAAGCCGTAGGATCAAAATAGTGAGGTGTTCCCTCCAATCAAAAGCTTCCACGTGTCCCTGGCAGCTGTCAGGTCTTCTAGAAACGCGTGCAAGGACAATCCTACCCTTAATTGCGGTGAAAAATTGTACGGGGTGAATTAGGGTTCGGGTAACAGTAGAATTTCTGGGTTAAATGGGTGAATTGGGGGCGGGGAGTGTTTGTGTGTTTATTTATTTGACCGGTTATAATAGTTGACCGGGTTTTGATTATTGGGTCGGGTCAGGGTATAAGGCTAGTGGACTGGGCTGGTTTAGAGAGTGGGTTGGGTTAAGTTTGTTATTTAGGGCTGTGGGTATTTATTTGTTGTGGGTTGTATTTAGATGGTAATATCGGATAGAATAAGATTAAAGGTAGTAATGAATTATCAAGGACCAAAGTTGTAAAGTTTGAAACTTCAAGGACCTTTTCTGCCTTTTTCCAAATGTTGATCCAAGGGCTTGATTTGATCTTTGATGAAACTTTGAGGACTTGATTGACATAAAACTTCCCGACATCGGCTGTAAATATCCTTTCCATATCTCGTGCTCGTCTTCCCGGTCTTTGCTTGATTTTTGTCCTTTTCTTCGATATTCGTGCCTGCATAGGTAAAAACACAAAAACACAATATATTTGGCATTTTGGTCTATTTGGGTCCGGTTTTGGTCAAGAAAAAGTATGTGTTTAAGCACATACCAAATTCCCCCAGACTAAGCTATTGCAATGTCCTCATGCAATGTTATAAAAACACGTTTTTGAAACCAAAAATTTCCAATCTCTTTTTACTAACTTTGGAAAGTAGCAAAATTTTCAAAAGAGATCAAGAAACCTTAAGTTCTAAAAACTCCCCATTTTTCCTTTTATTCTATTTTTGTATTTTTCTTTATTATTTAGGTGACGGCTTTGTCGACAATCATTATCTAACGATAACTTTTAGGATCACGGAGCAGGAAACACGACTCATGAAGAAGTGGCCATACGGATAAAATTCGTCATCCCTGATTTTTCACGAGTCCCCAAACTAAGCTTAAAAACGAAATCATTGTCATTTACAAGTTAGATTGCTATCACTACCCATGGAAGTTAATTGTGTAATTACTTCTCGTTCCCAAATTCCTATTTTCCTCTATTTATTTTATTTTTGGTGAGAAATGAATTTCTTCAAATTCTCGTTTTGATAATTTTTAAGCCGATAAAGATACCTAGTTTAAACGCTAAGTAGTTTCCAAACCTTCCCTCGAAAACCGTTGCATACAAAAATGAGGTCCACATCAAGGTCTCTGATTTAACACGATTTTGAGGATATCCCTTTTATTTGCGACCGAAACAACTCATCTACGAGTCCAGAGACGGAAGCCTTTATTAGGAGACCTCGGAGTCGAAATTTGGCATTTTTAACATTATTAAGCACATATTATTATTGATCCTTGGCCCTTTATAACAATCACAACATCGGCTGTGAACCGGCAAGATGTGATAATCTATTATGACCTTGGAATTTTTCCTCTGCCTTTATTAGAAGTCTACAACATCGGCTGCGAACCGGCAAGATGCAGAAAACTTTTTATGGCTTTGGATTATTATTATTATTCATTATTCATTATATATTTTGCCAATTCCCGAGTCCTACGGCTTTTATAACAATCCCAACATCGGTTGCGAGCCGGCAAGATGGAATAGTCTATTACACCGTAACACTGACAGTACCTTGATGTGTACCCAACTTTCATAAGCAAGAATTCTCTAAGGAAGAAATAAAAACTAATTATCGCCAAAACCGAAATACCTTTAATTATTCCTAAATTACTATTTTTGAGTGAAACAAGCTTATGGGAACAAAAAGCCACAAGTAACTTCGATGAGCTCTAAAGAGAACCAACTACTCCACGTTTAGCAATCTAACTTATAAACAACTCTATCATTTCTCGTTCTTCGCAAATTTAAAATCTTAAATAATAAGATCCGCGAATGCTTAGCCTTATAATCAAGCCATGCATATATAAAGTCAAATACGGGAACTTGCAAAGTCTTAAAAAGAATTCGCATTTTATAGCTCCTTGTATAAAAGACTAGCACGAGTTTATGGGTTATAAATGGTTAAGGGGACAAGCTAGGGCTCAACACGCCCGGTCAAGTCAGAATTTTATTCCTACTCTCACCAGCGGAAAGTCAACAAAATTGTCAAAACTTATTATATTTTTGCATAAAATTTTTAAATTTTTCTCATTTTTTTGGATTTTTTCAATTTTTGGAGGAAAAACGGGGTTGCATGAGAAAATGGCAAAAATGCAAGGCAAAAATCAAATCGACAGATTACCCCCCCCCCCCAGACTAGAACGAGACATTGTTCTCAATGTCTTAAAGGTAAGGGTTCTCCTACATAAATCTAAGGCCGTTTATGAATTATGCCAAAGATAAACGTAAAACGATAAGATTCAGGATATCGGATGAGCAACGAATGATGAAACTCGAGTGGAGAGAAGCAAACCACGAGCACGAGAGTCTTCATCATCGGGCATTCCTAGACACATCACAGAAAACAACGAAACACAAGATATGGAAGAGGAGACCTCCTCACGTCACTTTATTAGAAAATAGATAAGAAGATAGAAGGATAAGCATGGGGTGCCTCCCACGAAGCGCTTGTTTTTTATCGAGTCGTATAGCTTAGACTCGCCCCGAATTCATTTGTCCTTGGGGGAGCAAGTGGAAGAGATAATCTCAATCGGACTTTCGTTCAAGATGTTTGGATAAACATTGAAGCATACGAAAGTTCCACTCCGATGAGATACCCGCGGCTCTAGATAGAAAAGAAAATGCCGGGGTCAAAGATGGTATCTTCACTCCCGAAGGAGTGAAAAAGAGGAGAAGTCACCGGATAGGTGAAGAAAAGGAGAAGGATCATGATAACAATTGTAAAGAAATTGTCATCCTCACACCCGGAAGAGATAAAAAGGGTGGGTTGGGTGGGCAAATTATCATACTTTTCAGAAATCTCATCCACCACTTTAAAAGTCACAATACCCGTATCGGACTTGATATCATCGGGTGGTTTAGCCGGCGGACGAGTGGGTGACGGATCAACGTAAAATGACTCAGTTTTATGAAGTGAAAGGGGATCATCATTAAGCAATCTTTCAAGAAAAATAATTTCCCCTTCCGAGTCATGGGAATCGTCGGGGCGAGGTATTGGTAAAATCAGCCCATCAAATGTAGAGTCCTCATCCTCGACGTTCTCTAACCCTTCATCGAAAAGAGGATTAACTTTGCAAGAAGTATACTCATCATTGAATTCAAAGAGAGGGTTAGAGAAAATCCCGGAAGTAACTTTGGAAATTTCAAGAGAATCTCCACAAGATTGCAAATCACTTTCACCGTCGGATATTTCCTCGGACTCACTTGGGATTGGGACGAAGTTCTCAACATTGTCTGATTCCGTTGCCGGAATAGTGTTTAGATGCTCGTCCCCCATTTTTAGAGAGTCCTCGGGTTCTTGGATAGAAAAGACGGGTGCAATTGCAGGGAAAACGTTTAACGAAACAAGTATCTCCTCGTCAGCACAGTTCTGTAAGGCCTTCCGAAAATTAGCCTCTTTTTCCTCGGCAAGTAGTTCTTCCATATACTTCTCATGACGATAAGCCAAAAGTTGATTAACCGCTTGCTCTTGATTTTGAACTGCTTCGACAACGTCTCCCAAAGATTTTACAATTTCGCGCACTCTATCTTGATAATTGACGGGATTTTATGGGGGTTGGGCAAAATCATGAGAATTATAACACAAATTTGGCTCATAATGAAAGTTTTCAAATGATCCCCCACAATCTTCAATACTTGATATATTTTGGAATGATGAATTATTGAAATACGGTTCTTGCTCATAGTAGTTTTGAGGAGGGTGATTGAAATTGTTTTGAGGATAATCGGAAATGTTCGGATTAAGATCATAAGTATATGAATTTTCGGCTTCCGAAGCACAAAACGAACAAAATCCATTGAACAAATTTCTACCACACCTCTCGCAAGTGCACCGTTGACAATACGCCGATGTCGGATCAATCGAATCTCCACACCCATCGCAATAACGTTGATCGAATGAAGATATATCGGGCTGTGGTGGGTAGTTGTAGAAATTTGAAGAGTCGTTGAATGAATTCGTATTTGGATTATAATCAACTGAATTCCTCGAACCACAAAACAAACAACTTCCGTTTCGAATATCATTTCCGCACCGTTCGCACGTACACCACCGACACGGTAATCCAAAAAGCGGTTCTCCACAACCGACGCATGGGATAACCGATTCCATCAGAATTAAAAATATAGAGGATTAAGAAGATAAGAATTAAACATTTAAGAGGATTTAAGAAGAATATTTTTGGGTTTTTAAGTTTAAAAACATAGAAAATAACAAAAGAAAAATGGAAAATAATTTTGAAGAGAAAATCTTTTTGGATTTTTAATTAAGGAAAAAGTAGAATTATTATTATTATTATTATTATTATTATTATTATTATTATTATTATTATTATTATTATTATTATTATTATTATTATTATTATTATTATTATTTTGGTGATCGTTCTATCAACCGTACTCGTTTCTTTCAAAACTACGCGCAGCGTGGCGGGAGAGAAGAATGGATCTCTCTTCAGTCTGCAATTTAATGTCAAGACTTCCTTAAACCCCGTAATTAGGTTGTAGTAAAGAAATAATCCAAGCAACGTTTAATTTTCCGATCTCTTTTGTTGTTTATTCAGAATGGTTTACAACGCCCTCTCGAGAGCGAGGATATATTATTAATGGTGAAAACACTTTACGAAAAGTGTTTTTAAATTATTTTCTTTTTGTATTTTTATTTTTTATAAAAACGATAACTTCCGAGGAAGGGTCTTCAAAACACGATTCGACGAACGAAATCACGAACTCACTTCAACCTTCCCCGGCAGCGGCGCCAAAAACTGATTCGTGTCAATTATAGTCCAAGGAATTGCAAAGTAAATATGCAAAACCCGAGTCGTTTGTCCCGACGAAGATCGAATGGAATTTGTGTTCCCGGGACGTGATTCGTGTAGTGAATGAGAAAAAAGAGTGATTGATTTGTGTATTGATTACACTAAAATATGGAAAATTAAAATCAACAATCTACGTTATCAAATAAATGCACACAAAAAGAAATCAAATAACGCAAATCCCGGGCTAATCCCGAGATTTATAAAACTAATAGTGAAGATATAACCTAAAATGCAAAGCTAAAAACTCAAGGGACTAAAAATGTAATTTCGGAAACTTTATTTAAATCTAAAAGTTTAATAACAAAGACAAGGACTGGAACTGTAATTTCTAAAACTTGTTTAATACTCAAATCGTTTTTACAATAAAACAAGGACTAAACTTGTGAAAACTGAAACCTAGGGACTGTTTTGTAAAACATAAAATCTAAAAACGATTTTCTTACTTCTAACAACCCAGGTTCGATCCTGGGTAACTACAAATTATCTAAACTATATTTTTTTTAATGTTCTTCTTTTGCAATTCAACTAACAATTAACAAACACTAACTTTTTGAAAATAACGAATTTAAACAAGCTTGAAATAGCTGCAAAACAACTTGTAAACCCAACAGTCAAGTGTTGCACTAGAACTTTGACCAAGTTCAATTTCAACAGCCTAAATCTATCACTAGGTGTATTTTGAACATGTTTAAAAATAAAACCACAATCACAAACATAAAATGCATCAAATCACAAGCTCAGCTAGATCAGATTACAAAAACACAAGCAGATTTGATCCTTTAAGCTAATTTTGACTTTTAAATGATAAACTACCTATAATATGCAACTAATCATCTATACTACCCCTAAGTATACTAATCATGCAGAATTAACAAAAGAAAAACAACTAGATCAACAAGAACTAAGAAGATCCAAACAGCCTTTTAAGTCTACTTTAACACTACAAATAGCCAATTAAAACTTTGAAACAGCAAAACAATTATCCATCTAAGTGCAAATACATGATAACAAGCAGAATCAACCATAATATGAATCAATAAACAACAGGAACTCAGGATCACAGATCAAGCAGACTACAAAGCTATAAAGGAGCAGTATCATGAAAGAATTGCATAAATGAAATCAACTAGCTCAATCACTTTAAATTCTACTCAATCAAGAACAAATTAAAGCATTTAAACAGCAAACTACTAATCAACACAGATCCAATACAGATTAAACTAATAGAACTATTGAAAACTTTATAAAAACTAAAATAGGATTTAAGAACTTACAAGATTAGGACCCTAACTGAAATAGGGGTTCATCTCAACCAAAGCCTATCTTTAAATAGGCTAAAATACACTTCTGAAACCACAAATCACCTATGTTTACCCCATAATCTTCATTAACTACCTCTGTTGACTTTCGTTGACCATCATCATAAAACCATTAAAAAGCAGAAAATGAACTATACTTACTACAAACTAGCAACTAGCTTGAATGAGCTTGTGAGAGTAATTATAGAAAGCTGGAAATAGATTGAAACTTTAAATTGCAATGAAATTTAAATGCAAACTTGAATTTTATTAAAACCTTTAAAAGAGTACAAAGCTGAGAATTTAGAAAGCAGAAATTAAACTTTTAATCAACCAAACGATTACACTAAAATTTATCTAATAACTACACTACTCCTACTCCTACACCTAGCTAACCCCAAATCCGTGAGTGAAGAGCTCAATTTATAGCCAACCTGCCGAGTGCCATGTCACCAATCCGCGTGAATGTGTGCTTCTTTCAATCAATCTCATCCATCCAATCATCCCTTGATCAACAATCTTTCATTGCAAGCCGTAGGATCAAAATAGTGAGGTGTTCCCTCCAATCAAAAGCTTCCACGTGTCCCTGGCAGCTGTCAGGTCTTCTAGAAACGCGTGCAAGGACAATCCTACCCTTAATTGCGGTGAAAAATTGTACGGGGTGAATTAGGGTTCGGGTAACAGTAGAATTTCTGGGTTAAATGGGTGAATTGGGGGCGGGGAGTGTTTGTGTGTTTATTTATTTGACCGGTTATAATAGTTGACCGGGTTTTGATTATTGGGTCGGGTCAGGGTATAAGGCTAGTGGACTAGGCTGGTTTAGAGAGTGGGTTGGGTTAAGTTTGTTATTTAGGGCTGTGGGTATTTATTTGTTGTGGGTTGTATTTAGATGGTAATATCGGATAGAATAAGATTAAAGGTAGTAATGAATTATCAAGGACCAAAGTTGTAAAGTTTGAAACTTCAAGGACCTTTTCTGCCTTTTTCCAAATGTTGATCCAAGGGCTTGATTTGATCTTTGATGAAACTTTGAGGACTTGATTGACATAAAACTTCTCGGCATCGGCTGTAAATATCCTTTCCATATCTCGTGCTCGTTTTCCCGGTCTTTGCTTGATTTTTGTCCTTTTCTTCGATATTCGTGCCTGCATATGTAAAAACACAAAAACACAATATATTTGGCATTTTGGTCGGGTTTTTGGTCTATTTGGGTCCGGTTTTGGTCAAGAAAAAGTATGTGTTTAAGCACATACCACTAATGCAGCTAATGATGTCGCCCGACTCATCGGCTTATATTGCGGTGTTCTCGAGCTTTCTTACAAGTTGAGGGGCAGGGGAAAATGGGATATGTGACCAAATGGTCTAAGGTAATACCAGAGTGATGATGTCTTCCAGATAGAGCTTTCAGATAGTATTCCTGAGTAGTGTCCCCAAAATAATACTTTCAAAATAGCGTGTCTCAAAATGGTGTGTCCCAACTAGTGTATCCCAAAACAATTCTCATAGTAGTATGCCAATAGTGTATCCAAAACAACCCCTATAATATTATACCAATGCGTCACGTCTTCAAGATAGTGTAACTAGAGTTGACCGTCCCAAAATAGTATTCGAAGTGGTATGCCAGAATAGTGTTGTCAAAGTAGCGTTCCTAGAATAACGTATCAAAAATAGTCTTTCCCAGAATATTGCCTTCCAAAATTTCGTATCAATTTATGTATACGTTTCTTAAAATACTTATCGCAGTTCATTGTTTCATAAAAGGTATTAAGGTAGACTACTAGTATCCTAGGAGGATAAGTGAAAGGTTAGGTATCTTTTCCAAAAGTAGGGGCTCGGTTTGCTACACCAGTTTCTAGAGCTTCTGTTGAGTTATAAATCGACCTATTGTCAGTTTCCTAGGTTTTCCCAAAGATTACTTCGTTGTTTACTTCCATCAAGAGGTTCATCCTACAAGTGATGTGGAAGAGTCTTTCTTAGTCGACTAGTGATCTAACTCGGTTCATTAATTGAGTGTAAGGATTGAGGTAGTGATGACTGTAACATAACCAGAGACAAAACAAGGCTGAAGAAACAAAATCAACTCCACAACGATATCCAGAAATCAAGAACTCACGCAATCCAAATTCGACTAAAGCCAAAACCAAGTAATAAACTTAAAATGTGCTTGTTATGATATCGGACGAGTTAAAATAAACGGATCGAATTCAAAATGGCGACCAATCGGGTCTCACCTGACCCGGTGCGAACGTAATCAGACGGCGATGAACAATTATTCCATATAAGCGGAGAGATATAGCAGTGCCAGAAGTATTTCAGTTCATGAGGTGTTGTGATGCCACTGTGTCGCGTGTGTAAACTTTCGTAATGTTCGGTGCTCGTGCACATATGCAAAACCTTATCATTCCCAAAATAGAAAGTCAACCCGAAACATAATCCTGTTATAACTACTCTTAGTATCGCAAAATTCATTTCTGAGACATAGGTGATCAGGCCATGTCCCCACTATCCTTGGTTAATTATAGGTGATCGGTCTACTCTCAACCAAGAATCAATGAATTTCGGGATACTCAGTTTAGTTATACTAGTACTATGTTCCTTACCTTAGAATCGCTTTAAAAAAACCACAACAGGTGTTCAAACTCGGAATCAAATAATGTGGTTACGCAAAGAAATAGTGTAACTCCGTGACTGGTTTGGTGCATCGATGAAAATATTTACAGTGATGAGGTGAAATACAAACCATTAAATAGCGAGACATACATCTCATCAAGTATGACGTTTAACATTTCAACAAATATGCTATGCAACAAAATTTCAAGCGAGGCATCGGCTTGGCAGGCAGGCACGTGTCGGTCATAGGATTTAAGTTTTGGTAAAAATGGTTATAGTCTGGGTTTTTGAAAATACCAGTTCTCTATAACCTGGCTCTGATACCATCTGTAACACCCCGAAATCGGATCAGCGGAAGCATACAAGTTGTGGGGTGTTATTCGATAGTTTTCACAATCACAAGGTATAAAGAACGGTTTTGTTCAAACCGTTTTGGAAGAAATTTCATAATAATAAATATTTAAATTACATCATGTAAAAATAGTGCGGAAGATATAGATTTAAAAAGGATTTTAACCGGTCCCAAACAAGTGTAGAATCTTCTATGACCATGCCATGCCCTTCACCAAGCTCCTCCAAAAGTAAGATATGGAAAGGAAAAGATCTAACACCTGAGAATAACATGCTAAAAGTCAACACAAAGGTTGAGTGAATTCATAGGTTTATAATTAAAACAGTTGATCACAATATTTCAAGTTTCCAAGAAAGTGGGCTATGTTGTTATACGCCCGTAAGTTATTACCACTGCACTAACCTCATGACACACAAAGCGTTAACCGGCACCAGTAACTCTGGCGTAAGTCGACAGTAACCGCGGAATTTCATAATCATAATAGTTGCCCCCAAAGCCATGTATCTTGCCAAATACCTAGTTAACTCAATTATAGCACACCCATGTCGCCTACCCGGTCAACAGGAGTGGGATGGTCAAATCCTATAGGCCTATATACTATTAATCGCGCTCACCCGTGTTGCCTACCCGGTCAATAGGTGATTAATGGTTCATGATCGAGGGACTTGCTGTTGGCAAGGAAGGTACTTAGTGCTTATAAGGTGGTTCGCAAAGTGGCTACTGCTTCACTCACAGTACCAGAAAAGTATAAATGTTGTTTCAGCTCAAATACAGTTTCAGATAGTAGAAAACATAGTTTTCACTTCAATATAGTTTCCAAACAATTGTGATCATAATCAAAACGGTAGCATGTATCTCACCCCAAGTAACTTATAAAGCAGTTAAAGCAAGTAAAAGTGGGGCTATGAACTCACCTTAGCAACAGAAATGCAAGATCACAACTGACACGACTGGCATCGAGAAGCAAAACATAACGACCTCAAAACATACGGCACGACGGTACACGGGGGTACAAGCACGGCGGTACACAACGGTCTAGGATCGGCACAACCTAATACGTATACGATATCTCAAAATACGTCGCGCAAGATAATAAAGTCTATAAAAGACAATGTGTCGCAGTTTTCGTGGATTACTCAGTTTTCAAAACTCATCAAAAGTTTAGTTTCAACGTTTCGTGTGGTGTGGTAAGAAGACATAGACTCGACAGACAACTCACGCCAAGGAGAAGAGACATTGACATAGTCGAGAGAATGCTGACGAGAACTCAAACCAAGGAAGACAACTCTAAGAGTTAATGACAAACAAATACCTCAAATAAATATATTAGTTTGCACGTTTCGGTATTTACCTCAATATCCCAAATAACTTGTATAAAACATAGATGTTTTATAATAAAAATAAGTTTAATTAATAAAAATTAGTTTTTCTCAAGTCTTTGAGACTAACCAAAACTGAAATTACAATATTTCACAAGTTTATGTCTCGTTATTTTTCTTGTAAATATTAGTTTTGGTTTTATTGAAGATTTTGTGTCCGTTTCGTGTTTAATATATTAAATTCTATTCGAGTTTAATATATTACACCGTCACAAGTCTCAAAATGTTCAATAAGTCCGTTATCTAATATCATAAGTCCGATAACGACTCACAATTTTCCAAACGTTCAAGTATAATAATCAAAATCTGATATGAATTCAAAACCAATTCACAATTTCCCAATATAATCCGAAACGTACCAATATGCCTACGAGAGTTAAAACGTTAGTCCGATAAATATTGCATGAACACATTTAACCATCTAACCATAAGCCTTAAACACTTTAAGATTTCAATATCAGACACAATTATATTGGGCTATTGAGCCCATGACCAATTAAACACACCCAACCTTGGGCTTTGGCCCGTTTTACTAGATACAATGTAACCATAGTTTGTTTGTGGGCTTTACAACCCATAAAACTTTTTGACAACCTTCCCAGGTTTTATTTGAAAACACCACGCAAACCACTTGGTTCGTGTTTGAACCGAGTCGACATCAAACAAATACAAGAGTAGCACAACTTCTAACGCCACATTAATAATCCTTGGTGTTACTAGATACGCAAGACCCGACACCCTAGTGGCGCCTTAACCCAAACCGCACCAACAAGCTCACACCCTTGTATGATTGCGACCCAAACCGAGACAAACCAACATCAAAACTCAACAATAACAACAATGCTAGTTATATTGCCGAGACCAACCCTAAACGAAACTAACTGCCAAAACCAAACGGACCCTTATGGGTTTTATCTCACGACCAGTGACCAAACCGGATCACAACCAACTAAATGGGTCTCGACCCGACCCGTTAACAACCCAACGAACCAAACAAAATGATTTCTTACCACACGATTAGTTTCCAAAACAAGTTTAATCAATCTTTATATCCATTTTTAACCACAAAAATAAATAATAACGATTTGTGTCTGTTTTGAATCCACGAAAACCATAACAAAGATAAATAAAATCGGTTAATAAACTAAAGAACACGAGTGGTTTTACCATACCACTAGGCGAACGAGAGGGGAGATGAGAGGGAAAGAGGCGGCTATGGTGGCTGTTGTGACAGCCATAGCGTGGTGACGGCTGTGGTGTTACTCGAACCAAACAAACCAAAACCACCTTCGATCTATACGCGTTACAGCAACAAACTTGGGTCGCCAGAATTTTCGCCGGAAAAACTGTGGGTTACCGAAAAAAGAATAGATGGGAGTGGGTTTCTTGGCGCGTGAAGCACCTAGGAGTGAAGAGGAGGTTGAGAGGGTTAAGGTGGTAGTGGCGGTGAGAGGTGGTGAACGGTGGTGACGGCTCAGATGGCCGGATTAGGTCGCCGGAAATGAGAGGGAGGAGAGAGAGGAGTGATGTCGGCTGCTTATTTGTAAAATGAAGTGAAATACCCTAATGAGGGTATAATGTTTGTTTATATAGGTGGGTCTAGGTTTAGAAAAACTCTAGGGACCAATATGTCATTAACAAAAGTCTAGGGAAAGAGAAATAAAGTTTACTGCAGGGACCATAGTTGTCATTTTTGCTATCTTTCTTGAGATGGGGCTCGGGGCTCGTTTAAGATAGCAAACGATCGATTTAAGACACGAGAATATCTCCACTGCGCTCGGAATAATTTTTCCAATAAAAACGACTATTCATACGTCTTGTTTCTCACGAATAATAAAATGATCAAAACAAATCGTCGGTTGTGCCAGTACGCGTTGTGTATGAATTTCACGTTTCGCGAGATAAATTTCACGTTTTCAAACCAAATGAGTTCAGAAAAGATCCGTTTATGAGAAACAAGAAAAGTCTCGTATAAAAAATATATTCGGAAAATTACGGGTGGTTACAGCACATGCATCATATTTGGAAATCCGTCCCGGATTTCAGTTTAACTTATTAGTTTTGGTTTCGAAGGGGTTTACAAACTAAGGAAAAATCAAAATGATTGTTTTGGCTTGTAAAACAAGTTTAAGAAATTTGTCGGTTGTTACAGTCTTCATCATCGGGCATTCCTGGACATACCACAGAAAACAACGAGACACAAGAAATGGAGAAGGGAATCCTCCTCATGTCACTTATTAAGAAAATAGAAAGAGGATAGATGGATAAGCATGTGGTGCCTCCCACGAAGCGCTTGTTTTTGTTAACCGAGTCACATGAGCTTGACTCGACCCCGAATTTATTTGTCCTTGGGGGAGCATGTGGCAGAAATAATCTCAATCGGACTTTCGTTCAAGATGTTTGGATAAACATTGAAGCACACGAAAGTTCCACTCCGATGAGATACCCACGGCTTTAGAAGATAGAAGCGGTGATGCCGGGGTCAAAAACTTTGTCTTCGTTTCCAGCTAGAAACGATAGTAAAGTTTCAAGCAGCGATAACTCCGGACAGAATGGGAGTGTTTGAATAGAAAGAAGCAGAGAGGAATCATTTTTCTTCAGAATTAAAAGTTCCTTAGATGAGGCAGGAAACTTTAAATTTGTATCAAGAATCAATTTCATCAAAGGATGAATTTCACCATCAATGAGTAAGCATGGCTTAAATATTTTGTCCTCACAAGAAAACTCAGCAGGGTACTCGATGGAGGACTCAATAAAGAAATCATCCTCGGGAGAATGAGGAGCTAAGTCATGAGATACTATTGAAGCATCCTCAATTATGATTTCAATTTTAGGGCCTTTTTCAATAGGTTTGCCATATAAAAGATTTCTCCATTCGGTTTGATCAGCCCTAAAATCGAAGAGATCATCATCATCTTGTAAATCATTAAGCTCGGTGTAAGAATCAGATGATGGAGCATGGTATAAAAGATTTTCAACTTCTTTTAAATCAGCCTGAAAGTCAAAGAGATCATCATCATCTGATGGAAGTGGATCGTCGTGAGCGAGTTCATCGGCGAACTCCCCGGGATAAGAATTATATTTAGACGGATCACGATTGAGCAAAAATTCCAATTCTCTTAAGTCAGATTCAAAATCAAAGTTATCGTCCTCATCCCCCGGTGGGATTGGATCGATGTGAGCGAGTTCATCGGCGAACTCCTCAAGAAGAGAATCAATACTAGAAGTGGTACTGCCACTACTTTGCTCTTCTGATTTTGAATCAACAATTTGAACGGATTTAGGCGTCTTTTCTTTAACATCTTCCGGGGGAAGGGAAAATAATGGTTCATCAAATTTCATTTCTATTAATGAGACATCTTCCCCGGGATCAATATCGGTCTCAACAATTTCCGGCGAAATTGGAGCATCATCAGACAACACCTCGAGCTCTTCCCTTGGGATATCACTTCCCTCAATCGGAGGAGAAGGATGGGAAGAGTCGGAAAGGACAGAATCAACAATCTCTACACGATAAACCGGCTCCGGAGGTGGGACAAGAGGTGTGCTCTTAGAGCTAGCAATTTCCACCTCTTCCGTTGTAATCTCCGAATCCGATTCATCATTATCAAGAATACTCTTAACATCCGCGGAACAACTTTCAAACCATTTGGTTGAACCGGGTGCAATTTTCATAGCTTTGAGTTCAGCACGTTTTTCAGACATACTCTTAACCGCAAATCTTGAGAGAATCGAATCACTTCTTTTGGAAGCAATTACTGGATCAGATTTTTGATTAACCACAGCAACATTGCTTTTGGTGGTTAGCGGTTTAGAGTTCTAATTGATTTGAAACGTGACTTTTTCATTATCAACCCGCAGAGTTATTTCTTTTCCATACACATCAATCAAAGCCCGCCCGGTCCCAAAAATGATCTTTCGAGAATAAGAGGAACCCGGGGGTCAGCATCAAAATCAACTACCACGAAATCGGCAGGGAAATGGAACTTCCCCACCTTGACAAAGACATCCTCGGCTACACCTTCAGGACGGGTTATGGAACGGTCCGCAAGCTCGAGGGTCATGCAAGTGGGGGTAAGTTTGGGCAGAGAAAGCTTTTGCCATACTGACAACGGCATTAGGTTGATGCTTGCACCGAGATCGGCCAAGGCGGAGCATTCAACCATTCCCGGAAATTCACATGGAATAAGGAATTTTCCGGGATCTCCAAGCTTTTCCGGAAGCTTTTTAAGAATTACCGCTGAGCAGTTTTCATTCAGATGAGTTTTTGCTAATTCAATTAATTTTTCCTTGTTATTCAATAAACTCTTGATGGTGGAAACAAACTTAGGCATCAGAAGTAAAGCATCCGCGAAGCTTATATCGAAATGCAATTCTTGAAAGATTTGGAAGAATTTTTCCATTTGATTTGAAGCTTTATCGCGGAGCTTTTGATCATTCAATCTCGAAGGATACGGAAGGTTTGTTTTGACGAGAATTTCTTTTGGTTCAACATTCTTCGGTTCAGATGGATGGACGACCGGAGGTTGGACGTCTTTGGTTCCTTCATTGTTAGTAGGAGGTTCCATGTCCTTGGTCGCCTCGGGTTCACGGTCGACTACCTTGGGAGGTAGAGAAGAAGCGGTAGCCGGAGCCGTGGGTCCATCATATGAAACACCGCTACGAGTCGTGATCGCTTTAGCATCGCCCCTCGGGTTAGCGATCGTGTTGCTTAGGAGAGAAGTAGTACCCGAACCCAAGGGTCGATCATTTAAACGTTTGTTCAATTCGGTTATTTGATTAATCATCATTCTATTCATTTCCTCTTGATTTTTCATAAATTGCTTGATAAGCTCATCTGAGGACGGTTGGTTTTGAATCAAAGCTTGATTTTGATTATTCAAATTTTGTCCTCGGTTGTTTTGAAAATTTCCATGATTATAATTCCCTTGATTCGGGCCTTTTTGAAAATTTCCCTGATTTTGAAAGCTTTGCCCTTGATTAGCCCGATTTTGATTTTGATTGTATGGAACAATGTGGTTCGGCACGTTCTGATTTTGATTTTGATTTTGTGTAAAACCGGGTGGTCCGAGAAAATTGTTAGAACGGTAGCTGAGGAGATTACGGTCTCCCTGAGGCTGGTAACCGTTACCACCTTGATTGAAATTTCCAGAAGCAGCATACACATTCTCTTGAGTATAGCCACCGGAGGCTGGGCACTCAAAATATTGGTGAGGACCACCACATATTTCACAACTCTGATTGAAAACATTAACTTGATGAGAAGAGGATTGTGCTTTGGTTAATGATTCAACTTGTTTAGCAAGAAAGGCAATAGTCTCATTTGTTTTGGTATTAGTATCAAGAACACGAGCTAAAACTTCATCACTAATTTTGTTAGCACTCGAAATAGGAATTTTGTTTCGTGAACTCCTCACGTTTGATTTATTCTCAATAATCATGAAAGCATCCTGACTATTTCTCGTTAACAAGTTTCCACCTGCAGCAGAATTTAGGGAGTCTTGATCGGCCAGACTCAACCCATTGTAAAACGTGTCAATTTGGTGCAAGTCAGAGAAGCCATGATTAGGACACTTTTCTAATAACTCCTTAAATCTATCCCAAGCTTCGCTGAACGATTCATCGAAAGCTTGTTGAAATCGAAAGATTTGAGTTCGGAGACTAGAAGTTTTGGAAGGAGGGTAGAAATGATTGATGAACTTTGTAGCTAGATCTCCCCAAGTTAAGATGGAATTAGGGGGTTCTTTCTCTAGCCAAGTTCGAGCCGCTCCTTTTAAAGAAAAGGGAAACAATTTCATTTTGATGACATCGTAATCAACTTGGTTAATCTTTATTGTTTCAGCAATGTCGGTGAAATTTCGGATATGAACATAAGGGTCTTCATGATCAAGTCCGTGAAATGAGATACCCCTGATAAGATTGAGTAACCCGTGATTGATTTCAAAGTGATTTGCTTGAATATTGGGTATCACGATGGCTCGTCTAACACCATTGAAAGGTGTTTGTAGACGTTCCTCCATTGGACGGAGATCGGGAGCCGGATTGGCACCCACCGGAGGGTGTTGATCGTGTTGGTCCATTTCCTCAACGGTTGAGAATTGAACACGGTTGTTTTGACGGATAATCCTCTCGGGATTCGAAAGTGGTGAAAAAAGAGGGTGAGAAGAAGAAGAACGGGTGTGCATACACCAAAAGAAATAAAATCAAAAACAAAAATTGAAACTGAAAATATTTTTGAATTTTTATTTTTTTATTTTTTTATTTTTTATTTTTGGTACCGATCCCTCAATCAATATTCGTTTCTTTTACGACTACGCGCAGAGTGGCGGAGAAGCAAAGGTCTGCCGAAGCTAATTAAAAACCCGCCTCTTTCGGTCTGCAATTTAATGTCAAGACCATCCTTAAACCACTTGTATAGGTTGTAATCGAAAAAATAATCCGAAAATCAAATGATTTCACGATTGTTTTGTTGTTATTTCGGAATGGTTTACAACACTTTTGAAGAAAAGTGAGGATTTATTTTATTTTTGTATTTTTGAAAACACTTTAGGAAAAGTGTTTTATTTTATTATTTTTTTATTTTTATTTTTATTTTTATAAAAACGATAACTTCCGAGGAAGGGTCTTCAAAACACGTATCGAAAAACAAAATCACAAATTAGCGTCAACCTTCCCCGGCAGCAGCGCCAAAAATTGATTTATCAATTATAGTATATATTTCTCCAAAGGAAACACACAGGAAATATGTGTAACCCGAGTCGTAGTCCCGATGAAGATTGAATGGAATTTAGTGATTCGGGATTTGTGATTCGTGAAGTGAATGTGAATAAGAGTGATTGATTTTGGATTACACTACTAATATTAAAATAACAATCAAGATTAACAATTAAACTAAGCTAATAGAACAATTAAACTAAACATTTAAACGAAAATTGAATTTTAAAAACGAACGCGACGAAATTTAAAAACGTAACTAAAAATGATTTTCTAAAATATAAGCCCTAAAAATGCAAATTAATTTTTCATATATTAAAAATGATAAAAGAAAATTTTTGGAAAAAGAAAAATATTTTTTTGACTTTTTAATAATTTTTTATGAATTAAAAACCAAATTAAACTAATTAAATGATTTAAAAATATTAAAACAACTAGGAAAAATCTGGAAAATTCTGAGTAAATTTGAAATTAAATGGTCTATCAAAGAAAAATAAAATCAGAACTTAATTCAGTTTAAATAAGCTGAACAGCCCAAAAAGCAGTTTGACAATAAGCTAGAAATAAGCAAAAGTTGACCAAAATTTCTCAAAAGCTCAAGAATGATGCATTGGGCTGTATTAAGCTTAAATCAACTCAGAAAGGAAAAATTAGCTAGAAGAATAAGCTCTAGAACTGCTGCACAGCTTATATCCAAAACAGGTTCTCAACAGCTTTCTACCCTACTTTGCAGATGGCAAATAAGCTATCAGATAAGTTCTAAAGGTCAATCCCTGATCATGAACTCAAAGCCTATATGAAAATCTATTAGTGGCCAAAAAATGCCTAAAATCTAAGCTTATTTGATACCCTAATCAAGCCTGAGATCAGCAGTCACAATCCTGGGTTTGCACTAAACAATCTGTAACAGCAGATATGGAAAAGTGGCGCAAACTGTGTGCAATTCTTGACCAATACTGACCAACTCTTGGACACTGATTTAAACTAATATAAGGAACTCAGAAGTGCAAAAATTAGATTCTAAATAAGCTCATGCTGAGCTTACTGAAGACAGTTTGGGACTTATAAAGGGCTCTAGTGGACTAAATGACTTAAATCAAGTTAAACCTCAACAAACCACCTTAGTCACAGCTAAATTTCCATGAATTGATCTAAACTGAACCCAAATCAGATACAATTGAACAGTATAACAGCCCTATAGTACAATAAGCCAAACACCCTTTATCTTAGCTGAATTTGCAATATTCCTATACCTAGCTGATTAAAGCTACAAACTAATCTACTCAAATACTATTTAGACTGATAATAAGCTAGAAAATCAGAAACAGTATTTAAATAAGTTGTAACACCCCATCCCGACAAGGGTAAAGATGTCACGCAAATGGTTTCATATCAGATCTAACAAAGCATACATTCAAAAGTAATACAAGATTCTCAAAGGTTACAAATGAAATACTGAAATTACAAGTTTACAAAAGCGAAACCAATTTCTAACAATAGAATAACTTCTAATCATCTCTAGGCCAAAACTATCAAGTCTTCTACGTCCAAAGTCTCTTCACTCATACCCATCTTCCAACTAAAACCTGCCGCACACGAAAAGAAAACGTGCGGCTGAGCTTACAAAGCTCAGTGAACAGATACATAATACAAGCAAAGATAACGAAACAGACTGTAGTGAAGTACTGGCAATATCATAAGGTATAATCAAAGCAAAAGAGTAATAAAGGAAATATAGGATAGTCATCTACCACGAGCCCAGAAACTCAAAGTCATAATCTCAACATCATAATCTCAAAATCATAATCTCACAATCAGAGGGGATACCTCTCAGGCAACCAGATAATATGAGGGGTGTCCTCATGTATCAAAAGGGTGGAGTAGCTAGCTCCCAGAAATGTGAAAGGCATGTATTGCACACAGTACCAGTCACATCAAAGTCATAAACTCAAAGTCATAGTTAAATCCACTAAACATACAAATCTAGGATTGCAATCCATACGCCCCCAAACTCAAAGTCATCTCAAAATCATAATCTCAAAGTCATAATGGCCATATCATAATATAAGAGGGACGGTGTGAGAAATCACTCACCCACACATGAGTCATGCCAGTGGTGCATCACAGACATGGCCAGGTTACCTTCCTGGCTAGGTAACATAAAATGGCTCGGGTATCAAACTAAGAGTCAGGTCTCAATGTCATATCAAAGTGCATCTCAGGGTCATAATCAGAAGGTATATCTCAAAGTCATATCAAAAGGTTCATGTCAAAAGGATCATGGCAAAGGTTTAAATCATAGCTCAACATCAATGCATAGGTGAAAAGACACCCTTACTAAAAGGGTAGAGTATCCGTACCTTATGACGAAAGCACAAACAGAAACAAAGCACAGAAATAAGGGAATAGCTCAAAGTCTCTCCTTCTTCACACCTAGAGGAGTAGAAGGAATTACAAATCATTCTTAATTAACTTCCTTTCCATTTTAGGTAACTTTCTATTTTTAGCATGTTTCCATATTTAGTAAGTTACCACATTTAGCAAGATTCAAGTGATATAATTCAAGTCAAGTCTTTAATTAGCTTAGTATGGAAGTAACATTCATTTTAACAAGTTACACAAGTTCAGGGTTAATTATGACAAGTTTCTCATAGTTCAGGGTTATAAACGTAACTTTTACCAAAGTTCAAGGTTTAAGATAGAAATCTCATAATTTACCATTCAAATACTTTATTTTCCAGAATTTCCCTCTTAGTCTTCACGTTTCGAATATTTACAAGTTACACCCTTTTAATTACTTAATTTACAAATTACACCTTATACTTATAAATTACAATTTAAACCTTATTAATATTACATTTGCACATCAAGCCCTTCATTACTCATATTTACAGAAAAATACCCTTTAAATTAATTATGGCATGACAAGCCCTTCAAGTTTCATAATTTACACATTACATCCCTCTAGTTAACTAATTTACATTTTAAACCTTATAATTATATAATTTACACTTCAACACTTATCATGTTTACGTTCCTCATTAAGCCCTTTTTATTTCATTAATTTACAGAAAATATTCTTTAATATAATTATGCTACAAACAGCCCCTTAACTTTCGGTAAGTTACAAAACTAGTCCTTGTATTTTCAAAAGTTCCATTCGAATTCATAATTTCACCATAATTACATAATAAGCCCATAAATACTCAAATTTACACATTTCACCCTTTATATTATTATTTACTTCGTGACCCTTCCATTTTCCAGAAATTACACATTTAGTCCCTCATTTAAATTATTTTCCAAATCGATTTAACAAATATATATATTTATCAAATAAACCCTTTATATGCAAAATTAACACATGAGACCCTCCTTTTATATTTTATTCGAATTATAGCAGGTCTAAAATGATTTACAAATTTATCCCTTAAGTTTTAAAAATTTCAAAACACACCCTTAACTAATTATTTTCAAATCGGTAACCATAAAACTTTACCAAAATCAAATCCTAGTAATCCCAATCATTAAGCAATCATTGTATCATCATTATATCACTTTTATTTCCAGATTTCATCACACAAGAACCCTAGATCGATTGGTTTCATATTTGTTCCACGATTTCACCTTTTATTTCTAAAATCCGATATAGCAATAACTCCAAAACTCACGAATTCGACTCCAACAAATCAAGACACCATTTTTCTCATGTTATATGAAGCCTATAGAACTCAGGAAAAATAAGTACACACCTCAGAAAAATCGCATACATGATTTATAGATTTATTTTGATTTTAGGGTTTATAAACCCATTATTTTTCGTTCGATCATAAAACAATGCATGGGTTGATTCCATTATTTTTCCCATGTTATATATGATTAAGAGAGG
This sequence comes from Artemisia tridentata subsp. tridentata, assembly GCA_021014915.2. NCBI lineage: Eukaryota > Viridiplantae > Streptophyta > Magnoliopsida > Asterales > Asteraceae > Artemisia > Artemisia tridentata. The sequence continues at coordinate 20,797,233 of CP139505.1, forward strand.
GTTAGAAAAATACCATAAAAATTGTAGATCAAAGGATTACACGCTATGGATTTATTGTTGCTCGGTTAGGGTTTTTCGACCCAATAAATTCACCACGACCAAACGATCAACTCCAGGACTATGTAGCTATTTTTCCCACCTTCTTGGCACTATGAGGAACTCCATAAAAATGCCTCTTTGCTTCAGAAAATTGGATGTGGTGTGGGTGATTTTTAAGAGTGGCGGCTAGGTGTTTTTGTTAGGGTTTAATGGAAAAATAATTCATGGAGTGATATACATGTGTTATGACCGAGTATTGGGGGAGGGTTAGGGTGAAAATACCGGCCCTCATTATGGCCCAAATAAATCTACCAAATTTACTTTATTTTCCTTAATTTAAAATGTATTTAAAAGGTATTTAAATAATAATTATTATGTATTTAAATTTTCGGTATACACAAGGGTATTTTGGTCATTTCACAACTTGTATAAATATTAATCGAAGTGGTCAAAATTATTTTGTATCATATCTTGTTCGTTTCCAGAAGTTTGGGATTGATTTGATACTTTATAAGCCTTTAAATAAATCTTTAAACTTGTAGGGGCAATTTGGTCATATTACATGCTTTTCAAGTTTTAGGTGTTACATAAGTACTAAAAATAAGCTGCAACAAATAAGCTTTTAATAAGCTGAAAATAGAAGATCACACTTACAGGCTGTCCTGCTAAAACTGATTGAACAAAACTGACAGAACTTATCCCAGGCTTACCAATAAGCCACAAAATAACCCCTGATTAACTCAGCTTATTCCAACAGCTTATTTTCCAGCTCCAGTTGACTTTTTCTTATGACTGTTTGACTTTTTGGTATTTGTAGGACAAAGACAATAGTGAACTTAATAAAAGCTTATAATAAACTACAGAGCTTATATAAGCTTACAAACTAAGAAAACAGCTTATTTGTAAGCTGGATTATTTATTTTTTTTATTTATTGTTTGTATTTTCTCAATATTTTTGGATATTTTGAAATAATTTGAACAAATGATAAACAATGTTGAAATAAGCTAGAGAGATTTGTAATAAGCTACTGAGATCATTAATAAGCTAAAATCAGATTTAGAACTATTAAGAGAACAAGAATAAAAGAGAACAAAATTAAATTTTCATTAAACAATTTCAAAAGTTACAAAAGAAATTCAAAAACTACAACTCAAAGATAAATTTGACAGCATAACAATACTAAAAAATTACATAAAACAGAAAATCACACTAAAAAAACTCGCCACTAACACTGAGATCAACCCTCTATTTATAGGAGACTTGGGAAGCTTCTAGCCTTCTGCCATGCTGGCAATCCGCGTCAATATGTGCTTCTTTGAGTCCCTCAATCACCCTTAGATTACCTTGAGCTCCAATCCATCAATCCTTAGCCGTTAGATCAAATTGGTGAGGTGTTTGGTCCAATGAAATGCCGCCACGTAGCCAAGCGTGCGTCTGACACTCTGACAAGCTTCTAGAACCCCAATGATTAGACAATCTTGCCCTTAATTGCTGTGAAAAGTGTACGGTAAAATTAGGGTTCATAGATAATTTCTGGGTTGGGGGTAAATATTTGGGCGCGCGTGTGAGAGGTGAAGGGTTAATTTTTTTATTTGTTTGACTGAGTGTGTATAAGGAAAGGATGGGTTGACCGGGGTGTGGGTAATGGGTCGGGTTGGTTTTGTGGACTGGGCTGGTTATATTTTAAGTGGGAGTGGGCTGGGTTAATTACTAAGGTGGGTTGGGTAGAGTGGAATGGGTGTGGGTTTGTTTAATCCGGATGTAGTATAGTAGATTTAAGGTTTAAGGTTTTTCTTAAATTCAAGGGACCATTTATGTAAATTCTGAAAATCTAGGGACTGATTTTGCTAATTTTCCAAAAGATGATCTAAGGGTGATTTTTGACTTTTTGGCTAAACATGTCTTGCCCGGCATCGGTTTTGAGTCCATTCCATATCTCGTGCTCGTTTTCCTGGATTTTCCGTGTCTTTTTGTCCAAATTTGCAATATCCATCCCTGCATAATCAAAAACACAAAAACACAATATCTTTTGGCAATTTGGTTAGTTTTTGGTCTTTTTAGGTCCGGTTTTGGTCAAGAAAAAGGTATGTGAATAAGCACATACCAGCACTAACATGTTTAAATCCTATCATGCAAGGAAATTGTAAATTATAAGCACAATCTACATGGATCTTTCTACCATAATCACAGAAACTAGGATATCCTTCAAATTCATCATAATTCTTAGTGTTGATCATATTGATTCTAGGTACATCCATAATTTCTCCTTCTTCAATTTCGGGTTTAAAATTCTCCATAAATTGATCATTGATTCCTATTGGTAAATTAAGATCATTTAATTCAATGTAGTCTCCACTATAGGTCTCAAGTGATTCATTATTTACCAAGGTTTCTCACATAAGCCTAGCTTCTAGATCGAGGTCCATACGTTCTCTTAATCCTAGCACATAGACGCCTCTAATTATGCTCTTAACAGGATTTTGGCACTTATAGACTAGTTTATTGTTCCCTACCTTTAATGAGATTTTTCTTTTAAACACATTAATCTTAGCATGGGCGGTAGACAAGAAAGGTCTTCCAAGGATTAAAGGAATCTTAACATCCTCGGGCATATCTAATATAACAAAGTCTACGGGGAAAACAAACTTCTCAATCTTAACTAGCACATTTTCAGCAACCCCTTCAGGTCGTTTTACCGTTTTATCAGCCAATTCAATAAGCAGCTTAGTTGGTGCTAATTTTCCTAGTCCTAGGGTAGTGAATGTCTTAAGGGGCATAACACTAACGCTAGCTCCTAAGTCAACTAATGCATTATTGAAAGATATGTCATTAATTGAACAAGGTAAAGTAAAACTTCCTGGGTCCTTTTCTTTATGAGGCAAGGCACGTAAGTCGGTTGCAGAGCTCTCTTCTTTCATTGTAGCCTTGATCCCATCTTCAATCTTTGCCTTCTCTTTGAGTAACCTCCTTAAACTGATTGAAGAATTAAAGAAAAATTCGGGCTTTGCAGCATCATTACCATTCATCAATCTTCTAGGAATAGGTATGTTAGGCGTGACTTCTTCAGTAGTGCATATGGCCTTGACATGATCTCTTGGGTTAGTTTCAGTTGAGCTAGGTAAACTTCCGTATCCCCTTCCTTGAAGAACCTTGCTCATTTGTCCGATTTGTTGTTCCAATGCTTTGATCGAAGATCCTTGATTTCTTGTTATAGTATCCGTTGAGGCTCGGATTTCTTTGATCATAGCGGTGTTCTCTTCATGTCTTTTAGCAGCATCAGCCATAATTTGCTTTAGAGTGTCATCCAAAGTCTGCCTCCTTTCTTGATAAGTGGGATTATAGTTGTTCTTTTGATAGTATCCCCGAGCAGCTTCCCTAAATCTTCCTGAAGGTTGGAATGGTTGTCCAAATTGTGTGTAATATGCTTCTTCAAAAGTCTCACTTTCATTCATTTTAGGGCAATCTTTAGTGTAGTGAGGTCCTTCGCATTTTTCACATCCAACTTGGGCAGCTTAAACTTTCTCATCACGCTTCTTCATTTCTCTACTAATTTTATCCAATTGAGTTTTGATGAACTCAAATAAGTACTTTTTATTATCATCATTTATCCTATCTATTTGACTTGTTTTATTATATTATATATGAGAATTGATACGTTAATGTTTACTTTTGTAATTCTCAGGTAAAAACAAGTATTATGTGAAACTTGGCGATTTTAGACTAATTATGGAGCAAAACAAGCAAGATGTTAAGAGTCTACTGAAATGTACAAGATCAAGATCATTCTGCTCCAGATACGCCGCAACATACTTCTTACATGCGGCGTATCACTATCAAGATTTCACAAGTTACAATCCAAGACAGGAAGAACATGCGCCGCATAGAGAAATGGAGTTACGCCGCATCTTAAGGCGGTGTACGAATATTCCTGAATATATTAATCTTGGACCCCACGCGAAGTTAAGTCAATGCGCCGCATCTGCTTATCCTATGCGCCGCATCTAACCCTCAGACAGAAACTATAAATACCCCAAAGTCAGACGAATTTTGTGTAAAGTGAAAGATCCCATACGTGAAAGTACCAAACCACAGCCGAATTCAGACGTATTAGCAGCACAAGATACACCCTGAACGAAGATACAAGAGCTGTAAGAAGGTCATGCATGTATTCAATTCATTAAGTAGTTTTATTTTATTGTATTAGTACACTTTAATTCATCAGGATTGATGGGCTTGTGTCATGTGACTGCGAAAAATCATGCACTCCCCTTAATATTGCTTTCCCAATAATTAAAGTTTATATGTTGATGTCTTTGGTGACTTTTATTAGTGCATTGATAACCTCTGTGTCTAGCTGAGTCTTGCTTGGGTCGCCATGCCCCTTCCTCGCCTATTTATTTTAGCGTCTCTTAAATAAATAGGATAGACATAAGTGATCATTAAGGGTTTACTCGCCGATAAGATTAGAGCCAACGAGAAAGGGTTAATTATATACACTTCATATAAAACTAGCAATAAAACAAGTGACAAGCTATTTAATTATCAGGACAGGTCTTCTTATTGTCTTTAGTATCTATCTGTGTACGTGTGTGCTAATCGCTGATTCGTGCTCATTAGTTTAGTTTACTATTTAATTACAACCAAACCGTGCCAGTCTCTCAGGCTGAACCCCCTTGCGTTAGATTAGGTTGTATAGCTAACTTAGGATATTAAAATACTGATTAGAATAACTAGATAATACGTTCCACTCTTAGTGATCGACACTCTACTTACCATTATATTCATACTGACCGGGTACACTGCTCGTTAAGTGTGTGTGTTATTGATAAGTCGGCTAAATATAAATTTAAAACTTGAGTAGGCATTAATACTGCTAAACCGCAACGACATACACGCGCATCAAGTTTTTGGGCGCCGTTGCCGGGGAGTGAATTGTTATTATCTGTTAATTTGATTAAGTATTTTAATTAGGTTTTTCTTTTTAGATTCTAACCACTAACCCTGTTATATATTAGATAGATTGCATTCATTGTATAATTTGCATATTTACTGTTTTGTGTGTTTTTATTTTCTGTAATTTTAGTTTCTTTTTGTTTGTTCTTATTTTTATTTTTTATTTTCTGTATTTTTCTGCATTCTGCTATCGTTGTACTGTGCTGATACAAACGATATGGCGCATCTGTTTTCACAGATACGGCGTATTGCGTTTAATTTTTATAAAATACAACGCGTTTAATAAATTCGAGTACGACGCATCTTTCCCCAAGATACGGCGTATTCTGTTTTTAATAAGAAATTTTTCTAAACGCTAACGCCATACGACGCATCTGTTTTTGCAGATACGGCGTATTTGATATTTAAAATTAAAAACAGTTATCGAATTATTAATCAAAAGCGACGCATCGATTTTTATCGATACGGCGCATCTTCTAAATCAAAAATCTTGTATTTTGAAACGTAACGAAAATACGGCGCATTTAATTTTAATAAATATAGTCGATTTTTGATATTCACTTTGATCGTTCCACTACTCTCGTGCACAAGTTGTTTACTTTCAGAATAAATGATGGCTTAAGCATCGCTATGAAAGACTACATTCTGAACCGAACCAAGAGACGCTAGCTGGAGTGATCAGACTTTTGACAACTGAAAGGCTGTAGTAAGACAACAAGAGTGGAGGAAAACTCAGTACTGGTAACATTGAGTGTCTTAAACTCTTGAAATAGAATTCCAAGTATCCTCTACAATAATTCGCCTAGCCTAAAGGAGAGTTCTCTGAAACCTCTCCAGAATATAATCTCAATTTTATTATCCATATAATGCATTTGGTTCAAATTATAATCTTAATTTTGTAAGCTTAAAACGATATTTTCTCCTAACCTTGGAGTAAATCATTATCCACTAAAGATTATAATCATTAATAAAACGGATATGCTTATTGCTCTTATCTTGAATTTATATATATCATATGGTATACCGTTTTACCCCGATTTTATGTATAAGGAAATGTGTTGCGGAGGCCAAGGTACGTTCCTTATTTAAATTTAGTTCACTGTCGCAACAATACGACGGATCTTAGTATTCTAAGCGCCGTATCTCTGACTAGTTAACACTTATTGACCAGTCAACGAATTTAGATATGATACCGCGCATACAATTATGCGATACGGCGCATCGTATTTACCCTATAAATATGAAAGAGATGCGCCGAATTTCAACTTCTTACCCAAATTTACACACAGTAATACGCGCACCAAGTTTTTGGCGCCGCTGCCGGGGAACACACTTTTGTAATCACCATCTCAGAAGAGCTTTGGAACAATATGGAGTGCATCATAAGGTTTCCACTGCATACCATCCTCAATCCAATGGGCAAACTGAAGTAACCAATAGAGCTATAAAACGAATTCTAGAAAAAACGACTGGATATAATCCGAAAGGGTGGTCTGACAAGTTAAATGACGCTTTAAGGGCATTTCGTACAGCCTATAAGACACCGACGGGATGCATTCCATTTCGTCTTGTATACGGAAAAGCATGCCACCTACCGGTCGAAATAGAACAAAGTGCATATTGGGCTTTGAAGCAATGTAACATGGATATGGAAGCTGCAACGAAGAACCGTTTCATGGAACTCAATGAACTCTACGAACTAAGAGATGAGGCCTACAGAAATACTAAGATCTACAAAGAAAGAACTAAAAGATGGCACGACTCGAGGTTACGTGGGGATAAAATGTTTACTATTGGAGAAAAAGTGCTGCTATTTAATTCTTGATTAAAGATGTATCCAGGTAAACTTAAATCAAGATGGACGGGTCCGTTCGTTGTCAAGAAAGTGTATCCATATGGGACTATTGAAATATGCGATAAAAATGGTTATATATTCAAGGTAAACGGGCAACGAGTTAAAAAATACTTTGATAATAAAATTGAGGATACTGAGAATGAGGTGGTGGAGTTTGAACCCGAAGTATGGTATTAAGGAGCTGAACGTGAGTCTAACTTGAAGACTCTGGAATAAAGACAAGTGCTGACCGGGAGACAACCCGGAGAATTTTTACATTCTGTTCTGTGTCGAGTCTGTCAGACCTGCAGAAGATACGGCGCATCTCAATCCTAAGATGCGGCGCATCACCTGCACTGGTCATATCTCATTTTATTTTCTGCATTTTTATTTTTGACTTTAAAACTTTCTGTCAGTATTTTAATGCGGCGCATCCCTGGTTAAGGATGCGACGCATCTTTTATTCTGATTCGTACTTATTCCAGGCTCGATACGGCGTATCTTCTTCCATAAGATACGGCGTATCGACTGACCTGATGATTTACAGTTTAATTTTTTTAGATTTATTTTTACTAACTACTAATGTATTATGCAAGTTTGAACCTTCTTAACTCAGGTGTATTAAAGTCTTGATGGTATTATAGATTCCTGCAATTCTTGTGGATACATCATTTTTGAAGCTTAAACGTTCTCATCCACAAGAAAGTTGATTTTTGGTCTTATACGAAAAATGGAGGATCATACCGAGCAAATCTCAGGGGAGTTTTTCTGTTCTAATTCTTTTATTTTCCAGTTTTTAACCTTTGACACAAACAACGAGGACGTTGTTTAACTTAAGTGGGGGGATGGAGAATTAGAACACTTACTTGTCCTAAACTTTTTCAAAATATGCTTAAAATATACTTAATATGCTTAAATTTTAACATTTTTATAGCATGTTTTTGTTTAAAGTCTAAATTACATAGCTGCACACATAACATTATTTCCAAAAATTATGAACTTTTCAAAATTCACAAATCTATGAGTGTGCCGGTGACTTGTAAACTTTAGAACTTGGCTTGTATACTATTCGAGACCACCATAATAAGTATTATTTATATAATTGGAATGACTTGTCTAAATTGGTAAATTTTTAGGATTACACCCAAATAGCCTTTATATGTTATGTGATATTAACTAACTACACTGGTTAGTTAACCCCCGTATAAACCCTTTGTTACTCTCATTTTTAGAGTAAGATACCCCTAGAAAAACCCTCAGAGCCATTCCTTTCGTTTCTTACACCTTTGTTATAATGTTTCGATACACCCTTACACCTTAGCCTACCCTGTAGATTAAAATCCGTGGTTAATTGATTTAGGCAAAGTGTGTTTCCTTACATTACCTGTGTTCGCGTGCGTAATTCATTATCTTTGGTTAGTTTGGAAATTGCACAATGCAATTGGTATGAAAGTAAATATTGTATAACTTTTAGTTTATTTTTCGTGTGTTTGCTACTTTCGCTATTACAGTTATTTCTGAAAGTATGAAGAGTATGGAAAAATTATCCGGAAAAATAGTAATGGAAAAGTTGTGAAATTTTACACATATATGTTGATGTCAAAAAAAAAAAAAAAAAAAAAAAAAAAAAAAAAAAAAATCGAAAAAATAGAAAAGAAAAAGGAAAAGTTGGAAGTTTGTTTTAACCAACTTGTGTAAAGTTTTTTATTAAGTGGGAGATATCACCACTATTTGTTGTATATTATATTTATGGATTGAATGGGAGTTGGCCGTTATGGGAACGCCAACTAAGGTTATTCTTTGATTGAGATCTTGTTGAGTATAATTCGTGTCTACCTAAAGCCTGTGTTTCAAGTGTTATAGCGTGAGTTATTCAATGATATGAGTCTTATTCATAGGATGGTTGGGAAAGTAATTTACCACACTTAGGATTTTAATTTTTTTGTTTTGTTTAATTTTCATTTTACACCAATTTGTATCCCAAATATTATCCATACCCTATATCATTCTTCATCCAAACCTTTGATTTATTAAGATTAGGGATTTGAGCAATCTTAAGTATCGTAATCGTGGATTCGGCTATGTATTTATGATTTTTTCGCCCTTTTTGATATAATATTATTGGTGAAGATTACTTGGTCCTATCTTTAGCCTATTCGAGTTAAGGATTTGAGCAATTGCAAGTATCGTGGTCGTGGATTCGATCATGTATTTGTGATTTTGTCGCCTTTTCTGGAATTTGAGATCGATAGAGATTAAAAAGGATGATTAACCCTTAACCAACAAACCCTTTTTACCGCTTTAGACTTGTTATTCCTTGGCTTTAGTGGGGGAGATGCGTATACTTGCCAAGCTTATGATAGAATATTCGTCACGACTGGACAGTTAAACGATTAGATTTGCTTTTATCGAAATATTTTATTTTATTTCGATACATGCTTAAATATAAAAATAAATCCTAATATCTTTTAGGATACATTTTCATAAGATTAATTCTAAGGTTTACTTGGGGACAAGTAAAGTTCAAGTGGGGGGATATTTGATGAACTCAAATAAGTACATTTTATTATCATCATTTATCCTATTTATTTGACTTGTTTTATTATATTATATATGAGAATTGATACGTTAATGTTTACTTTTGTAATTCTCAGGTAAAAACAAGTATTATGTGAAACTTGGCGATTTTGGACTAATTATGGAGCAAAACAAGCAAGATGTTAAGAGTCTACTGAAATGTACAAGATCAAGATCATTCTGCTCCAGATACGCCGCAACATACTTCTTACATGCGGCGTATCACTATCAAGATTTCACAAGTTACAATCCAAGACAGGAAGAACTTGCGCCGCATAGAGAAATGGAGTTACGCCGCATCTTAAGGCGGTGTACGAATATTCCTGAATATATTACTCTTGGACCCCACGCGAAGTTAAGTCAATGCGCCGCATCTACTTATCCTATGTGCCGCATCTAACCCTCAGACAGAAACTATAAATACCCCAAAGTCAGACGAATTTTGTGTGAAGTGAAAGATCCCATACGTGAAAGTACCAAACCACAGCCGAATTCAGACGTATTAGCAGCACAAGACACACCCTGAACGAAGATACAAGAGCTGTAAGAAGGTCCTGCATGTATTCAATTCATTAAGTAGTTTTGTTTTATTGTATTAGCACACTTTAATTCATCAGGATTGATGGGCTTGTGTCATGTGACTGCGGAAAATCATGCACTCCCCTTAATATTGCTTTCCCATTAATTAAAGTTTATATGTTGATGTCTTTGGTGACTTTTATTAGTGCATTGATAACCTCTGTGCCTAGCTGAGTCTTGCTTGGGTCGCCATGCCCCTTCCTCGCCTATTTATTTTAGCGTCTCTTAAATAAATAGGATAGACATAAGTGATCATTAAGGGTTTACTCGCCGATAAGATTAGAGCCAACGAGAAAGGGTTAATTATATACACTTCATATAAAACTAGCAATAAAACAAGTGACAAGCTATTTAATTATCAGGACAGGTCTTCTTATTGTCTTTAGTATCTATCTGTGTACGTGTGTGCTAATCGCTGATTCGTGCTCATTAGTTTAGTTTACTATTTAATTACAACCAAACCGTGCCAGTCTCTCAGGCTGAACCCCCTTGCGTTAGATTAGGTTGTATAGCTAACTTAGGATATTAAAATACTGATTAGAATAACTAGATAATACGTTCCACTCTTAGTGATCGACACTCTACTTACCATTATATTCATACTGACCGGGAACACTGCTCGTTAAGTGTGTGTGTTATTGATAAGTCGTCTAAATATAAATTTAAAACTTGAGTAGGCATTAATACTGCTAAACCGCAACGACATACACGCGCATCAAGCTTGAATTGCAGCAAACCCTTCAAAATTAGTGCTGCTCTTAGATCTAGTAGAGGTTCCATCGTGCCATTTTTGAGAGTGATCAGCAGCTTCTTGGATAGCTTTTCTAGCATCGGCTGCACTCTTTTGAGGCACAGCTCCCTTAGCATCCAAGATTTGTCTAGTAGGCACGTCCAATCCTTGATAGAACAATATTATCTCCTGCATTGGAGTTAGATAATGTTGAGGGCATTTCATCAATAAGTCTTTAAATCGTTCCAAGCTTGATAAAGAGTTTCATCAGGCTCTTGCTTGAAACTGTTGATAGCCTCCATCTTTTTAGCAATTTTAGCAGGTGGACAATATCTTTTCAGGAATTTGCTCTTCAAATCTTCCCATATTGTGATTGAACTAGCAGGTTCATTCCTTAGCCACTTATTAGCGGCTCCTTTAAGCGAAATTGGAAAGATTCTTAGCATAAGTTGATCGTCAGAGACTCTTCTGTAGTAAACAAATCTGCAATCTCGAGGACTTTTTCAACATGTTCATTAGCATCTTCATGTTCTATTCCACTGAAAGCATTTTCTCTTAGCTCCTTGAGAAACTGACCCTTCAACTCAAACTTTGACTTTTCATCAAACTTCGGTCTAGCAACTCCTGAACTGTAATCAGCACGGATTTTGTTCATGTATTCTTCTATAGTAGTGTCTTCCGCCATTGTTTCTGTTTCTTCTTTCTCCTTCTCTTCAGAAAAGTAATCAAGCTCGAACGAACTTGAAATTTCAAAGCTTTTTGTGTTGAAAAGCCTTTTAAGTGAATGTAAGGCTCGTTCAGGATCTTCAAAAGGTTTAATCAAGTTCTTAGTTGAACTCCTGGTCATGCACTTCCTGAAATCATCACAAAAGCATCAGTAGGGTATGTTCAAGAAAGTATGATATCAGAAAATTAACAACGGAAACGGAATACGAAAAATAAAAGTTGCTGATATCTGCAAACGATGCGCCGTATCCAGAAAGTTGGATACGCCGTATCTTATTACGTTAAAATACAATCAGAATTTTATTCAGAAAGCAGATACACCGCTTATGAATTAGAATGCGCCGTATCAAGTTTAAATTATCAAAAATCGATTATATTTATTAAAATTAAACGCGTCGTATTAACAAAAGCTAATGCGCCGTATTTTTGTTACGTTTCAAAATACAAGATTTTCGATTTAATAGATGCGCCATATCGATAAAGATCGATGCGTCGCTTCTGTTTAATAATTCGAAAAACTGTTTTTAATTTAAATAGAAAATACGCCGTATCTGTTAAAACAGATGCGTCGTATGGCGTTGGCGTTTAGAAAAATTTCTTATTAAAAACAAAATACGCCGTATCTTGGGGAAAGATGCGTCGTACTCGAATTTATTAAACGCGTTGTATTTTATAAAAATTAAACGCAATACGCTGTATCTGTGAAAACAGATGCGCCATATCGTTTGTATCAGCACAATACAACGACAGCAGAATGCAGAAAAATACAGAAAAAAGAAAAACAAAAATAAAAACAAACAAAAAGAAACAAAAATTACAGAAAACAAAAACACACAAAAACAGTAAATATGCAAATTATACAATAAATGCAATCTATCTAAATATAAAACAGGGTTAGTGGTTAGAATCTAAAAAAAAAATCTAATTAAAATACTTAATCAAATTAACAGATAATAACAATTCACTCCCCCGGCAACGGCGCCAAAAACTTGATGCCGCGTGATGTGTCATTGCGGTTTAGCAGTATTAATGCCTACTCAAGTTTTAAATTTATATTTAGCCGACTTATCAATAACACACACACTTAACGAGCAGTGTACCCGGTCAGTATGAATATAATGGTAAGCAGAGTGTCGATCACTAAGAGTGGAACGTATTATCTAGTTATTCTAATCGGTATTTTAATATCCTAAGTTAGTTATACAACCTAATCTAACGCAAGGGGGTTCAGCCTGAGAGACTGGCACAGTTTGGTTGTAATTAAATAGTAAACTAAACTAATGAGCACGAATCAGCGATTAGCACACACGTACACAGATATATACTCGAGACAATAAGAAGACCTGTCCTGATAATTAAATAGCTTGTCACTTGTTTTATTGCTAGTTTTATATGAAGTGTATATAATTAAACCTTTCTCGTTGGCTCTAATCTTATCGGCGAGTAAACCCTTAATGATTACTTATATCTATCCTATTTATTTAGAGACGCTAGAATAAATAGGCGAGGAAGGGGCATGGCGACCCAAGCAAGACTCAGCTAGACACAGAGGTTATCAATGCACTAATAAAAGTCACCAAAGACATCAACATATAAACTTTAATTAATGGGAAAGCAATATTAAGGGGAGTGCATGATCTTCCGTAGTCACATGACACAAGCCCATCAATCCTGATGAATTAAAGCGTACTAAAACAATAAAACAAAACTACTTAATGAATTGAATACATGCAGGACCTTCTTACAGCTCTTGTATCTTTGTTTGAGGTGTGTCTTGTGCTGCTTGGTCGTCTGAATTCGGCTCTAGGGTTATATCCTCTGCCTCTCAAATTCGTCTGAACTTGGGGTATTTATAGTTTCTGTCTGAGGGATCGATGCGGCGCATTGAGTTGATAGATGCGGCGCATTGACTTAACTTCGCGTGGGGTCCAAGATTAATATATTCTGGAATATTCGTACACCGTCTTTGTATGCGGCGCATGTACTCTAGCTGTCTTGGATTGTAACTGGTGAAATCTTGATAGTGATACGCCGTATGTTAGAAGTATATTGCGGCGTATCTGGAGTAGAACGAGCTTGATCTTCTTCTTTGACCAAAGTTTCATATGCGGCGCATGACAGAATTGCATGCGGCGCATTCTTCAAAGTCAGGCAATGGTCTTCGAATTCATCTAAGTATGATATTGCGTCGTATCTGTTGAGTGAGATACGGCGCATCTTCTGGATTTCAGTAGACTTTTAACATCTCGCTTGTTTTGCTCCATAATTAGTCCAAAATCGCCAAGTTTCACATAATGCTTGTTTTTACCTGAGAATTACTAAAGTAAACATTAATGTATCGATTCTCATATATAATATAATAAAACAAGTCAAATAAATAGGATAAATGATGATAATTAAATGTACTTATTTGAGTTCATCATCAACACACTAGCTCGCAAGCTTCAAGAGATCTCCAAGATCTCGACACGATCACAATGATCAACCCTCACTTGACTCAATCTACTCTTGATCAACACACTAGCTTACAGGCTATAAGAGATAATCAATATCTCTATAAGATCACAATGATCTTCACTCATAACTCTCAAAAGAAAAATGATCTTGATGTATACTATGATACAATCAAGTGTTTAACAAATGTTACAAGTGCTCTAACTACAACTACAACACTTTCTATCAACTTGGATACCTTGTGTTCTTCTCTTGCACTTGAAGAGGAATGAAGAGGATCACTTGGATGGATGATTGGATCACTCTTAAATAAAAGAAAAACTAAACTAAATGATCAAGAAGAGAAAATGTGATAGGAGTATTAAACTCAGAAATTTCTGTGTGAAAAAAGGATGCCCAAAAACTATGAAGTGGGCTGGTATTTATAGGCAGAAAAATATGGCCGTTATGAAGGCACGACTCCACTAAATCACACATGGTACCACTAAATTTAGTGGTACCGTGCCTGACAAAACGCTCATCTTTTTATCTTTTGTGGTGAAAAGTTATTTGGGGAAGTTTGGGGCTGATTTTTTTTTGGGGGGGGGGAATAGCTGTTATGTTATTTGAACTTATTTTTCCATTAAAACATTTCTTAATTATACAACAATAACTTGTAAAGTATATTTTTGTAAATTTTTTTTGTCACATTAATAATGTGAAGCTTAAGACACAAATTCACTTCTTTGATCATTTGTCAAGTTGTAAATTTGTTTGTGCATACCTAGAGTGATTTGCGTTGAAATGGGATCTTTCGACTAAAAACTTGTTTACGTTAATTTTAACGTAACGTGATTTCACATTTTGTCATCCTCAGAACATGAAGTTATCGAAAGATATAAATAACATTTTTAGAAAATTATTTGCATCAACAATCTCCCCTTTTTTGATGATGACAAAATATAAACTCATTTTAGGTTAAAATTAGTTTTAACAAGTTTTTAATGAGTTTACTCCTATTTCTCCCCCTTTTTGTCGAAGCAAAAATGTTGCTAAGGCTCCCCCTTGATGAATACTCCCCCTCGTTTGGAGGACACCAAGGAATCGAGCAATGATTCGTGCTACAAAACAAGGTTAGATAACAAATATACAAGATCTAACATGTAGCACTTATGACAAATATCCAATGACAAATAAAAGAATTGGCCAAGTAGCCAAGCATAAGAATAAAAACAACCACATAAGAGCCCATTCATTTGTGAAAATAAATGTCATACATAAGTATGACTACATAACACACAAAGAGACACAACAAGAAGCATAAACCCTTAATGACTAGAGGCAAGCTTCATTCCCAAGAGAGTCCTAAAGTTTATTGTTGAAAACTAAACATGACCACGTTTAGTTTTGTGGGCTAGGAGGTGGTGGATATGGTGACATGATTGGGGGTGGTGGTGGTGTCAAGAGGTGCTCCGCATAGGAGAACATGAAATGAATCTTATCTCTCAAGGAGAAGATGAGATTACGGTTGTGGAGGCAACATAGGCAATTAGCACTATGTAGATCAAAGGGATGGGGTTGGATTGGTTGTCCCATGATTGGGGAAGGAGGTGTTGGTGAGTTTGTTGGTGATGGGGTTGGCATGGCATAATCCAATAGAGTGATGGGTGAGAGGGTATAGTCCATGGATGATGGCATGGTGTTGAGAGAGGGAGATGATGAAGATGTTGTCTAAATAGAGGATGTTTTGGAAGGTGCATTGGGTGGAGATGGAGAGTTTGGACTGGCTTGGGAAGGTGGTGTCATTGCTTCATCATCTTTTGTAAGATCCACAAAGAGAGGTTTTGAGGGTGGTCTTAAGGTGATCCCAGGTTTCTTTGAGGTTTGGGTTGTGGATTCTTGTTTGGATGACATGGTGTATCACCCCAACCCGACAAGGATAAAGATGTCACACTAATGGTTTCACATCAGATCAAAACAAAGCATACATTTCAAGTAATACAGAAATTCTCAAAGGTTACAAATGAAATTCTGAATTTTACATGGTTACAACGGAAACAAAACTAAGCACTAAGTCTGCAAAAGCAACTCCTTCTAATGGTCTCTACTTCAGAACACTATCAAAGTCTTCTAAGTCCAAAAGTCTCTTCACTCATACCCAAACCCGTCGTCCAGCTTATTACCTGCCGCACACGAAAAGAAAACGTGCGGCTGAGCTTAAAAAGCTCAGTGAACAGATACATATACAAAGCAAAGAATAACGAAACAGAAATATAATATGGGCAATGGGAATGTCATAAGGTATAAAAGGAATAAATGGATAATAAGAGTAGGATAGTCATCTACCACGAGCCCAGAAACTCAAAGTCATAATCTCAACATCATAATCTCAAAGTCATAATCTCACAATCAGAGGGGATACCTCTTAGGCAACCAGATAATATGAGGGGTGTCCTCATGTATCAAAAGGGTGGAGTGATCAGCTCCCAGAAAATGTGAAAGGCGTGTATTGCACACAAGCACCAGTCACCTCAAAGTCATACTCAAAGTCATAGTTAAATCCACTAACAAAACATGCCTAGGATTGCAATCCATACGCCCCCAAACTCAAAGTCAATCTCAAAGTCAAGTAGCCATGGCAGATAATATAACAGGGACGGTGTGAGAAATCACTCCCCCACACAGGAGTCATGCCAGTAGTGCATCACAGACATGGCCAGGTTACCTTCCTGGCTAGGAAAGTACAAAAATGGCTCGGGTATCAAACTAAGAGTCATGTCTCAATGTCATATCAAAAGGTCATATATCAAGGTACATCTCAAAGTCATATCAAGAGTAATATCAAAGGTTCATTCAAAGGGAACATAGCAATGGCTTGGGAAATCTTAACTGAATCATAACTCAAAATCAATGCATAGGATATAAGAACCCTTACTGAAAAAGGGCAGAGTATCTGTACCTTATTCGATAGCAAAAACAACCAAAGACAAATCACGAGACACCGGGTCACTCCCGCTTCACGGAACCTATACGAATTAATAATCAAGTATTATTTTAAGTTCATATGAATTAGATTACTCTTTTTAGTATGCTTTCCATTTTTAGAAACTTTCTATTTTTGGTAACTTTTCATTTTTAATGAGTTTTCTAAATTAGGTTCACAATGACAATTTAAATAACCCTTAGGGTTTAATATGTTTAATATAATTATTTAGGAATTAAATATGACGACTCATAATAGTTTTAGGGTTCAAAGTGTTAATATATAAGTTTATCACTGTTTAGGGTCACTTTTGTTCTCTTTTGGCTCATATTTTACACGTTCCAGCTTTCACATGCAATCCTTGTTTCATTAGTTCACGTACACTTCTTTGCAATTTGATATAAGTACTTTTGAATTCATGCATCCCTTCTTCTTCGTTTATTTCGTTCGACACGGTGATACCAAGACCCGATATCGAACTCGAAACACACAAACATTTACGAATCACATTCATTTAAAACAACCTTGGTTACCCCATAACATAACTTCGGTAATAGACTCGTACTACGATACACTTTAGCGAGACCAAATAACAAGACTCGGGTTGAACCTTAACATGCTCTCGGTAATTACTCTCACCGAGAGCCACAAAACAAACCAACACCACTCGAACATGAACACTTATCAAAACTTACCCACTCGTTAACGAATAGAGGAACACAAAACTCAGCCCACAACTATATACGAGTAGGAAGACACAACATTAGCACCAACGAACCAATATTCTCTTTAGATTTTCTTTCATGAAACCTCTCGTTAAATATTCGTAAACATAATCAGTTATAGTTCCCATGTATGCGTACAAACCAAAACACTATGTCCCAACTTCACTTATTGTACGCATATATATACTTAGGCCAAGTTCATGTTTTATAGTTTCCAACTCCATGACTCACTAGGGTGCTTTTCATTTTCAATAAAATCCATCAGGTTCTTATTTCATGCTTTCTTATATATGACTCCTATATGGTAGATATACCAAAGAACCCATGCATATTATTCTCGTACACTCATGCAACTTGACACACTCGGATACATACCTGCCCCTTCTCAACCCCACGACAAAACCAAGTTTCCAGTATACACCACTGTTAGCTAAATCTAAGCTGGTTGTTGTCTAAATATAACCACGCATACCATTTTAAAGGGGAAAAAAAAATGCGTTACCAGAAAGAAAGAGCAAACCAGAACTAACTCGGAAACACACGCGGACACGAGTACGAGTACAACTCCAACTTGCTAATCAACAGGAACAATGACCATGACATGACCCACATACCACCAGTTTTAACGAGCCATAAACCCACACATATATACGCCTCTCATTGATTTCATATTATTACGATCAGCTCACATTCACAATTATGACCCTACAAGTTTGTATCTCATGTGTGCATATTTTCTAGCCCACAACCACATACGCCCCCTATTTATTTCCTGAGTTTATATCCAGATTTTAAGTCACGTTTTAGAGATCAAAACTAGTGTTAAAGACCAGATTTAAGACTCAAAATACTGGTTCGAATATCAGCTAAAACCCCTAGGTCGACCTATATTGTATCCATTATTTCATGCGACTGCTTTTCATCATTTTATGTGATCATGTAGCCTTTCACTCATATTCTTTTAAGTCGATTTACAGCCTTGTTTTTGGTTATAATCTTATATATATGTTATGAGTACAAGTCGAGAGGAAAACAAGAACAAGATCAAGTTATACCTTGTGTCGTCTAGAAGAAAGAAACAAGAACAAAAGGTCCAAAATTCGAACTAAAGCAACACCCTCGAACCCAGTACCAGACCACGATCAAACACCCTCTTGTTAAGCCCTTTTCGTACCACTTATCTTGTCAACTCTTCTGATATCAAGGATCGGTTGGTGGCTTTTGTTGTTTATGATGTGTGTTTTTGTACGTATGAAACAAGAAAAATGGAACAAGATGTGCATTAGTGGCGTTAACTTAAGTGAGACAAAGGAGAGTCACAAACAGAAAGTCAATCATTTGTGCTTTTTTATCGAATCAGTTTGTTAGGGGAAAAAAAATGCCGAAGATCAAGTGGGAATAAAGTGAGGTTTAACATTTTCAAACTTTCCATATTTACTGTTAAATGAGTGTGTGCTTTGTTTTTGTATCTTGGGTTAGGATAGCTATAGGTTTATGTATCTCTTAAAGAAGGAAAGGCGTGTATGAAGGATAGGAAGGTAACATTGGCTGTGATGTATAGTGTAGGCAAATTTGATGAGGTTGTATCTTTTCCAAACGTGTGATTCAAATGGAAGGTGGCGTGGTTATTTTTGGAGAGAATTAGGGGTCATATTTATCACAAACTATTGATTAAATTCTCAATTTATGTGTGTGTACAAAACTTAAAATAATTCGTCCTAGGGAGGACTTGTAAATCGTGCAATGTAATATTATTTAAGAAGTAATATTAAACTCAGGTTATAGATTTCATTTTGTAATATACTTGTAGCATATGTACAAAGTTATACCCGTATTATAGGTTCAAATGTCGTTTCGAATTTTAGGTTGTCAAATAAATTATATTCAAACTTATGTTAAAGTTTAAATTAGACGTAAAATTAGAAATTTAAAAATTCAGGGTTTTACAACTCTTCCCCTCTAAAAGAAAATTTTCGTCCTCGAAAATTGAAGTGAAACGAGACGGATAGTGCAACGGACCGTGAACGGAGATGTGAATGACTTGTTTCTTATGACCCTATCTTGTTGATCAAAATAGCTTTGGCTTAATCCAAATCAAAAGAATAATATACCAAACGTAACAGATGATAATCGTATTCTCTCGGAAAAGATATAGGGAATACGTAGGATTTGACGGATATATCGTCCGTGGAATTTGATTAGACAAATGAGATGAGAACGTATCGAATCGCAGAAGACATGAGGGTGATAAATACGTTTAACTCTTCAGATTCTCAAATAGTCTCGTCTTCAATATAACCTTTCAAATGTATTCTCATAAACAAACAGATCTTGTTTTCTCAGGACTCAAAATCAAATACCTTAGTTCGTAACAGATCGTCATGAACAGGTTCATCGAATCTGAGACGTATATATATATATATAGCAAAACATAAGTGTACTCCTTCATAGTAACACTGGGATATATGCTAATGGAAGATAACTTAATCGATAACATCGGACGGTAGAAAGCTCTACAACGGAACTTAAGATTCTTATCGGAAGTATAGAGGTCAGCAAAGCGCGTGTCGAGAATCCAAACGTACCAAATCGCATAACGGTGAAAGCAGATTGAACGCATCGGTAGAATGAACCTAAAGTCTCACTAACACAGACAATCTCCCACAACTATCAGAATTCTAAGATTTCTAAGGCACTCCTCGAAATATCCTATGCCCACAACAAGTGCACGTTATATGACGTAAGTATTATTACGTTGGCCAGGCGTCATAATACTGGCATCATATAAATATGCCCTCATGATGGTCATACTTTATCTCGAGTCGTGAACAAAATAACCTATCTTAATCCACCTAATCCTTCTACAGTCTCAAAGGTCAACCAAAATCGAATGCCAAAGTCAAGCGGGAAAACAAAACTATTCGCACGAGTATCCAAAATCCCAGATAGCCAAATTGAAGTGAGGTACGCCGTCACAAGCATCATATCTTCCACAATTCGTCAAAATCCCTCAAAACAAAGCCATCACCGAACATACGAAAAATAAACACGAACTGAAATGCTTATAGGGAACTCAAATCATTAGAGGGTCTTATTACTTCATCATGAAACTTAAGAGATTCAACGGAAATAAAATTTAATCGTCAAGAACTTCGGCCTTCATAAAATCTAATCTTCCAAACATGAAGGGTCTGTTTCAAAATTCCGCTCATTCAACACCTCCAATCCTTTCAAGTCCGGTTAATCTGTCTACGTCTGTCCATCAATCGGGAAGTGAAACCAAAATCGAGAACTTGTGTCTGGTTCATCGAGCCTCCTGCAGTTCTTCTTGGAATGTGATGGAGTGTTGTGGCTTTCTGGCATGATCTTTAAACCTCTTCATCATTCAGTCTGCTTTCGCTCTCAATTCATCTTAGTACAACCAAGATGAATAGGGAAGTGAGACTGTACGTCTTCATCAGCTCCAGGTTCGCCATCTTGACTAGATCTTCTGCACCGCCCACCCTTCTGCATTGAAAGGAATGTCTTCACTCTTCAGGGTAGCCTCCGTTATTGTTAACTCCAGGTCAGGCGAAGAACACCGTTGTCTCAACAATTTTCCATCTCCCAGAATGCACAAATGATCGTCAAATTTCTAACAAGGTGCAAAAATGATTTTCATGCTCTTCCTCGTATCCGAATGTACCATTAAGTCATACAATGACCATTTGCCCAAGTACTTACGAGAAAACATCATTTATCAAATTCACGAAACAGTCAGAGCTTTAGCTAATACCGTTAGCGTCACTAACCGTCATAGTAGTCGTTTACGAATATGGGGGTCGATTCCAAGAATAGACTCAATTCATCAGAAGGAACTTCGCACTCTGAATTTAAACAATCACATAGTCGTTTCAGGGTGGAGGAATATTGGCTTCTAACAGTAATACGGTTCAGCTATCTCCAGTCGCCATCCTTCTTTATCGCGAACGAAACTAAAACACGCCCAGAAGGTACATCGAAGCAAACTCACTTCTTGATCTTTGGTTGCTGCTCTTCCCGGTTGCTCAAATCAACTGGTATGATCTCGGACACATAAGAAAGACACCTTCGCTTAGTGACTAGACAATATTTCGATATCATGTCAAATCTTACTTCACACTCCGGTGTAAAACTTGGTGGTTCAGTCACGAATCATATTCAGAAAACTCAGGGTGCCAAAACTCTCAAGATACGATTCATTCATTGGTGTACGAAATGAGTTCTAGGAAAAACTTCATAACCGCGAACGTAACACACGAGTCTCCAGGGTAATAGTGATAGCAAAGAGTTTAACAATCGGTAATCGTAGTAAGGAGTTCAAAATTGTTGCAAACGCCAAAGGTGAGACATAGAAGGGTAGTTGTCAATATTTGACTGATCACTCAACAAATTCCTTGTCAGAATAAAATCGAAGTTAACTATCCAAAGAAAGACGGTTCGCAAATCAAAGCTTTATCATTCAAAAGTGAGGGGGAAAACATTCTTATACTCGTGGTTACACACCACAAGGCTTCTTATAAGGACAGAGATGGGCGAAACGAAATTGAATAGTGTCAGAAGATTCATAGATACTTATCAAAAGCAAGAGATAAATAACAAAATATATCAAATACGTCATTGCCATGGAGGTTCTCAGGGTGCCCGAAGAGGCGTCAAATGATTAACGAAAGGATTAGAGATCAGAGTCAAAATCTGAAGATAAGGATCAAATAGTGTCAGGCAATTATTATGAAATTCTTAATGCCTTCAAGATTTAATCAGGTTCAAATCTTAGGTGGTGCAAAGCATAAGCTTGCACTTTCCAAAAGTGGCATCAACAGGATCTAACCAAAAGCAAGGCACGAATCAGAGTGATACGGAAGTAAAGATATTTAAGCAAATGCTTTATAGTCTACCCATTCCTCACCGGTCAAAACTTAGGTTCCTATGGGGAGTTCCTAAAGCAAATTTTCAAAGGTTGTCTTACGAGCGCCTACAGTGAAAACTTAGTGGTCCTAACTTACACAGGCCAAGGGTAAATGTATTACGAATCGCAGCCTGTCGCTCTGATACCATAATTGTAACACCCCAACCCGACAAGGGTAAAGATGTCACACTAATGGTTTCACATCAGATCAAAACAAAGCATACATTTCAAGTAATACAGAAATTCTCAAAGGTTACAAATGAAATTCTGAATTTTACATGGTTACAACGGAAACAAAACTAAGCACTAAGTCTGCAAAAGCAACTCCTTCTAATGGTCTCTACTTCAGAACACTATCAAAGTCTTCTAAGTCCAAAAGTCTCTTCACTCATACCCAAACCCGTCGTCCAGCTTATTACCTGCCGCACACGAAAAGAAAACGTGCGGCTGAGCTTAAAAAGCTCAGTGAACAGATACATATACAAAGCAAAGAATAACGAAACAGAAATATAATATGGGCAATGGGAATGTCATAAGGTATAAAAGGAATAAATGGATAATAAGAGTAGGATAGTCATCTACCACGAGCCCAGAAACTCAAAGTCATAATCTCAACATCATAATCTCAAAGTCATAATCTCACAATCAGAGGGGATACCTCTTAGGCAACCAGATAATATGAGGGGTGTCCTCATGTATCAAAAGGGTGGAGTGATCAGCTCCCAGAAAATGTGAAAGGCGTGTATTGCACACAAGCACCAGTCACCTCAAAGTCATACTCAAAGTCATAGTTAAATCCACTAACAAAACATGCCTAGGATTGCAATCCATACGCCCCCAAACTCAAAGTCAATCTCAAAGTCAAGTAGCCATGGCAGATAATATAACAGGGACGGTGTGAGAAATCACTCCCCCACACAGGAGTCATGCCAGTAGTGCATCACAGACATGGCCAGGTTACCTTCCTGGCTAGGAAAGTACAAAAATGGCTCGGGTATCAAACTAAGAGTCATGTCTCAATGTCATATCAAAAGGTCATATATCAAGGTACATCTCAAAGTCATATCAAGAGTAATATCAAAGGTTCATTCAAAGGGAACATAGCAATGGCTTGGGAAATCTTAACTGAATCATAACTCAAAATCAATGCATAGGATATAAGAACCCTTACTGAAAAAGGGCAGAGTATCTGTACCTTATTCGATAGCAAAAACAACCAAAGACAAATCACGAGACACCGGGTCACTCCCGCTTCACGGAACCTATACGAATTAATAATCAAGTATTATTTTAAGTTCATATGAATTAGATTACTCTTTTTAGTATGCTTTCCATTTTTAGAAACTTTCTATTTTTGGTAACTTTTCATTTTTAATGAGTTTTCTAAATTAGGTTCACAATGACAATTTAAATAACCATTAGGGTTTAATATGTTTAATATAATTATTTAGGAATTAAATATGACGACTCATAATAGTTTTAGGGTTCAAAGTGTTAATATATAAGTTTATCATTGTTTAGGGTCACTTTTGTTCTCTTTTGGCTCATATTTTACACGTTCCAGCTTTCACATGCAATCCTTGTTTCATTAGTTCACGTACACTTCTTTGCAATTTGATATAAGTACTTTTGAATTCATGCATCCCTTCTTCTTCGTTTATTTCGTTCGACACGGTGATACCAAGACCCGATATCGAACTCGAAACACACAAACATTTACGAATCACATTCATTTAAAACAACCTTGGTTACCCCATAACATAACTTCGGTAATAGACTCGTACTACGATACACTTTAGCGAGACCAAATAACAAGACTCGGGTTGAGCCTTAACATGCTCTCGGTAATTACTCTCACCAAGAGCCACAAAACAAACCCACACCACTCGAACATGAACACTTATCAAAACTTACCCACTCGTTAACGAATAGAGGAACACAAAACTCAGCCCACAACTATATACGAGTAGGAAGACACAACATTAGCACCAACGAACCAATATTCTCTTTAGATTTTCTTTCATGAAACCTCTCGTTAAATATTCGTAAACATAATCAGTTATAGTTCCCATGTATGCGTACAAACCAAAACACTATGTCCCAACTTCACTTATTGTACGCATATATATACTTAGGCCAAGTTCATGTTTTATAGTTTCCAACTCCATGACTCACTAGGGTGCTTTTCATTTTCAATAAAATCCATCAGGTTCTTATTTCATGCTTTCTTATATATGACTCCTATATGGTAGATATACCAAAGAACCCATGCATATTATTCTCGTACACTCATGCAACTTGACACACTCGGATACATACATGCCCCTTCTCAACCCCACGACAAAACCAAGTTTCCAGTATACACCACTGTTAGCTAAATCTAAGCTGGTTGTTGTCTAAATATAACCACGCATACCATTTTAAAGGGGAAAAAAAATTGCGTTACCAGAAAGAAAGAGCAAACCAGAACTAACTCGGAAACACACGCGGACACGAGTACGAGTACAACTCCAACTCGAGTGCTAATCAACAGGAACAATGACCATGACATGACCCACATACCACCAGTTTTAATGAGCCATAAACCCACACATATATACGCCTCTCATTGATTTCATATTATTACGATCAGCTCACATTCACAATTATGACCCTACAAGTTTGTATCTCATGTGTGCATATTTTCTAGCCCACAACCACATACGCCCCCTATTTATTTCCTGAGTTTATATCCAGATTTTAAGTCACGTTTTAGAGATCAAAACTAGTGTTAAAGACCAGATTTAAGACTCAAAATACTGGTTCGAATATCAGCTAAAACCCCTAGGTCAACCTATATTGTATCCATTATTTCATGCGACTGCTTTTCATCATTTTATGTGATCATGTAGCCTTTCACTCATATTCTTTTAAGTCGATTTACAGCCTTGTTTTTGGTTATAATCTTATATATATGTTATGAGTACAAGTCGAGAGGAAAACAAGAACAAGATCAGGTTATACCTTGTGTCGTCTAGAAGAAAGAAACAAGAACAAAAGGTCCAAAATTCGAACTAAAGCAACACCCTCGAACCCAGTACCAGACCACGATCAAACACCCTCTTGTTAAGCCCTTTTCGTACCACTTATCTTGTCAACTCTTCTGATATCAAGGATCGGTTGGTGGCTTTTGTTGTTTATGATGTGTGTTTTGTACGTATGAAACAAGAAAAATGGAACAAGATGTGCATTAGTGGCGTTAACTTAAGTGAGACAAAGGAGAGTCACAAACAGAAAGTCAATCATTTGTGCTTTTTTATCGAATCAGTTTGTTAGGGGAAAAAAAATGCCGAAGATCAAGTGGGAATAAAGTGAGGTTTAACATTTTCAAACTTTCCATATTTACTGTTAAATGAGTGTGTGCTTTGTTTTTGTATCTTGGGTTAGGATAGCTATAGGTTTATGTATCTCTTAAAGAAGGAAAGGCGTGTATGAAGGATAGGAAGGTAACATTGGCTGTGATGTATAGTGTAGGCAAATTTGATGAGGTTGTATCTTTTCCAAACGTGTGATTCAAATGGAAGGTGGCGTGGTTATTTTTGGAGAGAATTAGGGGTCATATTTATCACAAACTATTGATTAAATTCTCAATTTATGTGTGTGTACAAAACTTAAAATAATTCGTCCTAGGGAGGACTTGTAAATCGTGCAATGTAATATTATTTAAGAAGTAATATTAAACTCAGGTTATAGATTTCATTTTGTAATATACTTGTAGCATATGTACAAAGTTATACCCGTATTATAGGTTCAAATGTCGTTTCGAATTTTAGGTTGTCAAATAAATTATATTCAAACTTAGGTTAAAGTTTAAATTAGACGTAAAATTAGAAATTTAAAAATTCAGGGTTTTACACATGGTGTATGAGTGATGTGAGGTTGAAGATGGGATGCAAGATAAGCTTGCAATGGTGAGGGCTTATATAGGCAAGATTTGGGAAAATTTGAATTAAAGATAATAGTAGTGTTCTATGGTGTAGCAAGGGAATCTTAGGGTGTATGTAAGGTTGCAAAATTTGCAGTTTTGAGGTTTAAGGTTTAGGGATCTAGATGAAACAGTGAAAATTCGTCAAACAAGGGCACGGTACCTCTAAATACCACACAAAACCGTTCCTACAAAATTTAACGGTACCATGGCCTATTTAACGGTACCGTGACACTGTAGTCACGAATTCTCCTGTATAGCCTAGTTCTGGGCAACTAGAGGGATGTTTTCTATGGGAGCTAGTTCCTGAAAATGTGAGTGCCTCTAATCACTAAAGATTTATTTGCCTAATATGTGCCATGTTAAGCTACTAATAGCACATAAAGATTATCATACAATTTGCTAAGATAATCCATAAGCATGCAAACACAAGGGACAAAATAGGTTATCATCCAAATATCACATAAAATATTCATGCAAGGTGATAGATTAAATGTCAAGCATGCAAGATAGCAAATAGTATTAATCCCTAATATAATTATCATAGATAAATCCTAGTAAGTATAAATCCCTCCTTAACTACTTATGACTTGAGCATTCTCCTGTTCTTATCACATTCTCATCTTGAGTATGCATCTCTTCCTCATGATTTTGATCATCAAAGGGTGCATAGTGAATGGAAGATTCAGAAATAAGGATGGATGAGACATATGACTCATTGAGGGGTTTCATGACGGTATCAAAGAGTGAGTATTGAGGACCACTAAGGTATGGGTGATGGTTCATGAGGTGGTGATAAACACGAGTTAGGAACATCCCATAGGGTATCAATTTATTTTTGTTACCCTTGAGATGTACAATTCGCTTAGTGAAGAAGTAAGCAAGATTGTACGGTTGTTGAGTAATGAGACAGTAAATCATATGAGCACAACACCCCAGAAGTTGCTCATGATTTCCCGTTAGACTTAGAACATTTTCTCACAGGATAATTGCCCAAGAAAGTAGTTCAGGACGAACCTCCTCCAAACGAATTTTCGTTGGATTTGGGTAAGAGGAATATTTATGAGTACGAAGGAGTTTGGTAAGTTCGGTTGGAGAGGGTATGTAGGAACAATATGGACTATCCTCTTCTCGATAATTGAAGAGGGACACAAGACACTAGTCTTCAGTATAGGCACATTGCCCATGATTGGGAATTCGGAGAATTTAAGCAAATTGCTCAAGAGTTAAGACAAATTTGAAGTTTCGGATCCAAAACCAAAGTGACAAAGATTGATCCTCGTTATGTACGAGTTCAACTTGTCAAAAGAATTCCAACACAAAACGAGGGCAAATGTGCTCGTTAATGTGAAGTAAACAATTGAATCCTATAGCTCTAAATGATATGTTGATATCCCTATGATAAACTAAGGATGGATCAACGACACGACCTTCATAAAACCGATGGGTTTCAAGATTGACATAGGCACGAATGTGGTTACAGATGTTGTGGGTTCACGAGAGATTTTGTGTGTATAGGTGTCGGTTAGAAGATGATCAAAGTCATACTCATGAGACATTTTTGGTTCCTATAAAAATATAAGGAAAAATTAACAATGAGAATAGTTGCTTTTAAAGACACGTGCCTAGTGTGTGCCTATATGCAAACTATGTGGACGTGCGATAATCTCGACTCTATAACTAAGATAATGAGATTACCCAAACGTTCCTATTTTCACTTTTGCTCAAACGAATATGTTGATAAATACATATTGGTTATGTAATTCAATCAATATTCGTGAGATCATGTATGCATGAGAAAAATGTTTTTAGTTTGTACCAACAATGCAAAAAAAAAATGTTTCATGATCCTAGTTTCGTGAAATTTTTCGAAAATAGTGGAATTGGGGTGTTTGGCCACTTTAAAGTGTTGATGCAAAAACGTAATGATTCCTCTTAAAGCTAATTGCTCAAAAGCAAGATTTGGACTAAAATGCATGGGTTTTTGAAAATCCTAAGTTAAGGGAATCATGATAGTTGTACATTATCTAATCCTAGTCCTAATTTCATAAAGACTCTATTGAAGAAACCCCAATTTAATTTTTATGCATGAACAAACCCTAGACTCAAAATTAAAGAAAAGTAGAGTCAAATGACTTACAATTCATGTTGAAAAAGTGAAAGTAGTTGATAATATTGAGAATCATTGCCTTGAGTATGATCTTGAGAGGGTGTAATTGAGTTTTGGGTTGTGAGGTTTGGTTTTGCCAGCTATTGCAGAAGTTGGGAAAGTTTAAGAATGAGTAATGTGGAAAGAGAGGACTGAAATACCGGCATTGTCAGATACACGGTTCCACGGTACCATTAAATTTAACGGTGTCATGCCACTTTAGTGGTGCCATGATCTACAGGGATGAATTTTCATCCCATTTTGATTTTTGACGACTAAGTCTCGCTATTTTAGTGAGACTTTTTGACACGAGGAAACAATTTATACCTAATAAATTCTTTTGACGAGGAGAATCGAGACTAAACAAAAGGAGATGACTCTAACGAGTCATGAGTCGAGACACACGAGATGACTTCAGTATTTCTAGTGAAATATTTAAATAGTACGCGGAATGACTTTAATAGTCATGAGATTTATGGAATATGTTCCATCATTCCTAGACCTAGACAAATGTAGTTGAAGGATTCTCGTTTGAGAGGTTTGGTTAGGATGTCGGTGATATTGTCTTGAGAAGGAACTTTCTCAATAGAAATGTTTCCTTTCTGAACGTTATTGCGGAGGAAGTGGTGACGGATTTCGATGTGTTTAGTACGAGAGTGTTGAACGGGATTTTTGCTCAAGTCAATAGCACCTTTATTATCACACATAATGGGAACATTGTCTAGATGGATGTCATAGTCATTAAGAGCTTATTTCATCCATAGTGCTTGTTGACATGCCTTTCTGGCGCTTATATACTCGGCTTCGGTCGTGGAGATAGCAAAAGCCGTTTGTTTCTTGGAGAACCAATAAGTTAGACAACAACCCATAAAGGTACAAACGCCACTCGTACTTTTTCAATCCACATAATCTCCCGCATGATCAGAGCCGGCGTAGACAACAGTTTCTACACCGGTCCCCTTGGGATAGAATAATCCCAAGTGTATAGTGCATTTAATGTATCAGAAGATACGCTTAACCGCTTCAAGGTGAGAGGTTTTGGGATCCTCTTGGAAGCGAGCACACAAGCAGACACTAAACATGATGTCGGGCCTACTTGCCATGAGGTATAGTAAACTTCCTATCATACCTCTATACGTAATGCTATCCATGGACTCACCTTCTTCATCTTTCGTGAGTTTAATTTTCGTGGACACGGGAGTTTTCATAGGCTTAGACTCTTCTAAACTAAATTTCTTAAGCATCTCCTTACTATACTTAGATTGATTAAAGAAGATACCATTTTCCATTTGTTTTATTTGTAGACCAAGGAAGAAATTTAATTCGCCCATCATGCTCATCTCAAACTCGTCACGCATGATCTTAGAGAAATCATCGCATAGTTCTGGACAAGTTGAGCCAAATATGATTTCATCGACATATATTTGAATGATGATGAGATGTGAATTACGTTTCTTCGTGAAAAGTGTGTTGTCAACCACTCCCATGGTGTATTCATGTTCAACCAAGAATGCCATTAGTCTATCGTACCAAGCTTTTGGGGCTTGTTTGAGACCATAAAGTGCTTTCTTGAGTTTATAAACATGATTCGGTTTCTCGAAATCAATGAATCCTTGTTGGGTTTGAAGATGTTGCTGATCAGAAATGGTTATACTATTCATGAAACTTAAGGAAAATATACTAAGTATCATTCTGCTGCTCGACTGAATGATTCTACTGGTAGTATATTGCTAGTATATTCATTCTACTATTAAAGTTAACTGAAGATTGGAGAAATAAGCTAAGTATGATTCTACTGCTAGACTACGAAGATTCTACTGTTAGAGTAATCATTCTGTTGCTTATTAGATAAACATGTATAGTTTGTTAGATATTTATGAAAGTGATACGAATAGATATTATTCTTGTATAAGAAGTTTTTGTAACCGACTAGGACTCCTTCGTCTATAAAAGGAAGATCTAGGGTTAGGGTTTAGTGCATGTACATGCATCATTGTTAGAGTTTATACGCTTCAAGGTTATTTGTAACCCTGTTACTTTTGAGTAACCGTATTGAATATATGGAAGTGTTTTGTGATAATTCATTGTGTGTTCATTTATAATTCTTCTTAAGATCAAGTATTAGATTCCGCATAATACTTGGTAATCATTCAAGAACAGTTTCTATACCTATTGTCTTAGATCTACATCTAAGATAATCAACAAGATCGTTAGCTCAACTGGGATCAACAAGTGGTATCAGAGCTTGGGGAGCTCGTTACCTAGGGATGTTACAAGGTTTTTATTATTGCAGAAGACAGCAGCTTTGAATTGGTTTATGTATTGGATATTAAGGTATCGTTTTTTTTATCGAATTGAATATTATGTTAAGTCGTACTGATTGATTGTACTAGTATATAATAAAGGTTTGTCATTTATTGTTTGATGGTTCCTTAATCTAATTGGTCTATCAATTGATCTTACAACGTGGGTCGGTGATGTAAAATGAATCACGGGTTGATGAAATTGATTCATTTGTCGTGTACTGCATGAGTGAAATCGTTTAGATCATGGATCAGTAGCGACAATAAATGTTGATGGAGTATATTGGTTTTCGAAAATCAATTAATATTGATTGTCAATATATTATAAAAAAATTGGTGCGTCAACAAATCTTTATTAATTAATTGCTCAGTGGAGATATATTATAATTGGTGCGTGTGATACACTTGGATACTGCTGCATTTAAGTTTCTACTGCTGGATTTATTTTACTACTGCTCGAAGATTGTTTCTACTGCTACATTTTATACTGCTGCTCGACATATTTTTCATATTGCTGCTACGTTATTGTTTCTGCTGCTGCGTGTCAAAGATTATTATTTAGTACTGCTAGTAGAATGTCAGATAAGTTTGAAGTTTGGATGGTTTTACACACACAGAATGGATATTGGATTACACAAACAGAATGGTTAGCACATTGATTTCAGGGGAAGCAGTGTATAATCTTTTAATGTACATGCACCACTCAAGGGGAAGTTTTTATTGTTTACATTCTCTATTTGTTGATAACAAAAAGGGGAAGAGATATTGTGGTTGGCATGGCATGGATTAAGGGGAAGACAAGATTGTTTCATTCATGGTGAGATTTAATTATCTCAATTTCTCTACTTCGTCTAGGGAAGTTTGTACAAGAACGTGTTTGTTTTGTCATCATCAAATAGGGGAAGATTGTTGGGTTTATTGATTTGATGATACAAAACATAAAGAATGAAACAAGAAGGACTTAATGCGACAAAAGACAAAGATGACTTGCAGAAAAAGATGGAGGATAAAGACTAGGAAAGTATTTGTTTCCTAATACAATTAGAAATCTTTTGTAAACCCTAGATCATCTATTATATAAAGAGATCAAGGGTACATAGGTTTTATTAAGTCTTCCATAATGTAGTCGACTAGAAAGTGTGTATGTATAGACATTTGTTATAGATTACGTCTAGAGTTTGTTACCTCCAAGATCAGGGGTGTCTTTGATCCCTGTTATAGGTAGATAACACGTTCTATTGTGATCGAATAGAATTGGAGGTGATTGTGGAAAAACTTTGTTCAATAACATTGATATTTGTTTTAATTCCGCTGCGTACATATATTGTCTTTGTTATTGTTTAACCCTAGATGCTCAAAACGGTCCAAGGAGTCTAACAAACTCCACAATTGGTATCAGAGCTTGTGATCTAGAGACTGATATCGAGAAGAATTTTTGTTAATCAAGATCTGTTCAACATCTGCTAAAGCAATGGAATATGAATCTCATCATATGGTAACTGCTTCAAAGGTACCAATGCTCAAGGTTGGAGAATACGAACTCTGGAAGATGAGGATTGAGCAGTACATGAAGATGCTAGACTACTCCATGTGGGAAGTCATTGAGGATGGAGATAAACTACCTGCTAAAACTGTTGATGGGGTTACTTTACTACCCATTAAAACTAATGAGGAGAAGGCTCAGAGGAGACTAGAGATTAAGACTCACAATATCCTCTTGCTGGGGATACCCAATGAGTACCAATTGAGCTTCAGTAACTCAAAGACTGCTAAGGACTTGATGGAAGCAATTGAACTCAGATTTGGTAGGAATGAGGCCACCAAAAAGTCAAGGAAGAATTTGTTGAAGCATCAATTTGAAACTTTTTCTGCTTTAAGTAATGAAAACATAGATGGTACTTATGATCGATTGCAGAAGTTGGTGAGTCAATTGGCACTTCTAAAGGTTACTGTTGCTCAAGAAGACATTAATCTAAAGTTTCTGAGGAGCCTATCATCTGAATGGAATACACAAATAGTGGTCTGGAGGAACAAGTCTGATTTTGAGACAATGACTTTGGATAATTTGTACAACAATTTGAAGGTATATGAATCTGAAGTCAAGGGAACATCCAGTTCATCTACTGGTGCAAACAACCTAGCATTTATGTCTTCAAACAACAAGGGTTCAAGTAGTTCTCAAGAAAACTATTCTGCTGCTGGTCACGTGGTTTCTACTGCAGGTTCTACTGCTAGTACAAATATTGACAACATCAGTGATGCTGCTATTTGTGCCTTTTTGGCTAATCATACCAATAGTACTACTATTACAGATCAGGATTTGGATCAGATTGATGAAGATGACCTTGAGGAGATTGACATGAGGTGGCAGATGGCCATGCTTACCATGAGGGCTAGGAGATTTCTGAAGAAGACTGGTAGAGCACTTAAGTACAGAGGACAAAACAACAATGTGGGGTTTGATAAGTCAAAGGTTGAGTGCTACAATTGCCAGAGAAAGGGTCATTTTGCTAGGG
Source organism: Artemisia tridentata subsp. tridentata (assembly GCA_021014915.2). Classification (NCBI taxonomy): domain Eukaryota; kingdom Viridiplantae; phylum Streptophyta; class Magnoliopsida; order Asterales; family Asteraceae; genus Artemisia; species Artemisia tridentata. Next base: position 20,830,672 of record CP139505.1, read on the forward strand.
AGTGCAGAGCACCCAAGAAGAACAAAGAGAACAAAAGGCAGATTCCTATTGAAGAAGCTAACCCTACTACTGCTATGGTTTCTTGTGATGGCTTGGGAGAGTTCGACTGGAGTAACCAAGCTGAGGATGGACCCAACTATGCATTGGCTGCTGAAGAAGAACCTAAAGAACAACACTTTGCTCTTATGGCTTACTCTTCTTCTGGATCAGACTCTGAGGTATCTAATGAGTCTTCTTGTTCATTTAAATCATGCATAGATACTGTTGAGGAATTAAAATCTAGGAATGAAAGCTTAAGAATGGAAGTAGAAAAGCTAAAACTTGATAATTTAGGTTATAAACATGGCCTAAAATCTGTAGAAGACAGACTTGAATTTCTTAAGCAAATTGAGTTAGAGTATGCTGATAAAATTAGTAGTCTAGAAACTGAGCTTATTAAGAAAGATTGTGAAATAAATGTTCTTAATAAAAGAGTAGAGGAGGCTGAGCAAGCTAGAGATGAAGCTTTAACTGATAAGGAGAAACATGTTGTTAGGATAGAAAAACAACAATTTGCAATTGGTCTAATCAACAAGTCAATTGGAAGTCAAATACTAAGAAAAGGAAGTGGCTTAGGTTATCATGAAGTACCACCCCCAGTCAAAAGTGCCTTTGCACCTCCTAAGAAGGAATTGTCTTTCATTACAGAGATAGATGCAAAACCTGTAGGTGAAACCAGTGAATAAAATAATGAAACACCTAATAGAACTTGTGCACCTAAGGTAGATAAGAAGTATTCTGATGCACCAATCATTGAAGATTGCGTGTCAGATAGTGAGGATGAAGAGACTGACTCAACACCTAAGGCTAAAAAGGTAGAAGTTTCTAAACCAAATGAAACAAAAGGTAAACACGTTGAGTTTGTAAAACCTATGTTAAGAAGCAACATCTCTAGGAAAATGGCTGAATTTGATGAGACACCAAGAGAATATCCTAGGAAAACTAATAACTTGCCAAGAGGAAATCAAAGAAATTGGAACAGCCTAGTTTCACAAAGATTAGGTAGTGACTTCCAATTACTTAAGAAGGCATGTTATAGTTGTGGTAGTTTTGAGCATCTCCAGGAAGACTGTTACTACCATCAAAGACCTATTAGGAACCAACACACTAGGGTGAACCATAAGCATACTGTTAGAAAGACTCACCCTCATACCAAAAGAAACATGGTTCCTAGAGAAATTTTGCTAAGAAATGGTGCTTCTAGGATAATTACTGCTGCTGCACTAACAAGGCCCATTCCAAAGAAAATAGAGTTTTCTATTGCTAAGGCAAAAGCAGATTCTACTGCTGAGCCCAAAGTGATAACAGAAACTGTTGTGGGCAATCATTTTTATGTTGTTAAAGCCTCAGCATGCTGGGTCTGGAAACCTAAAGTCAAAGTTTTAGATCATGTTCTCAGACACAGAAGTGCACCAACGGAGTTGAAGAAAATTGACTATATTGATGCACAAGGCAGATCTAAGTCAGTGATGGCTTGGGTCCCCAAGAGAAACTAACTCTCTTACCTTTTGTGCAGGGCAATCTACAAAAGGAGCTAAAGGATAAATGCATTTTTGATAGTGGATGCTCTTCACATATGACAGGAGACCAAAGCAACTTGGAAGATTTTGAAGCTTTGGATGGTGGCTATGTTGCCTTTGGGAATGACATCAAAGGAGGTAAAATTGTTGGAAAAGGTACTATTAGAACAGGCAACCTGGATTTTGAAAAAGTGTATTTGGTAAATGGACTTAAGTTCAATTTTTTTAGTGTCTCACAAATGTGTGACAAAAAGAATTTTGTTCTTTTTACAGACACTGAGTGTCTTATCTTATCTCCTGACTACAATCAAGTTGCCTGATGATAAATTAGTGCATCTTAGAGTCCCTAGAAAAGACAATATATACAGTGTGGACATAACGAACATCATTCCCAAAAGAGATTTAACTTGTCTATTTGCCAAAGCCACAATTGATGAATCCAAACTTTGGCATAGAAGATTGGGCCATTTGAATTTCAAAACAATAAATAAATTGGTTAAGGGTAACCTTGTAAGAGGTTTACCTTCAAAACTTTTTGAAAATCCTGAAACCTGTGTTGCTTGTCAGATGGGAAAGCAACACAGAGCTTCTTGTAAGTCCAAAGTGGTGAACTCTATTTCTGAGCCCTTGCATATGTTACATATGGATCTGTTTGGACCAACTTTTGTGAAAAGCTTCAATAAAAAGATGTATTGCTTAGCTGTCACTGATTATTTTAGCAGATTTACTTGGGTATTGTTTCTAGGAACCAAGGATGAGACCTCTAACATTCTTAAGGCCTTCATAACTAGAATAGAAAACCTAGTTAATCACAAAGTTAAGATAATCAGATGTGACAATGGAACTGAATTTAAGAATAGTGTGATGAATCAGTTCTGTGAGGAAAAAGGTATCTTAAGACAGTTTAGTGTTGCTAGAACTCCTCAACAAAATGGTGTTACAGAGAGGAGAAATAGGACATTAATTGAGGCTGCTAGGACTATGTTGTCAGAGTCAAAATTACCCACTACTTTTTGCGCTGAAGCAGTTAACACTGCTTGTTTTGTGCAAAATAGGAGTAAGGTAGTTAAGCCTCATAACAAGACCCTTATGAATTATTGCATGGTAGTAAACCTATGATAGATTTATTGAAACCATTTGGGTATCCTGTTACTATCTTGAAGACCAATGACCAACTAGGCAAGTTTGATGAGAAAGCAGACAAAGGTTTCTTTGTTGGATACTCTACCAATAGGAAAGCTTTTAGGGTATTCAATCGGAGAAATGTAGAAGAAAACTGATGAGTGTCTAAATACTCATCATTTCTGTCACATTTTATCTGCAAAAACATTTAAAAACATGCAGATATGCTTCAAAATACAGAAAATATCATAAAATGTGTTTTTATATGATTCAGGAACAAAAAGATTGAAAACGAGTGAAAAACATGCAAAGTTCACAAAATTGTCATTTTCAATCCCTGAAGTTTCACAAATTGGCAAAATTAGTCCCTGAAGGTTTAAAATGAAAGAAAAGTCAACTTTAGTCCTTGGGATGTCAAACATGTTCACTTTTAGTCCCTGGATGTAAGTTTTCTAAAATTGGCAGTTTCAGTCCCTCAACTTTCAAAACTTGTCAAATTTAGTCCCTAGGCATTTGTTTTGTAAGAAAAGTCACCAAAGATCCTTTTGTAATCATGGGTTGTCATATTTAGTCCTTTGGTGAAAAGTTTCAATAATTTACAAGTTTGGTCCCTGCACTTTCAGAATTTGTAAAAATGGTCCCTGGGAAAATTTTATTGTTGGAAATCTCATGTATGGTCCCTGGATTATTGAAACATGGCAGGAATCACCCTTGGTTTATTTTGGAAGATGTACAACTTTGGTCCTCCAATTTTCAGAAAATACAAAAATGGTCCTTGTTCTTATTAAACAAAACCAAACGGACCATTCCATATTTACCCTACCCATTTTATAATTACCCAACCCAAATAATAACCCAACCCTTAAATATTACCCAACCCAGCCCACAAATAATAACCCCAGCCCATTCCCCTTTTTAACCCAACACTTGCCCGGTATTTAATACCACGTTTGACCCTCGGTCAAACCATCTTCTTCCTCACAACCCCGCCAAAACCAAAACCACCTTCACCCATTGTATTCTCTGCCACCTTCCCCCTCCTCCTCAAGCACGCTACCTAACAAACCAAGAAGCATTTGTTGCTTCTTCCCCACTCAGTACAGACCCATGTGCAATTTTTTCCCACTCACTCAATTTTGGCGCCAAAATTAAGAATCAAAGGCTGAGATTGTTTTAAAGCCATCCAAGGGCTGGAAAAGATTCAGAGGAAGAGATTAGACATTTCCCAGATGTTTTTAGTATATATAGAACCATGTAATAGACTAGAAAAGTAGTAGTTAATTTTCATTGTAATTGTTTTTTACTTTAAGTCTTTATCTTTTGTAATTTCAAGTTCCAGTTATCAATATAAGTTAATTCAAGTCTTATTGTTCTTATTTAATCAGTATTGAACTCAGTTTCAAGTTATAATGCAATCTCAAGTCATATGGTAATTCGTATAAGCTCTAAGTCACTTTAAGTTACTATCAAAAGCTTCAAACAACCTTGTAATAAGCTTATAAAAGCTTAACATAGCTTTCTATAAGCTTATCTAGTGTAACTCAGTTCTAAAATTCAAATAATGGAGAAAGTCAACTCTGGTCAACATAAGCTCACAATAAGTTATTCTGGGTATATAAGCTGATCAGGAAGATTGTTCTGGGTTTTCTAGCTTGTGTTAAAAAGCTAGATTGGTTATGTTCTAGTCCTGCTATCCCAATAGCCCCATCTCAGTTGTAAGCTTTTTCTAGTTTTTTTTTGTAAAATTTCCAAGTTACTGTACAATAGCTTAAATTCAGCTTATTATTGCATTTCTCAGCTTATTGATAGTTTATAAGTATATTTTATCAGTTTCATAGTCATTAATCAGCTCATACTTAGTTTAACTTAAAAACAGTCAAAAAAGCCAAAATAAGCTAGCTTATTAAAAACTGCTTAATTGTATTTCATAATCATTAGTTAATACTTATTATAGCTTATTGTAATCATATTAAACTTAATCTAGCTTAAAATCAGTTGTTCACTTTGAAAATACCAAAACAGGCACCAATAAGGGTTGTTTGGTTTAAACTCTGTCAAATAGGTCAAACAAGCTAAGTAATGTACATTTGCAACTTGTCCAACTTTGATCAAGCTTATTTCATCCTATATAAGCTGTATCTAAGTTCTAATTAGCCAATTCCATAGAAAATCAAGTTTTTCATATCCTATGGCAATTTCAGGCCATAATTAGCTCAAATAAGCCAATATAAGCCACAAGCTTATTTGGCCCTTAACCTTACCATTTCTGAGGTCCATTTGGTCTATATAGTCATACTCCAAAACTTGGTTAAGTACCATTAAGCCTAGCCTAGATAGCTTAGAAATTTGTCAACTCAGAAACAAAAAAATAGAATTTCAGGTTTTTAGAGATTTTCCTTGATTTTTAATTTTCACATAGTAAGCCCTTTTAAGCTAATTCTTTTTCACTTATAAGCTCACCCAGCTCAACTTCAGTGTAGTATTTTTAGTTTATTTTTTTACATTTTTTATAAGCCCTAAATAAGCCCTTAAAAACTGCTTAATTTCCCCTGCACCAGGGGAAATCAGCAGACCCTTGTAATCACCACTTTTCATTAGCTTATTTATAAGCTCATATTAAGTCCTTAAGCCTTGATTTTTGTTTTATATATATTTCATAATACTAGCTTCTTATACTGTAACTTTCAGTCACAAGCTTGTAGCTTTTCATAGCTTTTTCAGAGCTCAAAAATCACCCAACTCCCGCAGTGTATACTGAGTCAGTTGAGCAATAAGCTTGTTGAGAGCTTTTAAGCTTTTCAAGCCAGCTTTTCTTGGTTCTTTCAGCTTATTCATAAGTTTCTCAGTCCCTTTGAGCTTTTTTCATAAGCTCATGGCTTATTGTCCAGCTTTTAGCTTCTTTTGAATAATCAAAGTTCTAAAAAGTTTGAAAAAGCCAACTGTCAGCTTTTTAAGCTTGTTTCCAGCTTATTTAACTTAATCTAAAAATAATTCCTTTTTTAAAGTTGCTTATTATTAGCTTAATAACAGTTATCAAAAAGAAAAATTCCAAAAAAATTAATTTAGCAAAAAGGCATTGCTGGAATTCGAACCCTGGCCACCCAGTTCACCACACACCAACACTACCACTGCGCCCTTGGGTCTTTTCCAGTTACACTTTGCACCCTTTAATATATAACTTGTGTTTGCAGTTTGAGCTTATTTAGCTTATTAGCTTATTACAGCTTATCCACAAAAGCTGCCATCGCCATTTTATTTTTCTTAACTTTGTAATCACTTAAGTTAATTTAGGAAACAGTTTCAGATTTTTATTAATAGTTTTAATATTTTTTATCTTTTAATTAGTTTAAAATAGTAATTAATTCATAATAAATAGAATTTTAATCAGAAAAATATAAATCTTTTTTACGTAATTTTCTTTTGTCATTTATAATCTAGGAAAAATATAATTATATTATTAGACCTTAAGAAAAACAAAAACAGAAAAATAGTGATAGCTTCTATTTAATAGAATTTATCTTTTTAAATTTTAATTAAGCAAGTTTCATTTTTATAATTTTCTTAGCTTCTTTTCACTTAATAATATTTATAGAAAAAGTTTTAGATTTTTCTTTGTTCATTTAGTATTTATTATAAATTAAAATAGTTTAAAAAGTAATTAAATAATAAATAATTAATAATAATTAGATAAAAAGTGTAAAAAAATATAATTTTAGTTTTAAAATAAGTTTTAAATAATTTTACACTTGTAAGATTAGATTTCATAATATTTCAGTTTTTGTCCCATTTTAGATTTCCCGTTACACGTTTTTAGTTTATTAATTCGCGTTTAATTTTCTTGTGTATATTTGTGAATTAGATATAAAAAAAAGCAAAATCCAAAATATCTAATTCATCAATCACTCTAATCCAAAGCTTTCCACAGTTTGCCCATTCATACCTCGTTGGGAAACGATCCGGGTAATCACTTACCTGGTTTCACACTACACACGAACGTGAGTTTTTGCAAGTATCCTTTTTCACAAAGGGGTGATTTGTATTTATTCACGTGTATCCGTCGTTGCATAATATTTATATATCTATTTAGCACGGATCAAAAACCTGCATGTTAGGTTTAGTGAGAACATGATGTGCCTAAAAAAGATTCTGAAGGAGGGGAAAGACCTTCAAGTGATGAAAAAGTGATTACTGAAGAGCCACAAGTTAAAGATGTGCAGAACAAAGCTAGTAGTAGCAACTCTGGTCCTACTGCTAAGTTTAGTGGTTCTACTGCTGTACCAAAGGTTTCTACTGCTGAAAAAGATGGGAATTTCTTTGATGATTCTTCTGATGATCCAGACATTCCTGGTTTGGCCAATATCTATGAAGACACAGATGATGAAGTTGTGGAAGCGTTTGGTACAGAGGGTGACTTAAACAACATGGAGAATGTAATACCAGTCAGTCCTATTCCAACCACTAGAATTCATAAAAATCATCCAAAAGAGCAGATAATTGGTGATGTTCAATCTGCTGTTCAGACCAGAAGTAAAACAAAGGGGTTAAGTGATTTGCTTCATCAAGGATTATTTGCTCAATCACTACATCAGAGGAATAGCCACAAAGGTCTACAAAATTGCAAGTTTGCTTGTTTTCTGTCACAAGTGTTGAAGTCGTGAAGTTCCTATTTCCCATAAACCAATATAAAATACAAAAATATTTTTCTTTTCTTTTCTATATATATTATCATATAAAAAAATTAAAAAAAAAAATAATAACACCAAAAACATTTTCCATTTTCTTTGTTTAATAATAACAAACAATAAAATTTACCTTCGAGAACCAAGACAGAGTACTACCTAACTGGGGGTACGACCATAATAAGTTCCCAAACATCAGATTTAAAACTTGCCTCTGTATCACTTGCGAATATCGGCTCACCTTTGATTGATAAACAAACTATAACGGAGGTTTAAGCGTTTATGCTATACCTTTGATTGATAAACAAACTATTAGACCATAATAGTGCATGTGTAGGATCGAGTACTTCGAGCTTGATTGAGCTTGGTATAAACAAGAACCTCTGTATGCTATACAAGCGTTTATGCGGAAACTAAACAGCAAGTATAATAAAGAAGAAAACTCTAAAGGACACTAATCCTCTATGGATCAAACTATGAACTAAGAATTGTTTATTGAATATTGAAAACGTTAAAGGTGTACATAAACTCATAGACGGATATATCTTTTATACTAACAAGATGACCTAACCCTAATCCGTTCTACAAGAAAACGTGTGAAGAGATAAACGAGATCTCTTCTAAAAATAAATCTTAACAAACATTCTAAATATACGGATAACTAACAATACTATCCGCAGCAACAACATTATCGGTAGGAACAAGATAACACTGTCAGCAGCAATGAGCTTGCAGCAGGAACCAAAGCTTGATTGAGCTTGGTATAAACAAGAACCTCTGTATGCTATACAAGCGTTTATGCGGAAACTAAACAGCAAGTATAATAAAGAAGAAAACTCTAAAGGACACTGATCCTCTATGGATCAAACTATGAACTAAGAATTGTTTATTGAATATTGAAAACGTTAAAGGTGTACATAAACTCATAGACGGATATATCTTTTATACTAACAAGATGACCTAACCCTAATCCGTTCTACAAGAAAACGTGTGAAGAGATAAACGAGATCTCTTCTAAAAATAAATCTTAACAAACATTCTAAATATACGGATAACTAACAATACTATCCGCAGCAACAACACTATCGGTAGGAACAAGATAACACTGTCAGCAGCAATGAGCTTGCAGCAGGAACCAAAGCTTGATTGAGCTTGGTATAAACAAGAACCTCTGTATGCTATACAAGCGTTTATGCGGAAACTAAACAGCAAGTATAATAAAGAAGAAAACTCTAAAGGACACTGATCCTCTATGGATCAAACTATGAACTAAGAATTGTTTATTGAATATTGAAAACGTTAAAGGTGTACATAAACTCATAGACGGATATATCTTTTATACTAACAAGATGACCTAACCCTAATCCGTTCTACAAGAAAACGTGTGAAGAGATAAACGAGATCTCTTCTAAAAATAAATCTTAACAAACATTCTAAATATACGGATAACTAACAATACTATCCGCAGCAACAACACTATCGGTAGGAACAAGATAACACTGTCAGCAGCAATGAGCTTGCAGCAGGAACCAAAGCTATCGGCAGGAACCAGCTTAACACTATCGGCAGCAACAATGAAACTCTTATTTCCCAGAGATCCTAACAATCCTCCCCTAATCTTGAGGTTGACTAGGTTAACCTGCAAGATTCCAATGTGATAGAGCTTTGAACTTCTCAGGCTTGAGGACTGCGACTTAGCAGCAGCAATAAGTAGTAACCAGCAGCAACATCCATAACTTGCAAGATTCCAACCTCTATAGCATCCAGCAGCAACTTCAATAGTTCAGCAGGAATAAGAAATCTTCTTCAAAACATGTATACTGGTCACCATGACATTCACTTGAACTTGGCTGCTACTAATGACAAGATGTACATTAATGGATTTGATGTCTCTTTACCAATAGCCATCACTACTGGAGTAGCCAATGTTTAGGTGTGTTAGACCATGGTACATTGATAACCATCTGATTTATTAGCAAATCAGCAACTATAAACGGATTTGACTTGTCTTTACCTGTAGCCGTTTGCTCAGGACTAGCCAATTCTTAGGTTACAGCAAACCTTGGTGAATTGAATACCAAATATGGATACCAAGTGTCTTTACCACAAACCATACTTTTGTGGACTAGCCAATCCTTTGGATCCCATAAGGGTTACATCCATGGTGAATTGAGAACCATTTTCAACTCTCAGAACTGAAATATTTACGATGTTCAGTAGCTTTTCCATGGCTTCCCTTGCATTACCGGGTATGAGTGGTTTTGTTGCAGAAGTTATAGTCTTTTTAGGAATAATTACCAGCCAAAAATATCTTTTAATGCCCAAAATTGCCATCACTTTTGTAATGGCAATTGGAATGATATTAACTCCTATTTATTTATTATCTATGTTACGCCAGATGTTCTATGGATACAAGTTATTTAATACTCCAAACTCTTATGTTTTTGATTCTGGACTGCGCGAGTTATTTGTTTCCATCTCCATTTTTCTACCTGTAATAGGTATTGGTATGTATCCCGATTTTGTTCTTTCACTATCAGTTGACAAGGTTGAAGGTATTCTATCTAATTATTTTTATAGATAGTTTTTTTAAAGAAAAAATAAAAGTAGTTGAAATACCCTATAGCTTTGAGCAAGCTATTACAGCTATCAACGGATTTGATTATCACACCAGAGCCGTACCCTCATGGTGAGTCAACTCTTTCTTGTCTGCAAGACATGGTGAGTTGAATACCATTTATTGTGCAGGTGTAATCACCAACACTGTACCTGCAAGGTGTTGCTCAAAACCATCTTATTAGCACACAAAATATACAAGATTTTTTTTATTTTTATTTTTTTTTTTAACTAAGAAACACACCAAAAGAAAAGAAAGAAACTAAGAAAAGAAATCAAAAGAAAGAAAGATATAAAAATATACAACAACAACAAGAACAATCCTCCCCTTAAGCTTCATCCTCCCCTTAAGCTGCAATCCTCCCCTTAAGCTCAGTATCTAGGGATTTACCATCCCAATATGGACCACCAAATGTTTAAACCTTGGTCCATCAAAAGCCTTGATCAGCAAATCAGCAACATTATCATCTGTGTGAATCTTAACCACCTGAATAAGATGCTTCTCATAAGCATCTCTTATGAAATGGTGTCGAATCTCAATGTGCTTTGTCCTTTGATGATAAACAGGATTCTTAACAATACACATAGTACTTTGATTATCAATAAAAATCTTAGTGTTCATGTAGTTGAACCCATAATCCAACAGCTGATTTTGCATCCAAAGTACCTGTCCACAGCAACTAGCAGCAGCAACATACTCTGCCTCAGTAGAAGATGTAGCCACTATAGTCTGCTTCTTGCACTGACAAGAAACCAACCTCCTACCCAGAAACTGACAACCTCCAGTAGTAGACTTCCTATCAAAGTTAGCCCCAGCATAATCACTATCACTATAGGCTTCCAACACAAAAGGAGAATCTTTGGGATACCAAAGTCCCATCTTTGGCTGTCCTCTCAAATACTTGAAGATTCTCTTAACTGCATTTAGGTTAGAAGTCAATGGTGTAACCTGATGTCTAGCACATGCACCAACAGCAAACATGATATCAGGTCTTGAAGCTGTCAAATACATGAGTGATCCAATCATGGATCTATAAAGATGAACATTAACAGCAGCATCAGGTTCATTATTGGACTTAGGCTTTGGACGTTCAAAAGGAGTTGTAGCAATCTTCACATTTTCCATATCAAACTTCTTAAGCATGTCATAAACATACTTCTCCTAGCAAATAAAGATCCCATCTGGTTTCTGCTTAACCTGAAGACCCAAGAAGAAAGTCATTTCACCCATAGCACTCATCTCAAATTCACTCTTCATCAATTCTTCAAACTCCCTGCACCAGGCTTCATTAGTGGAACCAAAGATAATATCATCTACATAAACTTGTACCAGAATGATATCTTTGAAGTTCTTTCTGATAAAAAGAGTTTTATCAATAGTCCCTCTTCTGTAACCATGTTTTAGCAAAAAGGCTGATAACCTTGCATACCAAGCCCTTGGTGCTTGATGAAGACCATAAAGTGCTTTAACCACTTTGTAAACTAAATTAGGATTCTGAGGATCCACAAATCCCTGTGGTTGAGTAACATAAACCTCTTCCTCAATCCTGCCATACAAAAATGCACTTTTTACATCCATCTGATATACTACAAATCCCATAAAGGAAGCAAAAGCCAAGAACAATCGGATAGCTTCAACTCTTGCCACTGGTGCAAACACCTCATCATAATCAATTCCCTCTTCTTGTCTATGACCTTGAGCTACCAATCTAGCCTTATTTTGAACCACAATTCCCCTAGCATCCCTTTTATTCTTTAGAATCCATTTAGTTCCAATAGCATGCTTTCCTGTAGGTAAAGGTACCAACATCCATACTTTCTGATTCTGGAACTGCTGCATCTCCTCTTGCATAGCCTCAACCCAATCATCATTAGTAAGAGCTTGAGCTATTCTAGTTGGTTCAACTTGAGATAAGAAACAAGCATACAGACAATGTAAATAATCAGTATGATTGCTCCTCAACTGATCCTGTATATAACTGAGAAAAGCAGATTCTCCAAACTTGGGTTGATGAAGTTTACTTCTTGTCTGAACAGGGGAATTAATATCTCCAAGAATCAAAGACTGAGGATGAACAGTATTGATCCTCTTGGTAGCAATGGGATTGACTTCAATGGAGGATGCTTGATTAGTAATTGAGGGGTTGAAGTCATCATCATATGAGGAAGAAGTGAAAATGCCAGTTCTGGACTGATGATGAGGATCATTCAACTTATCTCTTGAAGAGACTGAATTTCCAAGATCAGAAGGAATTGGAAATCTTTCAGGGGAGTTAACAACACCCAGAGTGTCAACAGATGGAGAAGACACATGAACATCAGCAGAAACTCTAGAAGGATCGGTAGGAACAGATCCACTTTCAGCAGGAATGGTATCAGCAGGAACATGAATACCACCAGTTGAATTCAGTTGTCTTCTAACTTCAGCTTCAGCCTTTCTCAGAATCTCCTCTGTCTCTTTAGAAAACCCAGAATCAAACATCTCAGCAGCTCTTTTGGCATTAAACTCTTGTCTTTGAAGCCTAGCAAGATCTTCTGCATAACTAGAATCACCTCCAGCCATATCAAAAGAATCTTTGAGCTTTGAACCTGAAATGTTGTTAGAGGGAAAAGAAGGAACAACTATAGGTCGTTCATCACTCTCTACATCAGAATCATCATCCGAGGTACCTGCATTGTTAGTTTGAGAAACATTTGTACCAGCAGATAGATTTGATTTGAATCTATTATAACCTAAGGTGTCAGATAGATAATCCAGATCAAAGTACCACTCTGGACCAGCACCCTGCAAATTAGGTTTATCTTCAAGATATCTTAAGTTGAGAGTCTCTTCTATTCTCTTAGAGGACAGGTTATAAACCCTATAGGCTTTACCATGAGCAGAATATCCAACAATAAACCCTTCATCAGCCTTCCCATCAAACTTGCCTAGGTAATCACTAGTGTTCAAAATAGTGACATGACATCCAAAAGGCTTAAGGTAACTAATGTTTGGAACCTTCCCAGACAAAAGTTCATAAGGTGTTTTATTATGAGGACTAGTAATAGATACCCTATTCAACACATAACAAGTAGTGCAAACTGCTTCAGTCCAAAACATAGTGGGCATCTTAGATTCAGCTAACATAGTCCTAGCTACTTCTATCAAGGTCCTATTTTTCCTTTCTGCAACCCCATTTTGTTGTGGAGTTCTAGCATTACTATAGTCCCTTTTTATCCCCTTAGTCCCACAGAGTTCAATAAGATTAGAGTTCTTAAACTCTGTGCCATTATCACACCTTATAGACTTAACCTTTTTACTTAGCTGATTTTCTATTAAGGCAATAAAATCCCTAAGAACTGGATAAGTTTCATCTTTAGTACCCAAAAAGAAAGTCCATGAAAACCTGCTAAAATCATCTGTAATCACCAGGCAGTAGTTCTTATGGTCAATACTTCTGATAGAAGTAGGACCAAAAAGATCCATATGAAGAAGCTGCAAAGGCTCAGAGATGTTGCTCACAGTAGTTATGGCCTTGTATGATGCTTTGTGCTGCTTTCCTTTGTTGCAGGCAACACAATCGTGCTCATTAGAGAAGATCTTCATAGGAAGCCCTTTAACCAACCCATTCTTAGCCAACTTGTTAATGGTCTTGAAATTCACATGGGCCATTCTTCTGTGCCATTTATTAGATTCATCCACAGAAGCTTTTGCAACCAGACAAGCAAGTGATCCCTCAAGCTGAACATCACTAAGATTGAAGCAATAAAGATTGTAAGTCCTAGGAACTTTAAGTTCAACCTGACTTTCATCAGGCAGCTTGAAGTCTTTGGACAACACAAAGCAATCATTCTAAGTGAAGAGAACACTGTTCTTCTTGTCACAGATTTGGGAGACAGAGAACAAATTGAAGTCTTGAAGTTCCTTCACATAAAGTACATCTTCAAAGTCCAGCTTAGCAGTCTTGATAGTTCCCTTCCCAGAAATTATTCCATCTCCTCCTCCAAATGTCACAGTACCTCCATTCAAAGGTACAAAGTCATGCAATCTTTCCAAATTCCCTGTCATACTCCTGGAACACCCACTGTCAACAATACCAACATCTTTGCTTCTAAAAGGAAAATCCTGAGAAAAGAATACATATACAACATTAGATACAAGAGAGACTCAAGCCATTGCTGACTTGAGCCTGCCTAGTGGATCAATAAGAAGTAAACCCTGGAGATTGATGAGATCCACCATTGATCTTGGACCCCATTTTCATATGTTGGTTATTGATTTTCCAAGAACAACCTGCTGAGGACTTAACAGCAGTTTTCCATCTTGCCCCTCCCTTGTGCATGGTATCTAAACAAACAGGTCTCATATTATTTTGAAAGTAAGTACTAGTAGGTCTGCTGAAAGGTCTAGCAATATTACTTCTCCAACCAGCAGGATTGATCCTACCGGCAGGAACAGTATAAACAGCAGCAACAGGTCTATCGGCAGGAATGAACTTATCAGCAGCAACAGGCTTACCAGCAGAAACTGGCTTGCCAGAAGCAACTGAAGTTCTCCTAGCTGCTTGAGGAATATAAGGGGGAATATCATTAACATTTTTCCATACAGACCTATTTTTACAGGCATATACACCCATCTGTTTTTCATAATAGTCATAATCTTTAATAAGATGATCATAACTACGACACACAAAGCAAGATTTCTTTCTAGGGGACTTTTTCTTAACAATAACTTTCTCATTGCAAACAGAATTATTCAAACCAACACATGAAACAAAATTATCCTTGACAGAATTAAAATCACAACCATAATTGTTTGAAACAGAACCACAACTAGAATTGTTCGAAACATAACCACAACCAGAAACATTATTGTTTTTAACACTATCAAAAGAAATATCTTCAAATGCAGCTGTCTTTGAGTGAGTTTCATCAGTAGCTACTTTTGAGGAGAGATCTTCTGACTTTATTGAAGCTGACTTGTCACTTGATCCACATATGGCATAGTCATTAGTCTTGATTTCTTAAGATTTGTCACTGTAAGAACAAGAGACAAATTCATTAGAGTCACAATCAAGATTAGGCAAGTCCTTTGCCTGTTTGCCATAGATCATTTGTGAATCATCAAAGTCATCAAAAGGATTAGCAGGTTTAAATGTTCCAGTTATGGGTGGAGGAACAGCATTCATTCCTCCTTCCTTTACATACTTTATAGGTTTTCTATAATCTACAGGTTCAGGGTTAAAAACACTATACTCATTCGGGTCATAATATTGATTTGGCCCTATCAGGTCACCATACCCTAAACCTCTTTTAGTTTTGGTAGACATAGAACTATCAATAAGCTTATGAAGGTTTTTGGATGATTCTTTCCACTTTTCAAATCTAGCTAAGGAACTATCTAGTTTAGACTGCAAATCCTGATTTTCTAGCACTACCTTAGCTTTTTCCCTTTCAGAATGTTTAAACTCATTAGTGGCATTTTTTAAATCTCTTTCCAAAACCTTTATTTTTACTTCATAAGCAGACTGTTGTTGTTGATACCAAACCTTTTGTTGTTCTAATGTTTTAACAGCCTTTTTATGAGCCTTAAGTTGTATAAAATTATCATTATATTCATTTTCTTTGTCATCAAATTCCTGTTTAAGTTTAGCATATATAGGTGCACAACCAAATGGGCAGTTTTGTACCTGAGATGGATGACCCATCATTGCAAACTGACCAGCCACTTGTTTCCTCTCTCCGTATCCAGCTATCATCCCATAGACCTTATCTGCTCCACTTGCAACAGACTTCTCATGTTGCTCCCAGTCCACCATCGAATCCACAGATACCAAAGCCTTGGGGTCCTCTGACTCCAACTCTTGAATTTTGAAAGCAGAATACCGTGCTTTATCATCCACCTTCTTGTCTGTACATTCCCTAGCAAAATGTCCTGTTTGAGAACATTTATAACACCTCACCTTCCTTCTGTCAAACCTGGCAGGCTCCTGTCCATCAAAATTGACCCTTCTTCCTGCCTTCTTTTCAAACCTATCCAACTTCAACGATATCATAGCCACCTGCCATCTTAAATCCATCTCTTCCATATCCAATTCATCAACCTGATTGAAATCATCATACACAATCTTCTGTTGTGGTGTACTTTCAGCAACAAATGAATGAAGCACATCCACAACAAGATTCTCAGATCTGGTTTGAGCTTTTGGTGTGACAGGTGAGTAGGAGATTGATGATGTTGAAGGTGTTGGACTGTTTCCATATGATGCTTTGTTAGCACCAGAGTTGCTAACAAAAGCAGTATGGGTTGGAGTATGAGGTGTATAGGTGGAATATCCTTTGATATCCAGTTCAAGGGTTTTCAACTTGTTGTACAGATCATCAAAGCTCATATAATCCAGACCTCCTTTGGCTTTGAGTGTTATGGAAACCTGAGACCAGGATGGTGGCAAAGCCCTCAGAAACTTGGTGTTGCAGTCTTCATCGTCCGGCCTAGCTTTCAACTGGTTGAGTTGACTCAGGATCTTGTGGAATCTGTCATACCCTTTGTGAATCCCCTCAGCCTCAGAGATCTTGAATTCCTGAAACTCTTGCTTGAGCATAGACTTTCTCATTTTTTTGGATTCATCATTCCCTCCAAATCTGGCTTTTACAGCATGCCAGATCTTTCTAGCATCATCCAAGTGATGGAAATCACTCATATGATCCTCTGGAATAGCTTGAAGCAAAAGGGTTCTTGCCTTGGTTTCCCTTTGCACAGCCATGTGTTCTTCTGCAGTAACAGGTGGCTCTATATAGATATTGCCATCCTCGTCCCTTCCAGTATTCTTCTTGCTATTTCCCTTGAGAATGACATTCCACAGATTGTAATCACTATTTGTGATCCAATATTCCATTCTCATAGCCATACTTCATACTCATCTTTCTTCAGATATGGGAATTTAGCATTGTTGGTGGACATAGTGGTGACGATCTAAGTTTGGACTTGGGATGTTTCAGGTTTGGGTTGTTGATCTTCCTGGTTAATGACATTGTTTTGTGGGATTTCGTCTTCCATTGAGAGAGGGTTAAGAGATATGAGATCGACCTTTTTCTTCTTTATCAGAGATCCTTACCAGGCTTTGATACCACTTGTAGGATCGAGTACTTCGAGCTTGATTGAGCTTGGTATAAACAAGAACCTCTGTATGCTATACAAGCGTTTATGCGGAAACTAAACAGCAAGTATAATAAAGAAGAAAACTCTAAAGGACACTGATCCTCTATGGATCAAACTATGAACTAAGAATTGTTTATTGAATATTGAAAACGTTAAAGGTGTACATAAACTCATAGACGGATATATCTTTTATACTAACAAGATGACCTAACCCTAATCCGTTCTACAAGAAAACGTGTGAAGAGATAAACGAGATCTCTTCTAAAAATAAATCTTAACAAACATTCTAAATATACGGATAACTAACAATACTATCCGCAGCAACAACACTATCGGTAGGAACAAGATAACACTGTCAGCAGCAATGAGCTTGCAGCAGGAACCAAAGCTATCGGCAGGAACCAGCTTAACACTATCGGCAGCAACAATGAAACTCTTATTTCCCAGAGATCCTAACAGCATGCGCACTCGTTCTTCCACGTCATCAAGCCCTTTACGTGAACTCGTAGATATTCCGAGAAGACGTAATCGTAGACGTGCTGCCCAAATAGTCGAACCCGAGATTCGTACTGTTCTCACTGATAATATGGCAGACGAACGCACAATGGCTGAGATGCTCCAAGCACCCACCGAGGGTTACGGAGATGCCATCATTTTACCAACCATCGATTCTGATCATTTTGAACTGAAAACACATTTGATTCAGCTCGTGTCCACAAACCAATTCCATGGGTTTGAACGAGAGGATCCATATGCACACATTCGTTGGTTCAACAAGTTGACCTCTACAATCAATTACAAGAATGTGCCGCAAACAGTTATCAAATTGATGTTATTTCCATTCTCACTCGAAGAGGCAGCCCGGATTTGGCTGGATAAAGAACCCCCTCGATCCATTGAAACCTGGGAAGATCTCGTAAAGAAATTTGTCAATTATTTCTTCCCTCCATCAAAGACGACTAATCTAAAAAATGAAATTGCTGGATTTCATCAAGGTTTCGATGAAAATTTCGGAGAGGCATGGGACAGATTTAAAAATCTCCTAAGAAAATGCCCGCATCATGATTTCACGGAGTTACAACAGATAAATACGTTTTATAATGGGTTAACCCAAAACGATCAAGATGCACTTAACGCAGCCGCTGGTGGCAATATCTTGAATCGTAAACCTAAAGAGGTGGTTGAAATTTGTGAAAATAAATCAAAAGTTCCTATTTCTCGAAACAAAGTGAATGTTCCTGTCACTCCTGCTTCTTCATCCGGTAACTCATCAGAGTTAGCCTTTCTAACAGACGCAATGCGTTGCATGATGAAGGAAATGAAAGAATTGAAGAGTGAAATTCATAAACCGGAACAAATCAAAGCAATAAACAAAGTGTGTGAAACTTGTGGTGGCCCACATGCGTATTATGATTGTCAAGCAACCGATGCTTCTCTTTACCCAGCTCCCATAGCTGCAGTAAACCAAAATCAATACCGTCCGCATGCTGAGACTCAGTACCGAGCACCGAATGCTATGGTACCACCTGGTTTTCCACCCGTGCCAAATTAGAATAATCAAAATCGCTTTGTTCAAAATCAGGGACAAAATTTCAACAATTCCCAAAATTTCAATCAAAACCGAGGTCAGAATCAAGGTAATTATAACCAAAAACCATGGAATGTCCAAAATCAAAATCAGACATCCTCAGATGAATTGCTTAAGCAATTCATAAAATCCCAAGAAGAGACAAATAGAACTCAATATAAGACAAACCAGTTATTGGTTGCCCAAATAAATGATATAAAAAAATCTTTAAATGATCTACCTTCTACCTCGGGAGGTCTCCCAAGTAACACTGTTGTCAACCCAAGAGGTGAACTCAAAGCTGTCACTACACGTAGTTGTAAAGTTCATGTTGGACTCAAGGTGATAAAGGACCCGGTACTTCCCACTAACAATGGAAGTGCTAAAAACGTCCAACCTATGGTTGTCCAAAATTCTACATCTACAATTGCTCCTCAGCCGTCAAGAATAGATCCTACTCTATCACGATTTACGGTTACAAGTTTGTCAAGCAAACGTAGTGAGCAAAGGACAGCTAGAGCTTATTCCGATATGCTCAATGCTGCTCCTGTCAGTGTGCTTGATGACAGTGATGATGATGATGAAAATACCACTTTCGTCAAAGCTATCACCACTCGGAGTGGTGCTGCTTATGAGGGACCCTCTGGTCCTATTCCTCCACCGTTGTTTGAAATGGAAAAAGAGACGGAGGATACAACGGACAAAGTGCAAATTCCAAACCCACAAAGTACAGCACAAGTCCATCCTCCGGTTGTCCCGAAAAAGAAATCCAAACCAGGAGTTGTCTTTGAATCTGTTGAGACTCCTGAAGTCATTGCCCCTAAATCCAAACCTTATATTCCTTACCCATCGCGCTTAAATGAGCAAAAGCTCCGTGAGAAGGCTAGTCAACAAATGGACAAATTCTTTCAAATCTTTAAAGAATTACATTTTGACATAAGTTTTGCGGATGCTATCATTCTGATGCCCAAGTTTGCATCAACAATCAAACACTTGTTAAGTAACAAGGAAAAACTGATTGAAATGGCTAAAACTCCATTAAATGAGAACTGCTCAGCAGTTATCTTGAAAAAGCTTCCGGAGAAGCTTGGAGATCCTGGAAAGTTTCTACTACCTTGTGTATTTCCGGGAATGGTTGAATGCTATGCCTTGGCCGATCTTGGTGCAAGCATCAACCTGATGCCTCATTCAGTATGGAAGAAACTTTCTCTTCCGGCTCTTACTCCTACATGCATGACTCTTGAGCTTGCAGATCGAACCATATCTCATCCATGCGGCATTGCCGAAGATGTGTTTGTGAAAGTAGGTAAGTTCCATTTTCCAGCTGACTTTGTGGTTGTTGAATTCGACGCAGATCAAAAGGTTCCTCTCATTCTTGGAAGAGGATTCCTAAAACCGGGCCATGCTCCTACTGATGTATTTAAGCATGAGATCACATTGCGTGTGGGTAATGAAGCTGTTACCTTTAACCATGATCAAACATCGAAGTACTCCTCAAATTATGATTCTAAATCGGTTAACCGAATCGATGTCATTGATATTGCTTCAAAGGGGTACTCTCAAGAAAGTCTTGGTTATTTTCATAATTCTGTGAGTGGTGATCCCACCACATCTTCTCTGCCTATCAATTCCGACTCTTCCCCTTCTCTCACTCCGTTTGAGGGAAGTGATTTCAATTTGGAAGAGATCGAGGCTTTTCTCAAGTGTGATTCATTTCTGGAAGGAATTGATGACGCTGAGATTGATCTGGAGGGAGATATTCTTCTTCTTGAGAAATTGTTGAATCATGACAATTCTCCTCCACTCCCTCCCGTTGAACTTTATAATGAGGAAATCAAATTAGTTGAGAAAACCGATGAATTTCCTGAGGTCGAACTCAAAGACTTACCACCTCATCTTGAGTACGCATTTTTGGAGGGTGATGATAAATTACCCGTCATTATTGCTAAAGATTTAAGTGATGAGGAAAAGATTGCTCTAATAAAGGTCTTAAAGTCACACAAGCAAGCAATTGCTTGGAAACTCTCCGACATAAAGGGTATCGACCCTGAATTTTGTACTCACAAAATTTTAATGGAAGATGACTTTAAACCAGCAGTCCAACATCAAAGAAGGGTGAATCCTAAAATCTACGATGTTATCAAACAAGAGGTTCTCAAACTTCTTGATGCAGGATTGATTTATCCCATCTCTGATAGTCCTTGGGTTAGTCCCATTCACTGTGTTCCAAAAAAGGGTGGCATAACTGTTGTCACAAATGATGAAAATGAGTTGATTCCAACTTGATTGGTTACGGGGTGGCGTGTTTGCATTGACTATCGTAAGTTAAATGATGCCACCCGTAAAGACCATTTTCCTCTACCCTTCATGGATCAGATGCTTGAGAGATTAGCGGGAAACGAGTATTATTGTTTCCTTGAAGGTTTCTCAGGTTACTTTCAAATCCCCATTGATCCACAAGATCAAGAAAAGACTACTTTCACGTGCCCTTATGGAACCTTTGCTTATAAACGTATGCCTTTCGGCTTATGTAATGCACCAGGCACGTTCCAGAGGTGTATGATGGCCATATTTACCGATATGATCGGGAAAACAATGGAGGTCTTTATGGATGACTTCTCAGTCATTGGGGATTCATTCCAAGCATGTCTCTCCAATTTAGAAAACATGTTGAAAAGGTATAAAGACACCAATCTTTGTCTAAATTGGGAGAAAAGTCATTTTATGGTCAAAGAGGGCATTGTCCTCGGCCATAAGATATCAAAGAATGGGATTGAGGTTGACAGAGCTAAAGTTGATGTCATTGCTAAATTACCTCATCCCACTACCGTCAAAGGTATTAGGAGTTTTCTGGGTCATGCCGGTTTCTATCGTAGATTCATACAAGATTTTTCTAAAATCACCCGGCCTATGACTCATCTCCTTGAAAAGGATGCTCCTTTTATCTTCTCACCCGAGTGCATCAAAGCTTTTGAAATATTAAAGAAAAAGCTTACTGAAGCACCCATTCTAGTTGCCCCCGACTGGGATTTTCCCTTTGAGCTCATGTGCGATGCAAGTGATTTTGCTATCGGTGCAGTCCTGGGGCAACGAAAAGCCAAACACTTTCAGCCTATCCACTACGCAAGTAAAACCATGACTGAAGCTCAAACTCATTACACCACTACAGAAAAATAATTATTGGCTGTGGTGTATGCCTTTGAGAAGTTTCGGCCATATTTGATCTTGACGAAATGTGTAGTGTATACGGATCACTCGGCTCTCAAATATCTCTTTGCAAAACATGATGCAAAGCCGAGATTGCTCCGTTGGGTTCTCCTCCTGCAAGAATTTGATATCACCATACGTGATAAAAAAGGAGTTGAGAACCTAGCTGCTGATCATCTATCCCGATTAGAGAACCCACACCAAGATGTTTTCGAGAAAAAGGAAATAAATGAAACATTTCATCTCGAGACACTCAATGCGGTTACTTTTCGAGGAGATTCTACTACCCCATGGTTTGCTGACTTCGCAAATTACCATGCGGGTAACTTCATAGTGAAAGGGATGTCGACCCAACAGAAGAATAAATTCTTCAAGGATGTTAAACATTACTTCTGGGACGACCCCTACTTGTTCAAAATATGTGCAGATCAAGTCATCCGACGGTGTGTTTACGGACAGGAAGCTATTGACATTCTCAAAGCTTGCCATGTTGGACCCACTGGGGGCCATCATAGTCCAAACTACACCGCCAAAAAGGTGTTTGATTCCGGGTTTTATTGGCCCACAATCTATAAGGATGCCCAAGATCTCATCAAAACTTGTGAAGCTTGTCAGCGTCACGGAAATATTTCACAACGAAATGAAATGCCACAAAATGTTATTCAAGTTTGTGAAATCTTTGATGTCTGGGGCATTGACTTTATGGGGCCATTTCCATCATCTCGAGGAAATAAATACATTCTCGTGGTTGTTGACTATTTGTCAAAATGGGTTGAAGCAAAAGCTTTACCCACTAATGATGCCCGAGTGGTTGTAAAATTCCTGAAAGCTCTTTTTGCCCGTTTTGGAACTCCACGTGCTATAATCAGTGATCGTGGTACGCATTTTTGCAATGACAAATTTGATAAAGTCATGCAAAAGTATGGTGTAACTCACCGTCTTTCTACTGCGTATCACCCACAAACAAGTAGACAAGTGGAGGTTTCAAATCGTGGTATTAAAAGAATACTGGAAAGGACTGTAGGAGAAAATCGTGCATCCTGGTCGGATAAATTGGATGATGCATTATGGGCCTTTCGTACAGCTTACAAAACACCCATCGGGTGTACGCCTTACAAGCTTGTGTACGGAAAGGCATGTCATCTTCCGATCGAATTAGAGCACAAAGCCTACTGGGCCTTGAAACATGCTAACTTTGACCTCCAAACTGCGGGTGATCACCGTAAAGTTCAAATGAATGAATTAAATGAACTTCGTGATCAGGCCTATGAGAACTCTTTGATCTACAAAGAAAAGACAAAAAAGATTCATGACTCAAAAATAAAGAACCGCGTTTTTAACGTTGGTGATCGAGTCCTTCTTTTTAATTCAAGATTAAAGATCTTCTCAGGCAAACTCAAATCCCGATGGTCTGGTCCATTCACTATTACAAATGTTTATCCATATGGTACCGTTGAGTTATCTCAAGCTGACGGACCTAATTTCAAAGTGAATGGTCATCGTTTAAAACACTACTTTGGAGAGGACATACCACCCATGGTTGTCCCGGATCTTCAAACGTTCCCCATGAACCAATGAATGCGGGGATCGAGTCAAGCTAGTGACTCGGTGAACAAAAACATTAGCAAAACATGGGTTTTCACCCGTGTCTCTGTTTTCTTTCTCTGTTCTACCACCTAGTGTGGGGGAGATGCCCCACATGTTGTATATAAGCCAAAAAAAAAATGTGTGTATGTATATATAAAATAAATGGCTATTAGTATTATCTTTTCACGTTCTAAGTGTTGGTTTAATAACCGGTACTTTGAATATTGAGGGCAATATTCAGTTCTAAGTGTGGGGGAGAATTCTAGCGAATTTGATCAAATGTACCATCTAGTACCCCCATTTTAGCCAAAATTTTAAAAAAATTTCTCACTTTGAACGCAATAAATGGTTATCAGTCCACCATGTCTAACCCACATAAGGATTGGCTAATCCGAGAGCAAACGGCTCTTGGTAAAGATGTCTCAAATCCGTTGATGGCTTACAATTTGCCGAAAATTGTATGGTTTTCGACTCACCATATCTTTTATAGTGAAGAGTTGGCTAGCCCGCAAGGTTATGGCTTGTGGTAAAGGCATTGGAAAACCATGATTGGTAATCAGCTCACCAAAGATAATAACTGTATTTTATCTAAGAGTTGGCTAGTCCAGAAGCAAACGGCTTTTGGTAAAGATAAGTCAAATCCGTTGACAGCTGATGATTTGCTCAAAATCATTTGGTTATCATTGTACCAAAGTATCACATACTAAAACATTGGCTACTCTAGAAGTAATGGCTTTTGGTAAAGAGAAAAATCCATTAAATCTTCATAAATGATTGCTAGGGACTAGCAATAGTTTAGTGTGGGGGATTGATGAGTGTCTAAATACTCATCATTTCTGTCACATTTTATCTACAAAAACATTTAAAAACATGCAGATATGCTTCAAAATACAGAAAATATCATAAAATATGTTTTTATATGATTCAGGAACAAAAAGATTGAAAACAAGTGAAAAACATGCAAAGTTCACAAAATAGTCATTTTTAGTCCCTGAAGTTTCACAAATTGGCAGAATTAGTCCCTGAAGGTTTAAAATGAAAGAAAAGTCAACTTTAGTCCTTGGGATGTCAAACATGTTCACTTTTAGTCCCTGGATGTAAGTTTTCTAAAATTGGCAGTTTCAGTCCCTTAACTTTCAAAACTTGTCAAATTTAGTCCCTAGGCATTTGTTTTGTAAGAAAAGTCACCAAAGGTCCTTTTGTAATCATGGGTTGTCATATTTAGTCCTTTGGTGAAAAGTTTCAATAATTTACAAGTTTGGTCCCTGCACTTTCAGAATTTCCAAAAATGGTCCCTAGGAAAATTTTATTGTTGGAAATCTCATGTATGGTCCCTGGATTATTGAAACATGGCAGGAATCACCCTTGGTTTATTTTGGAAGATGTACAACTTTGGTCCTCCAATTTTCAGAAAATACAAAAATGGTCCTTGTTCTTATTAAACAAAACCAAACGGACCATTCCATATTTACCCTACCCATTTTATAATTACCCAACCCAAATAATAACCCAACCCTTAAATATTACCCAACCCAGCCCACAAATAATAACCCCAGCCCATTCCCCTTTTTAACCCAACACTTGCCCGGTATTTAATACCACGTTTGACCCTCGGTCAAACCATCTTCTTCCTCACAACCCCGCCAAAACCAAAACCACCTTCACCCATTGTATTCTCTGCCACCTTCCCCCTCCTCCTCAAGCACGCTACCTAACAAACCAAGAAGCATTTATTGCTTCTTCCCCACTCAGTACAGACCCATGTGCAATTTTTTCCCACTCACTCAATTTTGGCGCCAAAATGAAGAATCAAAGGCTGAGATTGTTTTAAAGCCATCCAAGGGCTGGAAAAGATTCAGAGGAAGAGATTAGACCTTTCCCAGATGTTTTTAGTATATATAGAACCATGTAATAGACTAGAAAAGTAGTAGTTAATTTTCATTGTAATCGTTTTTTACTTTAAGTCTTTATCTTTTGTAATTTCAAGTTCCAGTTATCAATATAAGTTAATTCAAGTCTTATTGTTCTTATTTAATCAGTATTGAACTCAGTTTCAAGTTATAATGCAATCTCAAGTCATATGGTAATTCGTATAAGCTCTAAGTCACTTTAAGTTACTATCAAAAGCTTCAAACAACCTTGTAATAAGCTTATAAAAGCTTAACATAGCTTTCTGTAAGCTTATCTAGTGTAACTCAGTTCTAAAATTCAAATAATGGAGAAAGTCAACTCTGGTCAACATAAGCTCACAATAAGCTATTCTGGGTATATAAGCTGATCAGGAAGATTGTTCTGGGTTTTCTAGCTTGTGTTAACAAGCTAGATTGGTTCTGTTCTAGTCCTGCTATCCCAATAGCCCCATCTCAGTTGTAAGCTTTTTCTAGTTTTTTTTTGTAAAATTTCCAAGTTACTGTACAATAGCTTAAATTCAGCTTATTATTGCATTTCTCAGCTTATTGATAGTTTATAAGTATATTTTATCAGTTTCATAGTCATTAATCAGCTCATACTTAGTTTAACTTAAAAACAGTCAAAAAAGCCAAAATAAGCTAGCTTATTAAAAACTGCTTAATTGTATTTCATAATCATTAGTTAATACTTATTATAGCTTATTGTAATCATATTAAACTTAATCTAGCTTAAAATCAGTTGTTCACTTTGAAAATACCAAAACAGGCACCAATAAGGGCTGTTTGGTTTAAACTCTGTCAAATAGGTCAAACAAGCTAAGTACTGTACATTTGCAACTTGTCCAACTTTGATCAAGCTTATTTCATCCTATATAAGCTGTATCTAAGTTCTAATTAGCCAATTCCATAGAAAATCAAGTTTTTCATATCCTATGGCAATTTCAGGCCATAATTAGCTCAAATAAGCCAATATAAGCCACAAGCTTATTTGGCCCTTAACCTTACCATTTCTGAGGTCCATTTGGTCTATATAGTCATACTCCAAAACCTGGTTAAGTACCATTAAGCCTAGCCTAGATAGCTTAGAAATTTGTCAACTCAGAAACAAAAAAATAGAATTTCAGGTTTTTAGAGATTTTCCTTGATTTTTAATTTTCACATAGTAAGCCCTTTTAAGCTAATTCTTTTTCACTTATAAGCTCACCCAGCTCAACTTCAGTGTATTATTTTTAGTTTATTTTTTTACATTTTTTATAAGCCCTAAATAAGCCCTTAAAAACTGCTTAATTTCCCCTGCACCAGGGGAAATCAGCAGACCCTTGTAATCACCACTTTTCATTAGCTTATTTATAAGCTCATATTAAGTCCTTAAGCCTTGATTTTTGTTTTATATATAGTTCATAATACTAGCTTCTTATACTGTAACTTTCAGTCACAAGCTTGTAGCTTTTCATAGCTTTTTCAAAGCTCAAAAATCACCCAACTCCCTCAGTGTATACTGAGTCAGTTGAGCAATAAGCTTGTTGAGAGCTTTTAAGCTTTTCAAGCCAGCTTTTCTTGGTTCTTTCAGCTTATTCATAAGTTTCTCAGTCCCTTTGAGCTTTTTCCATAAGCTCATGGCTTATTGTCCAGCTTTTAGCTTCTTTTGAATAATCAAAGTTCTAAAAAGTTTGAAAAAGCCAATTGTCAGCTTTTTAAGCTTGTTTCCAGCTTATTTAACTTAATCTAAAAATAATTCCTTTTTTAAAGTTGCTTATTATTAGCTTAATAACAGTTATCAAAAAGAAAAAGTCCAAAAAAATTAATTTAGCAAAAAGGCATTACTGGGATTCGAACCCTGGCCACCCAGTTCACTATACACCAACACTACCACTGCGCCCTTGGGTCTTTTCCAGTTACACTTTGCACCCTTTAATATATAACTTGTGTTTGCAGTTTGAGTTTATTTAGCTTATTAGCTTATTACAGCTTATCCACAAAAGCTGCCATCGCCATTTTATTTTTCTTAACTTTGTAATCACTTAAGTTAATTTAGGAAAAAGTTTCAGATTTTTATTAATATTTTTTATCTTTTAATTAGTTTAAAATAGTAATTAATTCATAATAAATAGAATTTTAATCAGAAAAATATAAATCTTTTTTACATAATTTTCTTTTGTCATTTATAATCTAGGAAAAATATAATTATATTATTAGACCTTCAGAAAAACAAAAACAGAAAAATAGTGATAGCTTCTATTTAATAGAATTTATCTTTTTAAATTTTAATTAAGCAAGTTTCATTTTTATAACTTTCTTAGCTTCTTTTCACTTAATAATATTTATAGAAAAAGTTTTAGATTTTTCTTTTTTCATTTAGTATTTATTATAAATTAAAATAGTTTAAAAAGTAATTAAATAATAAATAATTAATAATAATTAGATAAAAAGTGTAAAAAATATAATTTTAGTTTTAAAATAAGTTTTAAATAATTTTACACTTGTAAGATTAGATTTCATAATATTTCAGTTTTTGTCCCATTTTAGATTTCCCGTTACACGTTTTTAGTTTATTAATTCGCGTTTAATTTTCTTGTGTATATTTGTGAATTAGATATAAAAAAAAGCAAAATCCAAAATATCTAATTCATCAATCACTCTAATCCAAAGCTTTCCACAGTTTGCCCATTCATACCTCGTTGGGAAACGATCCGGGTAATCACTTACCTGGTTTCACACTACACACGAACGTGAGTTTTTGCAAGTATCCTTTTTCACAAAGGGGTGATTTGTATTTATTCACGTGTATCCGTCGTTGCATAATATTTATATATCTATTTGGCACGGATCAAAAACCTGCATGTTAGGTTTAGTGAGAACACCACTAATGCTGCAGGAAATGGACCTGAATGGCTCTTTGATATTGATTCTTTGACTAAAACCATGAATTATGAGCCAGTGTTGGCAGGTTCAACTAACATGTTTGCAGGTACACAAGCTAACCCTAATGCAGGTACACAAGCTAAAGATGATGAATCTGCAAAGGAGTTTGTCTTGATTGAGAAATGGAAGCTTGATCAGCTTTTCACACCAACAGAGAAAGAGGGCAAGAGTTCACAGTCTGATGTTGTTCATGATGTGCCTAAAAGAGATTCTGAAGGAGGGGAAAGACCTTCAAGTGATGAAAAAGTGGTTACTGAAGAGCCACAAGTTGATGATATGCAGAACAAATCTAGTAGTAGCAACTCTGGTCCTACTGCTAAGTCTAGTGGTTCTACTGCTGCACCAAAGGTTTCTACTGCTGACAAAGATGGGAATTTCTTTGATGATTCTTCTGATGATCCAGACATTCCTGGTTTGGCCAATATCTATGAAGACACAGATGATGAAGTTGTGGAAGCGTTTGGTACAGAGGGTGACTTAAACAACATGGAGAATGTAATACCAGTCAGTCCTATTCCAACCACTAGAATTCATAAAAATCATCCAAAAGAGCAGATAATTGGTGATGTTCAATCTGCTGTTCAGACCAGAAGTAAAACAAAGGGGTTGAGTGATTTGCTTCATCAAGGATTATTTGCTCAATCACTACATCAGAGGAATAGCCACAAAGGTCTACAAAATTGCAAGTTTGCTTGTTTTCTGTCACAAGTGGAACCCAAGACTGCTCATAAAGCTATGCAAGATTCAAGTTGGGTTGAAGCTATGCAAGAGGAGTTGCTACAGTTCAAGCTTCAAGAAGTCTGGACCTTAGTTGATTTGCCTAGTGGGAAGAGGGCAATTGGAACAAAATGGGTGTTCAGATGCAAGAGAGATGAAAGAGGAATTATGGTCAGAAACAAAGCTAGATTGGTGGCTTAAGTATACACTCAGGAGGAAGGTATAGATTATGATGAGGTGTTTGTTCCAGTAGCAAGAATAGAGGCTATCAGACTATTCTTGGCTTATGCTTCATTCAAGAACTTCCCAGTGTATCAGATGGATGTGAAAAGTGCTTTCTTGTATGGAAAGATTGATGAAGAAGTATATGTGATGCAACCACCTGGTTTTGAAGACCCTGATTATCCTGATAGGGTTTATAAGGTGGAGAAAGCACTATATGGTTTACATCAGGCTCCAAGAGCTTGGTATGACACCTTGTCCACGTATTTGTTATCTAATGGCTTCAACAGGGGAACCATTGATAAGACATTGTTCATTAAGAAAGACAAAAAGGATATCATACTAGTCCAAGTTTATGTAGATGATATCATTTTTGGGTATACAAACAGGGAGTTATGTGAAGAATTTGAGAAGCTCATGCATAATAGATTTCAGATGAGTTCTATGGGGGAACTCACCTTCTTTCTAGGGCTTCGAGTTAAACAGAAGACAAATGGGATTTTCATCAGCCAAGACAAGTATGTGGCTGATATTTTGAAGAAATTTAGTTTTACTGACGTGAAGCCAGTTAAGACAACAATAGAGACCAACAAGCCTTTGCTCAAGGATGAAGATGGGGAAGAGGTTGATGTACATCTGTATAGATCAATGATTGGTTCATTGATGTATCTAACTGCTTCAAGGCCAGACATTATGTTTGCTGTGTGTGCTTGTGCCAGATTTCAAATGTCTCCAAAAGTCTCACACTTGAATGCTGTTTAGAGGATTTTTAGGTACTTGAGGAGTCAACCTAGGTTGGGCCTTTGGTATCTTAAGGATTCACCTTTTGATTTGGTAGCATACTCAGATAGTGACTATGCTGGAGCAAGTTTGGATAGAAAGTCAACCACTGGAGGATGTCAATACCTTGGACATAGGTTGATCTCTTGGCAATGCAAGAAACAGACTGTGGTGGCTAATTCAACAACTAAAGCTGAGTATGTGGCTGCTTCTAGTTGCTGTAGACAAGTGCTCTGGATTCAGAACCAACTGCTGGATTATGGGTACAACTTTATGAACACCAAAATTTATATTGATAATAACAGTACCATGTGTATCATCAAAAATCCTGTTTTTCACTCTAAAACAAAACATATAGAGATAAGACATCACTTTATAAGAGATTGCTATGAGAAAAAGCTAATTCAAATAGTTAAAATCCATACTGACAACAATGTTGCAGATTTACTCACTAAAGGTTTTGATGTGAGTGGATTTCAATTTTTAATTGCTAGTATAGGGATGGTCAATCTTTGAAAATTCTTATCTCTATGTGCTTTTGTAAAAATTTGTAAGGATGTGTACTGTTATTAGTAAAATAAGTTGTTTCTTAAGCTTGCTATTTTCTGTGTTGTCTGCTGCTAAGTTATATTTAGTCTGCTGCTAGTTGTTTATTCAACTACTAAGTATAACAATTGCTTGTGATTATTTTGGAATATTCTTGTTTGTGTTTTTGTGGTTTTGGACTAATCTTTTGCAAGATAAGTCAAAAGGGAATGCTTGATTGATGAGAAAAAGATGTTTGGAATGCTCAGTGAACATTCTGCTGCTAGTTCCAAAAGTTTCTGCTGCTAGGCAAAATGTTCTACTGCTAAAGGTTATGCTGCTCAACTTGAAACTATTGGGATTCTGCTGCTTGGTTTGAAAGTTAAGGGACTGTTTTGTAAATTGGAGCGAATAAAGCCCTAATTAGATCTAAACGGCTTAAAAACCCAATTCGATCACACGATTAACTTTGTGCGCCTAAAATTAAACCCAATTCAAACCCTAACACATTTTCTTATCATCCGATCAAAAACCCCCAAAATCAAAACCCTAAATTCACATTGACGAAAAGAGAATACTCTGCTAATCACAATCAAGTGACATTTCTTCAAAAGGTCCCAGAAGCAGAGGGTTTTACTGAGGTCATTGACTTTCTTAATGCTTCCCATATAAAGTATGCATTAACAGTAAATCCCACAATTTATAAATCCTACATGAAACAGTTTTGGTCTACTGTTACGGCCAAAACTAATAAACATGGGGGAGAATATTTGAAGGCTATGGTAGACAATCAAACGATAATTATTACTGAATCAGTTGTAAGAAAAGTACTTCATTTTACAACTGATGAAGAAATCATTTGCCTTGATAATGCTACCATTTTTCAAGAACTTGAAAAAATTGGGTATGAGAAGAAAAATAATAATTTAAAGTTTTTCAAAGGTCTTCTCTGCCCACAATGGAAATTTCTTCTTCACACCCTTTTACACTGTCTTAGTCCTAAAACTACAGGGTAGAATGAGTTCAGTACAACTCAAGCATCGGCCTTGATTTGTCTGGCCACAGACCAACCATTTAATTTTTCGGCTATGATTTTTGAAGGGTTGAAAAAGCATATTTCTGGAAAAGTTTATGTTTACCCAAGGTTTTTGCAACTCATCATAGATAATCAGTTAAAAGAACCTTTGGAACATCAAGGGACACATGACAGTCCTGAAATTATAAGTAAAATATTTACATATTTGAGGAAAAATGGTACTGGATTTTCTGGGACAGTAACTCCTTTGTCCCCACATGTATTACAACTGGCTGCTACTCAGGGTGAAGGCGCTGAAATCCCAACAGCTTCCTATCACACACCCACTCCTGAACAATTACATGAATCAACCCAAAAGACCCAATCCCCTAGGATTTCACAAAATGAGGACATTGTGCAACCTCCGGCCAATGTTGGTATGGAAGCAGATGAGGCTACCACAGGTGATGTAGGTGGCATGATGGGAGAGGCTAGCACTACTGTTTCTAGCTTAGTAGCTGGACAGGACAGTGCTAACATACCTAAGACCTCAAACATGGAAACATCTAATGTAGAGGGTTCTTTTGGACCTAATGCAGGTGATGGTAACCCCAACCAACTGGCTCAAAAGGGGGACTCAGCTGATCAACCTAGGGTTGATACTGCATTTAAGTCCATTGATTCACCTCTCAGGGAAGGTAACACATCCCGAAGTGATGAGGACAAAGATGAGACAATTGAATTGATGGATACTTATGTACACAATGACAATGCCAATGATTCACCTCTCGGACCAGGTAACACAGGTCGAAGTGATAAGGCTAGACTTGAAACTGATACTGATGAATTGATGGAACTAAATCTACAAAATGTCAAATCTGATGATCCACCTCTCGGGTCAGATAACACAGACCGAAGTGGTGAAGATAGCCTTAAACTTATAAAGGAATTGATGGAAAAGTGTACCATGCTATCAAAGGAAGTGTTAGGTCTCAAAAAGCAATTGATGATGATAAAATCTACTCAGGGTGCAGAAATCAGAAAGCTAAAGAAGAGGGTTAGATATCTTGAGGGATTAAAGAGATCAAGGGCTTCACATCCCAAGGATTCCAAGCCTGGTTTGGGGGAGGATGCTCCCAAACAGGGGAGGTATGAAGACCAAGATATAGAGGATGGAATCAAGAGTTCAGGGGAGGTTGAGACAAAATTGGATGAAAATGTTGATGAAGGGGTTTATGTTGATATGGATATGGGTATACAGCAAGAGCAAACATAGGAAGTTGATTTAGATGCTGCTACAGAGGAGTTAGTGTTGGAAGAACAAGATGATACTGCTACCAGTAAAGTGGTGCTTGAAGATTCTGTTGTTGGTACGAAAAAGTTGGATGAAGAACATTCTGCTGCTGATGCAGGGCATACTGCTGCTAGTGTTCCTGATCCTGCTGCTGAGCAAGGAGATGAAGAGTCAGATGATGATACTCTTAGTTTGGCTCAGGTTATGCTTAATCTAAGAAACAAATCTTCCACACTAACAAAACAATCTGAACCAAAACAACAATCAACTCAAACAAAACCACCTCCAAGACGACCAGTTAAAGGGGTTGTTATTAGAGAGCCTGTAGGAATCCCAAAACCTGCACAACCAACTATTTCCTCAAAAGACAAAGGTAAAGGAATTCTAATTGAAGAACCCAAGCAGAAGTTTAAGTTTCAATCACCAATTCAACAAGAACAACAAAGTCAAACAGATGAAGAAGTTGCTAGACAGGTGCAAGCACAACTTGATGCAGAAGAAGAAAATAAGAAAAAGATGCAAGAACAAGCTGATTGGGAAGTAGCTATGAAGGCTCAAGAAGAGGAGAGATTGAGATACACTTCTGAAGAGAGACAATGTGCTATAGATGATATGTTGGGAGAGTTTAGAAAGAAACAGTGTCAAAAAAATGTTTATAAGAAGAAGAAGCCTACAAGAAAGGAACAGATAAGCTATATGAAGAGTTATCTGAAGCATCAAGCCTACTGGAAGAATAACTTCTTTCACAGGATGACTCATGCAGCTATTGAAAAAGCATATTTTAAGGCTTATGCAAGGATAAACAGACCTATTGAACTCATGTCAGATGTTGATATTGCAAAACTTACAAGACATATGGCACCAAAGGCTTATATGAATCCAGAAACTAATGTTGCAAAGTCTAAGAAAGTATCTGCAAGTGTCAAAGAAAAGGTGGATAGTGAGAAGGCAGTAGCAGCTGAGAAAGAAAAAGAAGTAATGAATGATGAGAAAAATGAGGAGAAAGAGGTAAAGACTGAACCTACCATTGGTGTAAAGAGGTTTGGGAGAAGGTTGAAAATGAAGGCCAGGAAGAAGAAAAGAACTAAGCCAGTGGTGATGGGTGATTCAGAGAGCAATTCTAAAGTTGAGAAGGAACCATGTATTGATGAGCATGAAACTGAATAGGAAACTGAGGAGGATAGAGCAAGAGTAATGTCTCTCACAGTTCTAGCACCACAGAAAGAACCTGAGATGACCAATGCAGTTCCCTTAACAACCAAATATCAAATTATCTCGGATACACACAAAATTAGAAATGGAAGTGAAACATACTGGGAGTTCAAGAGATCAAATGGTTTATACTATGGCTTTTTTAAGTTCACACAGATGCTACATTTTATGGATAGATAAGATATGATACAAGTTTGGAAGTTGTATAAGGAGAGATATGGTGATATGAGACCAGATGAGGTATATGAGAGAGTTCATTATTATTATCTGAAGATCATGTTTGAACCAAAGGATGAGGATCTTGAATGGAGGGCATTGTTACACAAAAAAGTTCAAAAATGGTATTTGTATCAGTCTTGTGGTGTACATGAATTGGTTGGTCAAGGTGTAGTGATATATATGCTTGTGGAAAAAGATTATCCTTTGAACTTCAAAAAAGAAGTTGTTACACAGATGTTGCAGCCTGGCATGTTAAAGTTGCAGAAAGGATTTGATAGTCAAGCTTATAAATTGATCAAGAAGTATGAATATGTTCTCAACCCAAAGCAGAAAAAGGTATGAATATGTTTGGAAGCATCCTCCTGGTGTTTTTCTATGCTTATTAGAAACTTGATGATTTTGAAGTAAAATATCAAGTTTAGGGAAGGATTTTTGGGTTTGAAGATGCTGCTGATCAGAAATGGTTATACTGTTCATGAAACTTAAGGAAAATATACTAAGTATCATTCTGCTGCTCGACTGAATGATTCTACTGCTAGTATATTGCTAGTATATTCATTCTACTGCTAAAGTTAACTGAAGATTGGAGAAATAAGCTAAGTATGATTCTACTGCTAGACTACGAAGATTCTACTGCTAGAGTAATCATTCTGCTGCTTATTAGTTAAACGTGTATAGTTTGTTAGATATTTATGGAAGTGATACGAATAGATATTATTCTTGTATAGGAAGTTTTTGTAACCGACTAGGACTCCTTAGTCTATAAAAGGAGGATCTAGGGTTAGGGTTTAGTGCACGTACACGTATCATTGTTAGAGTTTATACGCTTCAAGGTTATTTGTAACCCTGTTACTTTTGAGTAACCGTATTGAATATATTGAAGTGTTTTGTGATAATTCATTGTGTTTTCATTTATAATTCTTCTTAAGATCAAGTATTAGATTCCGCATAATACTTGGTAATCATTCAAGAACAGTTTCTATACCTATTGTCTTAGATCTACATCTAAGATAATCAACAAGATCGTTAGCTCAACTGGGATCAACAATCCTGTAGGTTGTGCAACGTATACCTCCTCGTTGATATAACCATTTAGGAATGCACTTTTCACGTCCATTTGGTATAACTTAAAGTCTAAGGCGCAAGTGTAGGCAAGGAGTATTCTAATAGACTCTAATCTAGCTACGGGTGCATAAGTTTCATCATAGTCTATTCCTTCTTGTTGTTTATAGCCTTGTGCTACCAACCTTGCCTTATTCCTTGTTACGACGCCATTTTCGTTGAGTTTATTCCTAAACACCCACTTGGTTCCTATGATGGTTTGATTCTTAGGTGGAGGTACTAAATCCCAAACTTGGTTTACGGTGAATTGATTAAGCTCTTCTTGCATGGCAACTACCCAACTTTCATCCTTAATCGCTTCACCGACATTCTTAGGTTCTACTGTAGATATAAAACAAAAGAAATTACTTTTATTTTGTGCTTGTGACCTAAGAGTTCTTTGGTTTAGATTTCCTATGACATTTTCAATGGGATGGTTCTTACATTCCTTAATATTGACAACTTAGTCAACTTCAACTACTTCATCCTCAATGTCATATTCTAAGGTTTTCTTGCCATTAACCTTAATGGCTTCTTCCTCATCTAAGTCATCATCTACCAAGGGTGTTGTCTTAGTTAGTGGAGGACTTTCATCGAATGTCATGTTAAGTGATTCTTCGACTTTCATTGTTTCCTTATTTAGGATAACATACGCTTTACTATTTTGGGAGTAGCCTAGGAAAACACCTTCGTAAGACTTTGGGTCGAACTTAGTGAGGTAGTCCTTAGTATTTAGTATAAAGTACTTGCTTCCAAATACCCTAAAGTAATCAAGAGTAGGTTTCCTACCTTTCAAGATTTCTTATGGGTTTTTTCCTAAGATAGGTCTAATTAGAATCCTATTTAGTATGTAAGTTGAGGTGTCCACCGCATTACACCAAAACTTTTACGGAATTGATTGTTCATTCAACATCGTTCTACTCATCTCTTGTAGAGTACGATTTTTCCGCTCAATTACCCCATTTGATTGTGGAGTGCGTGGAGCCGAGAAGTTGTGAGTAATACCATTAGCATCACAATATACTCCAAATTGCACTTCATTATCAAATTCCCGACCATGATCTGTCCTAATAGACACTATTGTACACCCTAATTGATTTTGAACTTTCTTACTAAAGATTTCAAATTCCTCGAAAGCTTGTGTCTTATTCTTAAGAAATCTAGTCCAAGTATACCTAGAATAGTCATAAACTCTTACTAAGGTGTAGTAATTTCCTCCGTAGCTCCATACGGCGGATGGACCAAATAAGTCCATGTGAAGGAGTTCTAGGCATCTAGAGGTCGAGACCATATTCTTAGCTTTGTGAATAGAGTGTGCTTGTTTTCCAACTTTACAAGCGTCACAAAAGTGTTTATCAAACTTAATCTTGGGTATGTTTATAACTAGTTCCTTAGATGTCAATGATTGTATTAAATGCATATTGGCGTGACCTAGTCTCCTATGCCATAGAGTAGAGTTATCATCTATGGTTTCTAAGCATATCTTATCCTGAGGCTTATTTCCTATTTTCATAAAAAAATAAGCCGCTCCTCCTAACTCCTTTGCCCATGGTTTTACCATTCTTAATGATCTCACTACCCTCTTCGGAGAATATAACTCTATACTTATTATCTACCATTTGACTAATGCTAAGAAAGTTAAATCCTAAGTTATCTACATTCTCAACATTTCTAATAGTGAGGGAGTTTTGAGAGATCGTACCTTTGCCTCTTATGTTGCCCTAAAGTTTGCTACCGAAAGTAACATTACCTCCGTTGTACGCCTTGTATGATGAGAATAGACTTCAGTTATCCGTCATATGATTAGTGTATCCACTATCCTTGACCCATTAGTCAGGCTCCAAGTCGATTCCCAAGCATATCTCATTAGAAGCTTGAGCCATAAGACATGTTTCGTCCTTGGGCTTCTTCTCTTCTTCTTCACCGCTATCACTCCAAGAGCCTCCTATGAAAGCTCTTTGGTTGTTCCTTTTTGGTGGTTTGGGACATTCTCCTATGAGATGACTGGAATCTCCACATCTAAAGCATCTCCTATCACTCGTCCATTTCTTCTCAACTCGGTTCTTTTGTGACGGCTTCTTATCATCACGAGGTTTCCTAAAGAACCTACCTCTTCTCCTAAAGAACTTTTTAAAGTCTCTAACGGCTAATGCATACTCTTCATCTTCACTATCGGAACTTGAACATTCCTCATCACTAGACTCCTTTTTGGCTTTCAATGCTAGAGATCTAACTCTCTCGCTTTTGCCTTTAACTATATCGAAGTCTTTCTTGATTATCATCTCGTGAACCTTCAAGTTTCCAATTAGTTCATCGAGTGATAATGTCGCCAAGTCCTTTGACTCTTCAATGGCGGTAACCTTTGCTCTCCATTTAGGATGTAGAGCCCTAAGGAACTTTCTAACGCAATTCTTGCTAGAGTAACGTTCATCAAGAGCTTTAAGACTAGTGATAATAGTATTAAATATAGCGAAAGCATTATCTATTGATTCATCTTCCGAAATGGAAAATTGTTCATATTGTTGAACAAGAAGATCTATCTTGTTGGTTATAGCCTTGTGCTATGTCCACCATCATACACAAAAGATAAAGAGTTTGCCCATTACATAACCAAAGCATAAACATAAATAAAGGAGATCCAGAGTTTGCCCATTACATAACCAAAGCATAAACATAAATAAAGGAGATCCAACTGAGTACAAGATAATTCTTTCACTTCCACACATTTGCTTTAGCAAACAACAACTTGACAGGCTTGTAATCTTTAAAAAGCACATGTGATTTAAAAAATCACATGTGATTGATAGGTGCCTTTTGTATACACATTTATCATGGTTAACTTACGTATAAATGAACCTATTTCACTTGAGAATTAGTACTTTAAAGAGGTTTTATGTGTTTAACATAAATTAAGCTTGTGAGCTATAACGATCAAGAATGATATCAAAATAAGCTCAAGAGAAACCTCTATGTCTATTGGATATGAACTTGGAAGCCTGAAGAATGAAAACATGATTACATGATGTCAAATGGAGTAAAAGAGTGTATAAGGATGAAGTAGAAACAAGCCAAACAAACGAATCAACGCTTATATGACATATGTTGAAGCTGCTGTAGTGATTTGGCCATAACTTCTTTATACGAACTCCAAATTAGGTGATTTAAACGCCCATAAAAAGGGAAAAAGAAGATCTAAAACTTTTGTATATTGGCCAAGACCGGTTTCTCAGTTCTTCTATGCCATAAAAAAGGAACTTTTAACATCTATGTTTTACTTAGATGCCTCTTTTCCCACCAAAAGTCATGACACAACAAGGGTTTTGGCATCTAGGTTCTACCTAGATGCTTATTAAAACCACAACATCTATCCAGGCAATTATCATCTATGTCAAAATGGGTGTTTTGACATGGTTCTTGGGTCTAAACTCAAGTATTCTGAGTCTAGTTTCCAAATATATAAATTTCTTAAAAAGATAGGGTAGTTTGATTTGTGAAATTTACAAAATGGTGTAAGGTTTCAAGTCTGCCAGGAAACTTAGTTTTTACACTTGTACTAAATGGACTAGAAATCATAAACTATAGCAATTCTAAACTTAAAACTGACATGGAAAGTACTTCTATATGTTATTTAAAGTATCCCATTGGCCTAGCTCATAAAACTTTTGTTTAAACCCTCTGATCATTAAAATACTTTTGTATGTCCAGATTTGACCATTTTTGGAGTTGAGTCTAATAGGTAGGGTAAAGGTCTTTTATAAAATCCGAAAAAATTATAGGAGATGCCTAAGACACTGTATTTGACATTTTGGAAGTGCTTGACAAGCGGACAAGTTCAACTTGGTATTTTGGTTGTCCGTTATGACTTAAAAATGGGGACAAAATTGACTTTTTAAGACTAAAAGTATAATGTGTTAATTAACGGCAAAAATGGTATTTTGACTTAATATTATTTGTCGTTGAGTCCGGGCATATCGGATGGAGTCTAATAAGTATTATTTTACCTGTCTTAGATCGTGAGTAGAAGGTGCGTATTTGTCGGGTTTGCCTAGTAGTCTTTCGAGTCGTTTTGGTCTTCGTCACTCTACCATTCAAAGTGAGTATTCAGGGACCCCTTTTTATGGCTTCACATGTTTTGGGGTGAAATGCATGATCTGTACTTAAACTATATTTTTCACACTTATATGAATTAATTGAACTTTTGTCTCACTGCTTATGCTTGTGAGTAATCACATCCCCTCCTTTACCATTTTCACTATATTTTTGGGGTGAAATGCATGATTATTATTAATTGAACTATATCTTGGTTGTATGCCTTTATGACTTGCATATTATTTTTAAGACGTAAAAGACTTTGATTAAATTCCATCTTGTGTATTAGTATTACTTTATATACGTATGACTTTTATAAACACAGACTTTTTGAGACTTTAGTCCCCGTGGAGTCCTACGACGAGACTCCAGTTAGACACGGCGTTTGAATTCATAGCCATACATACTTAAACCTGTTAAAGCCCTCCATTTTCATGAAGTTTGCGTGAGTTGTTTGCATCTAGCAGCTCTCACATTTTAGTGTGATAATCACAAGCCATTTTGCCACTAATGAGTAGTTATGTTTTAGAATATAAGCTTTTAGCTTTTGTTTAAACACACTTAAATAAATAAAATACACGAAATGTAACCACGTTACAAGACTTCCTATATATGAAAAAAAAAAAACTTGCTGTTACTTACTAGTTACTATTGCTAGGTCAAGTAAAAACCGTCAGGTATAGAAACTTCAGGGACCGAACTTGCCAAAACTCACTTCAATCCCATCTGTAACCCAGGTGATAGCCGGATTTATCCGGGTCTAACCGAGTTTTGGCCGGACATAGCCGATTCTAACCGTGTTTTGGCAGGATATGACCGAGTCTTGGCCGGATATCACCGGAGATATCCGGGTCTTAGGCGGATATGGCCGGATATATCCGGGTCTAACCGGGTCTTGGCCGGATTTGACAGGGTCCAACCGGATTTGAACCAGGTCTAACCGGGTCTTGGCCGGATATGACCGGGTATAGCCAGGTCTAACCGGGTTTAGCCGGGTCTTGGCCGAATATTGCCGGGTCTATCCGGGTCTTGGGTTTTGTTGATCTGCAAACTTGAGAAACTGAGAAGTGTAGATTCTTGAAACCTTTGGACTTGCACGAGCAAGAAAAAACTTATTCTATCAAGTGTTTTGTGTTCTTTCGTTTGCTGGCTTAAACTTAAATGAACGATCACGAACAAGCCTTGTTCGTGTTTGTGCTGGTTTAATTTTAGTTTTGTTTACTAGTTAGTTACTGAATCTAACTTTTTTATCTTGGCTATGTTTGAAAATCGGTTTCTGATTCCTTAGGTCCAAAATATGAATTGCATGAGCATTAATAATTTCGATCACTTTGTTGCAACTAGTTATTTGATATTGATTTTGATTCTTTAACGTCGCTATAATGATTTTTAAAAAAATTCGTATAGAAACACACGATACTCATATCTTGAAGGTTTACAAAGGAGATTTTGGTTACTATTTTACCATTGGAACTTTTTTGTATTTGGTATCCAAGATTATTATAAGAAAATTGCGATGTGATATTGACTTGTTGGGACATTGCAGGCCCTTATGTATGGATTGAGCATACCCCTAGCTGGCGAACCAATACCTGCAAGTCAACCAAATGAAGGAAGTGTCAAACATAGAAACGAGAAAAAGCGCATAATACTACGTACGTCGGGCCTTCATACTGGTACATCCGTACATATCTTTATAAAACCAATAACTTGTGTCTAAATCTACTTAATAAAATGTTGTACCGGGCTAAATATTCCACATGTAGTTGAGCTTATGCTTATGTCATAACTTCTGATGTATGGAATGCGCTCCCTCTTGTGTGCTATGATATACCAGAAGCATCATAATTATCTCACTCGTTCGGTGCTATATAGAGCTGCTTTATAAACTAATTTCATATACAGTTTTCATTTACGTAGATAGAGGTGACAAAATGGAAATTTCTCAGAACAGGTCATCTTTTTGGTATATGGGTTCGATTGACCCTTCACTCTACCAACTCATTTGGCCTATTCCGTAAAAGTAACTTTTATCTTTGACCCGTTTGAGATAAAGCACTTATAGTTCTACATTAGAAGTGTCATGCACAAAGAAGTTCAGCTAACTAGCAAAGTAACAATTCATTTTGCATCTTCATGATTAAAATTTTTAGTTTGTAAAAAATGTGTGCCTCATTCATACTCTTGCTAAGTCAGATAACAACTAATGTGATAAAACCTAGATAGCAGATAACTAGTGGATTCAGGAACATCAAATATAGTCTGGGTTTTTAGGGTGCGCTTAGTTGGAAGAAAACACCCGTTTTTCCTACAAAATGTTTTGTACAATAAAAGAAAAATATAAATTGCGTTTAGATACCCTCTCCCTTTTCCACAAAATTAGAGATAGAACTAAGAAATATTTTATCCAGCTAAATGCACCCTTAGGCTTCGAGCGGTTTTGTGAGATTCTATAGGTATAAAAAAGTTGATTTGTATCAGATGTAGAAATTGGGCAGTTCGTAAATAAATCAGCTATCAGAAAGCTAAATCAAAGATATCATTGAAAGCCTTGTGGTGGGGTATAGAGGATCCCACTTCAATCTAACACAACATAAACTCATTATAGGATACTACGAGAATGTAGAGGGGCCCATTCACAAAAATAAAGATGTGCCCGGCCTATTAAATGAATAATGCAATGAACGATCTTGTTATCCAAGGAAAGCTACATTATTAGGATTTTTATTTTTTGCACCTCATCCGTTAGATATTCTTTCCACTTCACCATCATTATGTTTGTTGAAAATGGGATAATTGATGTGAATTGGGTTTTGTTCATTGCCCAGGCAGAGAAGAAGAAACGTAATAAGGCTAAGTTGCAGGAAGCAATCCGGAAGAAGAAGATTCAGAGATAGAGCTTGGGCTGAATGACAGAGCTGGAGCAGCAGCTTGAGGAAGAGAAAAAGATGGCAGCTACTGCTTAATTCTAGTCATTCATATTTCTTAACGGATTAATATTTTCAAAATCCAAGATTTTGTTGATCACGTTATCTTATACTTAATTGTTTGAATGATGTGCCGACGGCATCTTCTTTCTTTCAAGTTTGTTCATTTTTCATCTTTAGTTATATAAAACAGGTAGTAGCGCTTCTGCATCTTTTTATTTATTGATATGCACAAATTTCCTTTCCTTGGTAGGTTTTGGATTTGGGTTAGCTTCTGTGTGTATTCGCTCGAAATGATGCTGGTCAACTCAACCCGCCCATGCCTATCATTTAACTTAAGTTTTGGTTTCAAGT
Source organism: Artemisia tridentata subsp. tridentata (assembly GCA_021014915.2). Lineage (NCBI taxonomy): Eukaryota > Viridiplantae > Streptophyta > Magnoliopsida > Asterales > Asteraceae > Artemisia > Artemisia tridentata. The sequence continues at coordinate 20,873,434 of CP139505.1, forward strand.
TTTAGATATGTATTCGTAGATGTCCATTGAAGTATTACAACTTGAATTTTCTCTCATTTGCAAACTGTTGGGTAATATGATGTGATTATATGCCCGTGAACATCACGTTTGTATTCCTACGTACAATATTTTGTATAAAGTTCTCTCCCCAAAATGACTACATATGTTTTAAAGACGATTCCGCCTCTTTTCATTTTAATGTTATCAAGAAATAATGGATCTCATTTTTCGAGTTACTAGCTACATGGACAACCAAATTATCAATTAAGTGCGATTGTGTTTACTTTTCATAACAATGGAACTACCGTTGTAAAAGTAAAACATGAATTAGTTTGTTATATTAACAAACTTAGGTCCAACACGGACTACTATAATCAATGTTTTTTCACGTTACATGTTGATTATTAATACTCAAAAGAAGCTGTCAATAAGAACAACGCAGACTATTTTCTTGGAAATAGAAATTGGGGAGCGTTACAATTGACCAAGGAGGAAGCTTAGCAAGGTCTCCTTTGGTTGCGTCTTAATAGGAGTAGATGGACCTTTGCGAGCCTCCAACATTTCTTCTAAGTGCACTAGTTTACACCAACACTCCCAATTCAAAGACTGACAGTTGGGGCATGTATTTGATGCCAGCCATGCCTGCTCTTGCTTCATTGATTGCATAAACTCCTCATCGTATAGATGATCTGATTTCGTAAACCAAAAAAGATTAATATAAACAACATGACGGAACAACAAAATGAAAGAAAAGAAAAAGGAAAAAAATCAATCATACCATTAATCCAAAAATCAGCCGGTGAAAAACCTGGCATCGAGAGTAGTTTGGCCCGCGCCTTGCGAGCTTGTTCTTTCCGACGTTCTAAATAGTCAAAAAGCAATTCACCCATTTATACATATTATTATTATTATTATTATCTATGAGACAATTTATAAATACATTATTAACGACAACCAGACACACTAATAAAAAGATACGCCAATATGCCAACAACAAAAAAGTAAAACAAATCAGTTGTAACTAACCAAAAATGAACTACAGTTTGAGTGGGCGTTTGGTTTAGAGTTGGGTATGGGTATAGATATGGGTATGACTCATGCGAGAGAAAACCCAACCATCATGGTGGGTATGAGCTATGCCCAAATTCATGGGTTTGATTGCCAATTCTAAATTCCAAACCTTCAAAACAAATACCAACTTTTTAAAGAATGAAACCCATTCCCCATTCTCATTCCCATAAAACAAAGACACCCTGATTTAATATCATATATATCAATAGTTGGTATTTGAAATTAACAATCATTACAAGGTAAATAAAAATATACATTGAATAAGAAAGCGTATTGAAAAGAAAGAAAAGAAGGTAGATAAAAAGTACCATGACGACTAAGATTCTTCTTCGTGTGGTCGTCATGATTAAACGATGACAACTTTTGAAGTTGGTTTGATTCTGCATGTCAAATTGAAGAAAAAATCAATTTCAATAATTATTTTCAAGAATTCCTACAATCATCATGCGAATAATTTGTGACGATATATGTGCACCAGATTTCAATCAATTTCTAAGATTCTACTATTCTTAATATCACAACTCGACTCTAAAAACTATGACTGCACTATGATCAAACAAGGACATCATCGTGTGAAAATTCAGTAGACTAAGGTAAATCATTGGCCTCCGAACCCACCAAACACATTATCACTAAGGGCAATCACTCGTTGTAAGACATGAAATGGGATTTAAACCAACCGCGACCACGACCCTTTTGACACCTTAAACGTAACCTGCCGCAACCTTAAACGTAACGTTTACCATCACACAATCCGACCTAGTGGTGACAATGCAAACGATAAACCCGACCATACCCACCAAGACCACCACACAATCCGACCGAGTGATGACAATGCAAACGATAAACCCGACCATACACACCAAGACCACCACACGATCCGACCGAGTGAGTGCAGCCTCGACCCCCTCAACAGCCTAGAACACATATCCAAACACACACAATGTCAACATCTTGAGCTTAAACCAAAAGCGAAACTCAAGATCTAGACCATGACCGCAACCAAAGATCTGAACCACAACCGGGACCACAATGACATCCGAACCATGCATACAAGAATAAACAAAAGGAAAAAGAGGTAAACGGGTGGGCCTCCGAACAGGCGACCAAAGCCGGCGGTCGGAGGTGGGGGTGGCGGTTGAGAAAAAGAGGTAGGGCATATAGGGTTTGTTTGGAAGAGAACAAAATAAGAGTTTGTAAACAGTTAACATTATTACAGAGACAAACTAATAGAGATACGCCAATATGCCAACAACAAAACTGAACTACAGTTTGATTTAATATTTCATATATATTAATAGGTGGTATTTCAAATTAGTAACATAAATTAACAATAATTAGAAGGTAAATACAAAATATACATCAAGAAAACTACAATAGGTTAATAAATGCTAATTACTTGGATAAATTGTGAAAGTGCTTGCCGTGAAGATAATTGTATAAAAAATCAACATACTGAAAAGAAAAAGACAAGGAGATAATATCAAATGTACCATCACCATCAAGATTCTTCTTCTGATCGTGATGATTAGACCATGAAAACTTCAGGTATTGGTTTGATTCTGCATGTAGATTTGCGGATAAAACACAATAATTCAACTTGAACAATCATTTTCGGAATTCTTACAAGTAGCATAAAATTTTTGTAATTGTTTCTCAATATGAAAGTTGAGTTCAGAGCCAATTCTATTAGCATAAAGGGTTGTTTTAAGACCAAAAGATATATTAAAACAAGTTTATGACACCCTATATACTATAGTATAAAAGTGGTGAAAGCGTTGTTAGAGAAAGATTGGGTCCTTTCTAGGCTTGTTTTGTAGCTCACTTCCATGAAAACGGCAAAATATAGAAATCGACATGGAACAAAAAAGAGGTAACATACCATCAAAGTCAACAGCATCGAGGTTCTTCTTCTGATATTGAGGAATAGAGAGAACATCCATTTTTTCAATTGGTTTGATTCTATATATATGCAAGAATTCAAATGAATGAAAATTCTTATTGTATCCAAGAAATTAGTAGCAACGAAATAAATTATAAATTATTGATAATATAATAGAGACACCAACCACTTATTATCTAAACAAAAAGTAAAATCCCAATACAGTGGCAAATTATATTGCAGCTTCTGTAAGAAGAAATCGATAATGTAACAATCGATCAGCTATTAGAAACACGCAAAGTTGTGCAAACAACGAGGAAATTCGCAACATAAAATCTAAGAGTTCAATTAGGGTTTTAATTTGTTGCGGATGGTCAAAAAATATTTAACATATATAAACAAATCAATATCCAGAATTCAGTCAAATACTAACATGTATATAAAGTCAAGAACATGCATCATTATTTTCTCCTAATCATGTATATAAAACGCTCAAAACTATAATCATGTTACGTACCTGATGGAATCGTTAGAGACAGTGATAAACGAATGATCGATCGTTAATTAGATTTATAGGTAAATCTGAGGCTCCGATCTTTATGTTTTTATTTTTTTTCGCTTATGGGCTTTTGACTTATATACTATGTAACATAAGTTACTATGTCTGTCAAACAAGCTTAATCTTAATCTTAACTAATTATAAAGAGAAAATGGTCAACTTGAGTCAATAGTGAAAAACTAAATTTTGCCTTAATACCTATTTTGCCCTTGTCCATTTTATTTATAACCCTCAGCCTCCCATCATTTTAAACACACACACACATCTCATGTCTTGGTTCAAAAAAACACTCACTCACCGCCGCACCTCACCACCATAAAAACACCTCCACCTCGAAACCCCTACCACCGCCGCACCTCACCACCACCACGAAACCCTATCACCGCCGAGCCACACCACCACAGCAACACCACCACCACTAAATAAGTTTAATTTGTATAGATCTATTGTTTTTTTTATAAATCTATATATTTTGTTTGTAGATCTATTGTTTTTTTATAGATCCATACATATTTTTTCTAGATCTATATATTTTGTTTGTAGATCTATTGTTTCTTTTATAGATCTAACGTTTTTTGTATTTTTTTTGTTAGTGCCGCCTCTTGCCGGAAAATTTTTTGGTCGCCGGAAAAAGTTACCGCCACCGGAAAAAATTTGAGGTATTTTTCGTTAAAATTTGAGGTATTTTCTCGCCGGAAAAATTTTATTTCTCGCCAGAAATTTTTTATTTTTTCGTTAATATTTCTCGCCGGAAAATTTGCGTTAATATTTTTTTGTTAATATTTTTCGTTAATTTTTTCGTTAATATTTTTTTGTTAATATTTATAGATCTATGTGTTTTTTTCTTTTAGATTAGCCGCCCGGAATATTTGCTACCTCGCCGGAAAATTTGCTCCCTCGCCGGAAAATTTGCTGCCTCGCCGGGATTTGTTGCTATCGCCGGAAATAGTATGCTTTAGTTTTAAAATTGTTGTTAAAATTCTTGTAGATTGAAAATTTTTAATAGATCTGTAGATATTTATTTTAGATATGAGTTTCTACAAGAAAAATGTAATAGAAACTGCATGGGTAGATTTGGTAGTTGTGCTGTGATTAGTGTACACAAGCTTCTTTTATTATCGGATTGATATTTGGGTCATGTAATGATAGTTTAGGTTCTGCACATGTTCTTGTGGAGAGAACATATATGAATTGAGTAAATTAACTGTTTTTGATGGAGTACAGATATAACACATCTTATTTGTATATTTTTTGTTGCATTTGATGCACCAGCAGAGTGCTGTTATTTGCTTGAAAAACAAAAACAGTTGAGCGGACACATTTTAAAAAACTGTGGTTCCATCTTTATATACTTATAAGTTATAACCCAACAAGTTTTGAACAAGGGTGATATTCTTCCTTAGTCTGTTAAGTTTGACAGAAGTGCTATGCATGATTGCCTGATTGGTTTTGTTCTAGTAATTTGTAATTGTCTGAAAGAGTTGCATTATATAGATAAATTCGATTCCCTATGAACGAGTTTTCTCATGTTGAGGCAAATGATTTTTACTTCTTGATTAAACTGTAGTTTGCATAAGTTAGTTCCAGGTAAATAAGGTGACATGATTAAGTTTAAGCTATAAGTTATGTCATTTTGTCGATAAGTTTCATGGACTTGGGACTAGGCTTTTGTGTGCATGTTGAGTGCTTACGTTTAGTCATTTTGTCATTCTGATAACGTCCTTTGGAAGGGCTACCCATGTAGAAAGTTGCTTGATTTTGTATTATTTGTGTGTTTTTGGTTAATCTGAGTTTGGTTAGCAGAAAAGTTGTGTGAAATGTTATTGATTTTGGTGTGATTTTATGTTGGTTTGATTAGGATTTGAATGCCCATATTGAAAGTTCAGATTCGTGGAGAGTATTAAGATGATAAACATCATGGAGATTGCATTTCCGATTCATGACATTATCGTTCTTTGAGATCAAAAGTTGTCTATTGGCAATTTAGTCTATTGGCCGAGTAGTCAAATTGGGAATTTACTAATATTGTATCCTTATCTAAATTGGAAAGTACATAATTTATATTATTAAATTGGATGGTACATAATTTATGATCTTGAGAGTTGGGACTAAAATGGTATCTCGAGGTTTAGGGCATCAAATTTGAATTTGCATTGGAAACTGATATTGTGCTACAGTTGTTCTCCAAAAAAAAGTTATGATTCCTTTTTTATAGAAGGAAGATAAATGTCATTCAAAAAGATTTTACTTATAACTTCACCCGATGGAAAAAAAAGCTTCTATCAGTTTCTATCTAATTTGATAATTTGAAGACGTAACATCCGCCCCGAACCAACACTTATATTTAAACAAATGCAGACTCGGAACAGGATGCTCGTGTGTAGTGTGAACCAGGCAAGTGATCACCTGGGTCGTTTCCCAACGAGGTGTGAATGGAAAACTGTGCAAAGCTAGGATTAAAGTGATTGATGATTCAGATATTTTTGGATATGATTTAACAAGATAAAATCTATTAAATAGAAGCTATCACTATTTTTCTGTGTTTCGTTTAATCTAAATTACACTAAAAACGCGAGTCGGGAACTAATTAAAACGCGATTACAACTAAGATATATGTAAAATTAACTCTACAAGTGTTCTAATAAAAGAGTTTTGGGATACTAAGCTAAAATATGTGAAAGATAATTAAAAACGATTAAAAATGTAAGAAAAACGGTTATCTAAAACTTACGTATACAAAAACTATAAAGAAAACTGAAAACGAGCGTTATTAATAAAAATAACGTACGTGCGCGAGTTAAAACGTAAAATTTGTGAAATATAAACACTATGGGTACAATTATAATTTTTACATGTTCTATATGATAAAAGAAAATTTTAGAAAAAAGAATTATATTTTTTTGACTTTTATATTTTTTATTATGATTTAATTACTATTTTACAAACAAAAATACGAAATAAATACTAAAACTATTCAAAAAAATCTGAAAATTTTTAGGTAATTACTTTATAATATAACAAAGCTAAGAAAAATATAGTGGTGGGTGCAGCTTATACGAATAAGCTACAATAAGCTAAATAAGTTCGGATAGCTTATTAGACAAAAGTGGGTTAAATATAAATGGTATGCAAACTAAATCAGAACTGGTGCTCCAGAGCTAGTGGAAGGGGGTGTTGTGTTGGGCGCATGCTATCCTATCCGAGAGGTCTTGAGTTCGAATCCCACACCCCACTTTTTGCGTTTTTTTTTTTTTTTCGATTTTCCTTTTACAAAACAACTTTTCAACTAATTATAAGAAACTTTTGTAAAGGGGCTTTTACTAAAAAGCTTAAATGAAGCTTGTGCAATATTGAAATTCCAACAGTGGGTTGTTTTTTTTGGTTTTTCAAAACTAAGTTTAAGCTATTAACTTTTAAAATAAGCTAAACTTTATTATTTTTTGATTTTTCTTTTACAAAACAACTTAAATATTAAATACAACAAACTTTAATAAAGACACTATTTTTATTTTAAGCTAGATAAACTAGTTTGGAATTCAAATTTACAACAGTAGGCCTTTTTTGCTTTTGAGATTTTTTTTTTGATTTGCTGATGTGCGCAGCACACGGGCAAAAAAAGGGCCTGTTCGAGGGCCTTTTTAGAGGCCTTAGAGTGATCTAAAATTCGAACTGAAAAATACCCTATGTAGTTGAGCTTGTGAAGTTTATAAATCAAAAAGAATCGGGTTGAAAGAGCTTATGTGGTGAGACTTAAAAATTCACAAAGTTCCTAAAAAGTCACAAAGTGACTGCTATATGCAGTTACTTAACTGATGTAGCTGCTATTTTAGTGCACACTTGTGCAAGGGTTCTAGGGTTCGAAAGACAAACTAAGTGAGCAAAATGAGATGCAAAGATACTAAGAAAATGGTCAAAACAGACCTTGAGCTTATTTGAGCTTGTTAGAGCTCAATGAGGACTGAAAATCACAAGATCAATAGAAAACTTCTGGTTCTAGCTATAGGGCTGAATGGACTTTGGAAATAGCTTCTAAGGGCTTAGATGAGCTTGTGTGAAAGTGAGCTTGTGGTCAAGTAATAGTAACAAGGGTGTTTGGCTCGTGACAGTATGCTAAACCAAACAGTCCCTTAGGGGACTGTTTTGTTATTTTTGAACTGAACTGATTCTCTTAGGCTGCAATATGAACTTTAATGATACTGGTAAATGATATTAAGCTATAAAGTTGTCTTTGTGACTAATAATTAAGTAGATGGAATTAAGCTAGCTTATGCTAGTTATTTTTGGCTTTTTGAGGTTTTTATAGTGAAATGAAGAACAAGGTGATATTATAATTAAGAAACTGAATGAAACATGTTTGTAGACTACTGATAAGCACTAAATGACATAGATAAGCTAATGAAAAGCTAAATAACAGTAATATTGAAAAATCAAGAAAAAGCTTAGAAAAAGCTTACAATCGGATTGAACTTTGAAACAAGGAACCAATATCAGAAACAACTTATAGGCTTCCCATGAAGCCACTAAACCATAAGCTTCCACAATTTTCAGCTTGTTCTTCCAGAGTAGCTTGTTTGACTTCCATTGACTTTCGTTGACTTTTCTTTCTTTTTCTTGGAACAGCACTGAGTTACACTAAACAAGCTTACACCAAGCTATGACAAGCTTCCATAAGCTTATAGAATGGGTATTTAAGGCTTTTGAGTGATTATCACTAGCTTATATAATAGATACGAATTACAGTAACATGAAATTAAATATAACTTGAACTTGAGTACTAATTAACTTTAAACTGAAACAAAGTAACTGAAATGAACTTATATTGATAACTTAAGTTGAGAATTACAATAATTAAGATTGATTTAAATAAAACGATTATACTAATTTAACTACTACTTCTTCCTCCATGCTTCCTCTTCTATTTATAGCTCAAGATTAGGGTTTCCAGCTTCATTGTCATCATTTCCCACCTCTCTCTGCTCTTTTTGGTCCACTCTCCATGTGACACGTGTTTTTGGCGGGAAAGGGTAAACAGAGCAAATTGCTCTGCTTGTGTGTAAGGAAGCATTAATTGTGGGTGGCTTTGGTTTGTGATTGGTGGGTTTAGAGGTAGGATGTGATGGAGGGGGAAGGTGGCAGTGAATGCTGTGGGTGGAAGTGGTATTGGCTTTTGGCGGTATTGTGTGAGGAAGAAGATGTTTGACCAAAGGTCAAACTGGTATTATTAATACCAGGCTTGGGTCGGGTTGTATTAAAAAGGGATTGGGCTTGGGCTTAGATAATAGGATTGGGATGGGTTGACTGGGTTTAGGATTTAGTAATTGGGTTTTATTTAGTGGGTTTGGATTTTAGGGATAGTATTGGATCCGGATTTAGTTAACTAAATAATCATAGGGACCAATCTTGTAATTCTTGCATTGATGAGGGGTTGAAACTGTAATTTCACCATAGTTATCACAAGGGTATATCTTGTCAAGTTTAAATAGTACAAGGGTTTAAAACATGATTTTCCATTTTTAAAAACACCCGGGGACTAAATTTGACAACTTTTGAAACTTGAGGGACTAGACTTGTCATTTATGCAAACTTGGTTCGTTTTCACTTATTTTCAATCATTTTGCATCTGAAACAGATAAAAACACATTTTCAATGATATTTATAATATTTGTGTGTTTTTGGACGTTTATGTGGGTTTAAAACGGGTAATATATATGTGTTTTTAGACACATATCAAATCCCCCACACTAAACTATTGCTAGTCCCTAGCAATATTTTATGAAGTTTTAATGGATTTCATCTCTTTACCAAAAGCCATTACTTCTGGAGTAGCCAATTGTTTTAGTTCAAGTAAGAACTTTGGTACAATGATAACCAAATGATTTTGAGCAAACCATAAGCTGTAAACGGATTTGATTTGTCTTTACCAGAAGCCGTTTGCTTCTGGACTAGCCAACTCTTAGATAAATTATTAATATTATCTTTGGTGAGCTGATTACCAATCATGGTTTTTCCACTTGCCTTTACCACAAGCCATAACCTTGCGGGCTAGCCAACTCTTCACTTATGAAGATATGGTGAGTCGAAAACCATACAATTTTTGGCAAATTGCAAGCCATAAACGGATTTGATATATCTTTACCAAGAGCCGTTTGCTCTCGGATTAGCCAATCCTTATGTGGGTTAGACATGGCGGACTGATAACCATTTATTGAGTTCTAAGTGAGAAAATTTTTTTTTTTTTTTTTTTTTAAATTTTGGCTAAAATGGGGGTACTAGATGGTACATTTAATCAAATTCGCGAGAATTCCCCCCCACACTTAGAACTGAATATTGCCCTCAATATTCAAAGAACCGGTTGTTAAACCAACACTTAGAACGTGAAAGGGAAATACTAATAGCCTTTTATTTTGATATATACACCTTTTTTTTTTTTTTTTTTTTTTTTTTTTTTTTTTTTTTTTTTTTTTACACTAGACATATATACAACATGTGGGGCATCTCCCCCACACTAGGGTGAGACATGGGTGAAAACCCATATTTTGCTACTGTTTTTGATAACCGAGTCGCTAGCTTGACTCGACCCCGAATTGAGCTGATTCCTCCCGAACAGACAGGTTTATCACGCAAGCTAACCGCTTGTGAACGGTCAACTGTAATAAAGGGCTCCTGAACAGCCTGGGAGAAAAAGCAATTTTAAAAGTTTATGGGGAAGTAAGAGACCAGGAAATCCGGTATTTAAACCAATGTTAGATGGACAATGCCGGGGTCAAAAGTAATATCCTCACTCCCGAATGAGTGAAAGATAGGGGAAATCACCGGGTAGGTGAAGGGGAGTAGGGAGATCAGAATAACTGTTAAGATAAGAACTTCCTCCTCAAGAACATATTCAAGTGGCTGAGGCAAGTCCTTAAGCTTGATCTCAGGAAATTTATCAGTCTTTTCAACTGACTTGATTTCCTCTTTATGAAGTTGTTTGGGTGGGAGGGAGGGATAGTCGTCTGGGTATAACAATTGTTCAAGGAGAAGAATAACATCTCCCTCCTGATCACTCTCGGCATCATCAATACCTGGAAGAAATGTATCCAAATCGAGATAAGCATTGATTTCATCCAGAATAGAATCACTTCCCTCATTATGAAGTTGTTTTAGTGGAGGAGGGGGAGTTGGATCTTTGTTTGACAAACTTTCTTGATAAAGAATGTCCCCCTCAGGATCAAGATAGTTATCATCAACCTCAAGCGGAGGTGAACTATCTAGAGCAAGAAAAGCATCGACTTCATCCCAAAAGGGATCACTTCCCTCAACCGAAGTGAGAGAAGGGGAGGAAGAGATAGCAATGTTTGGATCATCCACAGAATTAACCATTTCAATTCGATAAACTGTTTCCAGAGATGGGATAAGTGGCGTGCTCTTAGAGCTAGCAATGTTTTCCACTTCCGATTCAGTCTCCGAGTCTAGTTCATCGTAGTCAAAGATGCTCTTAACTTCTGTGGTACAACTTTCAAACCACTTGTTTGAACTAGGAGCAATTTTCTTTGCTTGAAGTTCAACACGTTTATCAGAAACACTCTTAACCGTGAACCTAGAAAGTTTTGGATCAAATCTTTCAGATTTTTCAACCATAGCAATATTGCATTCAGCGGTTAGAGGTTTAGAATTTGCATTAATGTCAAACGTGACTTGGTCATTGTCTACCCGAAGGGTTATTTCTTCGCCATAGACATCAATTAAAGCTCGCCCGGTCCTTAAAAAGGATCTCCCGAGAATGAGAGGTACACGGGAATCGCATTCGAAATCCACAACCACGAAATCGGCTGGAAAATGAAACTTTCCTACTTTGACAAAAACGTCTTCAGCAACGCCCTTAGGAATAGTTTCAGTGCGATCTGCTAATTCAAGAGTCATCCTTGTGGGAGTCAGAGCCGGGAGTGAAAGTTTTTTCCACACGGAAAGTGGCATCAGGTTAATGCTTGCACCGAGATCGGCCAAGGCATAACATTTAACCATTCCCGGGAATTCACAAGGAATGAGAAATTTACCAGGGTCTCCTAACTTTTCTGGAAGTTTTTTAAGGAGCACTGCTGAGCAAGTCTCATTTAACGGAGTTTTTGCCAATTCAACTAACTTCTCTTTGTTGCTTAAAAGACTTTTGAATTGAGAAGCGAATTTCGGCATATACAGCAAGGCATCAACAAAACTAATATCGAAGTGTAATTTCTGGAAAATTTCCAAAAATTTCATCATTTGGTTGTTAGTTTTCTCTTGGAGCCTTTGATCATTAAGCCTTTGAGGATATGGGAGGTAAGGCTTAGTATTTGATTTCGGAACATCGGGTTCCGGAATATAAGGTTTGGATTTAGGGGTACTGACTTCAGGAGTCTCATCAGATTTAAAGACAACTCCTGATTTGGAAACCGGAGGATGGACTTGTGCTGTACTTTGTGGGCTTGGAATTTGCACTTTGTCCGTTGTATCCTCCGTCTCTTTTTCCATTTCAAACAACGGAGGAGGAATAGGACCAGAGGGTCCCTTATGAGCTCTACCACTACGTGTAGTAACAGCTTTGAGTTCACCCCTTGGGTTGATAATAGTGTTACCTGGGAGACCTCCCGAGGTAGAAGGTAGATCAGTCAAAGACTTTTTGATCTGGTTTAATTGGGCAACCAATAACTGGTTTGTCTCACGTTGTGTCTTATTTGTTTCCTCTTGGGTTTTCATGAATTGCATAAGCAACTCATCTGAGGAAGTCTGATTTCGGTTTGAACCTTGGTTTTGATTAAAATTTAGACCACGGTTTTGGTTAAAATTACCCTGATTCTGACCTCGGTATTGGTTGAAATTTTGAGAATTGTTAAAATTTTGTCCCTGATTTTGAACAAAGCGATTTTGATTATTCTGATTTGGCACGGGTGGAAAACCAGGTGGGACCATAGCATTTTGTGCTCGGTACTGAGTCTCAGCATGCGGACGGTATTGATTTTGGTTTACAGCAGCTACGGGAGCTGGGTAAAGAGAAGCATCGGTTGCTTGACAATCATAATACGCATGTGGGCCACCACAAGTTTCACACACTTTGTTTATTGCTTTGATTTGTTCCGGCTTATGAATTTCACTCTTCAGTTCTTTCATTTCCTTCATCATGCAACGCATTGAATCCGTAAGGAAGGCTAACTCTGATGAGTTACCGGATGAAGAAGCAGTAGGAGTGACAGGAACATTCACTTTGTTTCTAGAAATAGGAACTTTGGATTTATTTTCACAAATTTCAACCACCTCTCTGGGTTTACGATTCAAGATATTGCCACCGGAGGCTGCGTTAAGTGCATCTTGATCGTTTTGGGTCAACCCGTTATAAAACGTATTTATTTGTTGTAACACATTGAAATCGTGATGTGGGCATTTTCTTAGGAGATCTTTAAATCTGTCCCATGCCTCTCCGAAATTTTCATCAAAACCTTGACGAAATCCAGCTATTTCATTTTTTAAATTCGTCGTTTTTGATGGAGGGAAGAAATAATTTACAAATTTCTTAACGAGATCTTCCCAGGTTTCAATGGATCGAGGGGGTTCTTTATCCAGCCAAATTCGGGCTGCCCCCTCAAGTGAGAATGGAAATAGCATCAATTTGATCACTGTTTGCGGCACATTTTTGTAATTGATTGTGGAAGTCAGTTTGTTGAACCAACGAATGTGTGCATATGGATCCTCTCGTTCAAACCCGTGAAATTGGTTTGTAGAAACGAGCTGAATCAGATGTGTTTTCAGTTCAAAATGATCAGAATCGATGGCTGGTAAAACGATGGCATCTCCGTAACCCTCGGTGGGTGCCTGGAGCATTTCAGCCATTGTGCGTTCGTCTGCCATATTTTCAGTGAGAACAGTACGAATCTCGGGTTCGACTATTTGGGCAGCACGTCTACGATTACGTCTTCTCGGAATTTCTACGAGTTCACGTAAAGGGCTTGATGACGTGGAAGAACGAGTGCGCATGCACTAAGTAAAATATTCCAATTAAAACAAGACAGAAGCAAAACACAAGTGAACTTAAACCAATAATCAACAAGCGTACGGTAGCTCTCTAAAAGATAAACGCACAGAGTGGCGGAGAAGCAAAGGTGGGCAATTACGCTCCTTAAAAACCCGCTTCTTTCAGTCCGACAATTTAATGTCAGACTATCCTAGAACCTCCGTTAGAGTTTGTTTATCAATCAAAGGTGAGCCGATATTCGCAAGTGATACAAAGGCAAGTTTTAAATCTTTGGTTTGGGAACTTATTATGGTCGTACCCCCAGTTAGGTAGTACTCTGTCTTGGTTTTCGATGGTAATTTTTTATTGTTATTTATTATTTAACAAAGAAAACGGAATTTATTTTTTTGTGTTTTTATTTTTTATATGATAATATTAATAATAATATATATAGAAAAGAAATGAAAAATATTTTTGTATTTTATATGGTTTTTGGGAAATAGGGAACTTCTGGAAGAAGGGTCTCAGATCACTAATCGCCTGAACTTTAAACAATTGTCGCAACACACCTCCCCGGCAGCGGCGCCAAAATTTGATCCGCCCCGAACCAACACTTATATTTAAACAAATGCAGACTCGGAACAGGATGCTCGTGTGTAGTGTGAACCAGGCAAGTGATCACCTGGGTCGTTTCCCAACGAGGTGTGAATGGAAAACTGTGCAAAGCTAGGATTAAAGTGATTGATGATTCAGATATTTTTGGATATGATTTAACAAGATAAAATCTATTAAATAGAAGCTATCACTATTTTTCTGTGTTTCGTTTAATCTAAATTACACTAAAAACGCGAGTCGGGAACTAATTAAAACGCGATTACAACTAAGATATATGTAAAATTAACTCTACAAGTGTTCTAATAAAAGAGTTTTGGGATACTAAGCTAAAATATGTGAAAGATAATTAAAAACGATTAAAAATGTAAGAAAAACGGTTATCTAAAACTTACGTATACAAAAAACTATAAAGAAAACTGAAAACGAGCGTTATTAATAAAAATAACGTACGTGCGCGAGTTAAAACGTAAAATTTGTGAAATATAAACACTATGGGTACAATTATAATTTTTACATGTTCTATATGATAAAAGAAAATTTTAGAAAAAAGAATTATATTTTTTTGACTTTTATATTTTTTATTATGATTTAATTACTATTTTACAAACAAAAATACGAAATAAATACTAAAACTATTCAAAAAAATCTGAAAATTTTTAGGTAATTACTTTATAATATAACAAAGCTAAGAAAAATATAGTGGTGGGTGCAGCTTATACGAATAAGCTACAATAAGCTAAATAAGTTCGGATAGCTTATTAGACAAAAGTGGGTTAAATATAAATGGTATGCAAACTAAATCAGAACTGGTGCTCCAGAGCTAGTGGAAGGGGGTGTTGTGTTGGGCGCATGCTATCCTATCCGAGAGGTCTTGAGTTCGAATCCCACACCCCACTTTTTGCGTTTTTATTTTTTTTTTCGATTTTCCTTTTACAAAACAACTTTTCAACTAATTATAAGAAACTTTTGTAAAGGGGCTTTTACTAAAAAGCTTAAATGAAGCTTGTGCAATATTGAAATTCCAACAGTGGGTTGTTTTTTTTGGTTTTTCAAAACTAAGTTTAAGCTATTAACTTTTAAAATAAGCTAAACTTTATTATTTTTTGATTTTTCTTTTACAAAACAACTTAAATATTAAATACAACAAACTTTAATAAAGACACTATTTTTATTTTAAGCTAGATAAACTAGTTTGGAATTCAAATTTACAACAGTAGGCCTTTTTTGCTTTTGAGATTTTTTTTTTGATTTGCTGATGTGCGCAGCACACGGGCAAAAAAAGGGCCTGTTCGAGGGCCTTTTTAGAGGCCTTAGAGTGATCTAAAATTCGAACTGAAAAATACCCTATGTAGTTGAGCTTGTGAAGTTTATAAATCAAAAAGAATCGGGTTGAAAGAGCTTATGTGGTGAGACTTAAAAATTCACAAAGTTCCTAAAAAGTCACAAAGTGACTGCTATATGCAGTTACTTAACTGATGTAGCTGCTATTTTAGTGCACACTTGTGCAAGGGTTCTAGGGTTCGAAAGACAAACTAAGTGAGCAAAATGAGATGCAAAGATACTAAGAAAATGGTCAAAACAGACCTTGAGCTTATTTGAGCTTGTTAGAGCTCAATGAGGACTGAAAATCACAAGATCAATAGAAAACTTCTGGTTCTAGCTATAGGGCTGAATGGACTTTGGAAATAGCTTCTAAGGGCTTAGATGAGCTTGTGTGAAAGTGAGCTTGTGGTCAAGTAATAGTAACAAGGGTGTTTGGCTCGTGACAGTATGCTAAACCAAACAGTCCCTTAGGGGACTGTTTTGTTATTTTTGAACTGAACTGATTCTCTTAGGCTGCAATATGAACTTTAATGATACTGGTAAATGATATTAAGCTATAAAGTTGTCTTTGTGACTAATAATTAAGTAGATGGAATTAAGCTAGCTTATGCTAGTTATTTTTGGCTTTTTGAGGTTTTTATAGTGAAATGAAGAACAAGGTGATATTATAATTAAGAAACTGAATGAAACATGTTTGTAGACTACTGATAAGCACTAAATGACATAGATAAGCTAATGAAAAGCTAAATAACAGTAATATTGAAAAATCAAGAAAAAGCTTAGAAAAAGCTTACAATCGGATTGAACTTTGAAACAAGGAACCAATATCAGAAACAACTTATAGGCTTCCCATGAAGCCACTAAACCATAAGCTTCCACAATTTTCAGCTTGTTCTTCCAGAGTAGCTTGTTTGACTTCCATTGACTTTCGTTGACTTTTCTTTCTTTTTCTTGGAACAGCACTGAGTTACACTAAACAAGCTTACACCAAGCTATGACAAGCTTCCATAAGCTTATAGAATGGGTATTTAAGGCTTTTGAGTGATTATCACTAGCTTATATAATAGATACGAATTACAGTAACATGAAATTAAATATAACTTGAACTTGAGTACTAATTAACTTTAAACTGAAACAAAGTAACTGAAATGAACTTATATTGATAACTTAAGTTGAGAATTACAATAATTAAGATTGATTTAAATAAAACGATTATACTAATTTAACTACTACTTCTTCCTCCATGCTTCCTCTTCTATTTATAGCTCAAGATTAGGGTTTCCAGCTTCATTGTCATCATTTCCCACCTCTCTCTGCTCTTTTTGGTCCACTCTCCATGTGACACGTGTTTTTGGCGGGAAAGGGTAAACAGAGCAAATTGCTCTGCTTGTGTGTAAGGAAGCATTAATTGTGGGTGGCTTTGGTTTGTGATTGGTGGGTTTAGAGGTAGGATGTGATGGAGGGGGAAGGTGGCAGTGAATGCTGTGGGTGGAAGTGGTATTGGCTTTTGGCGGTATTGTGTGAGGAAGAAGATGTTTGACCAAAGGTCAAACTGGTATTATTAATACCAGGCTTGGGTCGGGTTGTATTAAAAAGGGATTGGGCTTGGGCTTAGATAATAGGATTGGGATGGGTTGACTGGGTTTAGGATTTAGTAATTGGGTTTTATTTAGTGGGTTTGGATTTTAGGGATAGTATTGGATCCGGATTTAGTTAACTAAATAATCATAGGGACCAATCTTGTAATTCTTGCATTGATGAGGGGTTGAAACTGTAATTTCACCATAGTTATCACAAGGGTATATCTTGTCAAGTTTAAATAGTACAAGGGTTTAAAACATGATTTTCCATTTTTAAAAACACCCGGGGACTAAATTTGACAACTTTTGAAACTTGAGGGACTAGACTTGTCATTTATGCAAACTTGGTTCGTTTTCACTTATTTTCAATCATTTTGCATCTGAAACAGATAAAAACACATTTTCAATGATATTTATAATATTTGTGTGTTTTTGGACGTTTATGTGGGTTTAAAACGGGTAATATATATGTGTTTTTAGACACATATCAACGTAACACAAAGCTCCACCACTTAAATTGTCAACGCACATTACAAACTTTCTCAATCTTGAAATGCATGTGTATAAGAAAATTTTGATGCTTGAAAATTTGACCGTAAAGAGCTATTAAATTCTAAAACCATTGAAATAAAGAATCACACAAAAATGCATCGCTACTAGACCCTAAACGCGACAAATAGTGTGTCTACTCAAGAATTTCACATTTCATTTATGGCAGAAAGAAAGACAACAGTAGAAGTAGCTTTGTATCTCAATTTTGCAAGACAAAAGAGTAGCCTTGGTGCAATGTCACACAACCTTTGCAAGGCTTCGGTAGTAGAACATACAAAGAAAGCATGAATCTTTTTTTCTTAAAGCTATAAAGCATGATTTATATACATGGTTTCAAAACAAAAAAATTGAACCGATATTAAACGACACATGTAATAGAAACAAACGCGTGTGCACACACACGTCAACTAATTTCTCGGGTTTCTTATTTTCAACAACATTGCAACTCGAGAAACTATTCAGTGGTAAATATTCGTTGCCGCCGCTATACGCGAATACCATACTATACACGCTGCCATGCAACCATAACAATAAAAAATATGGTTCTTCGAAAATGATCTCATAACGCTACAAATACAATTTTTCGAAGGAACATTATTCGCTGCCAAAACTTTGTCGAAAAATATCGACGCCACCACAAAAATAGTGGCCGCTATGTAACCATGACGTCTCAAAAAATATTTTTTCGTAAAGAATTCCCTAACACTATAAATATAACGATATCGAAATTTGTTAAAAACCATGTATGGTTACCGTTATGCCACCATGGCATCTCGAAACCGCTGCGAGTACTCGACTAGAAACCGAAGCCGCTAGGCTCGAGTACTCGACTAGAAACCGCTTCCGCTAGGCGCGGGTACTCGGCTAAAACTATCTGCCGCTATAAATTCCGTTTCTATGCACGGGTACTCGTCTAGTAACAATTCATTATCCAAAAGTTAAACAAAGTTGCTGGAAAAAAAAGGTTAAAACAAGTTAAACTTTTCCGATATCATTGTTAATTTTGACTTTTATTAGTCAATCATGTTGCTCGATTTTACCACTTATCAAAATAGAGCAATCTGATTGGCTCATTTTTTTTTCTTCAATAAAATTGTTTTGACAAAATTAATCTATATAATGATGTAACTCTTTTATTATATAAAAGTTAAAAAAAAAACCCTAAAAAAAAAAAAAAAAAAAAAAAAAAAAAAAACCTCCCTAAAAAACTCTCTCTAGCTTGGCGATTTTTTGAAGAAAAGACATACGATCGTTCAAATCATTCTTCTTCTTCATTAATCATCAATGTGTTGTTCGTGGGTTTTTGAGAGAGATGATTAATAGGGGTTTTCTTAATAACAAGAATGCAACTGATGTTACAAAGAGGGTTAATGTCGATGAGTTGGCTGCTCGTATGAATCGGTTGAAGGGACAAGACGATGGTAATTCTGGGAACGCCGATGTATCTCAGTTAAAAAAGGCTTATAGGGTTTTGAAAAACCCTAATGTTGACCCTGGTCTTTAAGTGAATAATAGTGATGTTAACGCACCTATCACAATGGATTCTGATTGCACTGAGGCTGTTGGATCTGCTACTACTGGTCTTAGGGAGTTGAATTCGGTTTCAACGATGAACCCTAGTAGTTCTCTTGGTGGTGACGTGGTGGAGAATGCATGGGCTGTTAAGGATGGAGCTGCTGTTAACTATGCTAATCCTAATGAATTCCCATTACTCTCAAAGGCAAATGTTCCTAATCCTATACAAGTGAAGCCGGTTTCACTTGACCATTCCATGGAAGCTCCTAAAGTGGTTACCAATTCGAGTGGTGTGGAGCAGCCCTCCACCCAGGTTGCGTCTAATTCACATGAGGCTGGTTTTAATGTTGCATCTACTTCAGCCCATAATGTTGATAAGGTAGTCTTGGATGCTTGTAAGGATTTTGAAAATTTAATGCATGCTGTCCAAACTAAGAATGCCGAGAGTGCTACATCTAATGAACCTATGAAACACACGTCTAACTTTCGTAGGCTGGAGTGTAGCAAGAAAACTAATGGTGTTGATCTTTCTATTCCTATGAAAGTGGTTGAAGAGGTGAACACTAGGTTTGAAAATACTCTCTATGGTTATTTCCTTGGTAAGCGCATTGCTTTTCCTTTTTTTGATTATTATGTACGCAATGTGTGGGCTAAGTATGGGATACAGAGGGTTATGATGAATGCTTAGGGGTTTTTCTTCTTTAAGTTTAATTCGAAGAAAGGTGTTGAAGATGTCCTTGAAAACGGGCCGTGGTTGATTAGAAATGTCCTATTATTCTTAAGCCATGGACCTTGAACACCAACTTACTTAAAGAGGATTTGACCAACATTCCGATGTGGGTTAAATTCCATGATGTTCCTCTTGCTATGTTTTCTGATGACGGTCTTAGTCTTCTTGCTGCATTGATTGGTACTCCGAGAATGTTAGATGCTTATACTAGTCAAATGTGTAAGGAATCATGGGGCCGCAGTAGTTTTGCTAGATGCTTGATTGACGTTAAGGCGGATGAGGTTCTTAGGGACAGCATTACTGTTGAAATACCCCGACTTGATGGGTTGGGTTCGACTATTGAGAAGATACGGGTTGAATACGAGTGGAAACCACCTCGATGTGATACATGTAAGATCTTTAGTCATATTCTTGTTGATTGTCCAAAATCTATTCCACCCCCTGTTCAGCCTACTAAGAGTGTTAATGATGGTTTTCAAACTGTCAACAACAAGAAGAAGGGTAAACAAGGTGGTCCCGTTGCTCAGGGTCAAGGAGGGTTTACCAAACCTGTTGTGGGTAAGAAATTTCAATAACAACCAAAAAAGACTCCTCCTGATGCGTGGTTTTGTAACCTTACAACAGGTTTTACCTCTCGAGGGATCTCAAGAGGCTTACAACCCCACCAGGCAGTGTACCTGACTGATGTAGTATAGTGTAGTGGTAAGTACGGGGGATTGATCGTTCTCCACAGGGAATAGTGTTCGTTAGGTATGAAAGGCTACTCTAATTAGGTCTAAGGATTGAGGAAGATTCTTTTTATGTTTTTATAATTTTTATGAAAGCAAGTAAAATCTCGGTTTTGAAGGAGTGGGCGGAATTAGTTGCTAGTCAACTAACCCAAATTACTACAAATGCAAATAAAATAAAATAACAAAAATGAAAAGTGGTGAGAAACTTATGTGTAGAGAAATGTGTTTACTTAGATTTCCTTACTCCCTAACTATCTTTTACCGGTTAATTAGTGTGTATTAGTTGCGTGGATGACGGGTGTATTCCTTAATACCATTCGTGGGGTGGCGTACTTACTTCCCCAAACTCTACAAGCTCCTACTTCACTCCTATGTCGAGCCGGCTAGGAAGCTCCTAACATGGGATCACTAGAATTCGCTTGTGCATTAAATACAACCATAAAAACCTTTAGTACGCGTTTGGTTCATGTTTCTTAAGACGTTCAAGCAAGTTACCGAATAGGAAGTTAGCCAGTTTTCTTAAGCCTAACATAGATAAACAATCATCCAATACAACTAACAACACACTAACAACCAATAATCAATAGCTAGGTTTCATTAGATCTAAGCAAACACAAGATAAAATTAGCCTAACATGTTAAACAAAAGACAAGCATAAGATAGAATCAAACAACACATAGACATATTGAATGATTAATTGATTACTTATCTTTCAATGAAACATGGAAGATCTCAAGGCTAAAAGCCCTGAAAAAGTAGCTAAAATCGTCTTAGGGTTTTATCCCAAAATTCCACACACTAAGCTCTCCTTTAATGACAAAAAATTAGAAAACTATATATAGACTTTTGCATCTGACGGCGTCACCTTATGTATTGTGACGCCGTCACCTCGCCGCTTTTAGGGTTCTCGGATGACCATCTTGACGCCGTCCCTCTTTAATTCTCCAAAATCCGTTCTGGCCTATCAAGGCTTGACGCCCTCACCTCTTGAACGTGACGCCGTCCCCTTATGATTTAAGCCGTGACGCCCTTGATTTAGTTAAAGCGTGACGCCGTCAGAATTCTCATGCTAACTCACTGGCCCGTCATGAGTAAATTTCACATCCCACTTTTCTTGCCAAGGCATGACGCCGTCCAGAGTTAAGTCTGACGCCGTCAAGAGTAACTTTTAGCCGATTCTTGAGACTTTGCCGTTTTCTTCACTTTGATGCTCCAAAAACGTCCAAAATGCCTCCTTTTCCAGATTTCTCCTCAAAAGTACCTAAAATGACAAAAGGAACGATTTAGGGCGATATTTGATCAAATAAATACGATTTCGGGCTTAAATGACCCCTTAAAAGCGGTACACTTTTCGCCTCATCAAATACCCTTACACTTGAGATTTGCTTGTCCTCAAGCAAATGCGCTTTTATTCTAATCAAAATACAAGTTAGGGGTCATTTAATGCTAACATAAAAGTAATTACAACAAATAATCGTTCCACTTCAATCATAATAAGCACGGAGATTACATACTAGCACCTCACAAGTAGTGTTTAGATACTCACATCTCTCAAGTGTCATCAAAATAAATCTCATAAATGAAAACGGAAAATATCTCTCACTACCTGTCATAGCAAATAGATTACCATAGGCTTGGGAAAGGATCGAAAACCTCCTCCACTAGGCGTAAGCACCTAAGATAAACTATCAAAGAGGGCTTTTAAATGGGTTGTAATGTTAGGTGTAGGGAAAAGGAAAACACGGTTTTGTTGGATAAAAGATATTTTACTGGTGGCGAGTTAAAGATCTTGATCAATTACATGTACTATACAATGTTGCTAAGCCAAGACTCGACTCGATCTTAAGCTAAAAACAAAATAACAAAAACATAAAACAAACATAAAATGAAACGGGATGGTAGTCCGTATGTTTTTTTCTATTTTTCTTTTTCTCATTTTTTTTGTATTTTTCTTGATTTTTCGATTTTTTTTTTTTTTTTTTTTTTTTTTTTCATACACTCTTGCCCTACCATCCAAAATAATACATCATAGGGGCATTGCATCCCCTTACACTTGAATTTTTACATAACTTTACAAATAACTATTCTAATGACTCGAATTAAGATAATTGAAAAACTTGGAGTACTTTTAAAAATATTTAGCACATATGGGGGTAATAAATGATGTTCTTCCCCATTACTCCATTACACTAGTACTTTACCCATGAGTCCCAATCGTCCCAAAACAATATGTACAAGGATATGACTCGACTTAGCAACCATGTAATCAATTAGATAATTAACTTGGGTTTAAACAAATGTTGTAACAATAATGCACTAAAGATGAGTGCATACAAGGTAGGCTAAGGCGATTTGGGTGTACATTTAAGTGGGGTGTAACAAATTCTTCCTTTAAGTAAAATGCTTAAAGGTCGAAACGAAAAGATAGGCTCTGAGGGGTGTACTAGGGGTATCGTGTACTAAAAATGAGTACAACGCAAAGGGTGTGGGAGAATTACTTGACCAATGTAGCCAATGTAATTATAACAAAAACACAGGTGTAAAACAATGGGTTAATCCTAATGCCTCTTATCATGTAGTAAATCTAACTACACGAATGTAGTCTCACTTGTGGCCTCGGAATGGTCCTAACGCAAGTTCTAGAATCTAAGTGCTACCGGTACACACATCATAGCATAAATGCTTTTCCTACCAATTCTAGAGGCGAACCTCACATATTTGGGGGTGGAAAATTTTTTAGTGGTACGGTTTTGTGCTAGTCATATAACTCCTATCCGGGAGACGCTCATTAAGATCAAAGTTTCACTCCTATATGTTGTAAAAAATTTTAAATTTGGCACTAAAATTACCTTAACAGGTATTTATCTCAGTTTTATTACACATCTACTATTAAACAAACAAAAATCAAGCGCAATGGCATTCTCTAAAATCGTACTTTTACCCTCCCCTTACACTTAAGATGAACATTGTCCCCAATGTTCAAAATAAAAAGATGTAAAAGAAAAAAGTAAAAGAATGAAATCAAATACTCCCCTGATTCGCTCGGTGGATAGTGAAATTACACGGTTAAATCTTCTTCCAAGGTAATGTAGAAGCTCCATGACTAATGCATCGCCATAAGCTTGATTCCATAAACATCTCCTTGTCCAAAATAACCTGTTAAACCTGAGAAAGCAAACACGAAAACCTGCATAACATCGGCGGGATAAAATCTATATATAAGGATATAATGCTTGTGGAATGATAATTTTGCAGATTCCTGGAGATTATAAGTTGGAGATTTAATAAAAACTTTTCTAAAAACAAAACTTTCAAAAATTTCTGGAAATTAAATCTGACGCCGTCAGGTTATAACCCCTGACGCCGTCAGAAATGACCTGACAAAAATTTTCATTTTAAGTTTCCGGAAAATTTCTGGAAAAACCTTTACCTTACTTCCTGGAAATCCTGCAAAACATCATTATGACTCGATACAAGCATTTGACTCTAACAAATACGAATATGTATGCTAATTTATTATTATTATGATTCATGTTCATTTGTGTTCTAATAAACCGATTTAGATTTCCCTTACACTTATCTTTTGCAAAATACCTTTATATGTAGTTAAGACGAAGTTAAAAACAAAATAAAGCATTTTCACAATTTACTTTTGAACATGAATCAATAATGATAAAAATTAAACACACATACGGAAAATAAAATCAAACAAGCAAATAAATAAACACACAAAGCAAATAAAGCTTGGGTTGCCTCCCAAGAAGCGCTTGTTTTTGTTCGAGTCACGAGCCTGACTCTACCCTTATTTAACAAAAATAGGGGAGGTTTTCCCTACACTTAGGATTAAGTGCGGGTGAAAGTAGCGATACACACCCTTAGGGTGTGAATATGCCACGTGAGGTGAAGGGGGTGAGTGAATGGCTTCCTTCATCCTAAAACTACCCGGATAATATTGGTTGATGGGTGGGTCGGTTCCTCTTTTTTCTCCTAGATGTAAATCTAAGGATGAAAAGTTGTGTAAAGGTTGAGGTTCCAATTCATCAACACTAGGAAATTCCCTAGAACTATGAGTAAGGTCATCACTAAAAGTGTGCAAACCTATATCCTCTAGTTGTGCTTGGTCCAAGGGTTCTACCTCCATCGGGATTCCTAAAGTCTCTTCTACTTCTTCCGGGTAAGTCACGGGCGGTGTGTGTGCCTCAAATGATGGTAGGACTTGTGAGGTACTCAGCGGGCTTATGTTACTAACCTCATCATTCCTTGTGTCAAGATCACCTATATCCTCATCATGTGTTTTAGTAGGATCTAACCCTAACATTTTCCCAAGTATCTCAAGTGCTTCTCTAGGCATCTCAACTTCTATGTCCGAATCATAAGGATCATCCTCAATATTCTGACTGCTATATTCAAATTGCCTAAAAGATTCATCATGTGTTTCTTGAGATTCAACGTCATCGATCATAAAACCTAGGTCTTTTTGATCAATGTGATCATGTTCGGCTAAATCCTCCATCACATCAATGTCACCTATGTGTTTGTTTTGTACTATGGCATTACATGACAACCACTTAGGTATCTCAACACTAATGTATTCATCCCCAAACAAACTTGTTTCATGATCCAGGAAATTTATATTCAATTGACTTGTACTAACGTTTGTTGGGTTGTCTACCCTATAATAATATTGGGCACAATCTTCTATGGCATCCCATGCTTCTTCAGCACTTAATTCCCTAAAGTCCCCATTGGCAAAATCCTCAATGCGCATTTGGTCATATTGGCCAACACGATAGTAAAAGGTTCGGGTTAGGGATGCTAAAGCGAAACTATGATGAGGGAATCTTTGGAGTAAATTTCTAAAACGAGTCCATGCATCATATATGGGTTCATCTCGATATTGTTTGAAATTCGAGATGTCAATAGGGTAGAATGGCCTTTGTGGTTGGTGGTATGGTGGATTTGCGTACTCCATAATGGCGAACGGAAGAGTCAATGGAAATTACAAACAAACACACAAAGAAAAAGATAGACTAAAGAAAACCTAAAAAAAATAAAATAAAAATCCCACTAGAAAGGAATCTAGTGAGTAGACCTAATAGAAATAAAAAATTCAACCTAAACAATAACTATTCCCCGGCAGCGGCGCCAAAAACTTGATGCGTGGTTTTGTAACCTTACAACAGGTTTTACCTCTCGAGGGATCTCAAGAGGCTTACAACCCCACCAGGCAGTGTACCTGACCGATGTAGTATAGTGTAGTGGTAAGTACGGGGGATTGATCGTTCTCCACAGGGAATAGTGTTCGTTAGGTATGAAAGGCTACTCTAATTAGGTCTAAGGATTGAGGAAGATTCTTTTTATGTTTTTATAATTTTTATGAAAGCAAGTAAAATCTCGGTTTTGAAGGAGTGGGCGGAATTAGTTGCTAGTCAACTAACCCAAATTACTACAAATGCAAATAAAATAAAATAACAAAAATGAAAAGTGGTGAGAAACTTATGTGTAGAGAAATGTGTTTACTTAGATTTCCTTACTCCCTAACTATCTTTTACCGGTTAATTAGTGTGTATTAGTTGCGTGGATGACGGGTGTATTCCTTAATACCATTCGTGGGGTGGCGTACTTACTTCCCCAAACTCTACAAGCTCCTACTTCACTCCTATGTCGAGCCGGCTAGGAAGCTCCTAACATGGGATCACTAGAATTCGCTTGTGCATTAAATACAACCATAAAAACCTTTAGTACGCGTTTGGTTCATGTTTCTTAAGACGTTCAAGCAAGTTACCGAATAGGAAGTTAGCCAGTTTTCTTAAGCCTAACATAGATAAACAATCATCCAATACAACTAACAACACACTAACAACCAATAATCAATAGCTAGGTTTCATTAGATCTAAGCAAACACAAGATAAAATTAGCCTAACATGTTAAACAAAAGACAAGCATAAGATAGAATCAAACAACACATAGACATATTGAATGATTAATTGATTACTTATCTTTCAATGAAACATGGAAGATCTCAAGGCTAAAAGCCCTGAAAAAGTAGCTAAAATCGTCTTAGGGTTTTATCCCAAAATTCCACACACTAAGCTCTCCTTTAATGACAAAAAATTAGAAAACTATATATAGACTTTTGCATCTGACGGCGTCACCTTATGTATTGTGACGCCGTCACCTCGCCGCTTTTAGGGTTCTCGGATGACCATCTTGACGCCGTCCCTCTTTAATTCTCCAAAATCCGTTCTGGCCTATCAAGGCTTGACGCCCTCACCTCTTGAACGTGACGCCGTCCCCTTATGATTTAAGCCGTGACGCCCTTGATTTAGTTAAAGCGTGACGCCGTCAGAATTCTCATGCTAACTCACTGGCCCGTCATGAGTAAATTTCACATCCCACTTTTCTTGCCAAGGCATGACGCCGTCCAGAGTTAAGTCTGACGCCGTCAAGAGTAACTTTTAGCCGATTCTTGAGACTTTGCCGTTTTCTTCACTTTGATGCTCCAAAAACGTCCAAAATGCCTCCTTTTCCAGATTTCTCCTCAAAAGTACCTAAAATGACAAAAGGAACGATTTAGGGCGATATTTGATCAAATAAATACGATTT
This sequence comes from Artemisia tridentata subsp. tridentata, assembly GCA_021014915.2. Taxonomy (NCBI): domain Eukaryota; kingdom Viridiplantae; phylum Streptophyta; class Magnoliopsida; order Asterales; family Asteraceae; genus Artemisia; species Artemisia tridentata. The sequence continues at coordinate 20,900,562 of CP139505.1, forward strand.
CGGGCTTAAATGACCCCTTAAAAGCGGTACACTTTTCGCCTCATCAAAGACTCCTCCTAAACCTAAGAAGGTTGATGTCACTAAGAAGAAGGCTGCTGATGTGGCCAGTACGAGTGGAACGAAGGTTGTTACATCCAATCAGTTTGATGCCCTTAATATGGATGATACTGATGACTTGGGTATCCCTACTCAAGAAGTGGTAAAGGATGTGGCTGCTGGGAGTACAATGGAAGAAAAGGTGAGTGAATCACAAGTACCGCTTGTGAGTGTTGTGAAAGAGAAGGTGCAGGGTGTGACTGGCAAGCCTGGCCCTTCTGTTTCTCCATCTATTTCTGCCACTAAAAGAGTGAACCCATTCTATAAGGTGGGAGATATTGTTGATTCTGATAGTGAAGAGGAGGTCGTTAACACTTTTGATGAGTCCGTCAACTTATTTGGAGTTGGGAACAACCTTGAATATGATTATGATGACTATGCCGAACAGATTGATGATCTTCCAGGGAGTTTGGATGCCTTCTACGACATGTATGATATCAAGCTCCAAGGTCTTGGCAAGAAGTAATTTTGTCCTCATACGAGTTTTATTTTATTTTATGAGTAGGTGCATGTTTTGTTTCTAAAGTTGTAAGTGCTTATGGCATGTCATAAGCACTAGATTTAGGTGTTTATCAAGCTTTGTAGCTTGAGGTTAATATGGTACTTCAGCTATATTCCATTTGTACTTCAATGATTTGGTTAATATATTTACCATGGTGCAGGATTACTCCCCTTTACAAAAAAAAAAAAAAAAAAAAAAAAAACTCTTTTATTATATATAGGGTGCCCTGGGCGGTAACTACAAGGTGATCAAACATTTTTATAGTCACGCAGTTGCATTGATATGAATATAAAAATGTTACCTAGTGAACCAATTAAGGTGCCTCAACTAGTGTTATAAGAAGTTGAACTTTTTTTTTTTTTTTTTTTTTGGTAACCATGATTTCCGACCTTTTGGCCTACTAATCCACGGGGTTTGAACCCACCGTCACACAAACTCAAACTAGGTAAAGAGGTTGGCGTGGCCACTTAAGTTTGTTTGCACCTAGTAGAAATTAAACTTGAGACTTCACATATTTTAGAGTGATAGTCACAAGCTCTTTTTGTTAGACTCACTTTTTTATAAAGATGTCGTCACTCACGTGAATTGGACTAGGTTTGTATTAAGTAGCTCACGCAGGGACTACTTACGTTTAATTGGCAAACTAGTGATGTAAAAGGGCCTATAAGTACCCACATGACTCTCCATGTGGGTGTGTGGGAATTCATTGTACCATTCATTTTTTACTTTTAATAAAGATAACATTTGACATATTCTCCACCCTCTCTCTAAACTCTCTCTCTAAAAGATGAACACCTTCATCTTTCACAGCCAACCAAGGCCACCCGAACCACGAAATACATGAATCTTGGTCTCTACAATTGGTATCACGAGCTAACCAGGGGAGATTCTTGTTGGGATTTATCGCAGTTTGGGATTTATCGCAGTTGGGATTTATCGCAATTGAGAAATTTGTCCGCTTATACAATTAACCACCGGGAAAGTTTGTCGGAAACTACCTCAACCACAGCAGGTTTGCATTGAACTTGAAACTTGCAGAGACTCATTTTCTTGTCAGTTACCCAAAAAAAAAAAAAAAAAAAAAAAAAAAAAAAAAAAAAAAAAAAAAAAAAAAAAAAAAAAAAAAAAAAAGTCAGCTTAATCCGTTTCACTAAGCCGGCAATAAAAACGCCTAAAATAGTAAAATGTAGAAAACGCATTTCAATCTAATAGTAGTAGCTTACGCAGACTCGTTTAACAGTGAACCTAATCAGATTAACTCAATAGGCAATAAAAACGCCTAAAATAGTAAAATGTAGAAAACGCATTTCAATCTAATAGTAGTAGCTTACGCAGACTCGTTTAACAGTGAACCTAATCAGATTAACTCAATAGGCAATAAAAACGCCTAAAATAGTAAAATGTAGAAAACGCATTTCAATCTAATAGTAGTAGCTTACGCAGACTCGTTTAACAGTGAACCTAATCAGATTAACTCAATAGGCAATAAAAACGCCTAAATCGTAAAATGTAGAAAACGCATTTCAATCTAGTCGCAACTCAATAGGCAATAAAAACACCTAAATCATGAAATGTAGAAACCGCAATTCGTAACTTACGCAGACTCGTTTAACAGTGAACCTCGCTCAATCGGAAATAAAACGCCTAAAATTAAAATCTAATCTAATCGTAAAAGTTAAACAAAAAGTAGAGTCGATTTCATTAAATAACAGCTAAAATTTAACCTACATTTTAAACTGAACAAAACGCAAATTTGGGTAACTTTATTTAACAGAATTAACTAACTAACAAGAAGAAGTAACAAATTTTATAACAGAATAGGACTCACTATGGTTGTGAAGCTGGAAGGCGGGAATAGGAATTAATTTGTGATGAATTAATTTGGGACTAATTATTATATAGCAATGGGCCAGGCCCAGATTGACCCGATGACAACACATTTTTTTTAAGAAAAAGATTATACATCGTCTTTGGTAAAAAAATATATATATATATAGATTATGAGAAAACAAAAAAACAAAAAAGAGAGAACCGAAGAAGAACAAGTATGAAGAAGAAGAAGAGGAAGGTAGGTAGGTAAAAAAGTAATATATAAAAACCTGATATTACTTCTTTATTTATTTATGGCCCATTTAACAACCGTTGGACTATCCACTTGGCCCAACAAAAAAGCCGCATCTTATCAAATTTTAGGGAGTAGCTATATTTTTTTTTATAACAAAACATTTGGTAATGTAGTTTTAAATGTTCAATGCTTCTAAATGCTACAAGCGTTGGAAATAGAGCTTTCCAAAAAAAAACCTCTCCTAAATGCTACTACACGCAACACACTCTTGATAAGAATGATACTCGAAAAAACTTGCAAGTATTTCTTTTATATCAAGTCACTTCAAGTTACAAGTGTGTGTAAAGTATATTATGAAAAAGTTAGGGCCAACCCAACTCCTTACATGGCTCCGTCTCTGGATGTTTGGTTGCGATTTGAGAAAGTTAACAGTGGTTAAAATCAGTGTTGTAAAAAGCCCGCCTAGGCGGCCGCCTCGATTTTACACTATGCGGCCAAAAAATGGGTCAACGATGGTCAAATCCGGTCAGCATCGGTCAACAAAGTTTTAATAATTTAAATTAGGTTTCTTCTTTCAATTTGTCTGATCTTGTTTTTAAATTATGTGAAAGAATGAACTTTGTGATGTAATTGTTGTAGATGAGAAAATTTACAAGAAGATAAGATGAGAGACATAAGATTATGGCTAGAAAATAAAAAGAAAAATCAGATTTTACTTTAAAAGTTATATATAGAAAAGTTCAATCCGCCTAGGCGCCGCCTAGACCGACTAGGCACTAGGCTGTGGTCGACCGCCCGACTAACACCTAGCACTTTTTGCAACCATGGTTAAAATATAAGTTCAAATGTTGTTCAGCGTTGCGACATACGGTGCATAGTGAAAGAAGCCCATTAAATCGGTTGGCTAATTGGCGTGGGTTTAATGAAGTGTAATTATTGAAACACTGAAGGTAACAATTCTAAAAGGATTGAGATCCTCTAAAGTTCAATTTGAACATGATATGTCATGTTTGTGTTATTTTGAGTAAGACTTTAAATTTAAGTCAAATGAAAGTGACACATTTAAAGGCCATTTTTTTTCCTCCTCTCAAAAACTCAACATGACCAATTGTGTTGAAATTGAACTTGAGATGATCCAAATCCATTTTAAAAACATGTAAAAGGACTGCTTAAAGGATGAACATATGGCTTTTCTTAACCATGAACGAACCTTAGTGGAGACCGAAGAGCGTTGTGACTCCCACCCCCAAAAAAATAATAAATAATAAAACTTCGGAGTTTTATTTATATTTACATAACAAATTAATCATATTTGACACACTTGATAAAGAAAAAAATAAGTTCGGCCATCTCATATTGAATGTCGACCCTCCCAATAAGTTTCTTCAAGTTTCGTGTTTGTTCAAAACTATGATTTAGTAGGTATAGAGATAGAGATACTCATCTAGGTTTACTTGTGTAAACCATGTTACGATCATGTATACTCCTGTTTGAGTTCGTGAGGCACCTCATTCAAAACCCGAATAAAAACATTATTAATAACAAAAATAGTCGTATTTGATCAGTTACTTTACACATAAACATAATTGAAGGAAATTTCAAAATCGGTCTTTCTTTGTGTCGTGGATGGCTCCCTTCCTGCTCTCTCTCAAAAAAAAAAAAAAAAAAAAAAAAAAAAAAAAAAAAAAAAAAAAAAAAAGCCAAAGTATTGGCATACGCCAATTGCAACCTTTTGTTTTTTTGGCTTGAGTTATGAGCAAGTGGTTAGTTTGGTGTGTTTGTGTTAAAAGAGGAAATGTTGCGATTGCAGTAATGTGGCACTTTGACTTGAGCCGTGGTACCTGATACTCCAGACATATTTTTCTTAGTAGTTAACTTAAGACACGTGGCCAAAACACTTTAATTCTTCTAAAAGCAACTAGGAAAATCTTTTGGCTGTAGTATGAAAAAAGTATTTTACTCCCTCCGTCCTAAAATAATAGTCTCCGTTTGACTTTTAAAGTATTTCTTATTCAACTTTAACCTTAAGTATTTTTGTTTGTGTTATATAATACTTGATAAGAATTACACTAATAACAATACATTTAAAAGCTCAATCCATTCATATATTTTTCATCAATTATTACATAAAACACAAACAAAAATACTTAAAACTAAAGTTGAATAAGAAAAAATTTAAAAGTCAAACGGGGACTATTATTTTAGAACGGATGGAGTACTATTTAGTGAGATTAACCCTTGTTTTTTTCAAAAAAGTACGTAATATCTAAGTGAGATAAAATATCCATACATTTATTTATTCACCAAATAACATAATACATTATCTTCACAGAAACAGTAAATAAATAAATAAGTAAATAAACCAAAATAAAAACAAAAAAATAATCACATGTTTATCAAGCAACGGGTTCTTATCAATACTACAAAAACTGGTTTAACAAACGGTCAAATATGTGGGAAAAACCGTGGAAAAAGGCCGTTTTCCACATATTTCACACGGGTTCGTTTCGTGTATAAAAACCTTTTGGGCAAATATTTTCCCACGAGAATTCCCACATACGTTGACTATTTTCCCACATATATTACCGTTGATAATCCGTGTATAAAATTACCCACAGATTTCGCACGGATAATTCCAACGGAATTTCCGCAATTTTCCTTCACCTATTTGCCATAAATTTCTCAAGATTTTCACACGGTTATCATTTTTTCTACGAATTTCCAGGTTTCTTTAAAAAATATATGGAAAAACAATTTACACACGGAAAAACAAGAAAATAAATAAAATATCCAAAATGCATAAATTACCAAATTATATTCAACAATAGCAAAGCCAAATCTTTTATATAATAAAACAAAACCCCTAGTGGGGACTTTTACATTTCAAAAAAATCAAATCATACCTTATTAAGTAATAATCAAATTATTATTATTATTATTTTCTTAAATATTAAATAAGAAAAGCCTAAATACTTCTAAATTTATCCATATTCTACAAAAAAAAAGAATGTGATTTGTAATCATTCAATAAAAACTTACAAAAATATATGTGTCAAAATATAAAAAATTAAAACTTGAAAACGGTGGAGCAAGTTTTTCAAATATTTGGGCTGAAACTTAAAATTCAGTATCATTCCCACTAAATATTTGAAGTCCCAACATTCTCAAATTCCTCCTCCATCAATCAAACTCGATCTCTTATCATTCATTCACGCACAATCATTGACGCAAGAACATCTCCTCCAAATCTAATTAATATTAAAACCCACTACATTCGTAAATAACCCTAATTCAATACCTCAATCAAAGTACAATGGTTTTGAAGGTCCTGTTATAATAATTAAAACCCGAAATTAAAAATAAGAAAAAATTACACGGATGGTCCCTGTGGTTTACCCTGATTTCAAGTTTGGGTGCTATTTCAATTTAATTACGCCAGAGGTATCTAATTTCGCAAACGTTGCACAAGTTTGGTACCTATCTTGGATGGGCGTTAACTTTCTCCGTTAAATGTTTGCATCATTAGTCCCTCCGTTAGTTTTGTTTGCATCGTTAGTCCCTCCGTTAGTATTTTCGTCTGACTTTTAACTTTTTCGTCCGATTCTTTACGTTTTCGTCTGAATTTTACGTTTTCGTCCGATTCTTTACGTTTTCGTCCGATTCTTTATGTTTTCGTCGGAATTTTTACGTTTTCGTCCGAATTTTTACGTTTTCGTTCGAATTTTTACGTTTTCGTCCGATTCTTTACGTTTTCGTCCGATTCTTTATGTTTTCGTCGGGATTTTTACGTTTTCGTCCGAATTTTTAGGTTTTCGTTCGAATTTTTACGTTTTCGTCCGATTCTTTACGTTTTCGTCGGACTCTTTATGTTTTCGTCGGAATTTTTACGTTTTCGTCCGAATTTTTACGTTTTCGTTCGAAGTTTTACGTTTTCATCCAAATTTTTACGTTTTCATCCGAATTTTTACGTTTTCGTCCGATTCTTTAGGTTTTCATCCAAATTTTTACGTTTTCGTCCGAATTCTTTACGTTTTCTTCCGATTCTTTACGTTTTCGTCCAAATTTTTACGTTTTCATCCGAATTTTTACGTTTTCGTTTGATTCTTTACGTTTTCGTCCAAATTTTTACGTTTTCATTCGAATTTTTACGTTTTCGTCCGATTCTTTACGTTTTCGACCAAATTTTTACGTTTTCATCCGAATTTTTACGTTTTCGTCCGATTCTTTACGTTTTCGGCCAAATTTTTACGTTTTCATCCGAATTTTTACGTTTTCGTCCGATTCTTTACGTTTTCGTCCAAATTTTTACGTTTTCATCCGAATTTTTACGTTTTCGTCCGATTCTTTATGTTTTCGTCAAAATTTTTACGTTTTTGTTCGAATTTTTACGTTTTTGTTTGAATTTTTACGTTTTCGTTCGAATTTTTACGTAAAAAAATCGGACGAAAACGTAAAAATTTGGACGAAAACGTAAAGAATCGGACGAAAACGTAAAGAATTGGACAAAAACGTAAAATTCGAACGAAAACGTAAAGAATTGGACGAAAACGTAAAAATTCGGATGAAAACGTAAAAATTTGGACGAAAACGTAAAGAATCGGACGATAACGTAAAATTCGGATGAAAACGTAAAAATTTGGACGAAAACGTAAAGAATCAGACGAAAACGTAAAAATTCAGATGAAAACATAAAAATTTGGACGAAAACGTAAAGAATCGGACGAAAACGTAAAACTTCGAACGAAAACGTAAAAATTTGGACGAAAACATAAAGAATCGGACGAAAACGTAAAAATTCGGATGAAAACGTAAAAATTTGGACGAAAACGTAAAGAATCGGACGAAAATGTAAAAATTCGGATGAAAACGTAAAGAATCGGACGAAAACGTAAAAATTCGGATGAAAACGTAAAAATTTGGACGAAAACGTAAAGAATCGGACGAAAACGTAAAAATTCGGATGAAAATGTAAAAATTTGGACGAAAACGTTAAGAATCGGACGAAAACGTAAAAATTCGAACGAAAACGTAAAAATTTGGACGAAAACGTAAAGAATCGGACGAAAACGTAAAAATTCGGTTGAAAACGTAAAAATTTGGACGAAAACGTAAAGAATTCGGACGAAAACGTAAAAATTTGGACGAAAACGTAAATTATCGGACGAAAACGTAAAAATTCGGATGAAAACGTAAAAATTTGGACGAAAACGTAAAAATTCGAACGAAAACGTAAAAATTCGGACGAAAACGTGAAAATTCCGACGAAAACATAAAGAATCGGACGAAAACGTAAAGAATAGGACGAAAACGTAAAGAATCAGACGAAAACGTAAAAATTCGAACGAAAACGTAAAAATTCGGACGAAAACGTAAAAATTCCGACGAAAACATAAAGAATCGGACGAAAACGTAAAAATTCAGACGAAAACGTAAAGAATCGGACGAAAAAGTTAAAAGTCAGACGAAAATACTAACGGAGGGACTAACGATGCAAACAAAACTAACGGAGGGACTAACGATGCAAACATTTAACGGAGAAAGTTAACCCCCATCCAAGATAGGTACCAAACTTGTGCAACGTTTGCCAAATTAGATACCTCTGGTGTAATTAAATTGAAATAGCACCCAAACTTGAAATCAGGGTAAACCACAGGGACCATCCGTGTAATTTTTTCTAAAAATAATAATTTATTTAAATGATTAAAAAAAACTCCGCGCGTGCGCGGGCATTATATCTAGTTGTTAGATACACCACAGCCAAAATGTTTACACAATGCAACCAAAATGTTTAGAAATACAATTAAAATATACTAGCCACTAGAATTAAGGTCACGAGGTGATAAGACTCGTTGAACATAAATATAGGCAAACGCCAACGACTTATGGTTGAATGTTATGATGCCTCATAAAGAATGGTCACCAAGGAGAAAATTTGAGATAATATGTGAATTGTCCTCGCTCTTGAAAGCTACTATCTGAGTAAAATTTAATTATATTTTAAAGTTCCAAATTAATGCAAAGCAGAGAATGATACTACTCTGTATTCAAGACATGAATAGCAAATATTCTGGTGTTTGTTATTGCATAGATTGTTTCAACTATTTCAAGCACTAACAGGTCTTTCGACATAAGTCGCACAAATAGTGTTTTAACATAAGTATACACGATGTTATACACGTTTTTATACACGTTTTTATATACGTTTTTATACACGTTTTTATACAAGTTGTTATACACATGTTTATATACGTTTTTATACACGTTTTTATACACATTTTTATACACGTTTTTTATATACGTCTTTATAATCGTCTTTATTTATGTTTATATACACGCTTTTATACACTTTTTTATACGCGTTTTTATACACATTTTTATACAAGTTGTTATACACGTTTTTATACAACTTGTATAAAAACATGTATAAAAATGTGTATAAAAACGTGTATAAAAACGTGTATAAAACATGTATAAAAACGTGTATAAAACCGCGTATAAAAACGTGTATACAACGTGTATAAAAACGCGTATATAAACGCGTATAAAAACATGTATAAAGACGTTTTTAAAGACGTGTATAAAAACGTGTATAACTTGTATAAAAACCTGTATAAAACGTATATAAAAGCGTGTATAACAACTTGTATTAAAACGCGTATAAAAACGTGTATAAAAACGTATGTAAAAACTTTTTCTACTGATAAAAAAAAAAAGTTAGATTAAAGATGGGTATGAAGAATCTAATGCTTTTGCTTTGTGACATTTTTGTTACAGCTATGGGACTGCAAGTTTGCTTGTTGTTCTTCTGAGGAACAGAAAGATGTGATCCGTTATCCCTATTCATGGGTTCTTGTTCATTCTAGGCAACCTGATGACATATATCGTGGGGTCACTATGCTTAAAGGTGAACAAACCATATGATTTTTTATATATGTTGTTTGATAATGTTATTTATTTCTTTACCTCCTCATTACTGGGGACGATGGGTATTGGACAAGTCTTGGATTATTTATTTTTTATACTTTGAATTGTGGCAGAGTCAATGGAAAGCACTAGTAACCCCAACCAAAAGAAGAAAGAGATGTATTTATTTGCTGTTGGGCTTTATAGATGTCAGCGATACAAAAGGAGCGCAGAACTTGTTGATAAGTGCTTAGAGGTATTAATCATGTTGAAAACACCACCCCATATAGCTTCTTTCTCTTTTTGCGTGGTTTTTTCCATCATATTCACGGTGCTAAAAAAATGCAGATCAAACCTGATTGTTGGAAGTCACTTTTTCTGAAGGAAGCAATTGCATATCGTCGTAAGAAAAGTAAGTCAAAACTGTTGTAACTTGTACATGTTTCCAAGGGTACATAATGTAATATTTGTTTGGGAAGTTGAGTGTTTTGTTGTTGTATGCAGTAGAACCAAAAACAAAATGCATACTCGTTGATTCTGCTGCCACGCCGGTTGAATTTGTGACTGGCATGCTGACAGCAACTACTTCCCGCTCTTCATATCCTACATGGGGCATTGAGGTCATCTTTGTTCTATACACTTAGTCTCTCTCATATTGTCATATTGATTCTGATTTGATTGATATATACATTACTCACTACACTCATAAGTAAATGTTAGTTTTTTTCTACAGAATGTACCTAACTGGATGCGTCCAGTAACTTTAAAGAAATCTATTCAACATACTATAGAGAAAGGTATATCCCCATATCTTCAGACTTGACATGCACTCACTTGTATGGGACATGGAATTTATTCGGTTTATGCTATTATGCAGATGCAATTTCCTTATGGGTTGTCGCCGCCTCAGCAGCTGCCGGCTTTGTGTTTGCTGCTGTGTTTTCTCGCAGTAAATGATGTTGGTCAACTTTATGAGTTTTTTTTTTTTTTTTTTTTTTTTTTTTTTTTTTTTTTTTTTTTAGTTTTGGTTTCAAGTTAAGATATTATGTACGGAGTATTTGCTAACATTATTTGCCAGTCCATGTGAAAATTTACAACTTGAAATTGCAAATCGGCAATTAGTAGGGTGACTTTAGATATGATGTGTTCCAGTATCTAGTGACCTTTTTATAATAATAGACAGTATTATACTCTATTACTCTTTAGTAGATCATTATCTATATTTACTGTCATAAAATTTTTTATCATTCCAAATCTTTTGGGCAGTTTCGGCCCTATCAAATTGTGCTTTGTGATAGGGTCAAGCTAATCTGAGCTTGCTTTAAAAGGGTCAAACCTTGTGCACATTTGTGGGTCTCCGGATAGGGGTCGGAGACAATCACGATGATACCCCGATTATGTCGCGTACACATTTGTGGGTCTTCAGAAAAGCTAGTAGGCTGGTCCTCAAGGAAAGACTGCACTGCTTTATCAACAGCAGAAGCCGAGTATGTGTCTCTATCTGCGTGTTGTGCCCAAGTTCTATGGATGAGGACACAACTAACAGATTATGGTTTCTCTTTCGACCGCATACCTTTGTATTGCGACTCGAAAAGTGCCATAGCCATCTCGTGCAACCCAGTGCAACACTCGAAGACCAAGCATATTAGAGTCCGCTATCACTTCATAAAAGAGCACGTTGAAGAGGGTACTGTTGAATTGTTTTTTCGTGAAGACTGAATATCAACTCGCTGATCTATTTACTAAGGCCCTCCCAAAAGAGCGGTTTGAAAACTTAGTTCGTCGAATTGGAATGCGAAGCCTAACTCCCGAAGAGTTAGAAAGTCTTCTCGAATCTTCTTGATTTATATCAACAAGCTTCGCATGTAAATATTTTTGTAAATATATACTTGTTCAAAAATATAAAAATAGAAAATTTCAAAAAGACATAAAAAATATAAAACTCAAAAACCAAAAATATTCTTCTCACGACATGTCTCTCGTATAATCGATATTCTGTACGTATCTAGAAATGTCATTCAACAATGATACGGGCATGTACAGATGCTTGAGCGAGAGTTCGTTTTTATGTTTTTCTAAAACATGTCGTTTCTCAAATTTCTAATCAGAAGGCTTTCGTATGTTTCAGTACGGAACCCGTGCTTTATTGTGAAATCTTTTATCGTGGCCCGAGTACTCCAACTAGAAAAGATTTCATATAAAGGCTACATTGAATGACTTCTAATTATTTCCGATCAGAACTCGCAATGTTAATGGCAAGAAGCTAAACCCGTAAGCACTTAGTCAAAATTGTTTCAAAAAGATTTTTCAAGTCTTTCTATAAATTTTGTGCTCACATTAACTCCCTCTAAGTCCCCTAAATGCTTTTAAACTCAATTGTTTAATAAAATGCTCTGTTTAAGGGGGGGGGGGGGGTACAAAAAGAAAATGTTCCGATTTTAATGCTAAAATCAATCCATCTCTCCACAAAAAGTTTCATTTTAATCAACTGTTTTCAAAAATACCACTTCATGCTATTTTTGAGGGGGAGATTAAGTGTTTATTAATATAAGGGGGAGAGGACGTGATTAAAATGTGATCAAAAATAAGTTTTGTGGTTTGAATCTCATACGAGTTCTTCAAAAAGACTCAGTTGAACCCTCGAATTGACGAAACTAAATGTCAGTTATCGAAAATACATGTCCGGGACGGGTAATAATTTCAAACTAGTCTAACTAGTGATGTAAGCGTGTCTCGCAAAGGACTTGTCTGAGTAGAATGTACCAATTCGAGAGATGATCTTTGAATATGACCGGGACGGGTAATAATTTCAAACTAGTCTAACTAGTGATGTAAGCGTGTCACGCAAAGGTTATGTTCATTGAAAATCGATCATTTCAAATGTGCGAACTCTACCCAACATGTGCAATTTATTTCAAAAATGCATGAGCACATGTGAAGGGGGAGTGTTTCAAAAATGCAAAACTCTCAATGTGTTAACAAAATGTGTTTTCACATAAACACGTTGAGAGATTTTCACAAGGTTTAATGGCATGTGACAAATAATCTAGGATAATCATGGAGTAATAAGGTGATTATGGTTAGGTTATGTCCAATGATCCGCCAGAACCGGAGGGATCTACCCAAGGACAATTCCAATAGTCTTGAATTAGAAGTCCTTAGGTAAGATTGAAAAAAGGAGTAAATGAGAAAGGAGAAAGAAGGGGTTGAAGAATTAAAAAGAAAAGTTTAATGAAAGGGTGAAAAGAAATAGCCCTCCATGAAAACTTAGGTCAGAAACCGGGTCAATACATCTGCTATCGGTACTCACTAAGGTGATACTGATATTGAAGACAAGACGTCATGGACCCAGTGACGCATTGCACCACCCCTCCTATCCACTCAGATATCTCTTAAAAGATATTTGTTTCATTTCTCACGGAGAACACTACATAATCTATCGACCTCTCACTCCGAGATGTGTTGATATTGAAAAGGTGGCACTCCCATGCCTCTGACGACTAAAACCAAAACGCACATTATTGAGTCTAGAGACATGAGATTCATCAAAAGATCTCTTAGGAACACTTCCTATGCAATACACTTGTGTTCACTCAAAAGGATACAAGTTGTATGAGTCTTAATGAGATCTAAGGATCTTGCCTCATGACATGATGGCCGCTGGACGATTTATTGCTAACTGTCTTATGCAGGTACCGACGAAAGTCCATCCACCATCATCATCTACAACGACGACGCATCTGGACAGAAGATGTAGATCAAGGCAAGAAAGACCAGAAGACGATACTTTGAAGATCACAGTGCATGAGATCAAGGAACATTAAATGAAGACTATTATACATTGACACACAAAGTTCAAGACATTGAAGGCAAAAGACCAATCACGGGAGCATCACTAAAATGACCATCCCTTAGGGGGAGATTGTTAGCAATTAATTTAGTTAATTGTAAAAGTGATGGTCATTTGTTTTAGTTACTTAAGTGTCTAATGTAATAAGTAGTCAAGTTAGTGGGCTAGTGGTATTAGTTTTTAGTGTAAGTTAAATGCAAAAGTGTAATACTTACACTAGCCCACACATGGTCCAAGTCAAAGCCCACCAAAAGCCTTTTGGTTGGCTGGTACGTATAAACATACACACTTCTCATTGTTTCAAGTGTGGATACCTCATTATTGTAAGAGAAGTGTGTGTGTTTCATCCCTTAGTCCTTTGTATTATTTCTTCACAAAAGTTATAATCATTCGACTAGAAATTTACTACATACGATCCATACTACTTCTCTTGTTCTCTATATGATCTTGTGAGTGTGTTCATCTTGTTCTAGCGTGTGGTTTGTGTGATAAAGAGGAAGAGCTTCGGTCCTAACAATTTTCTTTTTTAATTAAAGGTCGATCGACCTATATAAAAAAAAATTAGGGTTTCAAATTTAAAACCTAGAAAACCTAGTTATCATGCAAACAATCATCCAAGATTTGATTTTTATGCGTTTAGGTAATTAATCACACCATATTAATGGCTCGTGATGCCATTGTTGGAATTTAATTATCATGGCATTCATATAACATAAACATAAATCACAAAGCACGCAGCGGAAGTCGTAGATCTAATACATGTAATTAATTAACCTTAAATTAAATAGTAAACGTACCTTAAAATCTTTCACGCGAATCAAAGATCAAGTAAACTCACAAACCCTAAAACTTAGGGTTTATAAAATCGACTAACACCAAAGTCGATTAGGGTTTAATAAAAATCCAAAAGGGATTTTTCCTACGGTCTTGTACACGCGTATTGTTAGCGATTCAATGTGAATACTAGTTCAAGGATCACAATAACTAGCTTTTTATCACTTTTGTTTCATTAAAAAAAAATAATAAAATAAAAAAAATAAAAGAATTCAAGCCCTTTAAGGTTTGAAGTTCGATTGTCCAAGGTGAAGAGGGGAGAAGAAGAGAAAAATAAGCTAGCTAGGGTTTTCCAAGATTAGCTAATAATGAAATAATAGGTTTGTTTATATAGTGAAGTAACTTGAGAACAAGTTGGACAAGGATTCCCCTTGGGAAACCCTTGGCCGGTCATACACTAGCTCAAGAGAGGGTCTAGAACCTTCTATTGGTTTATTTTCTCTTCTAGTCCTTCTATTTGATACTTAAAGACCGTTAAACCAATTACCGTTAAGTACTAACGACCGTTAAATGTTATTGTGAAATAATAATTAAATCATAACATTTATATATTAATTATTATACATTGAATCTCATATGCAATGCGTGCAATCCCATAGTCTCGAGTTCGAACCGGATATATGACATATTAAGTATCGTCCATAAACTTACATTTATAACTATTTGTTCATCTTCGTTTTAAAAAAAGAATCATATGTTTGATAGTATGTTATTTTATTCATTTAAGTTTATACGTGTTCAATCCATACAAGAAAGATGTAGATTTAATTCACAATTTTGAAATCGCATGTTTTTTAAATGCGCTTGTCTAATTTATTTCGGCGGGAGATTATATTTATGGGTGGCCAATGGCCATGATGTTCATTTTGAAACCTTGTTTGCAATGATCTCCAGTGGTGCAGATAAAAGAATGATGCATTTCATTTTGCAAAGCAAATCTAGTGGGGCTCGTGGTGTAGACTTTTATGGGCATGAGTAGAAATCCGGACTAGAGACTTTTGCTACATTCCTTGCCAATGGCCATGATCTTTAACTTGTTTACATTCCTTGCTGGAATAAGTGTGTTTGTATATGAATTTTATTTATAGCTTGTGGAAATTAGAAAATTACAAGGAAAGAAGTTTAAATGAGCTATCACATTTTGCATGATTCTAAAAATTGTCATATCCACGGGACATCAAAATCAAATGACTAAGCATGCTTTTCTAAAAAAAATTTACGAAAGTTACTTACAGTTACTACTGGTAGGTCAGGTAAAAACAGTCCAGTATACAAACTCCAGGGACTGAACTTGCCAAAACTCACTTCAAACCATCCCATCTAAACAAATCATCTTCCTAATTATCAATCCATCTGTAACCCGGGTCTTAGCCGGATCTGGACGGGTCTAACCGGGTCTTGGCCGGATATAGCCGGGTCTACCCAAGTCTTGGCAGGATATGACCGGGTCTTGGCCGGATATGACCGGGTATAGCCGGGTCTTGGCCGGATCGGACCGGATATAGCCGGGTCTAACCGTGTCTTGGCAGGATATGACCGGGTCTTGGCCGGATATGACCGGATATGACCGGGTCTTGGCCAGATATGACCGGGTATGGCCGGATATGACCGGGTCTTGGCCGGATATGACCCGGTATAGCCGGGTCTAGCCGGATCTTGGGCGGGTATAGCCGGGTCTTGGGTTTTGTTGATCTGCAAACTTGAGAAACTGAGCCTAATGATCTGTAGCTGAGAAGTGTAGATTCTTGAAATCTTTGGACTTGCAGGAGCACGAAAAAGCTTATTCTATTTAAGTGTTTTGTGTTCTATCGTATGCTCACTTAATCTTAAACAAACGATCACGAACAAGCCTTGTTCGTGTTTGTGTTGCTTGATAATTTTAGTTTGGTTTACATAGCTAGCTAAAGGAAGTACCTTGGAATAACAACTAGTTACTCAATCTTACTTTTTTATCTTGTCATTACGAATATGAATTAAGAGACATGTGATCCAGAGGAAGTACCTAAGTCAAATTCGAATACACACAACATATTGGTTATGTTAGTTTGTTCGTTCGTTCGTATCTATGTGAGACGTGTTTGTAATTGCCAAATAATAAGTATTATGTATTTTCTTTCGTGCTTCTTCTCTGTTTGATATGTGTTTTCTGTTTGCATTTCTTATTTGCGTTCATTATACATGTGGCATTGACTGATTTCTGTATTAATATACCTCACAGAGTTGATCGGCGATCAATCATGGTTTTTGGGGCGATAAAACCGACCCGTATCAAGAAAACTACAACCATGAGCCAAGTCCGCTTTTCAGCTCACTTCACCAGAGCCACCTGTTCTGGAGACTCACTTCAGTAAGGGCGTTCTGACAGATACCCGTTTCCCAAAGAGAAGGCCTGTGGATATGCCTCGAAGGAAAAGGGGCTTGAAACCTTCAGGTTATATACGGCTTAACTTCCCTATTTTTAATTCAGCCTATTTTTTGGTCTCTCTAATTGATTTTGATTCTTTAACGCCGCTATAATGATTTTTAAAAAATGGGTATTGAAACCCACGATACTCATATCTTGAAGGTTTATAAAGGAGATTTTGGTTACTATTACCCTTGGAATTTGTGTATTTGTTATCCAAGATTATTATAAGAAAATTGCAATGTGATATTGACTTGTTGGGACATTGCAGGCCCTTATGCGTGGATTAAGCATACCCCTGGTGAACCAATACCTGCAAGTCAACCAAATGAAGGAAATGTCAAACATAGAAACAAGAAAAAGTGCATAAGACTATGCCGGGCCTTCATACTGGTACATATCTTTGTAAAATCAATAACTCGTGTCTAAATCTACTTTACTGGGCTAAATATTCCAAATTTTGTTGAGCTTATGGAAGCTGACATCACACATGCACCAGTGGCGGACCCAAGATCTTAGAGGACGGGGGGCAAAAAAAAATTTTTTTGATAAAATTCGTGATGCACTTCAATAAAAAGGTCATAAAAAAAATTGTTAACACTAAAAACTGATATTTTTTAAGATTAAGATACAGATCTAAGGTTTTTACATTGTTTGACTTTAAGATGCGGGGCAATTTGATTTTGTAGTAAGGTGCACTTTAATAAAATGGTCTTAAAAAAAGAATTTTTACACTAAAAATTGATATTATTTGGCGAACCATGGACTCCCTCTTGTGTGCTATGATATACCATAAGCATCATAATTATCTCACTCGTTCGGTGCTATATAGAGCTGCTTTATAAACTAAAGTCTCTTTTTTTTACTTTGGTCATATACAGTTTTCATTTATGTAGATAGAGGTGACAAAATTGAAATTTCTCAGAACAGGTAATCTTTTTAGTATGTCGGTTTTATTGACCCTCCACTTGGCAAATACTTCTTTGTTCATTTATGTAGCTCTTCCATCACTAATCGATGCGATAAATATATTTTTACAATCATAATTGAAAGTTTGAATAAACTGATTTAAGAGGTTGTATGTGAGTTCGATTGACCCTCTACTCTACAATTAACTTTTTTCTTTGACCCGTTTGAGATAAAGCACTAATAGTTCTATGTTAGAAGTGTCGTGCACAAACAAGTTCAGCTAACTAGCTAAAGTAACAATTCGTTGCATCTTCGTTATCTAAATTCTTAGTTTGTAAAAAATGTGTGCCTGATTCATACTCTTGCTAAGTCAGATAACTAGTTGATTCAGGAACATCAAAATAGTCTGTGGGTTTTTTAGGGTGCGCTTAGTTGGAAGAAACACCTTCCACAAATTGTTTTGTACAAAAAAAAGGAAAATATAGATTGCGTTTAGATGCCCTCTCCCTTTTCTACAAAATTAGAGATAGGACAAAGAGATATTTTATCCAACTAAATGCACCCTTAGGTTTCTAGCAGTTTTGTGAGATTCTGTAGGTTAAAAAAAGTTGATTTGTATCAGATATAGAAATTGGGCAGTTCGTAGAACAATCAGCTATCAGAAAGCTAAATCAAAGATACCATTGAAAGCCTTGCGGCGGGTATGGAGGATCCCAGTTGAGGGGGCATAAATGCAATTTTTGAAACTCACACGTTTCAATCAAACACGGCATAAACTCATTATAGGATACCACGAGAACGTAGAGGCTATGTTAAGGCCCATTTACAGAAATAAAAATGTGCCCTATTAAATAAGCCCTATTAAAATGTGCACCTCATCCGTTAGATATTCTTTCCACTTCACCATCGTTATGTTTGTTGAAAATGGGATAATTGATGTGAATTGGGTTTTGTTCATTGCCCAGGCAGAGAAGAAGAAACGTAATAATTGCAGGAAGCAATCCGGAAGAAGAAGATTCAGAGATAGAGCCTGGGCTGAATGACAGAGCTGGAGCAGCAGCTTGAGGAAGAGAAAAAGAAGGCAGCTACTGCTTAATTCTAGTCATTCATATTTCTTAGCGGATTAATATTTTCAAAATCCAAGATTTTGTTGATCACGTTATCTTGTACATAATTGTTTGAATGATGTGCCGACGGCATCTTCTTTCTTTCAAGTTTGTTCATTTTTCATCTTTAGTTTTATAAAACAGGTAGTAGCGTTTCTGCATCTTTTTATTTATTGATATGCACAAATTTCCTTTCCTTGGTAGGTTTTGGATTTGGGTTAGCTTCTGTGTGTATTCGCTCGAAATGATGCTGGTCAACTCAACTCGCCCATGCCTATCATTTAACTTAAGTTTTGGTTTCAAGTTTTAGATATGTATTCGTAGATGTCCATTGAAGTATTATGTAACACCCCCGTTTTTGATATTCGCAGCGGAAATATAAGTTAGGGTGCTACCTCATGGTTCACAGTCATGATAATAGAAAACGACTCGAAAAGAGACGTTTTAAATAAAATTGTTATCATTCATTTATTAAATCAGAGTTTACATATAGAGGTCCCAACGGAAGGTTTCGAAATACGTTATTAATGTTACATTATTCATTTGAATGATAACAAAACAGACACTCTTTTAAAAGAAAGTCCACCGCCACTCCATGCCAAATCGTACTTCTAGTTACCTGAGATAAACATGCTTAAAAAATCAACACAAAGGTTGAGTGAATCCATAGCGTTTAACGTTAAATAAGTTTGAACACAAGCTAAATAAAGAGTAAATCGGTAATATCGCAGTTCGTTATATATTGCTCTAAGTCTCATGAATCGCAAGACGTTAACACGATGGACATCATAGTTATAAGCTAATGATGTAAATCACTACATAATTAAATGTAGCAATTATGCCCTCGAGTAGGAGTCTGCCTGAAACTCTTTATTAAACGTTTTCAAATAAAATGCATTGGGTCACTTATCCAGCAACACAAAGGGATTGTCAATCCAATAGATCTATTCATTATATTCGCGCTCACCCGAAAGTGATTAATGGTTCATGATAGAGGGTCTTTAAATAGGCAACAGATAAACTTATGCAATATAAATCAGGAAAGCATACGGGAAAATACTCGTGTTCGTTTTTATAGCATGTATCTCCCCACATATTTGGAAAACATAATAAAAAGTGGGACTATGAACTCACCTTAGCAGTCTGGATGGAAAACAAAATGAGATGAAGTTGATAAACGTCTCCGGACACGAAACCTGGGTTGTTATGCCAATATTCAGTAATCATTTTCAGATGATTATAGTTCATTTGTTCGTTTCGTTTCGTTGTTTGGTTGTTGATTATATGTTGTAACGAGACAACATGAAGTCTTTTCAAAATAAGATTTTATCTTATTATTCGTTCTTAGGTTTCCGTTTCGTTCGGTTATTTGTTAAATATATTCTTTCGTTCGTTAGTTCGTCATATTCTGCGTTCGTTCGTTATCGAAATAGACGTATTATGATTATAAATTTTTATTAGATCGGAAAATAGAATAAAAATAATAGTTACGAAAAGTTACACTTTTATCCCTAAAGTTTGGTCAAATGACAGTTTATACCCTGAACTTTTGGAAAATGACAACTTTTACCCTTTAGTTTCAAAAATAACACTTTCTACCCTTTTTATCTGTTATTGACAAAAATGATCCTTGGTATAAAATATTTACAAATTCGGCCCATGAAAACTCTTACTAATAAAGCGCATGAAAATCGTGATTTTAGAAGAGTTTTGAGATCGATTAACTTAATGGAAAATGGATCATTTTACATGTTCTCTTTTCCTAAATATAGCTAGCTAGGTCGTCTTTGATTAGGCCAAGCTTCATTATTTTTGAAATTCATTTGATACTCGAAAAATAATTCTAAAGTCGATCGGCCAAAACTAGTTTTGACAAAAGTCTGAAAAATGAATTTAGACTTAGCGATAGAGTGGTTTTTGGAGTTTAATATCTTTCTACTCGATTGATCATTTTGCAAGATTCTTCTTTCTAAAATAACTTAGCTAGGTGATCTTTGATATGTTGAAAACTTAGAATTTTTAAAGGTCATATAGGGTTCGAAAACTAGGTCCAAAGTCAGTGAGTTGGGTCGATATTTAAATAAAAACTGAAAATAAAATTTTGGTTCTTGTTTAGCGATAAAGACCAATATTAGGAACTCGATAACTTTTTGAAATCTTAATCATTTTCCATGATTCTTGTTCCTAAATTAAGTTAGCCATGTGAAATTTAGTTACGCAAAATTTCAGAATTTATAACGATCTCTAGGTTGACGATTTATAGGTCAAAAGTTAGGGAGTTGGGACGACAAAACTGAAATTAAATATTTGGAAACCTTTACTTCTATTTTTAGCGATGTGAGGCAATTTTTAGGACTCGACGTCTTGATGAAAACTAAATCATTTTTTGAAATTCTTTTTCCTAAATTAAGCTTGCTAGGAGGTCTTTAACATGTTCAAAACTCAAAATTTTTAGTTATTATTTAGGGGTCGAAAACTAGGTTGAAAGTTAGGCTACTGGTCGAACAAAACAGAAAACAAATAACTGGAAATTTTAGTTTCTTTGTTTAGCGATTTAGAGTAAACTTTGGAGCTCGATAACTTTTGACTCGATCCACCTTTTTAAGTGATTTTTCTTCCTAAATTAAGTTAGCTGGGTGGACTTTAAGTCTACCAAAAATTAGAATTTATAGTGAACGTTTGATGGTCGGTTTAAAGGTCGAAAGTTGAGTATCTGGGACTAGTTTCTACTCGACTAAAACCACATAAAAACACCCGATTGGGTTTTTATTGTCTTTAAACCTTTTTAACTTAATTTTTGTGTATGATATGTTAATATTTGACATATTTTAACATGTTTTATGAGTTCTTGATTTATTCTTACAATAATTCGAATAGTTAGTGTGTGTGTTTGAGCTACTGGTCGAACAGACAAGAAAGAAAGAAAAGAAACATTATAGTTTTTGTTTATGTTGTATTTTAGATGTTATCTAATGATGTTTTTAGATAATCTAAAGTAAAATAAACTGAATTAAAATAAAGTTAGAATACTTACTTAGGGTTTTTGATCGAGTAGGGTTTTTAGATCAAGTTGGATGTTAGCGGTTGTTGCATGATATTTCTCCCCTCCTAGGCTTCCTTAGGGTTATGTTTGGCTTGCTGTGATCAGTAAGGAATTAATGTGAAGTGGTTTTGGGTGGTTCGACTAATAATAGATGTGTTTAGTCGACTTTGGTGTGAGGAGAAGTGGGAAGTGAGGCTGCTACTTATGGAGAGGAAATTAGGGTTTCTAGGAAGTGATAAGGGGACAAGAGGCTGACAGAAACTGAACATGGTGCCACTTGGAAGAGGAGGGGAAGGGATGATGTGGCCGGTTATTGTCCAAGTTGTCTAGCTTCTAAGGAGGAGGGTTTTTGTATATGGGAGGGGACATGTGGAGTGTCTATTTGGAGAGAATGCATGAGAGGAGAGGCATGTGTTTTGGACTAGAGAAGATGTATCTAGTGTGGGTTACATTTAGAAGTAAAATTTAATTTGGATCGGGTTGTGTTCGAATCAGATTTTGGAGGAGAGGTTCGAATAGGGCTTAGTGGTATTGTACTTTGTGCATTAGTGTGTAATAATTGAGGTTTAGGAATGTTAACTAAATTAGTTTATGTGTTTTTGTTATTTAGGAAAATTATTTAAGTTACAATATATTTATATAAATCGAATTTTATGTAAAATAAAAAGGAAAATGAGTTAGGCTTAAGAGGATTGTAACATGTGCTAAATAGGGTTGTACCATTATTTTGGATATGAGAAAAATATAGTTTTAATAATTTATTTAGTTATAAAAATTATATGTTAATTTTTATTATGTTTAAAAGTAAATAAATGGGATTTTTAGTTTATGTGCATTAGGTACTTGTACTCTGGGTTTAGAGACTTGTAAAAATATTTAGTGAGTTTAGGAAAATAGGTTTTTAAAACTTATGCATGAATGGTTTGTAAATCATGCTTTAAAAATAAATATAATTATGGTTTTATTAAGGATTTTACAAATATTTGGCTTTATGCATAAAAGACTTGTACTTCTAGCTTATATGACTTGTACATTTAATATTTTGTAAAAATATTATATAGATAAATTAGGGTTTGTGAAATTAATACATAAAATCATGGTTTTGTGGAATTAGGGTTTTACCGGGAACTAAAATAGAATCAGGGTTTCTGGTGCTTTGGTAACTTGTACATTAGCTCAGATAAGTTGTACTTTTATGTTGTAGGGTTTAGTTATTCATATTTGGTGTTGTGATGAATTTAGGGTTTCCTAGAAACTCTATATAGATAATGAATCTTTTGTTTGTACGTTCGTTAAGGATTTATCGTAAAATGGTAAATGGTATTTTGTACTATTTTCATATAGATATGTTTATATAATAAACATTAGGTTCGTTAGGTAGGTCTGTGTTGGAGCACGTTTATCAGGGATGTGAGTTACGTCACATGAGATAATAATCAAAAAAAAAAAAAATTACACGTAGAAAATGATAAATATTCTGAGTACTAGTTTATCTTAATGTGGGATTTTCACAGTGGTTACATATTACAACTTGAATTTTATCTCATTTGCAAACTGTTGGGTAATATGATGTGATTATATGCCGGTGAACATCACGTTTGTATTCCTACGTACAATATTTTGTATAAAGTTCTCTCCCCAAAATGACTACATATGTTTTAAAGATGATTTCGCCTCTTTTCATTTTAATGTTATCAAGAAATAATGGATCTCATTTTTCGAGTTACTAGCTACATGGACAACCAAATTATCAATTAAGTGCGATTGTGTTTACTTTTCATAACAATGGAACTACCGTTGTAAAAGTAAAAGGGCAAACCATTAAAAAACGTATGGAACTAGTCGTGAATATTGGTTTTGTGTGACCAACAAAAAATCTTTAAAAAATGAGAACCTATCTCTGAAAAACTCACTTATACACACATCATTTTACCTCCCTAACCGGTATTGTCCATGTCATCCGGTTGGTGCCACATGGCTTTTTTTTTTTCCCAATATCCACCGTGTACCACATTAGCTAGGTACCCCACATGATGCTTTTCCCCAAATCCTTTTTCCCTCTTCTTTATCTTCTCCACCATAAACCCTAATCAAATTTTTTTAATTACTTCCAATTGAGACCAAAAATTGATATCAGTTTTAATGTGATGGCTTCATCATCTTCATCATCACGTTATTATCGAAGGAGGTATACCAAAGAAGAGATAGGTCGAATGACACATTGTAATTGTAAGTTCCCAATCTATGAACAAGTGGCTTGGACACCTGAAAATCCTGGTCGAAGATTCAAAGGTTGTCCCACACGTGTAAGTTTCCAACATCTAAACATATTAATACTTAATTTTCTTTTCTAGTTGCTGGTATTCAGTGTTGTTTACACGAATTTTTGTGATGATCACTTTTGTAGAATAAAGATAAAAAATGTGATGTGTATGGATTTCTTGATGATGAGTTACCTTCACAATACTACAAAGACCTTGTGTTCAAATTGTATAAGGACAACAAGATTTTGAAGTGCAAGCTAGACAACGTTACACACCAAGATGATGGTGAACACTAAGTCAAAAACGACGCAACATGTGAACTACCCATGGAAATGATTTACAAAGACTTGAATGAGTTAAAGGTGAAGAGAAAATTGTATGACATGGTCTTGGTTGGTTCTACTAGTGTGATGATTGTGCTCATGGTGGTTATTGCAGCCGTTATTGTTGTGTTCAATAGAAATTAGTGGTTGGTGTTATCTAGTAGGAAGTACTCACTTTGAGCTTCTTAAGTAGTTAATGATATGTAATATCATGTCCGTAACAACACCAACTTATGTTATCTCAATTCTTATGTAATGCACAATATGTTTGTTTGTAGTTGATGAATGTTAATGATAAATTTTGTTACCTGTATTATGTTAAGTTATGTTAGCTCTATTCTTATTTAATGCATTTCATGATGTATGAAGACTCAAAGGATTCAATGATCAAACCTAATGAAACATCAAGTTTGCAGCTTAGGTTATCATTGACTTTCCAACATTTTGTCACTTAATTTTACCTGAGTAAATGAACCATTGAGTTTTTCAACCTGAGAAAAACAACATGTGTGCTACATATTAACCTTTCCATCCATAAGTAAACCTGACCACAGTTAATTGAAAGATTACCAAATTGAATTCAAATAAGACCAAAAGAACAAACTGCCGTAAACTTACAACCATTAGTGTTCTTTCATAGCATCAACTGTTTGTGCATAGCACATTACAATGTTACAAAAAGAACACAGCCTTTCTACATTTTCTACATTGCCCTACACTATACAAAATACGGCTGATTACATATTTTACATACAACAACACAGTAGCGGCAATAACAGTAGCACTACATTAGGCCCTTCCGTGGACAAAATTGGGCATCATAATTATACATACACTAGACAGTAGCTACTTTTTAATGCCCATAGAACATGTGTACAAAATATGTGTTGTCTTACCAAATGTTGATGTTCTTAATCAACGACTATTTCGTTGTCCACACTAGACCCTGGTCCAGTTAAAGGTGCAAACAACTTCTTTTGAAGTATTCTTTGACTCTTGATCCTTGCTGGTATCATATCAGGTAATGATGTATAGCTTAGTTGTTGATGTGCACTTGATCTTGTTTTTCTAGCGATGGATTTCTTTCTTGGTGTACCCCTTGCTTCTTCTGGTGCATCTGGTGTTCTTTGTTCAGGAAGTTCTGTGTCTGTTGGTTTCTTTCTTGGTGTACGCCTTTGTTCTTGCGGTGCATCTGCTCTTTTTTGTCTTGAAATTTCTGTCTTTCTTGCTTCCAGTGGTGCATCTGCTCTTCCAGTAGATACTCTTCTTTCTGTTGGAACTTCTTTGTCTATTGTGGATCTTCTGCCAATCCAATGCTTCCACCCCTGTTGGAACTTGGTCCTCTTGTTGTAATACCATCTGAATTTGATTTTCTTGGAACCTGCTGCTTTGTTGCTTGTTGAGGTACCGCCATCTTAGATGAAGTGGATCCTTTGGCTGCCTTTACTATCCTTGTTTCTACTATTTCACTTTGTGCCGCTTTCTTAGACCTTGTTAAAATTTTCCTGGTCACCCCAACAGCCCCAGCAACTTCATACCTGTTAACCCCAGAATCACTACCAACTTGAGACCGTTAACCCCAACAGATCCACCAACTGCAGATTGTTGTGTACCTTGTAACATATTGTTTATATTAGTTTACAATTATGTATACCAAATTTACATTGGCATGCTAACTGTATTGTAATGTATATGTACCTTGTATGTTTTGAGCAGTAGTATCTACTTCTCTTCTGCCAGGCATGGAAGCGTTTAAATGTTGTTGCTCCTCAATAGTATCTGAGCTTCCACCATCCATTGCCAACCATGTTCCCATCCTAGTAACCCTCTCAGCTGGTAGAAGTCGGCCGGATGATGTTTTGCCTCCTCTCATTTTCACGTGACCTATCTTACGACCCCCCCCCCCCCGGTCTTTTATTTGTCATTCGTCCAGTACAAAAAGGTCTGCCATCACTAAACCTCCCCATCATATTGGTTTCTCCCATTTCATACTCATTAATGTCATTGTTAACAAATGTGGGAATATCATGCTCATCCACTAAACCAGGCTCTACGTTCTGTTTTTTTTTCGGCCTTCCTCCTTTTCCTTTTGGTCTAGGGACTGAAGGTCTAGGTTCATTGTGACATCCCTTTTTGTTATGACCAGGTTGACCACAGTTTTGACATGTCATTACAACACCAGCCTTACTAATCCTAGTTGAACTTGGTTCATGGGCTGCCCTAACCCTCTTTTTCCTAGGCCTACCAGGCATTGGCTTTCTAATAGGGCCCAAAATCCTAGAAAGATTACTACAATCAGGCCAAAACTCTATGCCATCTACTGGTTGCATATATTGACTATAAGTTAACATATATCTTGCCTTCCTAAAACAATCAGGAACGTATTCCTCAACCATCTTATTCAATTTGAATATGCAAGCAATGGCATGGCAACACGGCAAACCTGAGATCTGCCACATACGACAAGAGCATGTCCTCTTAGTCTCATCAACCTTGAAAGCTTCACACCCCTTCCTCACTTCAAATTTGTTTCCACCACTTGGTATTACATGCCAAAACCTACCAAATATAAACTTACAAACATTATACTCTTATGCAGAAAAATAGAAATTGTTACAACTAATTATAAGTACCTTTGTTGATCCTTTGACAGTTCCAATAGCTTTTGAATGTTTGGGCATATATCACCGGTCCACTTTTCCATCAACGATCTCATTGTATTCAGTCTCTCCATTACAATCACTCGAATGGACTCTAACATTGTTATGATGGGTTTGTGTCTAACAGTAACCAAAACGGAGTTGAAGCATTCACTGAAACCGTTCTCTACAGCTTCACAGCATACCCCTTCCTTGAAAAAAGCGCGTGACCATGTCTTCGGATCTTTTCGCACCAAAAAGTCATGGGCTTTTGTATTTGCTCTCTTGATTTTGTCCATTATCTTTTTATGCAACTGTGGGTATGACGCTTTCGAAGCTGCCAGAAAAGCCCTCTAAATTCGACACCACTAAATTGTTTTCTAAATCCCTCGTATATGTGTCTGGCGCACTGGCGATGCTCTGCAAGGGGCATAACTTCCTTAACTGCTTCAATCAAACCCTACGATGACAAGCGCAACAAAGTAAACAGTATTAATGTTCACAAACTACAAAGTATAACAGTTCTGCAAGGCATGGCATTAAGTGGATCAACTGATGAAAATTAAAAAAAATTAAATAAGAAAATATTTATCACCTTGTGCTGGTCAGACATTAGTGTGACACCATGTCCATGTGGTATCTCCAAATCATCACCTAGTAACTGCAAAAACCAGCTCCAGTTGTCTTTATTCTCGACTGTTACCACAGCCCATGCGACGGGAAATATGTGGTTATTCCCGTCCCTACCAACTGCCGTTAATATCTCACCATGGTTAGGTTTTTTTTAAAAACAACCGTCCAATGCTATAATTCTACGACAACCTAATTTCCAACCTTCCTTTAAACCATTGAAACAAACGTACATTCTATCAAAATATGTCTTCTCATCAGGGTTGACTGTCACCCCAATTTTGACAGTACTACCTTCATTTGATTCCACTAAAGCCTTTGCGTATGACCTAAGCAAACCATAGTGATCCTGTATTGTTGCATCCAATTCATTCAATGCATACGCCTTAGCATTTGCACACTGGACACGTGTAACTTTGCATTTGTATTTCTTAAAAACTAGGTCTGCTATATCATTGGGCATGATTCTTGGATTCATCCTAATCTTATCGCCAAATTCCCTTCCTATCCATTTATAAGTAACAAGCCTTCCAAATCTAAAATCTCTAACACATGTGTGCACATTTCGTAAAGATATAACCTGAAATGTAGATTCCCCTACCAACATTCTCCCGTAACACCTCCAAGGGCAATCTCTGTTGCCGGCTTTCTCTGAAGGCCACTTGTTGTAATTTGCCCTTTTGCCTTTTGTTGGATCCCTGAGTTTCTCCTTGCGTTGTCCACATCTGGCAATGACATCTTTTTTGGTCGTCCTCTCTAGCCAAAGTGAGTAGCCATTTGCCAACGCATAATGCGTAAGGCACTCTTTGAAACTCTCTGCATTTGCATACTTCTCTCCAAGCTTTCAATACATGTAAACAAATAAATTTAGTCAGAACATATAAAGTATACATAAGAATAAAAAAAAGTATAAGTGTTACCTTTGGTTTCTTTAATCTCCAATGAGTTTGGTCATCATGAATAGGGAACCTGTCGTCCTTTTTACAATTCTCTACAGCCGCAAAAGGGTCTGTTAACCCAACTCCATTACCCCTTAAGTGCTTAAGTAAAGACGCCATGTACCTCTCATGTTCCCTTACTAGTGGGGCAAAATCGAATGAGGCAGAGTTATCAGAGTCACCACAAGACTCTTCATCACGTTCGTCTTCTGGTTGTTCATCTTCAGGAGTTGTATGTTTGCGTTGAATTTGACGCTTTCTCAACTGAATAACCTCATCTTCCCCATTACTTAAGTAGTCGTAAGACTTATCAGAATCACAAGATGAATCGTAAGACTCGTACCCAGAAGACTCGTTATCATACCTATCAACATTCGCATGAACATCGTCTTCACTATCAGTTTCTGATGGCACATAGTTGCTGTTGTCCCTAATGCTTATACCACTAGCCCTACGAGTGTTGTTCGTAGCCTTTCCTCTAGCCTTGTCTTTTGATGTCATAACGGATTTTCCCTTATCAAGATTCTTCTGTCTAGCGAGCACAACCTCATCGATGTTCGGTTCTGAACCATCCTCATCAACATTATCATTTTCAACCCTATTATCTACATGCTCCACAGTTGCAGCCCTTTCCTCAATTACCTCATCTTCAACCTGGTGGTTGTCCGGCCTATCCTCCATAACCACATAAGCTTCTTCATTTGGTGTTTGGGTATCCTCCATAACGACATCAGTTTCTTCATTTGCTGTTTGGGTACCCTCCATTTCCTCGTCCGGTGGAACACCGTACTCCTTATAAACCTCTTCTTCGGTCAGAAATGGGTAATCATATAGAAACTCATCTTCATGATTCCAAACCCTAGTGAATGTAACCTTGCCCTCAAAATCCTTTCTAAGTGGTCTTTCCTTAAACGGAGGTGAAGACCTTAAGAATGGTGACTGTGATTCTACCTCAGCCCAAGCAATCAACTCCTCAAAAGACATATTTCCTGCATCCCTTTTAAGCTTATCATGTTCCCTCTTTTTCGACGTTACTTCTGAGTTAGAACTTTCAAGACACAGATTTTGGTGGTAGTAGGGTGCTAAGTTTTGGGGGGAATGAGCAATATACATTTCAACTGTCTTATGCCGTTTAGCATGGTCATACAAAGCATGCACATCTACATCCCTTTCTATTATTTTCAACCCACCACTATCAATATCTAAATCAGGAATGCGATAATATAATGCCCATATATTCTGCCTAACCTTAGCAACTAACAAGTCTAACAATGGACTAAACATGATCCTATCCGATGACGAGGCCTCCATTACTAACTCCCTACCATGATCATACCTTAACGGGTCAAACATAAACACACCATTGTAGTGTATTTTGAACACCACATCAAGTGGTATGTCCAAAAGTAGATACCTGTACAAATATAAACAAAAAATAACTAATTAACCCTAATTATTTCAGGAACCCTAAATATCATAATTTATTGTAAATTAACACAATTGGGGCAACAATACATTGAATAAAAGAAAGAATATACCTTTTGTCTGGGTCAATTGAGGAAAAAGACAATCAATTCGGAGTATTAAATTCGGTTGAGGAATTAGGGTTAGGGTTTTTAACATGTGCTGAGAGTGATATTTGTAGATAGCGATGTATGGAGAGAAGATTGTGGTTATATTAAGGATAAGGTGTACCAACCTCGTACTAAAAGTAGGGCATGTGCAGGTTGTGTAATGGGCGTGTGGATGGGAGAAGGAGAAGTGACCTGGACATACACGGTGGATTTTGAAGAAATAATTTATTTTCGTATTAACAGGCAACCGGATTTGGGGTCAAATGATGTGTGTATAAGTCACTTTTTAGGAGATAGGTTCTCATTTTTTAAAGATTTTTTGTTGGTCACACAAAACCAATATTCACGACTAGTTCCATACGTTTTTTAATGGTTGAGGAAGAAAACCAATATTAACAAACTTAGGTCCAACACGGACTACTATAATCAATGTTTTTTCACGTTACATGTTGATTATTAATACTCAAAAGAAGCGGCCAATAAGAACAACGCAGACTATTTTCTTGGAAATAGAAATTGGGGAGCGTTACAATTGACCAAGGAGGAAGCTTAGCAAGGTCTCCTTTGGTTGCGTCTTAATAGGAGTAGATGGACCTTTGCGAGCCTCCAACATTTCTTCTAAGTGCACTAGTTTACACCAACACCTCCAATTCAAAGACCGACAGTTGGGGCATGTATTTGATGCCAGCCATGCCTGCTCTTGCTTCATTGATTGCATAAACTCCTCATCGTATAGATGATCTGATTTCGTAAACCAAAAAAGATTAATATAAACAACATGACGGAACAACAAAATGAAAGAAAACAAAAAGGAAAAAATCAATCATACCATTAATCCAAAAATCAGCCGGTGAAAAACCTGGCATCGAGAGTAGTTTGGCCCGTGCCTTGCGGGCTTGTTCTTTCCGACGTTCTAAATAGTCAAAAAGCAATTCACCAATTTATACATATTATTATTATTATTATCTATGAGACAATTTATAAATACATTATTAACGACAACCAGACACACTAATAAAAAGATACGCCAATATGCCAACAACAAAAAAGTAAAACAAATCAGTTGTAACTAACCAAAAATGAACTACAGTTTGAGTGGGCGTTTGGTTTAGAGTTGGGTATGGGTATAGGTATGGGTATGACTCATGCGAGAGAAAACCCAACCATCATGGTGGGTATGAGCTATGCCCAAATTCATGGGTTTGATTGCCAATTCTAAATTCCAAACCTTCAAAACAAATACCAACTTTTTAATGAATGAAACCCATTCCCCATTCTCATTCCCATAAAACAAAGACACACTGATTTAATATCATATATATCAATAGTTGGTATTTGAAATTAACAATCATTAGAAGGTAAATAAAAATAAAAATTGAATAAGAAAGCGTATTGAAAAGAAAGAAAAGAAGGTAGATAAAAAGTACCATGACGACTAAGATTCTTCTTCGTGTGGTCGTCATGATTAGACGATGACAACTTTTGGAGTTGATTTGATTCTGCAAGTAGATTCAAAGAGACTATTTTTAGGAATTCCTACAATTAGCATACAAATTTGTGACGATATATGTGCACCCGATTGTAATCATTTCTTAACATGACAATTCGAAGGAAGATTCTATTTGCATAAAAGGTTGTTTTATGACCATACCATATATTAGTACATGTTTATGAAGCGATACACTTGATAATTAGCTAAAGTGATATATTTGGTAAATAGATAGATTAAAACTTCATGACAGTGTCACTAATAAGAGGTAACATACCGTTTGAGTCAACAACATCGACGTTCTGCTTCTCCTTCTGGTATTCGGGAATAGAATAAACATCCATTTTTGCAATTGGTTTGATTCTTCCAATAAAAAGATTAGGAAACACTTATTGTATCAAACAAATTAGTAACAAAATAATTATTGATAATCTAGATACAAAATTATTGTACATGCTGGTTAAACTATTCAACACATGTTATTATTATTATTGCCGGTTTTTGTAGGCTAAATATGTTTAAGGTTTAGATCGATCAGTGAGGAAACCTTGATTAAGTGCATCTCTTTTGGGTGCTGACTTGCTTTCCCCAAGGACCTAATTAACCTTTTGCAAACGCGAGATTGAACCTATCTTCGTTACATGTTCACGGTGGGGGAGTGATGTGAATAAGTGCCCCAATAGTGGCAAATATGCTTGTTAATAAGCTTTGTTCATGTATTTACTCATTTTAAACTTATAATGCAAAAGCATATCCTAAACCTCCTAGATGAGGAGAACTATTAAATAGATCTTAAAAAAAACTGGCTTGGTTTCTAGTTATGAACCTCCTAGATGACGAGAAAGAAATCGATGCTACATACCTTAATAGATAGATTATCGATAGAATCGAGATGGATGTTAGACACAGAAAACCGCAATAATCTTCTAAGAGAAAGTTGAACATGACGTAACTGTTGTGTTGGCAATCAAAGTGGAAATCGAAATCAACATATATAGAAGAAGAAATCCATAATGTACTAATCAGCTATAAGATACACGCAAAGTTGTGCAAACAACAAGGCAAATCGCGAAATAAAATCAAAGGATTCAATTAGGGTTTTGTTGCGGATCGTCAAACAAAATTAACATATATAAACAATCGATATCCAGATCGAATTCAATCAAATACTAACATGTATATAAATATGTCCTAGCTAATTATGTATAAAAAAAGGCTCAAAACTATAAACCTCCTAGATGACGAGTAAGAATAAAATCTTCAATGCTACATACCTAATGGAATCGTTTAGAGACAATGATAAACAGAAAACGCTGTCATAATATATGCATGGGCCGGGCTTATGGGCTATTTGACTTTGGAAAAGCTTATAGGGTCCAAATTTTGATCTTACGAGTTGTATTAACTTAAATTCATGGTTTAACTTATTTGAATTGGTAATTAACGCGCATAACGGTTGCGGTGTATAGTTTTGCTGAAATCCGGTTGCGAGAATATTGCGTTTGTGTGTTTTTTTTAGGTGATGATAGAATTGTGTATAATTTTGAAGAAGTTAAGGAGTATTACATACCCTTTCAAATATATATATATATATATATATATATATATATATATATATATATATATATATATATATATATATATATGACACATCATATGTAGAAAAAGCTAGAAATATTTTTGTAGAAGACAATAAATGTTTCAACTAACTGATGTCATTTTTAAATTTCAGTTGAATTATCATGTCTTAAAAAAAATTCAATTATAATTTGTTTATTTTACATTGTATCTATAGACGTTACTTGGAACACTTAACCAAAATACCTCAAATATAATTATTTGCCGCTATAAAGTCCCGTCACTATGCACGAGTAATCTTCTAGTTATGTATAAAGCAAAAATGTTTTTTGCTAAAAATTTTAAAAACCTAAAAAATTAATGCGTTATACCCACAATATCCTTTGTAATTTCAATTTACTTTATTTTCCTAAGGGAAAAATGACTCTATTAGTTCTATACTTTGTCATTTTTCATACTTTAGGTAATATACTTATTTGTAATAAGTATGAGTCACTGTACTTTTATGTGTTTACCATTTTAAGTACTCTACTTATTTTATGTGTCTATAATTGATATCCACTTGCCTCAAACTTGAAATTAGTGACAATATATGCGACTAAGTTAAATATAGGGCAAATGCTAAACAAATACATCGAAGTTGACATTTTTTGCGATTGTATAGTGCCACTTATTTTTTTTTTTTTTTTTTTTTTTTTTTTTTTTTTTTTTTTTTTTTTTTTTCGTAAATGTATGACTAAAGTATTGAATTCGGGTCATTGTGTGCATCGAACTTGATTCTTTTTGTTATTGTATGTATCCCGTTAGTTAAACGTCACATCATTAGTCCTTTATACTAACGGCCGTTAGTAAATAACTTACAATTCCGTTTTCGTCCGTTTTTATACATTTTCAGACGTTTTCTTCCGTGTTTTTACGTTTTCGTCTGTTTTTGCACGTTTTCGTCAGTTTTTTTACGTTTTCGTTTTTTTTTTACGTTTTCGTCCGTTTTTACACGTTTTCGTCCGTTTCCATCCATTTTTTTTTTGCATTTTCGTCTGTTTTTACACGTTTTCGTCCGTTTTTTTTTTATGTTTTCGTCTCTTTTGACACGTTTTCGTCTGTTTTTTTACGTTTTCGTCTGTTTTTTGCGTTTTCACACGTTTTTATACGTTTTCGTCCGTTTTTACACGTTTTCGATCGTTCTTATACGTTTTCGCCCATTTTTTACGTTTTCGTCCGTTTTCATCCGTTTTTTTTTTGCGTTTTCACACGTTTTTACACGTTTTCGTCCGTTTTCTTACATTTTTGTATGTTTTTTACGTTTTCATCCTTCTTTTTTTGCGTTTTCATCCATTTTTTTCATAAGTTTTCATCCATTATTTTTGCGTTTTCATATGTTTTTATACGTTTTCGTCTGTTTTTACACGTTTTCAATCGTTTTTATACGTTTTCGCCCATTTTTGTCCATTTTTACACGATTTAGGGTTTAGAGTTTAGGGTTTTTATATGTTTTAGGGTTTAGGGTTTAGGGTTTTTATATGTTTTAGTCCGTTTTCATTTGCTTTTACACGTTTTCGTCCGTTACCCTAAACCCTAAACCCTAAACCATAAACCCTAAGCACTAAACCCTAAGCACTAAACCCTGAACACTAAACCCTAAACCCTAAACCCTAAACCCTGAACCATGTAAAATGGACAAAAAAGGTCGAAAACGTATAAAAACAATTGAAAACGTGTAAAAACAGAAGAAAACGTATAAAACCGTATGAAAACGCAAAAAAAATGGATGAAAACGTAAAAAACATACAAAAATGTAAGAAAACGGACGAAAACGCAAAAAAAGGATGAAAACGGACGAAAACGTAAAAAATGGGCGAAAACGTATAAGAACGATCGAAAACGTGTAAAAACGGACGAAAACGTATAAAAACGTGTGAAAACGCAAAAAACAGACAAAATTGTGTAAAAAGAGACGAAAACATAAGAAAACGGACGAAAAAGTAAAAAAACAGACGAAAACGTGTTAAAACAAACGAAAACGCAAAAAACAATTGGTGAAAACGGACGAAAACGTGTAAAAACGGACGAAAACGTGCAAAAATGGACGAAAACGTGTAAAAAACGGACGAAAACGCAAAAAAAATTGATGGAAACAGACGAAAACGAGTAAAAACAGACGAAAACGTAAAAAAACTGACGAAAACGCAAAAAAATTGATGGAAACGGACGAAAACGTGCAAAAACAGACGAAAACGTAAAACACTGACGAAAACGTCTGAAAATGTATAAAAACAGACGAAAACGGAATTGTAAGTTATTTACTAACGGCCGTTAGTATAAAGGACTAATGATGTGACGTTTAACTAACGGGATACATACAATTACAAAAAGTGTCAAGTTCGATGCACACAATGACCCGAATTCAATACTTTAGTCATACATTTACGAAAAAAAAGGTGGCACAATACAATCGCAAAAAATGTCAATTTTGATGTATTTTTTTAGCATTTGCCCTTAAATATATATCTATTTAATCAACAGCCTCATGATAAATTTAATTAAAAGACCAAATTATTTCATCTCTTGCATAATAGATCATCTTGTTTTGATATGCTCGATCAAAATACACAATTTAGAGTGACTTATTCTTAAGCGAGATTTCTAAATTTTTTTCGAAAGTGTTCAATGATTTCTTATTTCTATTAATCTGCAAATTTTGACAAACTCGACTATAATCTATGCATAGGTTGAATGAGAATTTGCAAAGTTAGTAATCATAATAATTGACTAATGATTATATTTTATGTGAGTTGCAGGTCTTTACCATTTCAATAACTAGAGTTTTTTTTTCTTTTTTTTTTTCTCTCTCTTGCGATATATACCAACAAGTTTATGAGTATAAAAGAAAAAATGGAACCTAAAAAGAGCAAAAAAAAAAAAAATAAATAAAAATAAAACATTAAATATTGAGCTATTAGCCAAGAGATGACATAATTTGATCTTTTAATTAAATTTATCATGAGGTTGTTGATTAAATAGATATATCTCTAACTTAATCGCATGTATTGTCACTCATTTTAAGTTTCAAGCAACTGAATATTAATTCTAGACACATAAACTAAGTAGAATAATTAAAATGATAAACACTTAAAAGAACAGTGACTTATACATATTACAAATAAGTATAGTACTTAAAGCGGGAAAAATGTCAAAGTATAGAACTAATAGAGTCATTTTTCCTTTTTCCTAACGAAAATAGTTTGACTGGTTTTTAAAAGGTTGACTTGTAACCATCATTAAAAAGTTTATCAATCACATTTAATACATGTTATATATACTTATTATTTCAACTATATATAACACACCATTTGTTGAAAAAGCTATTAAAATATGTAAAAAAAATATGAATGTTTTAACTTTTAACTAATCATTGCCATGTTTCATTATCAATTTCATTGAGTGTTTTTATATGTTTAAATATTGTTCTTTCATTTTAATTATCGTTTTACAATTACATTTTAATTGTTTTACGTTGTATGAATTAAAGTTACACGAAACATGTAACCAAAATATGCTAACCGTAACTATTTGCCACTATAAATTTCCGTCTCTACGCACGTGCACTAGTCTAGTTTGTAAAATTACGTGCTATTAAAAGTCTCATATTCCTTGGGGTAAATAAGATAATTAAACTCAAATTACTAATTGTGGGCTTTGGGTTAAATAAAGACAAGACCCAAAAGCCCATAATAGCTTGCCCTGCTAATCAAAGACATAAATAAAGACAAATGAATTTCTACAGTTTTGTGGTTTTTCAGCTAATCAAAGACATAATTTCTACATTACAAATCGGTTCGTTAGATGGGCAAATTACAAAAACAACTAGATAATTAAAAAAAAAAGAAAAAAAAAAAAACTTGCCCTGCAACTTTTTTTGCTAGGGGGTAATCCCCATGCCCCATCCTGTTTCCGCCTCTAGTCATGAACTCGTATCCTATGCGCATAACCTTGTAATCATATTGTTATGTTTCTCACGTAGGTCATGATCATGCTAGAGAAGCCCATTAGAGAGTCGATTATAACGTGTCAATGATTGATATATTATAATCACACTGGATGAAGCAAAGTTAAAGTGATATAGTTCCTTAACATGAAAATGATCTACAAGTAGTGGACACGAGGTATTCAGGATAATGGATATGATTTAGAAAGTGAACAAAAAGTCTAAACGGCTTTTGTAGCTGAAAAACTCTGATACTGTTGCATTGATATGACTATAAGAATGCTACTTAGTGAACCGAGGTGCCTCGGCTAGTGTTATAAGGAATTGAACTTATCTTCAAAGTGGCAAGTATGAGATTCAAGCTTATAACCTTCTATTTAAAACAATGATTTAGCTCTTCTTGTTGGGTACAATATACTTCTAATATTAGTTTATTTCACATCTATTTCACAAAACAGTCATAAATGACAACGACTAATAATAATACACGAGAGATATCGTTGCTCATTAACTAAACATGCATTGACAGTGAGCTTTCATAAACATTATGTTAACGTTTTAGCATTTTTTTTTTGGTAACTATTGTTCCTGACTTATCCACGGCGTTGAATTCATTGCCATACATACTCAAACCAGTTAAAGGTCTCCATTTTCATGAAGTTCGCGTGAGTCATTTGCATCTAGCTCACACATTTTAGTGTGATAATCACAAACCATTTTGCCACTAATGAGTAGTTATGTTTTAGAATATAAGCTTTTAGCTTTTGTTTAAACACTAAATGTAACTATGTTACAAGACTCCTTTATATATAAAAAAAACTGGGTTAATACATACAAATGTCATTAAAGTTTCCAAAAAATTTGAAAAAAGTCACTATACTTTTTTTTGGTTGAATTAGGTTACCATTGTTTACGTGACTGGTTCAATAAGTCACTCATTCCATTGTAACTCATTACAGCCGGTTAAAGTCCACGTTGGCATCCTAAGTGGCAGTAATCTATTTTTTAATTGAGTTGACCATGACCCGTATTTTATAATAACGGGTTGATCCCGATCCCCTTTGTTTAATCAGCTCTTTTTATCCAAACCCTAACACACACATTTCTCTTCCATAAACACACACATTTCTCTTCAATATCTTCAAACTGACCTTGATTTATGGTTGTCATCTTCCCAACAAGGTAATTTTTGGAGAGTATTTATTAGTTTGAATTGTTTATTAACCTTGATTAATGTATTAAAAATTAGGGTTTTGCGCAATTTAGGGATTTGTGAAATTAACACTTTTTTTTTTCTTGTTTCAGATGGCATCTTCCTCAGCAACTACCAATTTTCTCATAAAATTTCATCGTGGTGGTGTATTTGTAAGGGATCCTTTTGCTTATGACTATGAAATTTTGAGTGAAATTCCTAATGTTAATGTGTCTGAATTGGGATTTGATGGTTTAGTCAAGGTTTTAGTAAGTGAATGTTCTAGTGACATCAAACAATTTTTTTATGTTGTTCCTGGTTTTGACTTAGAGTTAGGACTGAGAACCTTAAAAAATGATGCTGACTTAAAACAATGTGTTGAATTAGGTGAAAAAAATGATAATGTCTTAGAGATATATGTGTCTCACTCTGTGTTTGAATTACATGATGCCACTTCCACTAGTGCTTTACCAGCTATTGAAAATGTCCAGCCAAATGATGATAGTGATAGTGACTTAGAGGGTGACTATAATATCTTTGAGTATGATACTGATGAAGAGAGTGACACTGCATCAATAGATCACTTATCTGATGGTGAAGAGGAGCTTTTTGAAGCTAGGACTAACAGACCAGACCCTGCTCCTAAAGCAAAAAGTAAGAAAATGTTTGATGAGAACTTTTTGAATAGGGTTTATAATGGGTTACCTAGGGATGGGTATGCTGAAGATGATGTGTCCGCTAAGTACAAAAGTGTTTCACATGATGATAAGGATAAGTTAGGTGATCATTGGCCAGTCCATAATCCTGATATCAAATGGAAGTTAATGAAACCTCATTTAGGTGAAAAGTTTGAATCAATTGAACAACTTAAAAGAATGTTGACATATTATGCTTTGGCTGGTGGTTATAAGTTGTACTATAAAGTAAATAACCCTAAGAGACTTCTTGCTAAATGTTCTAGAGATGGGAAGGATAGAAAATGTCCATTCAGATTGTGGGCATCTTGGATGTCAAATGAAA
Source organism: Artemisia tridentata subsp. tridentata (assembly GCA_021014915.2). Taxonomy (NCBI): domain Eukaryota; kingdom Viridiplantae; phylum Streptophyta; class Magnoliopsida; order Asterales; family Asteraceae; genus Artemisia; species Artemisia tridentata. The sequence goes on from CP139505.1 coordinate 20,939,906, forward strand.
AGACTTTTCAAATTAATACATTGAATGATGAGCATGCATGTTCTAGGACTTATGAATATGGTAGCTTAGTCACAAGTAATTGGATTGCTTTCAACTATGCAAAAAAGATAATGATCAATCCTTGTATCAAAGTAAGAGAGCTAATTGATTTGATTCTTAAGAAATATAAATGCAAGGTGAAAATCTGTCAGGCTAGAGCGGGAAAGAAGAAAGCTTTAAACCAGTATGAGACTTGTTTAAAGGATCATTATGGAATGTTGTGGTCATATGCTAAGGAGATACTTGAAGTCGGCCAATCTCTGCCCTTTAATTGCAGTGCGCGGTCTGTATGATATGTTATGCTCACCCAGTAAAACGCTCCATTTTTGTAGGCGTCCCGATGCGTCGGGTTTCGAGATAACTTGTTTGATGGGTTGGTCTGTGATAACAGCTACTGGGTGCGCCTGGAAATACCTGCGCAGTCTTTTTGCTGCAAATACTAAGGCTAGGACCAACTTTTCCATTGCGGTGTAGTTAATCTCTGTCTTTTTGAGCGCCTTACTAACAAAATAAATGGGTGTTTGGACAGAGTTCCTGTCTGTCAGTACCACTGCGCTGACTGCTCCCTGGGTCGCAGATAGGTACATGATCAGATCTTCCCCTGGTCGGGGTGCGACAAGCTTTGGGAGCGCTGCTATGTGCTGTTTGAGCTGTTGGAAGGCTTCTTCTGCTTCCGCGGTCCACCTGAAGTCTCCCTTTTTTGTACACTTCTTGAGTGTTTTGAATAAGGGAAGTGACTTCTCCGCTGATTTAGATAAGAATCGGTTCAGTCCGGCTAGTTTGCAGTTTAGTGACTGAACCTCCTTCAGTGTGCGCGGTGAGGGAAGGTCGATGACTGCTTGGGTCTTTTCTGGGCAAGGCTTGATCCCATCGGGTTCTATCAAATACCCGAGGAACATGCCTTCTGTCGCGCCAAATGTACACTTCTTGGGGTTCAATTTCATGTTGATTCTCCTCAGTGTTTTGAACGTTTCCTCCATGTCGCGCACTAGTTCTTCCTCAGTATGGCTTTTGATGACTAGGTCGTCGACGTATACTTCCAAGTTGCGGCCTACTTGTTTCTCGAACGCAGTGTCTACCAATCGTTGGTATGTTGCTCCTGCGTTCTTTAGGCCAAAGGGCATCTTTGTATAGCAATAGACCCCTTGACTTGTGTGGAAGGCCGTTTTTTCTTCATCTTCCTCCGCCATTTGAATTTGGTGGTATCCCTTGTATGCGTCCAGGAAGCATTTGAAGGGATATCCACACAGAGATTCGATCTTCCAGTCTATCTCCGGTAGCGGGTAACAGTCCTGTGGACATGCTTTATTGAGGTCTGTGAAGTCTACGCACATTCTCCAACTGCCATCGCTCTTCTTTACCATTACTGGGTTAGAGAGCCAGTCATGGTAGTACACTTCCCGCATGATGCCTGCGTTTACTAATTTGTGTACTTCTTCCAGGATGGCTTTTGCGCGGTCTGGGGCTTGTCCGCGCTTTTTCTGTCGTATTGGAAGATATCCTTGTCGGATTTGTAGCTTGTGTTCCATGATAGAACGTGGCACTCCTGTCATGTGCTTTGGCTCCCATGCAAAAATATCTAAGTTATTTTGCAAGAGTGCGCATATAGCTGATTTGCCTTTGTCAGACAGAGACCCGCCAATAGATATTTGTTGATCCGGGTAGTCAAGGTGGATGGCGACCTTTAGGTTTGGGACTTTGATTGCGCGCTGTTCTGGAGCATCGCTTACGTCGTTTGTCACTGCGTTGCATTCTTTGGGTGGTATGGTCGTATTGTAAAGAGTGACAATACCTCCTTCCACTGGGAACTTTAGCATCCCGTGCGCTGTGGATGGTACGGCGCGGATAGATGATATTCCAGGTCTCCCGATGATGCCATTGTACGGAGAGGGGGATCTGATTACCATGAAGTCCATCCAGGTGACTGTAGAGTGTGGTTTGTCACCAACTTCTACAAATAGACGCAATTGCCCCATGGGCCATATCTTCTCCCCTGTGAAGCCAGTGAGCGGTGCTGTGGCTGGGATCAACTGACTCTGTATTTCAGGTCGCAGTTTCTTGAAACAGTGTTCATATATAATATTAGCGGATGCACCTCCATCTATATACATGCGACGGATGTCATGACCCCCCGTATGTATTTCAATGGTAAGTGGGTCCACCACTGCGTTGTTCGCAGTCAGGGAGGGGAAAGAAATCTCGTTTTCCTTAGAAAACCGTTGACTGACCTTCTGTCCTGTCGCGCGCTGCCATGGGTGTATCATGTAGATGATATCTGCCTTTTCTTTTGATGTCTCCTTCTTGGCCCCTGATTTTGGTTTGTCTTTCCCTTCTCTAATGTTTTTTACGAGGTGGTCCATCTTTCCTTCCTTTACCAATTTCTCAATCAATTGGCGCAGTTGGACGCACTCGTTGGTTGTGTGGCCTTTCTGTCCATGGTATTCGCAATAGCCATTCCCTGTGCGCCGATCTTCTGGGGTGCGCATTGGTGGTGGTTTCGGGAAGTTAGCCCCTTCCGTCGCGAATATTTCTTTTGGAGTTTTTGTTAATGGGGTGTACTTGTCGTTTCCCCTTCCACCGCCTTGGGTGCGGTAACTCCTATTACGATTGCCACTCTGGTCATTGGATTGTCTCCTTGACTCTTCTTGTGGCCTATGGCTCGAGTAGCCTTTCTTGCTATCCGCGGCGGCTGCTTCTCCTTGGACGAAAGACCTCGTGCGTTTCATGAGCTCGTCAAAAGTTAGGGGAACCTTATCGTTTAATTTTTTAATCAGATCTGGGTTATTGATTGCATTCATAAAACCCGATATTTTTAGTATTTCTGGGCATGCCTTGACTTGCATGCATTCGTCTTTAAAGCGTTCCATGAAAGCGCTTGTGGATTCCCCTTGTCGCTGTTTAACCCTAGCAAGTTCGACAGGGTTTTTGGCGCATTTCTTCCTTTGAGTAAAGTTTAAGCGAAACGCCTTGCGCAACTCTTCAAACCCATCGATGCTTCTACGTGGAAGCTTGCTAAACCAGTTGCGCGCATTCCCTACTAACGTAGAGTTGAACATATGGCACCACACAGGTTGTGGCCAATTTTCGATAGTGGCTGCTGATTCGAAAATTTTTAGGTGATCGTCAGGATCACCTGTCCCATCATATGTTTTGACGTTAGCAGGCATGCGCCTTTTCTTATTCTCCGAAAAATCGCTGATGCGTTTAGTGAACGCATCAACCTTTTGGCGACGCCAGGGAAGAGACATGTCTTCGTCTTCCTGGTCGCGGTACTTTCCTCTTGACTTCCAGTGTCCAGTCTCGCTGTCCGAGGAATCTCTTGAAGATGAGCGAACTCTTTTGTGACGCTTGCGTCGACTATCATCAGAGTCTGAGCTTGCTCCTCTGCGGCGCTTGCGCCGACTATCCTCAGAGTCAGAGCTTGAGGGGCTTTCACTTGGGGAGCATCGTCGCCCAAGCCTATCTTGGATCCTGCGACTGCCAAGCCTAGCGTGGACATTGGCGCGCCGCTCCCCCTCTTCAGGCTCTTCCAGATGTTGAAGATCGGCTGCTTCATCATCCATAATCCTCCTTCCAATCCTGGTAAACACTGGTTGTTTGCGGCTATCCTTCTCGTGTCTTTCCTTTCGGTAGCGCGTTGGGGACGCCTCATGCTCAGGGTCGAAGTTGAGCCTGGCGTGCAGACTTTGGCTTGACCTCTTCTTTGCCTCCTCTCGCATGAGCGCAGTCAAGGCTTCATAGTTTTGAGATACAAAGTCGCTTGGCGCCAATTCGGAAGTGACTCCCTCTAGCGCGATGGAGTCTGTTTCCAAGGTAGGATCCTTGTTTCGGATAGGCGCATTGGGAGGTTCAGTGAAGTTCACCTCTGGCATGTTAAGAGGAGTGCGCTCTAGTTCTACCGCGCTAGTACTTGTTGTAACAGCGGGGGTAGTTTTGGTAAGTGATTCCACTGTAGGAAAGACCAGATCTGAATACGTTCCTAAGCTTCTAGGCGTGCTGGTTGTCCCAGGGGCCTGCTTAGGGGGCGCATCCGCTTGATGCTTCTTCCCTAGTGGGTCATCATGCGCTTTCTTCCCATGCGGACTCTTGTGACTTCCGTGTTTCGTCATTCTAGTTTTTGGTAAAATTCTTAGTGTAGGGTCCCACGGATGGCGCCACTTGTTGATACAAAAGTTGGGCGTTCCTTGTAAGGACTTCTATTCTCGTACCAATTAACTCTTAATGCTTGATGGAACCTGCGCACTAAGAAAAAGAACAAACACCGTTAGGCTTATCGAGGGATTGTCTCCCCCGATTATCCTCCGGCGTGAGAGTAAGTAATCGAATTTAGGGTTTTAGCGAAGAGTTAGGGTTTTTAGTAGATCGTCCCTTTACCGAGGGCTTGGGTGCCCTTTATATATGCATGAAACCCTAGTAGGTTTCGTGTTCCCTACTCCTCGGCGTGTTAGCCGACATCGGATATTTAGTATATATCCCCTTTATTTAGGAGATACTCGATATCCTATCCGAAAATAACTTTGGGCTTGGGCCTTGTCGGCCCAAGCCGCATAACTGGTAGTCCAGTTGCGGCCCATACGTGGTGGGCTTAATTATTAGTATTGTTTACTAATCGGGTTCGTGACCCGGGTGTAGACTATACGTCATCAATAATTGATGTGAATTGGGTTTTGTTCATTGCCCAGGCAGAGAAGAAGAAACGTAATAAGGCTAAGTTGCAGGAAGCGATCCGGAAGAAGAAGATTCAGAGATAGAGCCTGGGCTGAATGACTAGCAGAGCTGGAGCAGCGGCTCGAGGAAGAGAAAAAGAAGGCAGCTACTGCTTAATTCTAGTCATTCATATTTCTTAACGGATTAATATTTTCAAAATCCAAGATTTTGTTGATCATGTTATCTTGTACTTGTTTGAATGATGTGCCAATGGCATCTTCTTTCTTTCAAATTTGTTCATTTTCATCTTTAGTTTTATAAAACAGGTAGTAGCATTTCTGCATCTTTTTATTTATTGATATGCACAGATTTCCTTTCCGTGGTAGGTTTTGGATTTGGGTTAGCTTCTGTGTGTATTTGCTCGAAATGATGCTGGTCAACTCAACTCGCCCATGCCTATCATTTAACTTAAGTTTTGGTTTCAAGTTTTAGATATGTATTCGTAGATGTCCATTGAAGTATTACAACTTGAATTTTCTCTCATTTGCAAACTGTTGGGTAATATGATGTGATTATATGCCCGTGAACATCACGTTTGTATTCCTACGTACAATATTTTGTATAAAGTTCTCTCCCCAAAATGACTACATATGTTTTAAAGACGATTCCGCCTCTTTTCATTTTAATGTTATCAAGAAATAATGGATCTCATTTTTCGAGTTACTAGCTACATGGACAACCAAATTATCAATTAAGTGCGATTGTGTTTACTTTTCATAACAATGGAACCACCGTTGTAAAAGTAAAACATGAATTAGTTTTACTATAATCAATGTTTTTTCACGTTACATGTTGATTATTAATACTCAAAAGAAGCGGCCAATAAGAACAACGCAGACTATTTTCTTGGAAATAGAAATTGGGGAGCGTTACAATTGACCAAGGAGGAAGCTTAGCAAGGTCTCCTTTGGTTGCGTCTTAATAGGAGTAGATGGACCTTTGCGAGCCTCCAACATTTCTTCTAAGTGCACTAGTTTACACCAACACTCCCAATTCAAAGACCGACAGTTGGGGCATGTATTTGATGCCAGCCATGCCTGCTCTTGCTTCATTGATTGCATAAACTCCTCATCGTATAGATGATCTGATTTCGTAAACCAAAAAAGATTAATATAAACAACATGACGGAACAACAAAATGAAAGAAAACAAAAAGGAAAAAACCAATCATACCATTAATCCAAAAATCAGCCGGTGAAAAACCTGGCATCGAGAGTAGTTTGGCCCGCGCCTTGCGGGCTTGTTCTTTCCGACGTTCTAAATAGTCAAAAAGCAATTCACCCATTTATACATATTATTATTATTATCTATGAGACAATTTATAAATACATTATTAACGACAACCAGACACACTAATAAAAAGATACGCCAATATGCCAACAACAAAAAAGTAAAAAAAATCAGTTGTAACTAACCAAAAATGAACTACAGTTTGATTTAATATCATATATATCAATAGTTGGTATTTGAAATTAACAATCATTAGAAGGTAAATAAAAATATACATTGAAGAAGAAAGCGTATTGAAAAGAAAGAAAAGAAGGTAGATAAAAAGTACCATGACGACTAAGATTCTTCTTCGTGTGGTCGTCATGATTAGACGATGACAACTTTTGGAGTTGATTTGATTCTGCAAGTAGATTCAAAGAGACTATTTTTAGGAATTCCTACAATTAGCATACAAATTTGTGACGATATATGTGCACCCGATTGTAATCATTTCTTAACACGACAATTCGAAGGAAGATTCTATTTGCATAAAAGGTTGTTTTATGACCATACCATATATTAGTACATGTTTATGAAGCGATACACTTGATAATTAGCTAAAGTGATATATTTGGTAAATAGATAGATTAAAACTTCATGACAGTGTCACTAATAAGAGGTAACATACCGTTTGAGTCAACAACATCGACGTTCTGCTTCTCCTTCTGGTATTCGGGAATAGAATAAACATCCATTTTTGCAATTGGTTTGATTCTTCCAATAAAAAGATTAGGAAACACTTATTGTATCAAACAAATTAGTAACAAAATAATTATTGATAATCTAGATACAAAATTATTGTACATGCTGGTTAAACTATTCAACACATGTTATTATTATTATTGCCGGTTTTTGTAGGCTAAATATGTTTAAGGTTTAGATCGATCAGTGAGGAAACCTTGATTAAGTGCATCTCTTTTGGGTGCTGACTTGCTTTCCCTAAGGACCTAATTAACCTTTTGCAAACGCGAGATTGAACATATCTTCGTTACATGTTCACGGTGGGGGAGTGATGTGAATAAGTGCCCCAATAGTGGCAAATATGCTTGTTAATAAGCTTTGTTCATGTATTTACTCATTTTAAACTTATAATGCAAAAGCATATCCTAAACCTCCTAGATGAGGAGAACTATTAAATAGATCTTAAAAAAAACTGGCTTGGTTTCTAGTTATGAACCTCCTAGATGACGAGAAAGAAATCGATGCTACATACCTTAATAGATAGATTATCGATAGAATCGAGATGGATGTTAGACACAGAAAACCGCAATAATCTTCTAAGAGAAAGTTGAACATGACGTAACTGTTGTGTTGGCAATCAAAGTGGAAATCGAAATCAACATATATAGAAGAAGAAATCCATAATGTATAATCAGCTATAAGATACACGCAAAGTTGTGCAAACAACAAGGCAAATCGCGACATAAAATCAAAGGATTCAATTAGGGTTTTGTTGCGGATCGTCAAACAAAATTAACATATTTAAACAATCGATGTCCAGATCGAATTCAATAAATACTAACATGTATATAAATATGGCCGAGCTGAGTACAATGGACTAAAGACGTACAAGAACATGCAACATTATTTGTCCTAGCTAATTATGTATAAAAAAAGGCTCAAAACTATAAACCTCCTAGATGACGAGTAAGAATAAAATCTTCAATGCTACATACCTAATGGAATCGTTTAGAGACAATGATAAACAGAAAACGCTGTCATAATATATGCATGGGCCGGGCTTATGGGCTATTTGACTTTGGAAAAGCTTATAGGGTCAAAATTTTGGTCTCACGAGTTGTATTAACTTAAATTCATGGTTTAACTTATTTGAATTGGTAATTAACGGGCATAACAGTTGCGGTGTATAGTTTTGCTGAAATCCGGTTGCGAGAATATAGCGTTTGTGTGTTTTTTTAGGTGATGATAGAATTGTGTATAATTTTGAAGAAGTTAAGGAGTATTACATACCATTTCAACTATTATATATATATATATATATTATATATATATATATATATATATATATATATATATATATATATATATATATATTATATGACACATCATATGTAGAAAAAGCTAGAAATATTTTTGTAGAAGACAATAAATGTTTCAACTAACTGATGTCATGTTTAAATTTCAGTTGAATTATCATCTCTTAAAAAAAATTCAATTATAATTTGTTTATTTTACATTGTATCTATAGACGTTACTCGGAACACTTAACCAAAATACCTCAAGTATAATTATTTGCCGCTATAAAGTCCCGTCGCTATGCACGAGTAATCTTCTAGGTATGTATAAAGCAAAAATGTTTTTTGCTAAAAAATTAAAAAACCTAAAAAATTAATGCGTTATACCCACAATATCCTTTGTAATTTCAATTTACTTTATTTTCCTGAGGGAAAAATGACTCTATTAGTTCTATACTTTGTCATTTTTCCTACTTTAGGTAATATTCTTATTTGTCATTTTCATACGTTTTCGTCCGTGTTTTTACGTTTTCGTCTGTTTTTACATTTTCGTCTGTTTTTACACGTTTTCGTCCGTTTCTATCCATTTTTTTTGCATTTTCGTCTGTTTTTACACGTTTTCGTCCGTTTTTACACGTTTTCGTCCGTTTTCATCAATTGTTTTTTGCGTTTTCGTCCATTTTTGCACGTTTTCGTCTGTTTTTTACACGTTTTCATCCGTTTTCATCAATTATTTTTTGCGTTTTCATCCGTTTTTTTTATGTTTTCATCTGTTTTGACACGTTTTCGTCCGTTTTTTTAAGTTTTCGTCTGTTTTTTGCGTTTTCACACGTTTTTATACGTTTTCGTCCATTTTTACACGTTTTCGATCGTTCTTATACGTTTTCGCCCATTTTTTACGTTTTCGTCCGTTTTTATCCGTTTTTTTGCGTTTTCACACGTTTTTACACTTTTTCGTCCGTTTTCTTATGTTTTCGTCCGTTTTCTTACATTTTTGTATGTTTTTTACATTTTCATCCTTCTTTTTTGCGTTTTCATACGTTTTCATCTATTATTTTTCATAAGTTTTCATCCATTATTTTTGCGTTTTCATATGTTTTTATACGTTTTCGTCCGTTTTTACACGTTTTCAATCGTTTTTATACGTTTTCGCCCATTTTTGTCCATTTTTACACGATTTAGGGTTTAGAGTTTAGGGTTTTTATATGTTTTAGGGTTTAGGGTTTAGGGTTTTTATATGTTTTAGTCCGTTTTCATTTGCTTTTACACGTTTTCGTCCGTTACCCTAAACCCTAAACCATAAACCCTAAGCACTAAACCCTCAACCCTAAACCCTGAATCCTAAACACTAAACCCTAAACCCTAAACCATATAAAATGGACAAAAATGGTCGAAAACGTATAAAAACGATTGAAAACGTGTAAAAAAAGACGAAAACGTATAAAACCGTATGAAAACGCAAAAAAAATAGATGAAAACGTAAAAAACATACAAAAATGTAAGAAAACGGACGAAAACGTGTAAAAACGCAAAAAAGGGATGAAAACGGACGAAAACGTAAAAAATGGGCGAAAACATATAAGAACGAGCGAAAACGTGTAAAAACGGATGAAAACGTTATAAAAACGTGTGAAAACGCAAAAAACAGACAAAAACGTGTCAAAAGAGACGAAAACGTAAGAAAATGGACGAAAACGTAAAAAAACAGACGAAAACCTGTCAAAACAGATGAAAATGTAAAAAAACGGACGAAAACGCAAAAAACAATTGGTGAAAGTGGACGAAAACGTGTAAAAATGGAAGAAAACGTGCAATAATGGACGAAAACGTGTAAAAACGGACGAAAACTGTAACACCCCAACCCGGCATGGGTAGAAGTATCACACTAATGGTTTCATATCAGATTAAACAAAGCATACAATCAATAGTAATACAAAGATTCTCAAAGGTTACAACTGAAATCTTGAAATACACCAGGTTACAAAGGGAAATCAAAAGCTAACACTAAGTATACAAATACAATCTTTCTAATGGCTTCTACTCAAATTCTTCTATGTCCAAAGTCTCTTCACTCTTACCCAGCTTCCAACTAAAACCTGCCGCACACGAAAAGAAAACGTGCGGCTGAGCTTAAAAAGCCCAGTGAACAGATATAACGTAACAAGCAATAGCATAATGAATAATAACATGAGTAAAAGGGAATAGAAGCATGAATACATGATATCAAGATGAAAGGTAAGAGTACATGGTATCATAAGGAAAGGTGAAAGGGTACATGGTAAAGGGAGTCAGAAATCCACTACGAGCCCATAACATAACATGAATCATAATCATAATCATAATCGTACACATGCAGAGGGGAGACCTCTTAGTATCCTGTGAATATGAGGGGTGTCCTCAATCATGGGTATCCTGTAAATATGAGGGGTGTCCTCAATCATGGGTTGGAGTAGCTAGCTCCCAGAGTGTGAAAGACGTGTATCGCACACACCATCAGTCACCATGAATAACATAACATAACATGAACATGAACAAATCTAGGATGCATCCATACGCCCCAGGTGGCCATAATCTGCCTCTACGTAAACATAACATGCAGGGACGGGACAGGTCATCACTCTCCTGCCCTAGAGTCATGCCATCGGTGCATCGACTGACATGGACATGAAACCCTCATGCCTAGTGAGTGGCTCGTAGTATCAAACTGAGGGTAAAGGTCAAGTATCATGAATCATGTTTTAGTTTACTTGCATAGGTCAAAATCATGTTTCATAAGTTCATAATCATGGTTCATAATCATGGTTCATAAGCAAGGTTCATAAGCAAGGTTCATAAGCAAGGTTCATAGTCAAGGGTTCATAATTAAAGGTTCATGCATGAAAGGCTCATAATCACAAAAGGTTCAATATCATGATGATTCAAAAGATCGGAGTTCATGAATGAAGGGAACATAGCAATGGTATAGGGAACCCTAATATGAATCATAATGAGAGAATGAAGGCCTCTTAATAAAGAAGCAGAATATCTGTACCTGGAAAAGCCGAATAAAGAAAGGATCACAGAATGGAAATACTCCTCTTCAGAATCTACACATAATATAGTTTTACTTATTAATAACTTGCTTTATAAGTTGTTTACTCATTGATGTCGTTCTTATACATATTAGGCTTCTTTTCATTTTTAGTAACTTTCCTCTTTTAGTAGGTTTCCATAATTAGAAAGTTTCCCGAAATGGTACTTTAATACTTTAAGGTCACAATTGACAACTAAATATTTAAGGGTTAAAATGACAATCATAATAGTTTAGAGTTAATTATGTCAATTTAGTAACGTATAAGATTTAATGTGACAATAATCGAAGTTAAAGGTTAAAAGTGTAAATCTAAGTTTTAATGCTTATTATACCGAAATAGTGAATCAAAGAGAAACTTGAATCATATTAACAAATCTCGACTAATTTTGGACCAGGGAGACATATGAGGGTCACCCAACAAAGCACATCCTCGGTATGACTTTTCATACCGAGACTCCAATACACATATCTATTCTCGGTGACAAAATCATCACGAGAACACAACAACCAAAACACACTCTCGAAACGAACCTTAACGAGACCTAACTCACGTTTGAATCAAGGACACACAAGCGAGACACACATGAATCAAGGAACACCAAATTCAACCTTTTTCGTAGCACAACCAAATCCTTTTTCCCCACTACAACTAGTATACGCAATCTTAACTATACACTTTGACATCAATTAATATACATATGTTTATAATTTGTAAAGTCCCAAGTTCCATACTGAGTTCATGAATTTTATACTCCCTTCAATTCACTTTACTATCCTTATTTAAATATCACTTGAGCGACTAACCCAAACACAACGCCATCACAACCACAACCGCCATTTATACACAATACAGGACCAATCTCAAAATATTATCAGCCACACGTACACTCACAACCTAAGACCTTTATCCCTATTTAATTTGTATGCGCTTATATCAGTGAACATGCAAAGTCATGTATGACTTAATAATCTTTTATTTTATAAATTAGTAATTTGTTTTACCCTTTCCTCAGTTCAATCAACAACAGGTTCTTCTTTGAAAAAAATGCTAGGTCGACACTAATATATACTCACAAGACCAAGAACATGGTTGGCTCTCTAATACCATGCATGTACTACTAGCCATACGTACAAACACAGAACAACTCCAACCCCGACTCATCGTATACGTTTAACCACGACATGATCGATTGACAAAGGAGTACAACACACACGCCATGCTCGACCTCCTATTAAACAAGCCTAGGTTTCCAGTTTTAAGTACTCATTAAACGTGTCATTAAAATGTTGTTTAAGGCTCGTCTTAGTTGGGTTAAAGGTTGACGCATGGGCTGCCAAACACGACTCCAAAACAGACCCATAAACACACGATACAATCACTTTATAGGCGGCATATACTTGTTATTTCATGTGAAGTTCTATGATTTTTTTTTGTGATGAAAATACGAGGCGTACGAAGAGTGAACTAACGTAGTTTCATTGATTTGTTTAACATTTATTATCCTTGATTACTCATGCGTATATGTCGAATGAAGAAAATGGAGAGGAGATAAGTATACCTTAAAGTCGACAAGGAAAAGACGATTAGGAACAAAGAACAGAGACGACACTAAAACCCTCCACGTCTTGTACTATGCCTTGGTCACCAACGATCACCACTTGCGTTCTTCTTCTTCCTTTCTTGGTAGCAAAATAAAAGAGATATGTGTGCTTTCTGGTTATTGGATTGATGTAAAAGGGATAGTGCAAAGGAGATGGTATTATACGGTTGGAAAACAAATAAAGGCAAGTGCGTTTTAAAAGAAAACTTATATGCCGTGTGACGTTAATAAGGCATGACGTGTGGAAATAGATGGAAAGAGCATAATGTCTATCGATTTAATTTCTTGCCAAATACTTCTTGTATTTATCACAACCAAAACAAGAAAAGTGGATTTCGTTTTCTCATATGGGTACTTAAAAGAAGCGTGTACAATTGATATAGGGTAGCTTAGGAAAGTTTTAAAATATGAGTAGCAAATATTTATATAAGGTATAATACTTAAGTTATTTTCTTATTTATATTATTAGTCATAATATATAGTTAAGAGGTCAAATTATTTATTATAAAACTTTCAAGAAAAATTCAAATTAGACATAAAATTAGAAATCCTGGTTTTAGGGTTTTACAACTCTTCCCCTCTAGAAGAAAATTTTCGTCCTCGAAAATTGAAATGAAAAGAAACGGAAAACATAACGGACTGTGAGCATAAATGTGAAAGACTTGTTTCTCAAGACTCTACCTTGCTGATAAAAATAGCTTTGGTTCCCTCAGAAAAGACATATCGTACTGAATCCAAATCAAAAGGATAATATAGCAAACGTAACATATGATAATCGTAATCTCTCGGGGAAGATACAGAAAATACGTAGGATTTTGACGGATATGCCATCCACAGCATTTGATTAGACAAATCAGATGGGAACGTACAGAACATAAATTGTCGATAACATCAATTGACAGAAAGTTCTATACTAGAACCTAAGATTCTTATCGGAGTATAGAGGTCAGCAAATGCGTGACGAGAAACCAAACGTATCAAATCGTATAATGGTGAAAGCAGATTAAACGCATAGGTAGAATGAACCTACAGTTTCACTAACCGCGGATGATCTCAAACAGATATCAGAAATTCTAAGGCTTCTAAGGCACTTCTCGAAATATCCTATGCCCACAAAGAGTGCACGTTATATGATGTAAGTATTATCACGCTGGCCAGACGTCATAATACTTGCATCATATAAATATGCCCTCACGATGGTCATACTTTATCTTAAGTCGTGATTAACATAACTTATCTAAATCCACCTAGTCCATCTACCGTCTCAGAGGTCACTAAAATCAAACATCATAACTAAGAGAACGAAATTACTCGAAGAGTAAAGGAAATCCGAAAATGTCCATCAGAATTCAGGTACGTCGTTAATAGCGTCAATACTTCATAACTTACCAAAATCAACTCAGCCAATATCAGTGGTTACTTCAACATCCGTCCTTCTTGAAACATAAATCACAAAGTCCCTTCCATAATTCGTCAAAATTCCACATAACTCGTTACTCAACAAATGCAGAGTGACATAGGACGAAATTACTAACAGAGAAACCCAAATTATTCAAAGGACTTCATTATCAGGTAACGGAATTTAAGTAGGTTGAGGGAAAAATGAATTACGTCATCGATAGCTTCATCATTCACAGGATCACCTCGTCTAAACGCAAATGTCCACTTCAAAATTCGTCAATTCAAATACTAAATTTCAAAATTTCTTCCAAGTTGGAGTGGTTCATCTATGTTTGTCCATCTTATCCCATGGTGAAAAGGAATTACAAACTTGAGTCTGATTCCTCAAGCCTTCAGCAGCTCTTCTTGATATGGTGATGTCGTAGCGGCAGTCTCTGACACGATCATCGTGCAACCCTCCATCCGCAAGTCTGCTCCTGCTCTCAATTCATCTTAGTACAACTAAAATGAATAGAGAAGCAAGACTGCGCATCTTCGACAGGTCTTCCAGCATAGCTCCAGGTATGTGTTGAACGATTCGCCTCATACGATCTGGTTGTCTTGATGCCCGAGTTGCAATCTTCACGTGTTGCATGATGTGTAGTCGAGTACTATCCAGTTCCTCTCTTCTTCTTAGGTGCTTCTTCTAAGGTACACTTGTCGCAACCATGTTCTACTATTCTCCCACCAGGTTTCTAACGCTGATAATTGTCTTCGATCTTGACCCTTTCTGTGTGAAACTCTGTCTTCACATTATATAGGGTAGTGTTGCCTACTAAGAGCTCTGAACGTCAACCGAATTTCTCTTCTAGAACAAAGGCTCATCCTGCCAATAATCTCTATGTTCTTTTTTCGTTCTCTGAACATAACACAATGTCATACTATGACAATTTGTCCAAAACACACGAAGACATGATCATTTTTGCCAATACTATTGGCATCAATCAAACTCATAAGGTTATAACGAGCGCGAGGACCGTCTCTGAAATCGTTTAGGGGAAAAACTTTCACATACACCTCATGTCGCCTTCCTTCTTCTTCAAAGTAAGACTGAACTATTTCACAAAGGTTACTCTCGGTTAGATAACCCCCTTCTTAGAAGTTCTTGTGGTTTCTGCTTCAGCCCTTCAAATTTAGCACGATGCAACGAGATACGAAGTTTCAAAAGAAAGACCAAATCAATCATTAATGTGCGAAGACGGGTAACGATTACTGATAGTGGTACGGTTAGGTGCACAATAGTCGATACGTCGTCACATACTTCATCTTCATAGACCAATAAGAGTACTTCAAGAGAATCACTGAGGTGAGTAAAATTCATATTACACCTGAAATACCAGAAAATCTTCGTACAACGGAATATTTCTAATGGCGGAACTTTCCAAGGGTGAATAGTAATAGTTGTCAGGAAAATTGATAATCATATGAGTTCAGGGTTGGTGCTTCCATAGTGGCAAAACTTTAGCAGATTCAGGTGTAGAGATTCATCATAACGAAATAGGGTAAGATAAATTGTTAAGATCACATTTCAGATACGGTAGTCTATGGTAGCTTTACAAATAGTCATCCAGTCCATACATAAGAGGCTACACAATAGGACATGTCAAGATTCAAAGCTTCATAGAACGAATACAGTCATCGAATCAGACGGATAGTTCATATATCGAAATCCAGCACATGTTTCAATAAAAGTGTTGAGATGGATAAACGAATGATTCAAGTGTGGGGATTTGTTCAGCTTCTTAGCATAAGCTGTAAGTAGGATGTGTATTATCAGCAATACGAACATCGTATATTTGTCAAAAGTGAGATGTACAGAATATCCGTTATTAGCATCATCATGCTCAGTTAACAAATCCATACAGAGGTAACATAGCATCATATCCTTCCAAAGGAAATGGTTGGCAGAACAAGATTCGTCATTCAAAGGAAAGGAACATAATGATTGCGTGGTTTTGTAACCTTACAACAGGTTTTACCTCTCGAGGGATCTCAAGAGGCTTACAACCCCACCAGGCAGTGTACCTGACCGATGTAGTATAGTGTAGTGGTAAGTACGGGGGATTGATCGTTCTCCACAGGGAATAGTGTTCGTTAGGTATGAAAGGCTACTCTAATTAGGTCTAAGGGTTGAGGAAGATTCTTTTTTATGTTTTTATAATTTTATGAAAGCAAGTAAAATCTCGGGTTTGAAGGAGTGGGCGGAATTAGTTGCTAGTCAACTAACCCAAAATTACTACGGATGCAAATAAAATAAAATAACAAAAATGAAAATGTGGTGAGAAACTTATGTGTAGAGAAATGTGTTTACTTAGATTTCCTTACTCCCTAACTATCTTTTACCGGTTAATTAGTGTGTATTAGTCGCGTGGATGACGGGTGTATTCCTTAATACCATTCGTGGGGTGGCGTACTTACTTCCCCAACTCTACAAGCTCCTACTTCACTCCTATGTCGAGCCGGCTAGGAAGCTCCTAACATGGGATCACTAGAATTCGCTTGTGCATTAAATACAACTATAAAAACCTTTAGTACGCGTTTGGTTCATGTTTCTTAAGACGTTTAAGCAAGTTACCGAATAGGAAGTTAGCCAGTTTTCTTAAGCCTAACATAGATAAACAATCATCCAATACAACTAACAACACACTAACAACCAATAATCAATAGCTAGGTTTCATTAGATCTAAGCAAACACAAGATAAATTTAGCCTAACATGTTAAACAAAAGACAAGAATAAGATAGAATCAAACAACACATAGACATATTGAATGATTAATTGATAACTTATCTTTCAATGAAACATGGAAGATCTCAAGGCAAAAAGCCCTGAAAAAGTAGCTAAAATCGTCTTAGGGTTTTCTCCCAAAATTCCACACACTAAGCTCTCTCTAATGACAAAAAATTAGAAAACTATATATAGACTTTTGGATCTGACGTCGTCACCTTATGGAGTGTGACGCCGTCACCTCGCCGCTTTTAGGGTTCCCGGATGACCATCTTGACGCCGTCCCTCTTTAGCTCTTCAAAAATCCATTCTGGCTTATCAAGGCTTGACGCCGTCAAACCTTGAACGTGACGCCGTCCCCTTATGATTTAAGCCGTGACGCCCTTGATCAAGTTAAAGCGTGACGCCGTCAGAATTCACATGCTATTTTCACTGGCCCGTCATGAGTAAATTTCACGTCCAACTTTTCTTGCCAAGGCATGACGCCGTCCAGAGTAAAGTCTGACGCCGTCAAGAGTAACTTTTAGCCGATTTTTGAGACTTTGCCGTATTCTTCACTTTAATGCTCCAAAAACGTCCAAAATGCCTCCTTTTCCAGATTTCTCCTCAAAAGTACCTAAAATGACAAAAGGAACGATTTAGGGCGATATTTGATCAAATAAATACGATTTAAGGCTTAAATGACCCCTTAAAAGCGGTACACTTTTCGCTTCATCAAATACCCTTACACTTGAGATTTGCTTGTCCTCAAGCAAATGCGCTTTTATTCTAATCAAGATACAAGTTAGGGGTTATTTAATGCAAACATAAAAGTAATTACAACAAATATTCGTTCCACTTCAATCATAATAAGCACGGAGATTATAAACTAGCACCTCACAAGTAGTGTTTAGATACTCACATCTCTCAAGTGTCATCAAAATAAATCTCATAAATGAAAACGGAAAATATCTCTCACTACCTGTCATAGCAAATAGATTACCATAGGCTTGGGAAAGGATCGAAAACCTCCTCCACTAGGCGTAAGCACCAAAGATAAACTATCAAAGAGGGCTTTTAAATGGGTTATAACGTAAGGTGTAGGGAAAAAGAAAACACGGTTTTGTTGGATAAGGGATATTTTACTGGTGGCTAGTTAAAAATCTTGATCAATTACATGTACTATACAATGTTGCTAAGCCAAGACTAGACTCGATCTTAAGCTAGAAATGAAATAACAAAATAACAAAAACATAAAACAAACATAAAATGAAACGGGATGGTAGTCCGTATGTTTTTTCTATTTTTCATTTTCTCATTTTTTTTTGTTTTTCTTGATTTTTTTTTTTTTTTTTTTTTTTTTTTTTTTTTTTTTTTTTTTTTTGTGTGCATACACTTTTACCCTACCATCCAAAATAATACATCATAGGGGCGTTGCATTCCCCTTACACTTGAATTTTTACATAACTTTACAAATACTAATCTAATGACTCGAATTAAGATAATTGAAAAACTTGGAGTACTTTTAAAACATTTAGCACATATGGGGGTAATAAATGATGTTCTTCCCCATTACTCCATTATACTAGTACTTTACCCATGAGTCCCAATCGTCCCAAAACAATATGTACAAGGATATGACTCGACTTAGCAACCATGTAATCAACTAGATAATTAACTTGGGTTTAAACAAATGTTGTCACAATAATGCACTAAAAATGAGTGCATACAAGGTAGGCTAAGGCGATTTGGGTGTACATTTAAGTGGGGTGTAAACAAATTCTTCCTTTAAGTAAAATGCTTAAAGGTCGAAACGAAAAGATAGGCTCTGAGGGGTGTACTAGGGGTATCGTGTACTAAAAATGAGTACAACGCAAAGGGTGTGGGAGAATTACTTGACTAATGTAGCCAAAGTAATTATAACAAAAACACAGGTGTAAAACAATGGGTTAATCCTAATGCCTCTTATCATGTAGTAAATCTAACTACACGAATGTAGTCTCACTTGTGGCCTCGGAATGGTCCTAACGCAAGTTCTAGAATCTAAGTGCTACCGGTACACACATCATAGCATAAATGCTTTTCCTACCAATTCTAGGGGTGAACCTCACATATTTAGGGGTGGAAAAATTTTTAGTGGTACGGTTTTTTTTGTGCTAGTCATATAACTCCTATCCGTGAGACGCTCATTAAGATCAAAGTTTCACTCCTATATGTTGTAAAAAAATTTTAAATTTGGCACTAAAATTACCTTAACAAGTATTTCTCTCAGTTTTATTACACATCTACTATTAAACAAACAAAAATCAAGCGCAATTGTATTCTCTAAAATCGTACTTTTACCCCCCCCCCCCTTACACTTAAGATGAACATTGTCCCCAATGTTCAAATAACAAGATGTAAAAGCATAAAGTAAAAGAATGAAATCAAATACTCCCCTGATTCGTTCGGTGGATAATGAAATTACACGGTTAAATCTTCCTCCAAAGAGAATGTTGAAACTCCATGACTAATGCATCGCCATAAGCTTGATCCAAAAACATCTCCTTGTCCAAAATAACCTGTTAAACCTGAGAAAACAAACACGAAAACCTGCATAACATCGGCGGGAAAAATCTATATATAAGGATATAATGCTTGTGGAATGATAATTTTGCAGATTCCTGGAGATTATAAGTTGGAGATTTTAGTAAAAACTTTTCTAAAAACAAAACTTTCAAAAATTTCTGGAAATTAAATCTGACGCCGTCAGGTTATAACCCCTGACGCCGTCAGAAATGACCTGACAAAAATTTTCATTTTAAGTTTCCGGAAAATTTCTGGAAAAACCTTTACCTTACTTCCTGGAAATCCTGCAAAACATCATTATGACTCGATACAAGCATTTGACTCAAACAAATACTAATATGTATGCTAATTTATTATTATTACGATTCATGTTAATTTGTGTTCTAATAAACCGATTTAGATTTCCCTTACACTTATCTTTTGCAAAATACCTTTATATGTAGTTAAGACGAAGTTAAAAACAAAATAAAGCATTTTCACAAATTAGTTTTGAACATGAATCAATAGTAATAAAAATTAAACACACATACGGAAACAAATAAAATCAAACAAACAAATAAATAAACACACAAAGCAAATAAAACAAATAAAGCTTGGGTTGCCTCCCAAGAAGCGCTTTTCTTTATTAACGAGTCTTGTAGCTAGACTCAAAATAAGGCTCATCTAGTGTCGCTTATGCTCACGTATCCGAGTGTGAGCCATCTAATTGTTGCCTCATCTCTCTTGTATTCATCATTCAGCTCCAAACATCCATGATAATATCTCTTATTTTTCTCATGTGGATATTTGAGCCCCTTCCTCTTATCATTCTCACTTAACAAGTCGATAGGCATAATTCTATTGCAAGATTCAATGGGGTAGTTCTTAAACCTAGGATGTGCTCGGGGCATTTGATAGACAAAATCTTCATCCCCATCCGAGAATGTAATTAACCCGTCCACAAGTTTTTCGTCAAGGTTGGTCAACCTTTTGAAGGGTTCTCCAAAAATGACTTGGGTTAATTTGTCATCGATAAGTTCTCCTAAATTCTCCATAACCATAAAATCCACCAAATACACAAAACTTCCTACGAACACGTGTAGTGGCTTAATCCTAGCAACAATGTTATCTCCTTGATATTCAAGCTCATCTACCATGATTTTATTATAATTAGCACGAGAGATAATGTTCATAGGCAAAGATGAGTTAAGATAAGCATAAAAATCATGATAACCAATTTTACACGGGAATTGCATGTTAAAGAGGCTATCTTTTTCGATCTTAGTCCTAGGGTCAACATACTTAAAGGGATCAATTTCCTCTTTTCCCCATTCCTCGTTAACTACTTCTCCATTACCGATATCCTCATCGGAGTCTGAGTAGTAAAATGGACTAACATAGTCATTCTCATGGTCAGACTCCTCCATCTCAGAATTGTTACCAAAGTGGTGGTCGGGTGAAAGGTTGTTGTTTGCTACTATGGGGGCGGGAACGGGTAGTTGAAAATTTGCACGACGAAAAACACGAATGACAGGGATCAAATGACCAATGTTACTCATGCGGTAAGTGGAAGGTATCACAAACAAAAGTACAAAGAAATAAGATAGACTAAAGAAAACCTAGAAAAATAAAATAAAAATCTCACTAGAAAGGAATCTAGTGAGTAGACCTAATAGAAATAAAAATTCAACCTAAACAATAACTATTCCCCGGCAACGGCGCCAAAAACTTGATTGCGTGGTTTTGTAACCTTACAACAGGTTTTACCTCTCGAGGGATCTCAAGAGGCTTACAACCCCACCAGGCAGTGTACCTGACCGATGTAGTATAGTGTAGTGGTAAGTACGGGGGATTGATCGTTCTCCACAGGGAATAGTGTTCGTTAGGTATGAAAGGCTACTCTAATTAGGTCTAAGGGTTGAGGAAGATTCTTTTTTATGTTTTTATAATTTTATGAAAGCAAGTAAAATCTCGGGTTTGAAGGAGTGGGCGGAATTAGTTGCTAGTCAACTAACCCAAAATTACTACGGATGCAAATAAAATAAAATAACAAAAATGAAAATGTGGTGAGAAACTTATGTGTAGAGAAATGTGTTTACTTAGATTTCCTTACTCCCTAACTATCTTTTACCGGTTAATTAGTGTGTATTAGTCGCGTGGATGACGGGTGTATTCCTTAATACCATTCGTGGGGTGGCGTACTTACTTCCCCAACTCTACAAGCTCCTACTTCACTCCTATGTCGAGCCGGCTAGGAAGCTCCTAACATGGGATCACTAGAATTCGCTTGTGCATTAAATACAACCATAAAAACCTTTAGTACGCGTTTGGTTCATGTTTCTTAAGACGTTTAAGCAAGTTACCGAATAGGAAGTTAGCCAGTTTTCTTAAGCCTAACATAGATAAACAATCATCCAATACAACTAACAACACACTAACAACCAATAATCAATAGCTAGGTTTCATTAGATCTAAGCAAACACAAGATAAATTTAGCCTAACATGTTAAACAAAAGACAAGAATAAGATAGAATCAAACAACACATAGACATATTGAATGATTAATTGATAACTTATCTTTCAATGAAACATGGAAGATCTCAAGGCAAAAAGCCCTGAAAAAGTAGCTAAAATCGTCTTAGGGTTTTCTCCCAAAATTCCACACACTAAGCTCTCTCTAATGACAAAAAATTAGAAAACTATATATAGACTTTTGGATCTGACGGCGTCACCTTATGGAGTGTGACGCCGTCACCTCGCCGCTTTTAGGGTTCCCGGATGACCATCTTGACGCCGTCCCTCTTTAGCTCTTCAAAAATCCATTCTGGCTTATCAAGGCTTGACGCCGTCAAACCTTGAACGTGACGCCGTCCCCTTATGATTTAAGCCGTGACGCCCTTGATCAAGTTAAAGCGTGACGCCGTCAGAATTCACATGCTATTTTCACTGGCCCGTCATGAGTAAATTTCACGTCCAACTTTTCTTGCCAAGGCATGACGCCGTCCAGAGTAAAGTCTGACGCCGTCAAGAGTAACTTTTAGCCGATTTTTGAGACTTTGCCGTTTTCTTCACTTTAATGCTCCAAAAACGTCCAAAATGCCTCCTTTTCCAGATTTCTCCTCAAAAGTACCTAAAATGACAAAAGGAACGATTTAGGGCGATATTTGATCAAATAAATACGATTTAAGGCTTAAATGACCCCTTAAAAGCGGTACACTTTTCGCTTCATTCAAAGGAAAGGCACATAACTTCCTATATCCATGGTTAATAATTACCAGAATTCTCATAGGAGTAGTAACGGATTTATGCAAAGTTAAGTAGTATCGGACGATACATTCACATTCAGCATAAGCAATGAATTCACAAAATGTGTCGAACACATTATGGTTGAATGGCTTACGACATGGTCGGAAAGGTGTTAAACAGCTTATCAAACAAATCGGAGGTGGATGTCAAAATCTGAAAATGAAACTTACATGGTGTAAGGTATCCATGTGGGTTTTCCGAGGTATTCCAAACTTACTTGGTTACTAAGCTTAAGTTGTAAAACTTCTAACTCCTGAAAAGTTCTGATGAGGCTTAACTAAAGGCAAGGGCACGAATCAGAGTGATGCGAAAGCAAATGATACTCACATATATGTCTTAGTCTACCCATTCCTCACTGGTCAAATTTAGGTTCCTATAGGGAGATCCTAAAGTAAATCTTACAGGTTATCTTATGAGCGCTTACAGGGAAACTTAGTGGTCCTACTTACACAGGCCAAGGGTAAATGTATTACGAATCGCAGCCTGTCTCTCTGATACCATAATTGTAACACCCCAACCAGGCAAGGGTAGAAGTATCACACTAATGGTTTCATATCAGATTAAACAAAGCATACAATCAATAGTAATACAAAGATTCTCAAAGGTTACAACTGAAATCTTGAAATACACCAGGTTACAAAGGGAAATCAAAAGCTAACACTAAGTATACAAATACAATCTTTCTAATGGCTTCTACTCAAATTCTTCTATGTCCAAAGTCTCTTCACTCTTACCCAGCTTCCAACTAAAACCTGCCGCACACGAAAAGAAAACGTGCGGCTGAGCTTAAAAAGCCCAGTGAACAGATATAACGTAACAAGCAATAGCATAATGAATAATAACATGAGTAAAAGGGAATAGAAGCATGAATACATGATATCAAGATGAAAGGTAAGAGTACATGGTATCATAAGGAAAGGTGAAAGGGTACATGGTAAAGGGAGTCAGAAATCCACTACGAGCCCATAACATAACATGAATCATAATCATAATCATAATCGTACACATGCAGAGGGGAGACCTCTTAGTATCCTGTGAATATGAGGGGTGTCCTCAATCATGGGTATCCTGTAAATATGAGGGGTGTCCTCAATCATGGGTTGGAGTAGCTAGCTCCCAGAGTGTGAAAGACGTGTATCGCACACACCATCAGTCACCATGAATAACATAACATAACATGAACATGAACAAATCTAGGATGCATCCATACGCCCCAGGTGGCCATAATCTGCCTCTACGTAAACATAACATGCAGGGACGGGACAGGTCATCACTCTCCTGCCCTAGAGTCATGCCATCGGTGCATCGACTGACATGGACATGAAACCCTCATGCCTAGTGAGTGGCTCGTAGTATCAAACTGAGGGTAAAGGTCAAGTATCATGAATCATGTTTTAGTTTACTTGCATAGGTCAAAATCATGTTTCATAAGTTCATAATCATGGTTCATAATCATGGTTCATAAGCAAGGTTCATAAGCAAGGTTCATAAGCAAGGTTCATAGTCAAGGGTTCATAATTAAAGGTTCATGCATGAAAGGCTCATAATCACAAAAGGTTCAATATCATGATGATTCAAAAGATCGGAGTTCATGAATGAAGGGAACATAGCAATGGTATAGGGAACCCTAATATGAATCATAATGAGAGAATGAAGGCCTCTTAATAAAGAAGCAGAATATCTGTACCTGGAAAAGCCGAATAAAGAAAGGATCACAGAATGGAAATACTCCTCTTCAGAATCTACACATAATATAGTTTTACTTATTAATAACTTGCTTTATAAGTTGTTTACTCATTGATGTCGTTCTTATACATATTAGGCTTCTTTTCATTTTTAGTAACTTTCCTCTTTTAGTAGGTTTCCATAATTAGAAAGTTTCCCGAAATGGTACTTTAATACTTTAAGGTCACAATTGACAACTAAATATTTAAGGGTTAAAATGACAATCATAATAGTTTAGAGTTAATTATGTCAATTTAGTAACGTATAGGATTTAATGTGACAATAATCGAAGTTAAAGGTTAAAAGTGTAAATCTAAGTTTTAATGCTTATTATACCGAAATAGTGAATCAAAGAGAAACTTGAATCATATTAACAAATCTCGACTAATTTTGGACCAGGGAGACATATGAGGGTCACCCAACAAAGCACATCCTCGGTATGACTTTTCATACCGAGACTCCAATACACATATCTATTCTCGGTGACAAAATCATCACGAGAACACAACAACCAAAACACACTCTCGAAACGAACCTTAACGAGACCTAACTCACGTTTGAATCAAGGACACACAAGCGAGACACACATGAATCAAGGAACACCAAATTCAACCTTTTTCGTAGCACAACCAAATCCTTTTTCCCCACTACAACTAGTATACGCAATCTTAACTATACACTTTGACATCAATTAATATACATATGTTTATAATTTGTAAAGTCCCAAGTTCCATACTGAGTTCATGAATTTTATACTCCCTTCAATTCACTTTACTATCCTTATTTAAATATCACTTGAGCGACTAACCCAAACACAACGCCATCACAACCACAACCGCCATTTATACACAATACAGGACCAATCTCAAAATATTATCAGCCACACGTA
Organism: Artemisia tridentata subsp. tridentata; assembly: GCA_021014915.2. NCBI lineage: Eukaryota > Viridiplantae > Streptophyta > Magnoliopsida > Asterales > Asteraceae > Artemisia > Artemisia tridentata. Next base: position 20,965,182 of record CP139505.1, read on the forward strand.
CACTCACAACCTAAGACCTTTATCCCTATTTAATTTGTATGCGCTTATATCAGTGAACATGCAAAGTCATGTATGACTTAATAATCTTTTATTTTATAAATTAGTAATTTGTTTTACCCTTTCCTCAGTTCAATCAACAACAGGTTCTTCTTTGAAAAAAATGCTAGGTCGACACTAATATATACTCACAAGACCAAGAACATGGTTGGCTCTCTAATACCATGCATGTACTACTAGCCATACGTACAAACACAGAACAACTCCAACCCCGACTCATCGTATACGTTTAACCACGACATGATCGATTGACAAAGGAGTACAACACACACGCCATGCTCGACCTCCTATTAAACAAGCCTAGGTTTCCAGTTTTAAGTACTCATTAAACGTGTCATTAAAATGTTGTTTAAGGCTCGTCTTAGTTGGGTTAAAGGTTGACGCATGGGCTGCCAAACACGACTCCAAAACAGACCCATAAACACACGACACAATCACTTTATAGGCGGCATATACTTGTTATTTCATGTGAAGTTCTATGATTTTTTTTTTTGTGATGAAAATACGAGGCGTACGAAGAGTGAACTAACGTAGTTTCATTGATTTGTTTAACATTTATTATCCTTGATTACTCATGCGTATATGTCGAATGAAGAAAATGGAGAGGAGATAAGTATACCTTAAAGTCGACAAGGAAAAGACGATTAGGAACAAAGAACAGAGACGACACTAAAACCCTCCACGTCTTGTACTATGCCTTGGTCACCAACGATCACCACTTGCGTTCTTCTTCTTCCTTTCTTGGTAGCAAAATAAAAGAGATATGTGTGCTTTCTGGTTATTGGATTGATGTAAAAGGGATAGTGCAAAGGAGATGGTATTATACGGTTTGAAAACAAATAAAGGCAAGTGCGTTTTAAAAGAAAACTTATATGCCGTGTGACGTTAATAAGGCATGACGTGTGGAAATAGATGGAAAGAGCATAATGTCTATCGATTTAATTTCTTGCCAAATACTTCTTGTATTTATCACAACCAAAACAAGAAAAGTGGATTTCGTTTTCTCATATGGGTACTTAAAAGAAGCGTGTACAATTGATATAGGGTAGCTTAGGAAAGTTTTAAAATATGAGTAGCAAATATTTATATAAGGTATAATACTTAAGTTATTTTCTTATTTATATTATTAGTCATAATATATAGTTAAGAGGTCAAATTATTTATTATAAAACTTTCAAGAAAAATTCAAATTAGACATAAAATTAGAAATCCTGGTTTTAGGGTTTTACAAAAACGCAAAAAAAAATTGATGGAAACAGACAAAAACGTGTAAAAACAGACGAAAACGTAAAAAAAACTGACTAAAACGCAAAAAAATTGATGGAAACGGACGAAAACGTCTGAAAATGTATAAAAACGGACGAAAACGGAATTGTAAGTTATTTACTAATGACCGTTAGCATAAAGGACTAATGATGTGACGTTTAACTAACGAGATACATACAATAACAAAAAGTATCAAGTTCGATGCACACAATGACCCGAATTCAATACTTTAGTCATACATTTACGAAAAAAAATGTGGCACCATACAATCGCAAAAAATGTCAACTTTGATGTATTTTTTTAGCATTTGCCCTTAAATATATATCTATTTAATCAACAGCCTCATGATAAATCTAATTAAAAGACCAAATTATTTCATCTCTTGCATAATAGATCATCGTGTTTTGATATGCTCGATCAAAATACACAATTTAGAGTGACTTATTCTTAAGCGAGATTTCTAAAATTTTGTCGAAAGTGTTCAATGATTTCTTATTTCTATTAATCTGCAAATTTTGACAAACTCGACTATAATCTATGCATAGGTTGAATGAGAATTTGCAAAGTTAGTAATCATAATAATTGACTAATAATTATATTTTATATGAGTTGCAGGTCTTTACCATTTCAATAATTAGAGTTTTTTTTTTCTTTTTCTTTTTTTTTCTCTCTCTTGCGATATATACCAACAAGTTTATGAGTATAAAAGAAAAAATAGAACCTAAAAAGAGCAAAAAAAAAATAAAATAAAAATAAAACATTAAATATTAATCTATTCGCCAAGATGACATAATTTGATCTTTTATTTAAATTTATCATGAGGTTGTTGATTAAATAGATATATCTCTAACTTAATCGCATGTATTGTCACTCATTTTAAGTTTCAAGCAACTGAATATTAATTCTAGACACATAAACTAAGTAAAATACTTAAAATGATAAACATTTAAAAGAACAGTGACTTATACATATTACAAATAAGTATAGTACTTAGAGCGGGAAAAATGTCAAAGTATAGAACTAATAGAGTCATTTTTCCCTTTTCCTAACAAAAATAGTTTGACTGGTTTTTAAAAGGTTGACTTGTAACCATCATTAAAAAGTTTATCAATCACATTTAATACATGTTATATATACTTATTATTACAACTATATATAACGCACCATTTGTAGAAAAAGCTATTAAAGTATGTAAAAAAAATATGAATGTTTTAACTTTTAACTAATCATTGCCATGTTTCATTATCAATTTCATTGAGTGTTTTTATATGTTTAAATATTGTTCTTTCATTTTAATTATCGTATGTTATAACTTTTTACAATTACATTTTAATTGTTTTACGTTGTCTGAATTAATGTTACACGAAACATGTAACCAAAATATGCTAACCGTAACTATTTGCCACTATAAATTTCCGTCTCTACGCACGTGCACTAGTCTAGTTTGTAAAATTACGTGCTATTAAAAGTCTCATATTCCTTGGGGTAAATAAGGTAATTAAACTCAAATTACTAATTGTGAGCTTTGGGTTAAATAAAGACAAGACCCAAAAGCCCATAATAGCTTGCCCTGCTAATCAAAGACATAAATAAAGACAAATGAATTTCTACAGTTTTGTGGTTTTTCAGCTAATCAAAGACATAATTTCTATATTACAAATCGGTTCGTTAGATGGGCAAATTACAAAAACAACTAGATAATTAAAAAAAAAAAAAAAAAAAAAAAAAAAAAAAAAAAAAAAAAAAAAAAAACCTTGCCCTGCAACTTTTTTTGCTACGGGGGTAATCCCCATGCCCCATCCTGTTTCTGCCTCTAGTCATGAACTCGTATCCTATGCGCATAACCTTGTAATCATATTGTTATGTTTCTCACGTAGGTCATGATCATGCTAGACAAGCCCATTAGAGAGTCGATTATAACGTGTCAATGATTGATATATTATAATCACACTAGATGAAGCAAAGTTAAAGTGATATAGTTCCTTAACATGAAAATGATCTACAAGTAGTGGACACGAGGTATTCAGGATAATGGATATGATTTAGAAAGTGAACAAAAAGTCTAAACGGCTTTTTGTAGCTGAAAAACTCTGATACTGTTGCATTGATATGACTATAAGAATGTTACTTAGTGAACCGAGGTGCCTCGGCTAGTGTTATAAGGAGTTGAAATTATCTTCAAAGTGGCAAGTATGAGATTCAAGCTTATAACCTTCTATTTAAAACAATGATTTAGCTCTTCTTGTTGGGTACAATACACTTCTAATATTAGTTTATTTCACATCTATTTCACAAAACAGTCATAAATGACAACGGCTAATAATAATACACGAGAGATATCGTTGCTCATTAACTAAACATGCATTGACAGTGAGCTTTCATAAACATTATGTTAACGTTTTAGCATTTTTTTTTTTGGTAACTATTGTTCCCGACTTATCCACGGCGTTGAATTCATTGCCATACATACTCAAACCAGTTAAAGGTCTCCATTTTCATGAAGTTCGCGTGAGTCATTTGCATCTAGCTCACACATTTTAGTGTGATAATCACAAACCATTTTGCCACTAATGAGTAGTTATGTTTTAGAATATAAGCTTTTAGCTTTTGTTTAAACACTAAATGTAACTATGTTACAAGACTCCTTTATATATATAAAAAACTGGGTTAATACATACAAATGTCACTAAAGTTTCCAAAAAATTTGAAAAAAGTCACTATACTTTTTTTTGGTTGAATTAGGTTACCATTGTTTACGTGACTGGTTCAATAAGTCACTCATTCCATTGTAACTCATTACAGCCGGTTAAAGTCCACGTTGGCATCCTAAGTGGCAATAATCTATTTTTTAATTGAGTTGACCATGACCCGTATTTTATAATAACGGGTTGATCCCGATCCCCTTTGTTTAATCAGCTCTTTTTATCCAAACCCTAACACACACATTTCTCTTCCATAAACACACACATTTCTCTTCAATATCTTCAAACTGACCTTGATTTATGGTTGTCATCTTCCCAACAAGGTAGTTTTTGGAGAGTATTTATTAGTTTGAATTGTTTATTAACCTTGATTAATGTATTAAAAATTAGGGTTTTGCGCAATTTAGGGATTTGTGAAATTAACACTTTTTTTTCTTTCTTGTTTCAGATGGCATCTTCCTCAGCAACTACCAATTTTCTCATAAAATTTCATCGTGGTGGTGTATTTGTAAGGGATCCTTTTGCTTATGACTATGAAATTTTGAGTGAAATTCTTAATGTTAATGTGTCTGAATTGGGATTTGATGGTTTAGTCAAGGTTTTAGTAAGTGAATGTTCTAGTGACATCAAACAATTTTTTTATGTTGTTCCTGGTTTTGACTTAGAGTTAGGACTGAAAACCTTAAAAAATGATGCTGACTTAAAACAATGTGTTGAATTAGGTGAAAAAAATGATAATGTCTTAGAGATATATGTGTCTCACTCTGTGTTTGAATTACATGATGCCACTTCCACTAGTGCTTTACCAGCTATTGAAAATGTCCAGCCAAATGATGATAGTGATAGTGACTTAGAGGGTGACTATAATATCTTTGAGTATGATACTGATGAAGAGAGTGACACTGCATCAATAGATCACTTATCTGATGGTGAAGAGGAGCTTTTTGAAGCTAGGACTAACAGACCAGACCCTGCTCCTAAAGCAAAAAGTAAGAAAATGTTTGATGAGAACTTTTTGACTAGGGTTTATAATGGGTTACCTAGGGATGGGTATGCTGAAGATGATGTGTCCGCTAAGTACAAAAGTGTTTCACATGATGATAAGGATAAGTTAGGTGATCATTGGCCAGTTCATAAATCCTGATATCAAATGGAAGTTAATGAAACCTCATTTAGGTGAAAAGTTTGAATCAATTGAACAACTTAAAAGAATGTTGACATATTATGCTTTGGCTGGTGGTTATAAGTTGTACTATAAAGTAAATAACCCTAAGAGACTTCTTGCTAAATGTTCTAGAGATGGGAAGGATAGAAAATGTCCATTCAGATTGTGGGCATCTTGGATGTCAAATGAAAAGACTTTTCAAATTAAGACATTGAATGATGAGCATGCATGTTCTAGGACTTATGAATATGGTAGCTTAGTCACAAGTAATTGGATTGCTTTCAACTATGCAAAAAAGATAATGATCAATCCTTGTATCAAAGTAAGAGAGCTAATTGATTTGATTCTTAAGAAATATAAATGCAAGGTGAAAATCAGTCAGGCTAGAGCGGGAAAGAAGAAAGCTTTAAACCAGTATGAGACTTGTTTAGAGGATCATTATGGAATGTTGTGGTCATATGCTAAGGAGATACTTGACTCTAATCCAGGTTCTACTTGTTTGATGGGTGTTGATGCAATGCCTGATGGTAAGAATTACTTTAGTAGAATTTATGTATGCTTTAAGGGGTTAAAGGAAGCTTGGTTGGAAGGTTGTAGGAGAGTCATAGGTATTGATGGTTGCTTTCTTAAAACTATATGCAAAGGAGAACTGTTGTCAGCAGTAGGAAGAGATGGGAATAATCAAATATTTCCTATTGCATGGGCTGTTGTTAATGTTGAGAATAAGGATAATTGGACCTGGTTCATGTCAAATTTGATGAATGACTTGGGAATGGTAGCTGGTGAAGGTCTTACCATCATTTCTGATCAACACAAGGTACAACATTTTAACTTATAATGTCATAATACTTATCTGTTTTATTTTTACTTATAACTTGTGTATTTTCAGGGTATTATTGAAGCTGCAAAAGATGTCATGCCTTTGGCTGAGCATAGACAATGTGCTAGACACATCTATGCTAATTTTAGAAAGAAATACACTGGGGTGCAATACAGGAATCTGTTTTGGATAGCAGCAAAGGCAACATATCCCACAAAGTTTGAAGGGGTCATGAGACAAATACAAAATGTCAGCAAGGATGCACATAAATATTTGATGGATAGACATCCTGAAAGTTGGAGCAGAGCATTCTTCGCAACTGATAAGGCTTGTGATGCTGTGGAAAATGGTATTTCAGAATGTTTCAACTCACTTTTAGTGGATGCAAGAAGGAAACCAATCATCAACATGTTAGAAGACATCAGAGTGTTATGTATGGAAAGACTACAAAAGATGAGGGAGAAGCATGCAAAGTGGAATGATACTATCTGTCCCAACATTAGAAAGAAGCTTGAAAAATTAATGGATCTACATAGGTAACTCCATATTACTTGTCTAATTATTTTAAAATTCTAATTTACATATACTCATAATATGCCTATTTACTTAGTATTTCAATTTTAATTACTTGTAGAAATTGGAAAGTGGTTCCCGCTGGTGAGACCAGGTTTGAAGTAAGAAATGGTTTTGAAGGATTTGTTGTAGATGAAAGTTTAAGAACCTATACTTGTAGGGCTTGGCAGTTATCTGGTATTCCCTGTGAGCATGGCATTGCAGCTATTTACTTTTTACACAGAGAACCAGAGGATTATGTGTCAAACTGGTATAAGAAGGATCTTTTTGTTGCTGCTTATAACCATTACATACAAGGAATGAATGGGATGGATCAATGGCCATCTACTGAATACCAAAAGCCTTTCCCACCTATCAAAAGAAGAATGCCTGGAAGACCACAACATAAAAGAAAGAGGGATGCCACTGAAGATGATGGAAAAAATAGGAAAAAGGCTTAGTAGAAAGGGGTAGCTTAACCATTGCAAGATTTGTAAAAAAACTGGCCATAATCAGAGGAGTTGTCCAACACTTGGAAGTCCTACTGATGGGGCTTCAAGTGCTAGTGTTGAGACCAAGGCTGCAAGTGCTAGTGTTGAGACCAGGGCTTCATGTACTAGTGTAGAGACCAGGTCTGCAAGTGCTAGGGGTGGCAAGGTTCCTAATAGGGGTGGCAAGGTTCCACCTCCTCCTGGGTTTGAGGTGACTGCAGCAACTGGTGGTGTGAGGACAATGGGTGGTGGTGTAAGGTTGAGGGGTGATGGTGTAAGGTTGAGGGGTGGTGGTGAAGCTGTAAGTGCTAGGGGTGGTGTAATGTTGAGGGGTGGTGGTGAAGCTGCAAGTGCTAGGGGTGGTGGACTTATAAGAGTCAATGGCAAGTTAGTTAAGAGCAGGAGAAATACATATCCTTTTGGAATTACACCCATAGGGCAAGGTTTGTCTTGGGATATTGATGGAGAACTTATGCTAGGAGTAAGTTTCCTTCACTAACTTTAGTAATGTCAGTTTTTAAATGTTTTTTACATTCATAAGCTATATTATTGTCATTTTTTTAAAGTTGCAGAATACTCATAGTATTCCAAGACCAGCATGGCCACCTGGAATTACACCAGAAGATTGTAGGATACATGTTGCAAATGCTGAGAGTCTGTCACAGTCACAAGATGTGCATGATGAACAATGGCAGGAAGAAGAACTATCACCACTTAGAAGGTCAGAAAGGATCAAGCAAATTATCTTCAACAAGCCACCAGCACCTGGACCAGGCTTGAGAGAAGATGATGCAATAGAAGTCTAACTTGTTAGATATGACTTAGATTGGCTTGCCAAATGTTAGGCACTTTTGTACATCAGCCATTTAAGTCATTTTGAAAAACTGGTAATGTAAGTATGATACTACTTGGTAGAACTTGCTATTGCTGGAAGATACTTGGTAATGTTGTGTACACAACTAACTTTATAAGTTAGTCATGTTGTGTACACAACATCTCAAAACATATTTTGTAAAACTTAACACTGTTGTGTAACCTTCTTTTAGTGGTAATAGATCAATATAATCACTATGTTGTATCTTTTGTATAAATTTATGTTGTGTAACTTGTCTTTACATTTGGGTTGTGTTACATGCCATAATAATGTAGAATTACACAAAATATAAACATAACACTTCATACTTTCATTACTTAACTTAGGTTTACAAGGGATGTAGCATCATAACTATTACAAAAGAGTTGTCATACCATAAACTTGACAAACTTAAATCAACATATTTCATCCCACAAGCATCATAACTATTACAAAAGAGTTGTCATACCATAAACTTGACTGCCTTAAGAAACCAAAATAAAACAACCATGCTAACCTACCATACAAGCTTATCAAACCTAAATAAACTTAATAAGAACCATCCCAACAAGCAACACAATCAACAGCCTATTGTAGAACACATTTCGAGAGTTTCGATTGTTCAATTCAAGAATCTGCTCTTGTCCATTCCTCCTATTCAAATGGAGCTCATACATGTTTTCTTTATACCAACGATTTGGTAATGGGGCATCAACCCATTGGAAAAAGTTGCAGTTGGTGGTGGGATCCATGAAATTGGGACAACCAAGAAATCTTCTTGCGGGGTTATTTTCAGTCGAAGATGTTCGACATCTTGCTAGTTCACCACAGCCACATAGGATGTTCATTGTTTGAGTGAGATTTGGGAGAAGAAGATGGCTTGATTAGGGTTTTATTTGATAAAGAAAAGGTAGGTATGGTGGGGTTATAAAGGGTTAGTATTTAGTGGAATAAATAGGTGGACAAATTTGGGTGAGCTGGAAAACCAGCGTGGCAAAATTTGGGTGACTTGGCATATGTAACCGGATATCAACAGGTAACCCACCAGCAAAGTGATGTTTTTGCAACTAATGTAAATGTTTAGTGATCAATTTAATCAAACCCGTAAACAATGGTAACCTAATTCAACCAAAAAAAAGTATAGTGACTTTTTTCAAATTTTTTGGAAACTTTAGTGACATTTGTATGTATTAACCCAATCTAGTAAAAAAACTTGTTGTTACTTACTATTGCTAGGTCAAGTAAAAACCGTCAGGTATAGAAACTTCAGGGACCGAACTTGCCAAAACTCACTTCAACAACTCATCTTCCAAATTATCAATCCCATCAGTAACCCGAGTCATAGCCGGATCTATACGGGTCTAACCGGTTTTTGGCCGGATATATCCGGGTCTAACCGGGTCTTGGCCGAATATTGCCGGGTCTATCCGGGTCTAACCGGGTCTTGGCCGGATATGGCCGGATATATCCGGGTCTAACCTAGTTTTGGCCGGATTTGACAGGGTCCAACCGGATTTGAACCGGGTCTAACCTGATTTGCCCGGGTCTAACCGGGTCTTGGCCGGATATGACCGGGTATAGCCAGGTCTAACCGGGTTTAGCCGGGTCTTGGCCGAATATTGCCGGGTCTATCCGGGTCTTGGGTTTTGTTGATCTGCAAACTTGAGAAACTGAGAAGTGTATATTCTTGAAATATTTGGACTTGCGCGAGCACCACAAAGCTTATTCTGTTAAGTGTTTTGTGTTCTTTTGTGTTTGTGCTGGTTTAATTTTAGTTTTGTTTAATAGTTAGTTACTGAATCTTACTTTTTTATCTTGGTTATGTTTGTTTGTTCGTTCATTCGTATCTATGTGTGACGTCTTTGTAATTGCCAAATAATAAATATTACGTACTTTCTTTCGTGTTTCTTCTCTGTTTGATATGTGTTTCTGTTAGCATTTCTTATTTGCTTTCATTATACATGTGGCATTGATTGATTTCTGTATATATATAACTCACAGAGTTGATCGGTGATCAATCATGGTTTTTGGGGCGATAAGATTTATAATCCGACCCGTATCAAGAAAACTAAGTTATTCTCGCTCTATCGCAACCATCTCATCCTCTTCCTCTAAGTCATCGTTTTCTGGTAAAACTTACAACCATGACCTGTTCTGGAGACCCACATCAGTAAGGGCAATCCAGAGCCTGACAGATACCTGTTTCCCAAAGAGAAGGCCTGTGGATAAGCCTCAAAGGAAAAGGGCTTGCTTGAAACCTTCAAGTTATATATGGCTTAACATCCCTATTTTTAATTGAGTCTATTTTTTGGTCTCTCTAATTGATTTTATTGGAGTTTTCTAAGCAAATCGCTGATCATTTGAAGGTTTTTGGCGGATGCTTAGCGATGATCAAAAAATGTTTGAAAAATCGGATTCTGATTGTGAATATCTGATTCCTTAGGTCCAAAATATTAATTGCATAAGCATTAATAACTTTGATCCCTTTGTTGCAACTAGTTATTTGATATTGATTTTGATTGTTTAAGGTTGCTATAATGATTTTTTAAATGCGTATTGAAACACACGATACTCATATCTTGAAGGTTTAAAAGGAGATTTTGGTTACTATTTTACCATTGGAATTTTTGTGTATTTGGTATCCAAAGATTATTATAATAAAATTGCAATGTGATATTGACTTGTTGGGACATTGCAGGCCCTTATGCATGGATTGAGCATACCCTTAGGCCATAGCTGGCGAACCAATACCTACAAGTCAACCAAATGAAGGAAGTGTCAAACATAGAAACAAGAAAAAGCACATAATACTACGTATGTTGGGCCTTCATACTGGTACATCCGTACATATCTTTATAAAACCAATAACTTATGTCTAAATCTACTTAATAAAATGTTGTACCGGGCTAAATATTCCACATGTAGTTGAGCTTATGCTTATGTCATAACTTCTGATGTATGGAATGCGCTCACTCTTGTGTGCCATGATATTCCAGAAGCATCATAATTATCTCACTCGTTCGGTGCTATATAGAGCTGCTTTATAAACTAAAGTCTTTTTTTTTTTTTTTTTTTTTTTTTTTTTTTTTTACTTTCATATACAGTTTTCATTTACATAGATAGAAGTGACAAAATGGAAATTTCTCAGAACAGGTCATCTTTTTGGTATATGGGTTCGATTGACCCTTCACTCTACCAACTCATTTGGCCTATTCCGTAAAAGTAACTTTTATCTTTGACCCGTTTGAGATAAAGCACTTATAGTTCTACGTTAGAAGTGTCATGCACAAAGAAGTTCAGCTAACTAGCTAAGTAACAATTCATTTTGCATCTTCATGATTAAAATTTTTAGTTTGTAAAAAATGTGTGCCTCATTCATACTCTTGCTAAGTCAGATAACAACTAACGTGATAAAACCTAGATAGCAGATAACTAGTGGATTCAGGAACATCAAATATAGTCTGGGTTTTTAGGGTGCGCTTAGTTGGAAGAAAACACCCGTTTTTCCCACAAAATGTTTTGTACAAAAAAAAGGAAAATATATATTGCGTTTAGATACCCTCTCCCTTCTTTTACAAAATTAGAGATAGAATTAAGAAATATTTTATCCAACTAATTAAATGCACCCTTAGCTTTCTAGCAGTTTTGTGAGATTCTATAGGTAAAAAAAAGTTGATTTGTATCAGATATAGAAATTGGGCAGTTCGTAGAACAATCAGCTATCAGAAAGCTAAATCAAAGATATCATTGAAAGCCTTGTGGCGGGTATGGAGGATCCCAGTTGAGGGGGGCATAAATGCAATTTTTGAAACTCACATTTCAATCAGACACAGCATAAACTCATTATAGGATACTACGAGAACGTAGAGGTTATGTTAAGGCCCATTTACAGGGGAAAGAAAAAAAAAAAAGGTGCCCTATTAAATGAATAATCCAATGAACGATCTTGTTATCCAAGGAAAGCTACATTATTAGGATTTTAAATTTTTGCACCTCATCCGTTAGATATTCTTTCCACTTCACCATCGTTATGTACTTATGTTTGTTGAAAATGGGATAATTGATGTGAATTGGGTTTTGTTCATTGCCCGGGCAGAGAAGAAATAACGTAATAAGGCTAAGTTGCAGGAAGCAATCCGGATTCCGGAAGAAGAAGATTCAGAGATAGAGCCTGGGCTGAATGACTAGCAGAGCTGGAGCAGCAGCTCGAGGAAGAGAAAAAGAAGGCAGCTACTGCTTAATTCTGGTCATTCATATTTCTTAACGGATTAATATTTTCAAAATCCAAGATTTTGTTGATCATGTTATCTTGTACTTGTTTGAATGATGTGCCCACGGCATCTTCTTTCTTTCAAATTTGTTCATTTTCATCTTCTTTTTATTTATTGATATGCACAGATTTCCTTTCCGTGGTAGGTTTTGGATTTGGGTTAGCTTCTGTGTGTTTTCGCTCTAAATGATGCTCGTCAACTCAACTCGCACATGCCTATCATTTAACTGAAGTTTTTGGTTTCAAGTTTTAGACATGTATTCGTAGATGTCCATTGAAGTATTACAACGTGAATTCTAACTCATTTACGAACTGTTGGGTAACTTAATATATGATGTGATTATATGCCGGTGAACATCACGCTTGTATTCCTACGTACAATATTTGGAATAACACATGTAAGTATAATCGATCTCATATTTCGAGTTACTAGCTACATGGACAACCAAATTATCAAGTAACTTTGTAAAAGTAAAACATGAATTATTTTGTTATATTAACAAACTTGGGTCCAACACGACAACTATAATCAAGGTTTTTTCAAGTAACAGGCTGATTATTAACATTCAAGAGAAGCAGCCAATAAGAACAGAGCAGACTATTTTCCAGAGAACCGACCAATGAGGAAGCTTAGCAAGGTCTCCTCTGGTTGCGTCTTAATAGGAGTAGATGGACCTCTGAGAGCCTCCATGGCCTCCCTCATTTCTTCTATGTTCACTAGTTTACACCGACACTTCCAATTCAATGACCCACAACTGGTGCATGTATTTGATGCCCGCCATGCTTGCTCTTGCTTCATTGACCGGATAATGTCCTCATCGGATAGATGATCTGATTTCGTAAACCAAAAAAGATTAATATAAATAACATGACAGAACAACATACCGAAAGAAAACAAAAAGGAAAAATCAATCATACCATCAATCCAAAAATCAGCCGGGGAAAAACCTGGCATCGAGAGTAATTTGGCCCGCGCCTTGCGTGTTTGTTCTTTCCGACGTTCTAAAAAGCTATTCACCCATTTATACATATTATTATTATTATTATTATTATTATCTATGAGACAATTTATAAATACATTATTAACGACAACTAGACACACTAATAAAATGATATGCCAATATGCCAACAACAAAAAAGTAAAACAAATCAGTTGTAACTAACCAAAAATGAACTACAGTTTGATTTAATATCATATATATCAATAGTTGGTATTTGAAATTAACAATAATTGGAAGGTAAATAAAAATATACATTGAAGAAGAAAGCGTAATGAAAAGAAAGAAAAGAAGGTAGATAAAAATTACCATAACGTTCAAGACTCTTTTTCTTGTAGTCGTCATGATTAGACGATGACAACTTTTGAAGTTGGTTTGATTCTGCATGTAGAATTGAAGAAAAAATCAATTTCAATAATTATTTCTAGATTATACTCTTCTTAATATCACAACTCGACTCTAAAAACTACGACTGCTCTAAGATCAAACAAAGACATCATTGTGTAAAAATTTAGTAGACTAAGGTAAATCATTGGCCTCCAAACCCACCAAACACATTATCACTACTTAGGGCAATCACTCGTTGTAAGACATGAAACGGGCTTTAAACCAACCGCGACCACGACCCTTTTGACACCTTAAACGTAACCTGCCGCAACCTTAAACGTAACGTTTACCATCACACAATCCGACCTAGTGGTGACAATGCAAACGATAAACCTGACCATACCCACCAAGACCATCACACAATCCGACCGAGTGGGCGCGACCTCGACCCCCTCAACAGCCTAGAACACATATCCGAACACACACAATGTACAACATCTTGAGCTGAAACCGAACCCGAAACTTGAGATCTAGACCATGATCACCCACTACCCTAAACCACAAATTAAGATCTGAACGACAACCGGCACCAAAATGATATCCGAACCATGCATACAAGAAGAAACAGAAGGAGAACGAGGTAAAAGGGTGGCGGTTGAGAAAAAGAGGTAGGGTATATAGGGTTGTTTGGAAGAGAGAATAAAATAAGAGTTTGTAAACATTATTAACAACAATTAGACAAACTAATAGAGATACGCCAATATGCCAACAACAGAAAGGTAAAACAATCATTTGCAACTAACCAAAAACAACTAAACTTTGATTTAATATCATATATATTAATATTTGGTATTTCAAACTAGTAACATAAATCAACAAAAATTAGAAGGTAAAAAAAAAAAAAAAAAAAAAAAAAAAAAAAAAACAAACCTAAAAGAAAAGACAAGGTGATAATATCAAACGTACCATCACCATCAAGATTCTTCTTCTGGTCGTGATGATTAGACCATGACAACTTCTGGTGTTGGTTTGATTCTGCAAGAAGATTTGCAGATAAAACTCAATAACTCAACTTAACAATCATTTTCGGCATTCTTATGGGTAGCATAAAATTTTATAATTGTTTCTCAAAATGGAAGTTGAGTTCAGGACCAATTCTATTAGCATAAAGGGTTGTTCTAAGACCTAAAGATATACTAAAAACAAGTGTTTGACACCCTTGATACTATAGTATAAAAGCGGTGAACACGTTGGTAGAGAAAAGATTGGGTCCTTTGCAGACTTGTTTTGTAGCTCACTTCCATGAAAACGGAAAAATATAGAAATCAACATGGAACAAAAAAGAGGTAGCGTACCAACAAAGTCAACAGCTTCGACGTTCTTCATCTGACATTGAGGAATAGAGGCAACATCCATTTTTTCAATTGGTTTGATTCTATATGCAAGAATTCAAATGAATACTCATTATCAAAACAAAAAGTAAAATCCCAATAGAACAATACAGTGGCAAATTATATTGCAGCTTCTTTAGTATGATGTAATAACAATAACAATAATTTTCAACTAGTAAAGGTGTATTAATTTGCTAAAACATCAACTAGTAAAGCTTTGTTCACGTATGTATTCGTTTCAAACGAATAATCAAAAGCACATCCTAAACCTCCTAGATGAGGAGAACTACTAAATAGATCTAAAAAGAAAACAGGCTTTTCTAGTTATGAACCTCCTAGACGATGAGCAAGAAATCGATGCTACATACCTTAATAGATAGATTATAGATAGAATCGAGATGGATGTTAGACAGAGCAAACCGCAATATAATCTTCTAAGAAAAAGTTCATCTTGAAGTAACTGCTCTGGATCAACATAGAAGAAGAAATCGATAATGTAATAACTAGCTATTAGAAACACGCAAAGTTGTGCAAACAACAAGGCAATTCGCAACATAAAGTCACACAGTGCAATTAGGGTTTTGTTGCGGATCGTCAAACAAAATTAGTATATATGAACAAATTACCCCCTCCGTCTCATATTAACTGTCCAGTTTGACTTTTTCAAGTATTTATTTTTCAACTTTGACCTTAAATATTTTTATTTGTGTTATATAATATTTGATAAAAATTATACTAATTAAAATAAATTTAAAACTCAATCCATTCATATATTTCGCATCAAGTATTATCTAACACAAACAAAAATATTTAAGGTGAAAGTTAAGAAAGAAAAACTTAAAAAGTTAAACTGAACTGTTAATATGGGAGAGAGAGAGTAGTATATATAAAGACAAGAACATGCATCATTATTTGTCCTAGCTAATTATGTATAAAAAAAATGCTCAAAACTATAACCCTCCTAAGATGAGGAGTAAGAAAAAAATCTTCGATGCTACATAGTACATGCCTAATGGAAAAGTTAAGAGACAATGATAAACAAAAAGAGGGATAATTCCATAAATACCCAACTTAAATATCAAATTTTCATATTTACCCTAAACATAAGTTTTTAGTGCATATGTACAATGCTTTTATAAGTTTTTAGTGCACATGTACAATGCTATTAAGGCATGTGTTTAGTAAATATACAATTATAATGTTTAAGTTGTGTATAGATGGAATTGCCCTTACAAAAAATGATTTGATAATATATGAATGCGATAGTTATTATTATTATTATTATTATTCTTATTATTATTATTATTATTATTGTTATTGTTATTATTTTTTTTTTTTTTTTTATTTCTTTTTTTTATAAAAACATCACTTTATTAGAAACTCATAGGATCTACAAGAAATTAGAGGGGAGCCGAGAAACTAACTGGCTCTCACTCCTCTAGCTATTGCAAAGCTAATCCTACTAAAAATATGAGCAGCGGCTGGCGATCCGATGTCTTGAGTCACTGAGAACTTTCGGATCCGCTTCAGTAAGGCCACTGCATCCTTCCCAAGTTCCCCAAAGGAAGAGAACGAGAAGGGGAGAAACCCATATCCAATATCGGCACACTTGGTCTCATACTTGACTCGCTTGCGTTGTGCTGCTTCAGACACCACTCATCCTGGCACAAAATCAACCATACCAGATTGCGTCAAAGGAGACGACCCTATCAAATCGACACAAACATCCTGCCCACCGTCCCAAGAATAGAACAATACATCAACTGGGCGTAAGCTTTTGTCCCTTTCTCCACAAAGGCCGGTGTCAACCTCTTTACGAGCCGAGATCTCAGGCCATGAACAAATATCAGCGAGAGTGTCACGTACCACGTTGTGCCGGTGCTTAATACCAATAATACCGGCACACGACACTGCATGATCCCGTAAATGTCCCCCGCAAATAACTTGGAACAAGCTGAGCATGGCATCTGGACAGAAAACAGGGGGACCCCTAGGCGGTAACATAAAACACACCGGTAAGTTCTGTCATTCATAGTCTATCCC
Organism: Artemisia tridentata subsp. tridentata; assembly: GCA_021014915.2. Lineage (NCBI taxonomy): Eukaryota > Viridiplantae > Streptophyta > Magnoliopsida > Asterales > Asteraceae > Artemisia > Artemisia tridentata. The sequence goes on from CP139505.1 coordinate 20,982,117, forward strand.
AACCCAGATATCGGAGCCACCCTAAGCCAATCGGAGGTGTAATCTTCCCTTTGCGATCTCCAAAACGCCATCTGTCGAGCGGTTAGGCCAAAAGTGGATTCAACCGTTTTAGTAACACGTGTGAAATATATATCTGCCAATTTCTTCATGAGTTTGGGGACAGCGATCTCATTCGGGTTACTTAAAAGGTCGAACTCCATTTTCGCGTTAAAATTACACAGAGCGTCATTAAAGGAAGATCCATAGTTTACTATGCCAGACTGTCGGAGGAGCTTAGCCTGTAGGCTAGCAGATTGGAGTCTAGACGCAAGGAAAGCATAATTCAAGACTTCACCAGTAGAGTATACGCCAAGCCCCCCAAACTCAAACGGAAGCGTGGCTAATCTCCATTGCCAATCCCCAAACCCAGGTCCAGAAGCAGTGACAATACGTTCCATAGAGGAACGAAGCACCGCATCAAATGAAATATGGGCACCCTCAAAGATCCGGGGATAACATGTGCGCATAGAGAAGTATAACTTTGAAATACCGGCACAAGCTCGGAGAAGGAGCAACTCACATTGAGGATCATTAAGCTTAGCAACGGCATCCATAAGCTCAATGGTTTTAGCAACCCTTTTCATGTCAAGCCCACTACTAAACTCAAAGTCCACGCTAGCCGGCCCACCCAGTAATTTAATACCGTGTAAAGGGCGAGCAATATTAGGCGGGAAGACACCCGCGAGCCTGCTTCTAGGATCTTCGGTAGGCCAAAAAACCTCCGTTTTATCCACATTAAGGTGTAAGCCACAACTAGGTCCATTTGACATAATAAGGTCTAAGACCTTCCCCACGACCAGAGTATCACCAATAATAGTGTCATCATCCAGGTACCACGCTTGGAGGGCAAGATTAAAAGAGTCTCTAATCTTGCGTACCAAGGGGTTTAACACTAGGGCAAAAAGTAGAGGTCCGAGTGGGTCGCCTTGTTGCACCCCTAGGTGCGACCATAAGGTGTGCTCCCCATAATAAAGTCTAGCTGGGCTGGAGTAGCAGAATTCCACCCACCGCGAAATAGCAGGGCAACGAAGGCGAACCTCCTTTAACATAACCTCCCGATCCACCAAATTAAAGACGTTCTTGAAATCCACCAGCAACATTGAAAGGCCCACCTTATCCCCACAGTCTTCAAGGAACTGATTCACATTGTGAAGAATAGCATCCCCTCCTCTAGACACCCCAACGCCGAATTATAGATCGTTCAAATACCATCTAAAGAATGACCAATCAAGGAAGCACCAATCTTGGATACTAAGCGCTTCCAAATGGTCCCCACAGCAATGGGACGGATACCACCTCCTGGCTTGATCAGCGGTGTGAGGGGAGCACTAGCAATATATTCACCCAACGCCCTGGGGCATTGGCCACCGAGAAACAGATTCACTACTTGGGTGATAGAGGCAATTAATTCATCCGAAACATCCGCATCAGCACCACTCAAACAGTCCGAAAGGTGTTGGGCACGCAAACCATCTCGACCGCAAGAGGTACCACGGGGGAAACTCTTAATCATATCAAGAACCACAGCAAGAGATGCAATGAGGCTATGATGATCAATCGGTATATCCGGCCGAGAAGGAGCAGACTTGAAGGGATGTTTAGCTTTTAAGTCCTCAAGAGTGGTATCATTATAAGGAGCAACACCTGAAGAAGAAAGAACTCTGACAGCTGCAGAATAATGACCATCACAAATCTCCCTCTTACATTGCTTGATATTACGCTAACCCAAATCCAAGGCACCCTTATCAATATTAGACCATGCAGGAGAGGGTTCGGCTAAAACCTCTCTAACAAGCTGCAAACTACCCCTAGACGTACCCCAAGAGCGAATGGCATTAGCGATGTATTCTTCTTGGCGTTGGCGTTTAATAGCAGACCTGCACTCCATGTTACTCCTCGGGCAAATGGTTTAAGGAGACAAAGAGGCAGGACTAACAGGCTAACCCAACAAGAAATGTCCTCAGGTGTGCAGATCACCTTATCAAGGGCTCCTTTTAATACGCGAGAGAATCCCAAGTGACACTTTGGAGGGATGGATTTGATAGTGTGCAACCCTTTAGAAAGCAAGGTGTCAAGTAAGGGTAAATCGAAACCATAATGCTCCTCCAAAACCGAATCCTCACCACGAGTAATTTGAAACGAAGAATGGACTTGTGGTTTGGCGAGATCAAACAGCACAAACCTAACAACACCATCGCCACAATCAGGGGTTGACACAAAATCAGATCTATGCCGACACTTCGAACGAAGAGTATGCGTCTTAAAACAAATTCCACATAACCAAAGACCCATATGTTTCAACGTAACCTCAGCCGCCTCAAAAACAGCAAGATTAGCGGTCAAGGAAAGCTTGGTGGTGGCTAGCACATCCTCACTGAAATGTCGATCACGAAGATGAGAGATCAACGAGGTTTTGGTGAGCCCATTTCCACCACCATCTTGACAACCACTTAAACCGAAAAAGGGACAGTGAAACCGTATGATTTCCATAGTAAACGGTGCCAAGGCACATAAAAATCACCAGCCAAATCGGAGTCTCTCAAACCGCAGCCAGATGGTCAAAGCACAAAGCCACAACCAGCTAGTCAAACCGCAAAGCCAAATGATCAAATCGCAAAGCACTCAACCAAATGGTCAAAACGCAAGCCAGTCTTAGCCAAAGGTCAAAACGCAGAGCAAGATGGTCAAAATGCAAGCCCACACCCAGTTGGTCAAAACGCAAGCCAAAACGCAATCCAATCTTTAAACAAAACGCAAGCCAAACCACTAATCAAAACGCATGCTTTTAAACAAAACGCAAGCCTTTACTGGTGGGACCCACTAACCAAATCGCAACCTAATCTTTTAAAAAAAAAGACAGCCAAAATGCAGACCTTTACTGGCGGGACCCACTAACCAAATCGCAACCCAATCTTTAACAAAAAGATAGCCAAAATGCAGACCTTTACTGGCGGGACCCACTAACCAAATCGCAACCCAGTCTTTTAACCAAGGGACAATAACTAGTGACGTACACCCACCCGGTCAAAACGCAATCAAGAAAACGAACCACGAAGAAAACGGTAACCCCAACTACTATACCAGAAAAGAGGTGAGTTTTCAAGAACAAAACCCTAAGTGTTTTGAAGAAGCAAAATGTAAGAAGCAGCGACAAAACCCAAAACGGGTTTCGAAACAAAACCCTAAAAAGAACTGTACATCGAGCACTAGGAATTCAAAACCAAGCCATAATCATGTACAGGAAGACATACGAGATCATAGAGAAACCATATGTGAACAACCATTTGCAGGAAGATGGCGAGGCGCCATAAATCGCCCACACAAAGAGAGAAACCAATTATTATTATTATTATTATTATTATTATTATTATTATTATTATTATTATTATTATTATTATTATTATTATTATTATTATTAATTTTTTTTTTTTTTTTTTAAACATCACTTTATTAGAAACAAATAGGATTTACAAGAAGTTAGTAGGAAGCCGAGATACTAATTGGGCTCCCACTCCTTTAGCTATAGAAAAGCTAATCCTACAAAAAATATGGGCAGCAACACGTGCTCCAATATCTTGAGTCATCGAAAACTTTCGAATACGCTTCAATAAAGTCACAGCACCCTTTTCAAGTTCCCCAAAAGAAGAGAAAGAGAAGGGGAGGAAACCATATCCCATATCTGCACACTTAGCCTCATACTTGACGCGTTTACGTTGTGCAGCCTCAATCACCGCACGACCTGGCACGAAATCAACCATACCAGTTTGTGTCAAGGGCGATGATCCTCAACCATACCAGTTTGTGTCAAGGGCGATGATCCAGTCAAATCAACACAAACATCAAGTCCTTCATCCCAAGAGTAAAGTAACACATCAGCAGGACGTAAAGATTTGTCCCTTTCACCACAAAGTCCAATGTCAACCTCTTTACGAGCCGAAACCCCAGATCGAGAACATATGTCAACAAGAACATCACGTACCATGTTATGCCGATGTTTAATGCCAATAATACCAGTACAAGATACAGCATGGTCCCCATAAATATCACCAACAAAGACCCTGGAACAGGCTGAGCACGGCATCTGAACAGAAAATAGGGGGACACCAAGCCGATAATATAACACGCAACGATAGGTCCTGGCGTTCATAGTCTGTCCCAACCCAGAAATCGAAACTACCCTAAGCCAGTATGAAGTGTGGTCCTCCATTTGCGATTTCCATAACGCCATCTGTCGAGTAGATAAAGAAAATGTAGATTCGGCAGTTCGGGTAACACGTGTGAAATATATATCTGCCAGTTTCTTCATGAGTTTGGGGGCAGCGATCTCACACGGATTACTCAAAAGGTCAATCTCCATTTTCAAATTAAAAGCACACAAGGCATCATCAAAGGAAGGCCCAGGGGTTACGATACCAGAATGTCGAAGCAACATAGTCTGCAGGCTAGCAGATTGAAGTCTAGACGCAAGAAATGCATAGTTCAAGACATCACCTGCAGAATATACACCAAGCCCCCCGAACGCATAGTTCAAGACATAAGACATCTGGGCACGTTCAAAGACCCGGGGAGAGCAAGTGCGCATAGCAAAATATAATTTGGAAATACCAGCACAAGCACGAAGGAGTAATAACTCACACTGGGGATCATTAATCTTAGCAGTAGCATCCATAAGCTCAATGGTTTTTGCAACTCTTTTCATAACAAGCTCACTACTAAAATCAAAGTCCACACTAGCGGGCCCACCCAGTAATTTAACACCATGCAAAGGTCGGGCAATATTAGGTGGGAAAATGATGCGTGGTTTTGTAACCTTACAACAGGTTTTACCTCTCGAGGGATCTCAAGAGGCTTACAACCCCACCAGGCAGTGTACCTGACCGATGTAGTATAGTGTAGTGGTAAGTACGGGGGATTGATCGTTCTCCACAGGGAATAGTGTTCGTTAGGTATGAAAGGCTACTCTAATTAGGTCTAAGGGTTGAGGAAGATTCTTTTTTATGTTTTTATAATTTTATGAAAGCAAGTAAAATCTCGGGTTTGAAGGAGTGGGCGGAATTAGTTGCTAGTCAACTAACCCAAATTACTACGAATGCAAATAAAATAAATAACTGAAAATAAAATGTTGGTGAGAAACTTATGTGTAGAGAAATGTGTTTACTTAGATTTCCTTACTCCCTAACTATCTTTTACCGGTTAATTAGTGTGTATTAGTCGCGTGGATGACGGGTGTATTCCTTAATACCATTCGTGGGGTGGCGTACTTACTTCCCCAACTCTACAAGCTCCTACTTCACTCCTATGTCGAGCCGGCTAGGAAGCTCCTAACATGGGATCACTAGAATTCGCTTGTGCATTAAATACAACCATAAAAACCTTTAGTACGCATTTGGTTCATGTTTCTTAAGACGTTCAAGCAAGTTACCGAATAGGAAGTTAGCCAGTTTTCTTAAGCCTAACATAGATAAACAATCATCCAATACAACTAATAACACACTAACAACCAATAATCAATAGCTAGGTTTCATTAGATCTAAGCAAACACAAGATAAATTTAGCCTAACATGTTAAACAAAAGACAAGAATAAGATAGAATCAAACAACACATAGACATATTGAATGATTAATTGATAACTTATCTTTCAATGAAACATGGAAGATCTCAAGGCAAAAAGCCCTGAAAAAGTAGCTAAAATCGTCTTAGGGTTTTCTCCCAAAATTCCACACACTAAGCTCTCTCTAATGACAAAAAATTAGAGAACTATATATAGATTTTTGGATCTGACGGCGTCACCTTATGGAGTGTGACGCCGTCACCTCGCCGCTTTTAGGGTTCCCGGATGACCATCTTGACGCCGTCCCTCTTTAGCTCTTCAAAAATCCATTCTGGCTTATCAAGGCTTGACGCCGTCGAACCTTGAACGTGACGCCGTCCCCTTATGATTTAAGCCGTGACGCCCTCGATCAAGTTAAAGCGTGACGCCGTCAGAATTCACATGCTATTTTCACTGGCCCGTCATGAGTAAATTTCACGTCCAACTTTTCTTGCCAAGGCATGACGCCGTCCAGAGTAAAGTCTGACGCCGTCAAGAGTAACTTTTAGCCGATTCTTGAGACTTTGCCTTTTTCTTCACTTTAATGCTCCAAAAACGTCCAAAATGCCTCCTTTTCCAGATTTCTCCTCAAAAGTACCTAAAATGACAAAAGGAACGATTTAGGGCAATATTTGATCAAATAAATACGATTTAAGGCTTAAATGACCCCTTAAAAACGGTACACTTTTCGCTTCATCAAATACCCTTACACTTGAGATTTGCTTGTCCTCAAGCAAATGTGCTTTTACTCTAATCAAAATACAAGTTAGGGGTCATTTAATGCTAACATAAAAGTAATTACAACAAATAATCGTTCCACTTCAATCATAATAAGCACGGAGATTACATACTAGCACCTCACAAGTAGTGTTTAGATACTCACATCTCTCAAGTGTCATCAAAATAAATCTCATAAATGAAAACGGATAATATCTCTCACTACCTGTCATAGCAAATAGATTACCATAGGCTTGGGAAAGGATCGAAAACCTCCTCCACTAGGCGTAAGCACCTAAGATAAACTATCAAAGAGGGCTTTTAAATGGGTTATAACGTAAGGTGTAGGGAAAAGGAAAACACGGTTTTGTTGGATAAAGGATGTTTTACTGGTGGCGAGTTAAAAATCTTGATCAATTACATGTACTATACAATGTTGCTAAGCCAAGACTAGACTCGATCTTAAGCTAGAAATGAAATAACAAAATAACGAAAATATAAAACAAACATAAAATGAAACGGGATGGTAGTCCGTATGTTTTTTCTATTTTTCATTTTCTCATTTTTTTTTTTTTTGTTTTTCTTGATTTTTTTTTTTTTTTTTTTTTTTTTTTTTTTTTTTTTTTTTTTTTTGCATACACTTTTACCCTACCATCCAAAATAATACATCATAGGGGCGTTGCATTCCCCTTACACTTGAACTTTTACATAACTTTACAAATTACTATTCTAATGACTCGAATTAAGATAATTAAAACACTTGGAGTACTTTTAAAATATTTAGCACATATGGGGGTAATAAATGATGATCTTCCCCATTACTCCATTACACTAGTACTTTACCCATGAGTCCCAATCGTCCCAAAACAATATGTACAAGGATATGACTCGACTTAGCAACCATGTAATCAACTAGATAATTAACTTGGGTTTAAACAAATGTTGTAACAATAATGCACTAAAAATGAGTGCATACAAGGTAGGCTAAGGCGATTTGGGTGTACATTTAAGTGGGGTGTAACAAATTCTTCCTTTAAGTAAAATGCTTAAAGGTAGAAACGAAAAGATAGGCTCTGAGGGGTGTACTAGGGGTATCGTGTACTAAAAATGAGTACAACGCAAAGGGTGTGGGAGAATTACTTGACCAATGTAGCCAATGTAATTATAACAAAAACACAGGTGTAAAACAATGGGTTAATCCTAATGCCTCTTATCATGTAGTAAATCTAACTACACGAATGTAGTCTCACTTGTGGCCTCGGAATGGTCCTAACGCAAGTTCTAGAATCTAAGTGCTACCGGTACTCATATCATAGCATAAATGCTTTTCCTACCAATTCTAGGGGTGAACCTCACATATTTGGGGTGGAAAATTTTTTAGTGGTACGGCTTTTGTGCTAGTCATATAACTCCTATCCATGAGACGCTCATTAAGATCAAAGTTTCACTCCTATATGTTGTAAAAAATTTTAAATTTGGCACTAAAATTACCTTAACAAGTATTTCTCTCAGTTTTATTACACATCTACTATTAAACAAACAAAAATCAAGCGCAATTGTATTCTCTAAAATCGTACTTTTACCCAATCAAGCGCAATTGTATTCTCTAAAATCGTACTTTTACCCTCCCCTTACACTTAAGATGAACATTGTCCCCAATGTTCAAATAATAAGATGTAAAAGAAAAAAGTAAGAGAATGAAATCAAATACTCCCCTGATTCGCTTGGTGGATAATGAAATTACACGGTTAGATCTTCCTCCAAGGTAATGTTGAAGCTCCATGACTAATGCATCGCCATAAGCTTGATTCCATAAACATCTCCTTGTCCAAAATAACCTGTTAAACCTGAGAAAACAAACACGAAAACCTGCATAACATCGGCGGGAAAAATCTATATATAAGGATATAATGCTTGTGGAATGATAATTTTGCAGATTCCTGGAGATTATAAGTTGGAGATTTTAGTAAAAACTTTTCTAAAAACAAAACTTTCAAAAATTTCTGGAAATTAAATCTGACGCCGTCAGGTTATAACCCCTGACGCCGTCAGAAATGACCTGACAAAAATTTTCATTTTAAGTTTCCGGAAAATTTCTGGAAAAACCTTTACCTTACTTCATGGAAATCCTGCAAAACATCATTATGACTCGATACAAGCATTTGACTCAAACAAATACTAATATGTATGCTAATTTATTATTATTACGATTCATGTTAATTTGTGTTCTAATAAACCGATTTAGATTTCCCTTACACTTATCTTTTGCAAAATACCTTTATATGTAGTTAAGACGAAGTTAAAAACAACATAAAGCATTTTCACAAATTAGTTTTTAACATGAATCAATAATAATAAAAATTAAACACACACACGGAAACAAATAAAATCAAACAAACAAATAAATAAACACACAAAGCAAATAAAACAAATAAAGCTTGGGTTGCCTCCCAAGAAGCGCTTTTCTTTATTAACGAGTCTTGTAGCTAGACTCAAAGTCACGTACATTACGTGACTCCATCATCGGTCACGGTTCCTAGGCCATTCTCTTTCCCGGTTTTATATTCCGGTCCTAATTTCAAACAATCCTTGTAGAAACCGAATATCCTTTCCATAACATAGTCTACTCCTTTACTTCTATCCTCATCATTCCTATAGTAGACCGCTTGCTTGAGCTCCTTCTCAACATTCGACAAGTGTTGGAATTGTTCTATCTTATATGGCATTTGGTAGCTTACTTCATCGGTCTCATCCTTAAATCTAACTATCCCTAAGGAAGGTTCATAAGTCATTCTAGAGACCTCAACAAATGGTTTTCCAAAAACCACTTGAGTCAGGGATGCATCGACTATTGGGCGGATATCTTCTACAATTACAAAGTCGGTGACATAGGTGAAGTTTCCTACATAAACCGGTAATCCCTTAACTCTTCCCGTGAAGTTACTCATCCAACCCTTGTCAGGGAGCATCCTATACCCAAGTTGATTTTTCATTATCAAGTTGTAGTGGGCTCTAGTCATGATGTTTATGGGCGATCTAAGGTCGATGTAAGCTTTCCACACATGTAGATGTCCGATGTTGCATGGTATGTTGAGATTAGAAGGGTCTCCTATTTCTATGATTGGTCTACCTAGGAAGTATGGTGTCTCGGGGTCATCGAATAAGTTTGTATGATATGCACGCTCTTCCTTAGTTGGTAGCCTATTGAAGTAGTCCTCATCATCATCTACTTCTTCAATCTCACTTGTCCTAACTTCCTTATCAACCTCGACTTTCCTATCCTCATCCTTAGGTTCACTATTATCCTCATTCCTATCAATTGGTTTAATAGTGACAATGTTGACAAAGTGGACGTGTTTGGATGAAGAGGGGTCTTTTACTTGGGGTCCGCTATTTGTGTTCCTAGCGTCCTTATGTGGAGGTGATAACACTTGGTTATGGAGAGCTTTCAACAAGTTGTCAATTTTATTGGTCATCTCCGTTTGTTGTTGTTTGAATTCGGCTTCAAACTTGGCTAAACGAGCTTCTTGAGATGCCATAAATTGAGACATCAATCCTTCAAAGTTATTGGTACTACCATTGCCGGAAGGATTGTTGTTGAAAGTACGGTTCGAGTTGGAACCGCTTGATTGGAAACGATTAGGTGGGTTGGAAGAATTGGTTTGTTGTGTGTTTTGGTTTTGTTTCCACCTAAGGTTCGGGTGATTTTTCCATGAGGGGTTGTATGAATCACCGTAATGGTTTGGCTCGGGTTTGAAAGTGTACCACTTGTCTCCCGCTCCGTCGGTACGCGAGGATGCGTAGTCCACAAAAGCTTGTTCGGGGAGTTCCATGCAATCACGAGTGTCGTGGGGACCACTACATAATTCACATGAAGAAGTGATTTTGTTCACTTGGCTTGAAGGTTTAGGAGCCTCGTAGGATTTCATGAGAAACTTGACTTGGTCTTCAAGTTCTATGATCCTACGGTCGGAAGTGCTTGAATTATTCGAAGGCAAAGATATTGCCTTGACCGGTTTATTCAAATCACGGGGATCACTCCAACTTTCGTTGTCATAAAGAGCAAGATCCTCTAGGAGAGCCCATGATTGTTCCGCACTTAGATCACGTAGCTTGCCACCGGCCGCTTGGTCAATGGTTTGCCTCGTGGGGAGATTGATATGGTCATAGAAGATTTGGACTTGGAGCCAAAGTTCTATGCCATGGTGAGGGACTTTTTGGAGTAAGTCCTTGAATCGAGTCCATGCCTCGTAGAGAGTTTCGCCTTGACGTTGTTGGAACATCAAGATATCATTCCTTAGCTTAGTAGTTCTTCCCGGTGGGAAAAACTGAGCAAGGAAACGAGTGGTGAGATTATCCCAAGAGGTGATGGATCCTGTGGGTTGACGTTCTAGCCACTGACTAGCTTGGTCCCGCAGAGAGAATTGGAAGAGACGCAATCGGGTCGTCTCTCGAGTGGCAACATCAAGGTCTATAGAATCAACGATTTTAAGAAAGTCCATGAGATGTTGATTAGGATCTTCAGAACGAAGTCCATGGAATGCGCATCCGCTTTGCACCAACCGGATGGTGTCGGATCGCAAGGGTGTGATATTGGCTCCTTGAGTGAGCTCAATGGTGTTTCGATAGCCATGGTGGCTAGGACGGGAATACTCTCCTAAAGTACGGGCTCTAGGAGGTGGTTGTGGTTGTTGTGGTGGTGGGTTGTTGTGGTTAAGGATATTACCATCTTCCATGATGTCGGATGGTAATAGTTACGAACAAAGACACGAAGAAAATAGATAGACTAAAGAAAACCTAGAAAAATAAAACAAAAATCTCACTAGAAAGGAATCTAGTGAGTAGACCTAATAGAAATAAAAATTCAACCTAAACAATAACTATTCCCCGGCAACGGCGCCAAAAACTTGATGCGTGGTTTTGTAACCTTACAACAGGTTTTACCTCTCGAGGGATCTCAAGAGGCTTACAACCCCACCAGGCAGTGTACCTGACCGATGTAGTATAGTGTAGTGGTAAGTACGGGGGATTGATCGTTCTCCACAGGGAATAGTGTTCGTTAGGTATGAAAGGCTACTCTAATTAGGTCTAAGGGTTGAGGAAGATTCTTTTTTATGTTTTTATAATTTTATGAAAGCAAGTAAAATCTCGGGTTTGAAGGAGTGGGCGGAATTAGTTGCTAGTCAACTAACCCAAATTACTACGAATGCAAATAAAATAAATAACTGAAAATAAAATGTTGGTGAGAAACTTATGTGTAGAGAAATGTGTTTACTTAGATTTCCTTACTCCCTAACTATCTTTTACCGGTTAATTAGTGTGTATTAGTCGCGTGGATGACGGGTGTATTCCTTAATACCATTCGTGGGGTGGCGTACTTACTTCCCCAACTCTACAAGCTCCTACTTCACTCCTATGTCGAGCCGGCTAGGAAGCTCCTAACATGGGATCACTAGAATTCGCTTGTGCATTAAATACAACCATAAAAACCTTTAGTACGCATTTGGTTCATGTTTCTTAAGACGTTCAAGCAAGTTACCGAATAGGAAGTTAGCCAGTTTTCTTAAGCCTAACATAGATAAACAATCATCCAATACAACTAATAACATACTAACAACCAATAATCAATAGCTAGGTTTCATTAGATCTAAGCAAACACAAGATAAATTTAGCCTAACATGTTAAACAAAAGACAAGAATAAGATAGAATCAAACAACACATAGACATATTGAATGATTAATTGATAACTTATCTTTCAATGAAACATGGAAGATCTCAAGGCAAAAAGCCCTGAAAAAGTAGCTAAAATCGTCTTAGGGTTTTCTCCCAAAATTCCACACACTAAGCTCTCTCTAATGACAAAAAATTAGAGAACTATATATAGATTTTTGGATCTGACGGCGTCACCTTATGGAGTGTGACGCCGTCACCTCGCCGCTTTTAGGGTTCCCGGATGACCATCTTGACGCCGTCCCTCTTTAGCTCTTCAAAAATCCATTCTGGCTTATCAAGGCTTGACGCCGTCGAACCTTGAACGTGACGCCGTCCCCTTATGATTTAAGCCGTGACGCCCTCGATCAAGTTAAAGCGTGACGCCGTCAGAATTCACATGCTATTTTCACTGGCCCGTCATGAGTAAATTTCACGTCCAACTTTTCTTGCCAAGGCATGACGCCGTCCAGAGTAAAGTCTGACGCCGTCAAGAGTAACTTTTAGCCGATTCTTGAGACTTTGCCGTTTTCTTCACTTTAATGCTCCAAAAACGTCCAAAATGCCTCCTTTTCCAGATTTCTCCTCAAAAGTACCTAAAATGACAAAAGGAACGATTTAGGGCAATATTTGATCAAATAAATACGATTTAAGGCTTAAATGACCCCTTAAAAGCGGTACACTTTTCGCTTCATCAGAAAACACCCACAAGCCTGCTTCTGGGGTCTTCCTTAGGCCAAAAAACCTCAGTTTTATCAACATTAAGGTGCAAACCACAACGAGGCCCCTCCACCATGATAAGCTCTAAAACCTCCCCCACAACGAAAGTATCTCCAATAATAGTGCCATCATCCAGGTACCAAGCATGAAGGGAAAGGCTAAAAGAGTCTCTAATCTTACATACCAAAGGATGTAATACTAAAGAAAAAAGCAAAGGCCAAAGTGGATCACCTTGTTGAACGCCTTGATGTGACCATATTGTGTGTTCCCCACAATATAATCTAGCTGGGCTTGAGTAACAAAATTCCACCCAACGTGAAATAGCAGGACAACGAAGACGAACCTCATGAAGCATAACCTCACGATCCACCAAGTTGAAGGCGTTTTTAAAATCAACCAACAACATCGAAAGACCCACATCATCTTGATGTGTTGTGTGCGTATGCTCTAATTTATACCCACAGTATGTCGTTGTGGTTTTAGCAGTATTCAAGTTTTAAATTTATATTTAGCCGACTTATCAATAACACACACACTTTAACGAGCAGTGTACCCGGTCAGTATGAATATAATGGTAAGTAGAGTGTCGATCACTAAGAGTGGAACGTATTATCTAGTTATTCTAATCAGTATTTTAATATCTTAAGTTAGCTATACAACCTATTCTAATGCAAGGGGGGTTCAGCCTGAGAGACTGGCACGGTTTGGTTGCAATTAAATAATAAACTAAACTAATAGGCACGAATCAGCGAATAGCACACACGTACACAGATAAATACTCGAGACAATAAGAAGACCTGTCCTGATAGTTAAGTAGCTTGTCACTTGTTTTATTGCTAGTTTTATATGAAGTGTATAGTTCGATGCAACGCACCGAGATTAAGTCCTTTCTCGTTGGTTCTAATCTTATCGGCGAGTAAACCCTTAATGATTACTTATGACTATCCTATTTATCTTTCTTCCTACTTTTCTACAGACGATAGAATGCATAGGCGATCTAATAAATAGGCGAGGGCAGAGGCATGGCGACCCGATCAACGCTCAGCTAGACACAGAGGTTATCAATGCACTAATAAAAGTCACCAAAGACATCAACATATAAACTTTAATTAATGGGAAAGCAGTTTTAAGGGAGTGCAACCTTTCGTTGTCACATTACACAAGCCACCAATCCTGATGAATTAAAGTGTACTAATACAATAAAACAAAACTACTTAATGAATTAAATACATGCAGGACCTTCTTACAGCTCTTGTATCTTCGTTCAAGGTGTGTCTTGTGCTGCTACTTCGACTGAATTCGTCCTAGGGTTTCTGTCTTCTCGTACTTAGCTAAATGTCGAACCTCTGAAATTCGTCTGGTATTGGGGTATTTATAGTTTCTGTCTGAGGGTAAGATGCGGCGCATCTAATAAGTAGATGCGGCGCATTGACTTAACTTCGCGTGGGGTCCAAGATTAATATATTCAGGAATATTCGTACACCGCCAGAAGATGCGGCGTAACTCCATTTATAGATGCGGCGCATGTCCTCTTGTATCTTGGATCGTATCTTTTGAAATCTTGATAGTGATGCGCCGTATGTAATAAGTAAGATGCGGCGCATCTGGAGCAGAATGTCTTGATCTTGTACATTTCAGTAGACTCTTATCTTCTTGCTTGTTTTGCTCCATAATTAGTCCAAAATCGCCAAGTTTCACATAATACTTGTTTTTACCTGAGAATTACAAAAGTAAACATTAACGTATCGATTCTCATACATAATATAATAAAACAAGTCAAATAAATAGGATAAATGATGGTAATAAAATGTACTTATTTGAGTTCATCAAATATCCCCCCACTTGAACTTTACTTGTCCCCAAGTAAACCTTAGAATTAATCTTATGAAAATGTATCCTAAAAGATATTAGGATTTATTTTTATATTTAAGCATGTATTCGTTTTATCATAATCACACAACCAAACACTTAACGAATTAGAAGTAAAATAAAATAATTTGATAAAAGCAAATCTAATCGTTTAACTGTCCAGTCGTGACGAATATTCTATCATAAGCTTGGCAAGTATACACATCTCCCCCACTAAAGCCAAGGAATAACAAGTCTAAAGCGGTAAAAAGGGTTTGTAGGTTTAAGGGTTAATCATTCTTCTTAATCTCTATCGATCTCAAATTCCAGAAAAGGCGACAAAATCACAAATACATGATCGAATCCACGAACACGATACTTGCAATTGCTCAAATCCTTAACTCGAATAGGCTAAAGATAGGACCAAGTAATCTTCACCAATAATATTATATCAAAAAGGGCGACAAAATCATAAATACATAGCCGAATCCACGACTACGATACTTAAGATTGCTCAAATCCCTAATCTCAATAAATCAAAGGTTTGGATAAAGAATAATATAGGGTATGGATAATATTTGGGATATAAATTGGTGTAAAATGAAAAATAAACAAAACAGATAAATTAAAATCCTAAGTGTGGTTAATCACTATCCAAACCATCCCATGAATAAGACTCATATCATAAAATAACTCACGCTTTTACACTTGAAACACACGCTTTAGGTAGACACGAATTATACTCAACAAGATCTCAATCAAAGAATAAACCTAAGTTGGCGTTCTCATAACGTTCAACTCCCATTCAATCCATAAATATAATATATAACAAATAGTGGTGATATCAACCACTTAATACAAAACTTTACGTAAGTTGGTTAAAACAAACTTCCAACTTTTCCTTTTTCTTTTTCTTTTCTTTTTTTTTTTTTTTCGATTTTTTTTTTTTTTTTTTTTTTTTTTTTTTTTTTACTTGAAACATATAAACTTTAAACATAAACATAGATGTGTAAAATTTCACCACATCACTATAACGATAACTCTGGATAATTTTTTCATACTTTTCATGACTTCAGAAATAACGGTAATAGTGAAAGTAGTAAACACACGAAAAATAAACTCAAAGATATACAATATTTACTTTCACTCCAATTGCATTGTGCAATTTCCCGACCTAACCAAAGATAATGAATTACGCACGCGAACACAGGTAATGTAAGGAAACACACTTTGCCTAAAGAAATTAACCAACCACGGATTTTAATTTACAGGGTAAGCTAAGGTATAGGGGTGTAACGATACATTATAACAATGGTGTAAGAAACGAAAGGAGTGGCTCTGAGTGTTTTTCTAGGGGTATCTTACTCTAAAAGTGAGAGTAACAAAAGGGTTTATACGGGGGTTAACTAACCAGTGTAGTTAGCTAATAAACACATAACATATAAAGGCTATTTGGGTGTAATCCTAGAAATTTACCAATTTAGACAAGTCATTCCAATTATAAAAATAATACTTATTATGGTGGTCTCGAATAGTATACAAGCCAAGTTCTAAAGTTTACAAGTCACCGGCACACTCATAGATTTGTGAATTTTGAAAAATCACAATTTTTGAAAATAACGTCATGTGTGCAGCTATGTAACTTAGATCTCAAACAAAAACATGCTAAAAATTTTAAATTTTGATATATTAAGCACATTTTAAGCATATTTTGAAAAAGTTTAGGACAAGTAAGTGTTCTAATTCTCCAATCCCCCCACTTAAGTTAAACAACGTCCTCGTTGTTTGTATCAAAGGTTAAAAACAGGAAAATAAAAGAATTAGAACAGAAAAACTCCCCTGAGATTTGCTCGCTATGATCCTCCATTATTTGTATAAGAGCAAAAATCATCTTTCTTGTGGATGAGAACGTTTAAGCTTCATAATTGATGTATCCACAGGAAATGCAGGAATCTATAATACCACCAAGACTTTAACACACCTAAGTTAAGAAAGTTCAAACTTGCATAATACATTAGTAGTTAGAAAAAATAAAATGTAAAAATAAAATTGAAAATCATCAGGTCAGTCGATGCGCCGTATCTTATGGAAGAAGATACGCCGTATCGAGCCTGGAATAAATACGAATCAGAATAGAAGATGCGTCGCATCCTTAACCAGGGATGCGCCGCATTAAAATAAACTGACAAAAAGTTTTAAAGTCAAAAGTAAAAATGCAGAAAAATAAAGTAAGATATGACCAGTGCAGGAGATGCGCCGTATCCTCTGCGGGCCTGACTGACTCGACACAGAACAGAATAGTAAAAATTTTCCGGGTTGTCTCCCGGTCAGCACTTGTCTTTATTCCAGAGTCTTCAAGTTAGACTCACGTTCAGCTCTTTAATATCGATCATTGAAGGAGTCGGAAACATCGCGCTCCCTCATCGCCAATTCAGTAATATTGAACACTCCTTGCTCGTCCTTAATTTCCACGCCGTTCTTCTTTAATATCTGTATAAATAAAGTTCTGTCCCTTTCGGGCAGAGATGACAAAATGATAGACGGGAAATTCTTATTATTAAATAGGCACAAATATGCAAGGTGAGGTGGTAGTTCAATAAACACATCATTATTCAAATTCGTTTTCTCAACTATTCTCCTACGTTTGTTAATTACTACGCAATCATACCACTCGTCATCCGAATCATTAACAATATCGCGTCTAAGTTCGGTAGGTACATTAAGGTCAATAAATTCCTCGAAGTTCTCATGATTAGGATTAGTTGAGTTGTTTTGAATCAATGTTTCTCCCATGAGCCTAGCTTCAAGATCGAGGTCCATACGCTCTCTTAATCCTAGCACATAGACGCCTCTAATTATGCTTTTAACAGGATCTTGGCACTTATAGACTAGTTTATTATTCCCTACCCTTAATGAGATTTTTCTTTTAAACACATCAATCTTAGCATGGGCAGTAGACAAGAAAGGTCTTCCAAGGATTAAAGGAATCTTAACATCCTCGGGCATATCTAATATAACAAAGTCTACAGGGAAAATAAACTTCTCAATCTTAACTAGCACATTATTAGCAATCCCTTCAGGTCGTTTTACCGTTTTATCAGCCAATTCAATAAGTAACTTAGTTGGTGCTAATTTTCCTAGTCCTAGGGTAGTGAATGTCTTAAGGGGCATTACACTAACGCTAGCTCCTAAGTCAGCTAACACATTATTGAAAGATATATCATTAATTGAACAAGGTAAAGTAAAACTTCCTGGGTCTTTTTCTTTATGAGGCAAGGCATTTAAGTCGGTTGCAGAGCTCTCTTCTTTCATTGTAGCCTTGATCTCCTTTTCAATCTTTGTCTTCTCTTTGAGTAGTCTCCTTAAACTGATTGAAGAATTAAAGAAAAATTCGGGTCTTGCACCATCATTACCATTCATCAGTCTTCTAGGAAAAGGAATGTTAGGAGTGACTTCTTCAGTGGTGCTTATGGCCTTGACATGATCTCTTGGGTTGGTTTCAGTTGAGCTAGGTAAACTTCCATATCCCCTTTCTTGAAGAACTTTGCTCATTTGACCAATTTGTTGTTCCAATGCTTTGATCGAAGCTCCTTGATTTCTTGTAATAGTGTCCGTTGAAGCTCGGATTTCTTTGATCATAGCAGTATTCTCTTCATGTCTTTTAGCAGCATCGGCCATAATTTGCTTTAGAGTGTCATCTAAAGTCTGCCTCCTTTCTTGATAAGCGGGATTAAAGTTGTTCTTTTGATAGAATCCCGGGGTGGCTTCCCTAAATCTTCCTGAAGGTCGGAATGGTTGTCCAAATTGGGTGTAATATGCTTCTTCAAACGTCTCACTTTCATTCTTATTCAGGCAATCTTTAGTGTAGTGAGGTCCTTCGCACTTTTCACATCCAACTTGGGCAGCATACACTTTTTCATCACGCTTCTTCATCTCTCTACTAATTTTATCTAATTGAGCTTGAATAGCAGCAAACCCGTCAAAATTAGTGCTGCTCTTAGATCTAGTAGAGGTCCCATCGTGCCATTTTTGAGAATGATCAGCAGCTTCTTGGATAGCTTTCCTAGCATTAGCTGCACTCATTTGAGGCACAGCTCCCTTAGCGTCCAAGATTTGTCTAGTAGGCACGTCCAATCCTTGATAAAACAATATTATCTCCTGCATAGGGGTTAGATAGTGTTGAGGACATTTTACCAGTAAATCTTTAAATCGTTCCCAAGCTTGATAAAGAGTTTCATCAGGCTCTTGCTTGAAACTGTTGATAGCCTCCATCTTTTTAGCAGTCTTAGCAGGTGGACAATATCTCTTCAAGAATTTGCTCTTCAAATCTTCCCATGTAGTGATTGAACTAGCAGGTTCATTCCTTAGCCACTTGTTAGCAGCTCCTTTTAGCGAGATTGGAAAGATTCTTAGCATGAGTTGATCGTCAGTGACTCCTTCTGAAGTAAACAAATCCGCAATCTCGAGGACCTTTTCAACATGCTCATTAGCATCCTCATGTTCCGATCCACTGAAAGCATTTTCTCTTAGCTCCTTGAGAAACTGACCCTTCAATTCAAACTTTGACTTATCATCAAACTTTGGCCTAGCAACTCCTGAAGTGTAATCAGCACGAGTTTTGTTCATGTATTCCTCCATAGTTGTGTTTTCGCCCATTGCTTCTGTTTCAACTTCCTCTTTCTCTTCAGAAAAATAATCAAGCTCGAATGAACTTGAGATATCAAAGCTCTTTGTGTTGAAAAGCCTTTTTAGCGAATGAAAGGCTCGTTCAGGATCTTCGAAAGGTTGAATCAAGTTCTTCGTAGAACTCCTGGTCATGCACTTCCTGAAACTATCACAAAAGCATCAGTAGGGTATGTTCAAGAAAGTAATATATCAGAAAATCAACAACGAAAACGGAATACGAAAAATTAAAGTTACTGATATCTGCAGACGATGCGCCGTATCCAAAAAGATGGATACGCCGTATCTTATTACGTTAAAATTTAATCAGACTTTATTCAGAAATAGATACGCCGCTTAGAAAGTAGAATGCGCCGTATCAGTTTTAATTATCAAAAATCAATATACTTATTAAAATTAAATGCGTCGTATTAACAAAAGTTAATGCGCCGTATTTTCGTTACGTTTCAAAATACAAGATTTTTGATTCAGAAGATACGCCGTATCGACAGAGATCGATGCGTCGTATCTGTTTATAATTCGAAAACTGTTTTTAATTAAAATAATAGATACGCCGTATCTGTAAAAACAGATGCGTCGTATCGTGTTAGCGCTTAGAAAAAATTTCTTATTAAAAACAGATACGCCGTATCTTGGGGAAAGATGCGTCGTATCGAATTAATTAAACGCGTTGTATTTTTAAAAAAATTAAACGCAATACGCCGTATCTAATAAAATAGATGCGCCGTATCGTTTGAATAAGCTCAGTACAACGATAGCAGAACACAGAAAATACGAAAAATAAAAACAAATAAAAACAAACCAAAATAAACACAAATAAAAGAAAATAAAAACACACGAAAACAGAAAATATGCAAAATAATACAATGAATGCAAATTAACTAATATACAATAGAGTTAGCGGTTAGAATTTAAATTAAAAACCTAATTAAAATACTAATCAAATTAACAGATAATAACAATTCACTCCCCGGCAACGGCGACAAAAACTTGATGTGTTGTGTGCGTATGCTCTAATTTATACCCACGGTATGTCGTTGTGGTTTTAGCAGTATTCAAGTTTTAAATTTATATTTAGCCGACTTATCAATAACACACACACTTTAACGAGCAGTGTACCCGGTCAATATGAATATAATGGTAAGTAGAGTGTCGATCACTAAGAGTGGTACGTATTATCTAGTTATTCTAATCAGTATTTTAATATCTTAAGTTAGCTATACAACCTATTCTAACGCAAGGGGGGTTCAGCCTGAGAGACTGGCACGGTTTGGTTGCAATTAAATAATAAACTAAACTAATAGGCACGAATCAGCGAATAGCACACACGTACACAGATAAATACTCGAGACAATAAGAAGACCTGTCCTGATAGTTAAGTAGCTTGTCACTTGTTTTATTGCTAGTTTTATATGAAGTGTATAGTTCGATGCAACGCACCGAGATTAAGTCCTTTCTCGTTGGTTCTAATCTTATCGGCGAGTAAACCCTTAATGATTACTTATGACTATCCTATTTATCTTTCTTCCTACTTTTCTACAGACGATAGAATGCATATGCGATCTAATAAATAGGCGAGGGGGCAGAGGCATGGCGACTAGATCAACGCTCAGCTAGACACAGAGGTTATCAATGCACTAATAAAAGTCACCAAAGACATCAACATATAAACTTTAATTAATGGAAAAGCAGTTTTAAGGGAGTGCAACCTTTCCGTTGTCACATTACACAAGCCACCAATCCTGATGAATTAAACTGTACTAATAAAATAAAACAAAACTACTTAATGAATTAAATACATGCAGGACCTTCTTACAGCTCTTGTATCTTCGTTCAAGGTGTGTCTTGTGCTGCTACTTCGACTGAATTCCTCCTAGGGTTTCTGTCTTCTCGTACTTAGCTAAATGTCGAACCTCTGAAATTCGTCTGGTCTTGGGGTATTTATAGTTTCTGTCTGAGGGTAAGATGCGGCGCATCTAATAAGTAGATGCGGCGCATTGACTTAACTTCGCGTGGGGTCCAAGATTAATATATTCAGGAATATTCGTACACCGCCAGAAGATGTGGCGTAACTCCACTTATAGATGCGGCGCATGTCCTCTTGTATCTTGGATCGTATCTTGTGAAATCTTGATAGTGATGCGCCGTATGTAATAAGTAAGATGCGGCGCATCTGGAGCAGAATGTCTTGATCTTGTACATTTCAGTAGACTCTTATCTTCTTGCTTGTTTTGCTCCATAATTAGTCCAAAATCGCCAAGTTTCACATAATACTTGTTTTTACCTGAGAATTACAAAAGTAAACATTAACGTATCGATTCTTGATGAACTCAAGTAAGTACATTTTATTACTATCATTTATCCTAATTATTTGACTTGTTTTATTATATTATGAATGAGGATTGATACTTAATCGTTTACTTTTGTAATTCTCAGGTAAAAACAAGCATTTGGTGAAACTTGGCGATTTTGGACTAATTATGGAGCAAAACATGCAAGAAGTTAAGAGTCTACTGAAATGCACAAGATCGAGACAAATCTGCTCCAGATGCGCCGCATCTCACTTATTACATACGGCGCATCACTATCCAGATTTCACCAGATACGATCCAAGATACAAGAGGACATGCGCCGCATCTACTTATGGAGTTACGCCGCATCTTCTGGCGGTGTACGAATATTCCTGAATATTATAATCTTGGACCCCACGCGAAGTTAAGTCAATGCGCCGCATCTACTTACTAGATGCGCCGCATCTTACCCTCAGACAGAAACTATAAATACCCCAAAGACTAGACGAGTAAAAGAGTTCCGAAGTTCGACAAAAGACCAAAGTACAGAAACCTAGGACGAATTCAGACGAATAGGCAGCACAAGACACACCCAAAATGAAGATACAAGAGCTGTAAGATGGTGCTGCATGTGTTTAATTCATTAAGTAGTTTTGTTTTATTGTGTTAGTAAACTTTAATTCATCAAGATTGGTGGCTTGTGTAATGTGACAACGGAAAGATTGCACTCCCTTAAAACTGCTTTCTCATTAATTAAAGTTTATATGTTGATGTCTTTGGTGACTTTTATTAGTGTATTGATAACCTCTGTGTCTAGCTGACCGTTGATCGGGTCGCCATGCCTCTGCCCTCGCCTATTTATTAGATCGCCTATGCATTCTATCGTCTGTAGAAAAGTAGGAAGAAAGATAAATAGGATAGTCATAAGTAATCATTAAGGGTTTACTCGCCGATAAGATTAGAACCAACGAGAAAGGACTTAATCTCGGTGCGTTGCATCGAACTATACACTTCATATAAAACTAGCAATAAAACAAGTGATAAACTACTTATCTATCAGGACAGATCTTCTTATTGTCTCGAGTATTTATCTGTGTACGTGTGTGCTATTCGCTGATTCGTGCCTATTGGTTTAGTTTATTATTTAATTGCAACCAAATCGTGCCAGTCTCTCAGGCTGAACCCCCTTGCGTTAGAATAGGTTGTATAGCTAACTTAATATATTAAAATACTGATTAGAATAACTAGATAATACGTTCCACTCTTAGTGATCGACACTCTACTTACCATTATATTCATACTGACCGGGTACACTGCTCGTTAAGTGTGTGTGTTATTGATAAGTCGGCTAAATATAAATTTAAAACTTGAGTAGGCATTAATACTGCTAAACCGCAACGACACATCGCACCGCATCAATTCTCATACATAATATAATAAAACAAGTCAAATAAATAGGATAAATGATGGTAATAAAATGTACTTATTTGAGTTCATCACATCTCCACGCTCTTCAATCACCCGATTCACGGCATGAAGAATAGCCTCTCCCCCTCCAGATACCCCAACACCAAACTGTAGATCATTTAGATAACCGTCCAACGAATGACAAATCATAGCGGCACTAACTTTGGAAACTAAGCGCCTCCAAATGGTCCCCACAGCAATGGGGCGAATACCACCACCCGGCTTGACCAGCGGCGTGAGAGGAGCACTAGCAATATACTCACCCAATGCCCTAGGGCATTTAGCATCAAGAAAAAGGTTCCCCACTTGGGTGATAGAAGCGATCAAATCATCAGAAATAGCCACAGCAGCACCACTAATACAATCCAAAAGGTGTTGGGCACGCAAACCATCCCGACCACAAGAAGTACCACGAGGGAAACTCTTAATCATATCAAGAACCACAGAAGAAGATGCAGTGAGGGGATGATAATCAATAGGTAAAAGAGGCAAAGAAGGAGCTGCCTTGAAAGGGTGCTTAAACTTTAAGTCCTCAAGAGTTGCATCATTATAAGGTGCAACACCAGAAGAAGAAAGAACTCTGACCGCAGCGGTATAATGGCCATCACAAATCTTCTTCTTACACTGCTTGACATTACGCTCACCCAAGTCCAAGTTATCATCATCAATATTAGACCATGATGGGGAGGGTTCGGCTAACGCCTCCCTCACGAGCTGCAAACTACCACCCGACATGTCCCATGATCGAATGGCATTAACAATATACTCTTCCTGGCGTTGACGTTTAATAGCAGACCTACTCTCTTGATTACTTCTCGGGTAGAAGGTTTTAAGGATACAAGTAGGCAAGACCAATAAACTAACCCAGCAAGAAATGTCATCAGGCGTGCAAATCACCTTATCAAGAGCTCCTTTCAATACCCGAGAAAACCCTAGGCGACACTTGGGAGGGATGGATTTAACGGTTCGCAACCCCTTAGACAACAAAGTGTCAAGAAGAGGCAAATCAAAACTAACATGCTCGTCAGAAACCAAATCTTCAACATGGACAGAAGAAGGTATATGAGGTTTGGTGAAGCCATACAACACGAACCTAACAATACCATCACCACAGTCCGGGGGTGGCACAAATTCAGAACCATGACGAAACTTAGCCCGAAGAGTATGCGTTTTAAAACAAACACCGCATAACCAAAGTCCCATACGCTTAAGAGTAACCTCAGCCCTCTCAAAAACAACCAAATCGGAAACAAGAGCGTGCTTAGTGATAGCTTGAGCCTCACCATTACAATTTCTATCGCGAAGATGTGTGATCAATGAAGTCTTTGTAAGGCCATTTCCACTACCATCGTGACATCCACTTAATCCCACGAAGGGACAATGGAATCTCACAATAGGCATAGGAAGAAAATCCAACACACAAACAGTGCAAAGAAATATTCCAGAAGAAAGAAGAACCCCAATAGTAAGAAACAAAGGCAAAGGTACAACAGCAAACGAAAACAAACCCCCTAGTACATCAGAAACGAGTAGCCATAGCATACCACACTAGTACCTTAGAACCTTAATACCATAGTACCACAAAGTCCAGGTCAGAATACCACAGAAAACCATAGGATACCACGTCAGTAACTGATGCCACCAAATACCATAGAACCAAGTCCGAAACCCCCAGCAGCTTGATACCAAAGAACTAAGTCAGAAACCAGGAACTGTGCAGTATAAGCACACCACAGAAACCCAACAATCTGATGCCAAAGAAACAGAGTCTACCACAGGATACCAAGGAACAATATCTCAGCAGACAACAGACGCCCAGGTAGCAAACAATATAGACGAACTCCCACAGAAACCACAGAACTGACGAGTACCACAGAAAACTACAGAATCAAAAGCCCACAGCACCAATATACGTATACCACAGATGCCTCATAACCAGAATTACCACGAGTCCAAAAGAAAAAAAAAACAATGCAGAAACCGAGGATAGGGAAAAAGTATATATGAAGCCCTAATTTGGTCGATCATGCAGAAGGAAACCCTAAAAAAACAAAGGAAAAACAGTAACGAAGAAAGGAGAATATATGCAGTGAATCAACTGAGAATGTTGAAGGGGATTGCAATGTTGAGCGGGAAGAAGAAGGAGATCAGGCCGATCTCCACAGCCTCCAAAATCGCCCACAGTAAAACATCAATGTGATAGTTAATTCTTATTATTATTATTATTATTATTATTATTATTATTATTATTATTATTATTATTATTATTATTATTATTATTATTATTATTATTATTATTATTATTATTATTTCTTATGGGCTATTTGACTTCGGATGAAACACACATACTAAATAAAACATATTTCATACCACAATAAAACTGTACATCACATCTACTATTCGTTTAGACTCATACATAACCAAAATGGGTCGTTTTGGGCTAAAATGGCACTATGCCAAACACCCTTTAAACTTTTGAACCATGACATAACTAGTTATAAACTTCATAAATCTAAGTTTACATAAACATGACACAAAAGCATAGAGTCCTAGGGTGTTTCTTGGTAAAAGAGCATGTAGGGAAAATGAGTTGATACCCACGAGTTCCACCGAGAGCTAAGTCTCGACCTTCTTACCCTTAGATGCAATGTCGCTAGCTTCACTTATAAGAAAACATGACGAAGCAGCGTACGCAATAGCTTAGTGATCAGATAACATATAAAAGACTAATCATAACATAACATAATACTATAGTTGCTTCATAAAACCATGAGTGCTTGCTTATCATTGTATACTAGTCACCCACTATAGACGTATTGAACCCATATTGGTTCAATATAACAAAAAATCTTCTAGTCGTCCACTTAGGACGTCTAGTCCCTTTTCTTGGGACCTTTGTCATCGTAATGTGCTATTTGTCCACTAAGGACATCTAAATTACATATTTCATAACTAGCGAGCCGCTTAAACATACTAGTTATTCACATAGGATGTCTAAGTCCCATTCTTGAAAATGAAATAATAATGAAGGCTCGGTTCATCCACTAAGGATGTCTAAGTTCCGTTTTGAAACATGTGATCACATAACAACACGTGTCGTCCACTAAGGACGTTTATATCCCATTCTTGGGTCTTATTGCATATAATTATGCAAGTCATCCACTTAGGATGTCTATTATCGCCATGTCGTCCACTAAGAATGCTAAAAAAGTAATAATGCAACATTTAAGCTAATAACGCATAACTAAGACCACATGTGTTAGCTTGTATAAAAAGTGATGGTCATTCGTGTATTAATATTTTTGTAATGTGTCGCTGTTTAATTAATAGGATAGTCAATGGGCTTTTGGTTTAATCTAATATGTTATAAGTGAGTCCATAGAAAGCCCATAAGCCTCATTTATTGTAAACTATAAATAGCCTCCTCCTCCTCATTTGTAAGGAGCTAGTGTGTGTGCTCATGTGTGTAATGTGTGCTTAGTAATAAAGTTATCTCTCTAGTTTCTCTCACTAGATTTCATACGCCTCATTCCACTCTTGTACCACCATTAGTGATTGTTAGTTAGTGTGATAAGATTGATCTTAGGCCTTTACAAGTGGTATCTATAGCCAAACAATGATCTAGCGGTGTGTTTTTAAGAGTTTTGTTACTGTTCATACATTTTTCTTCGAGTAAGGCAGCAAATCCTTCGAGTTAGAAGTGATTTTCCAAGTTAGGGGTGTAATTCCTTCGAGTTAGAAGGCTGATCTCCGAGTAAGTTGCTAAGTTCTTCGAGCAAGAAGAAAACTTTCGACTTAGACACAAAAAACCTTCGAGTTAGAAGGTAAATTCCGAGCAAGGAATTTGTTTACCGAGTTAGTTCTTCAATATTCCGAGCAAGGAATCATTTCTTCGAGTTAGTCCTTAATTTCCGAGTTAGGAACATTTTCCGAGTAAGGTTAAAATTTCCATGTAAGGTATAATATTTCCGAGTTAGGAAGGGAACTTCGAGTAAGCATAAAATTTCCGAGTAAGGAAAAAATTCTAAGTAAGGAACCAAGTAAAGAAATATTCCTAGTAAGGAACTATTCTCCGAGTAATCCTTCCACTTAGAAATTCTTCCACTTAGAAATCCTTCCACTTAGAAATCCTTCAAGTAAGCTGTAGCAACCGCAAATTTTCCAGGTCTTTACTCAACATTTGAAACTCAAAATAATTCATTTTAGAAGTTACAAATTTCTCTTGCGTATAACTTTTAACTAAACTGCATGAACTGAGAGAACGAGCCACACGCGTACCGACACCCAATTAGTTATGGCTTTGGTCTAACAAATTCTTATATGAGTCAAAAATATTGTTTTCATATCAATATTATTAAGATACTCTCAACATTTGTATGTTACGTGTTTTAATTGAAAACATTAAACCGGGTTGCCACGATTCACATTTGAACTCAACAAGACACGGATTTCGCTCCGTAAAAATCATTAAATTATTTAAGGGCTTATAACAGTAACCAACCCAAGTATATTTTGTTTTCTCCTTGTGTGACCAGGAAATAAATGAACAAACACACCCTAATACATATACATATACATACTTTAACATTTTTCTTTCTTTCTTTTGTTACTCGACACCATACACCAACACAGCCCACAAGCTCAAACACAACTCGACATCTTCTTTTCTTTTTCCTACCTTACGTGTGAGACCAAGCAAAACCAAGCCACTCTAAGCTCTAGTCTAAACAATAAACTAATACATGTCCTGTACCACTTTTGAATCATGTAAAAACCCTTACGCTCTGTTCTTAAGTCAAATTTTTAAAGAATAGAAGGGGATGGGATGGGAAGGGTAAAGTAAGGAATGACATTGTGAAGAAAGTGGTTATTTTTATTTGTGTTCTTTAGTTTTTATTTTAAGTTGGAAGGAAAGGAAAGAAAGCTACCCAAATTACCAATATACCCTCAAAACATAATTTACTCTATCACATTTATTAGTTGTATCCACCTTGGTTTCATGCTTATAAATTTTATACCAGTCCCAGTATGTTTGGAACACTATCCATTCGTGATGGGTTTCCTAACATTTGAGTCTTCATAGTCTTCATAGTTTCATAATGTGTGCCTATTAATATTTATACTTAATATAGGGAGACTTTGTTATAAAACTAAGCATAATTTTACATCATGAGAAACGATCTTGCTGTAGCATATATTCGGTTAGTAAAATGTTAAGGAAGCCTAGCATTTGTAACATTTGAAGCCGGTTAAGTGACAATGCGAACTGTAATGAAAAATGCAAGTTATATTTAACGTTGGGTCCAAACTGTTGTAACATGTGTAATGGGTAAAGCACCTAACATGTCTGATTACCAGATCTATAACCTACCGATTTCTGATCTATCAAACATTATACCAATTATAAATCTAAACAAATTACATAAATAAAATAAGTAAGATCTTTAAACCTGTTTCTCTCTCACACACACACATTGTGCATGTGTTCTTTGTGTTCCAGATGAATATGTGATAGCAGGTAATGTGCATGAAACTCTTTTACGTGACCCTATTTTCATGTTGGTTCAGTATGTTAGAGTTAATGGAAAAAATATTAAATGTGTATGTCTAGATTCGAACACGGGACCGAGGGATTGCACACTTTACGTATGATGATCAAGTAAATAATTAATGTATATATTATTTATGTATATATTAATTATTTGGACACGAAATAATACATAACGAAAGTTATGTAAACTAACGGTGTTGTCTAACGACCGTTAGAGAATTAAGGAAGGACCGTTAGTGAAAATTGGGATTGGAAGGATCTAGAATTCCCTTATTTGGGACCTCTACCAACCGGCCATAAGGGTTATCTAACCCTAATCGAATGGCTTGTTCCCTAAGAAATATTCACTATATAACAAACGTATGGCTATTGAGGAGGTTGGACTTTTTGTACAATTTTACTATAGCCATTTAATGTTATTGTGTCCTTTTCTTCTCATATACAGTCGATTGATTTTCATAGTGAATAGATTGATTGCTTCAATCAATCATTGTCTTTAAAAAATAGATCGATTGGTTTTTTATTAAACAATTGGATATTGGTTTAATACGTGTCTAATCACTAGCATCATTGCTTGATCGGTTATAGTACGTGTGTACAAGAGTTCGGTAACAACTTACTTTAGTTGTTCATCTTGGATTGTGGATCAAAACGGTAAGGGGATCCACGCTAATCCTATTTGTTGATCTTGTGATTAGAAGAGAAGAATTGATCCTTGTTCTTGCTAGGATCTTGAGGTAATTCTAATTTACTTTTATGTAATTTATTATACATGTTAAATACGATCTTGCTTCCGCTATATGTGTACTCTTGATGACTTGATGTGTTTATTTATTTAGATGTGTTACATGCTGTTTAAATTCAACAGTGGCATCATGAGCCCGTTTTTAACATGTTAATGAATTACTTAAACGCATAATAAAAATCAAATCTTGATTTAGATACACATGTTAATGTAGATTTTAATTTTTTAGGGTTTGTTTTTGTAGAAAACATTCTAATTAAAATCGAATAGAATTTAGGGTTAGGGTTTCGACCCTTATTTTAACTAATTAATTAGTTTGTAACCCTAAATTAAGAACATGATGTGCTATGTGTTTATTTGAGTAATTAGGGTTACAATCTTGGTTGATCCATAATTCTTCATGCAAGGAATTATGGATTTGGATTGATTATTTGCTACATGATTTTTTAAGATAAATCTAAAATTAGGGAAGACCCTAATTAATATATTAATTAATCGAGTTATGTGCTATGTGGTATTTAATTAGTAAAAACTTACGCGGTCAAGCTATTTGACGTCTGTGGTCCATTGGGCACAATGAGCTCGAAAACCAATGGGAGTTTTTCTAATTATATACATTAATTTTCACATAGAGATTATTAATAGGGTTTATCAAAAGGTTTGCATGTGGCTATATAATACTATATATGATCATATATGTGTTATTAAGTGTTTGTTTATTTTTTAATTACTTGATCTTTGTGTTTTAATTATGATGGATTGGAAACATCAAAGAGGGTAATTTTTTCAATAAAAAAATAAATGAACCTAATAACTATGAAACCTTTTGTGGTAAATTATTTATTGCCAAGTCTTATGTGCCGATAGTGGTTCGCTTCGCACGGTAATTTGCTCCCAGGCGAGACTAGCAATTTAATAATTTACTACATAAATGTTTTAAGCTTTAAATCTTAAAGTTTTAATTGATTGATGTGACGGTACAAAAATGGTCGAAGCGGCGGACCTAATATTGACAAACTATAAAGTGGGTATAAGGAGGCTTGACATTAAATTGTCATCTAAAAGGGGCGCGTTTTTAATTAGCTTCGGCGGACGTTTGCCCCTCCGCTCACCTGTGCGTCAATATTAGACTTACCAAGTACACCATGAAAAAGTACGAAGCATCTTAAGGCAATGTTGTAAGTTTCTCAACGCCATCAATTAAATTTTGTTGATTTTAAGTTGCGAATTGGTAAATGGTTTTGTAGAAAACATATGTTACAAGATGAATGCATGACATCTTGTACATATTTTTTGATTACATAACATCAAAAATTTATACCCTTAAAATTTAAGTAATATGCCATCCAACTATGAAAAGGAACACCTAAGGTTACATCCTACATCACTAGCAGCCAAAGCTGAATGTTGATGTTCAAAGGGTGGGAGTCTAAGGGTAAATTGAGTACTTTCATTGCTAGCAGCCAAAGCTGAATGTGATGAAACGACGTCAATTTACAGTTTCTTAAGTTGGTTAACTTAATTGAGCACTTTCATTGCTAGCAGCCAAAGCTGATGTAATGAAACGACGTCAATTTGGATCCTAGTTTTCAGTGAAAATTAAATGGTTAAATGTTTATTTACCATGGGTGTTTAATTTTCTTGAAAAGTTTATTATCGAAAATACTAAAATTGAATTTTGAAAATTCTTTTAATGTATTTAATGCAACGTTAAAACCGTAAACGTGGGGCATTCTTTAGTGGAAAGTTGATCTGCACCCGTAGGGGTCTTTGGATAGAGTCAACTTAACTGAAAGAATAAACCTAGTCTACTTTCCGTGTGAAGAGTGAGACTTAATCCTATTCCTTTTCATGAATGAGAAAGGTATAATAGGAAAATCAGAATTGTCTAAATTCAAAGAAATAACTCATGACAGTTTCATAATTGCACGTTTAGGAGTTATTAAAATTAGAAGTTAGACTAATTACCGCAAAATTGGTAAAAGGCAAACTAGAATGATTGATCTAGTTGTTGTGCTTTAACCATTTAAAGGTGCTACATATCACTGTAGGTGATGGTAGACCTAATTGAGGAAGAAATTGCATACCCAATTTCTCAAGTTAATTGCATTGATGGATATTCCATCATTGACAAAGTAGAATACATTGTTTGAGTACCTTAGTATGTATTACGTAAGGGATTACTCAAAGGTGTAGGAAAGTAAGCAGCACACCATTTGCTTTACTGGTTATGAAACACTTAAAATGTTGTCAAATCCAGTGGGAGCATTGTGTTGTAATTACTGAATAATGAGTTCATGTAGTGATCTTTAATTCAGTGGGAGCTACAAGTCTTGATATCTTGGTAGTAACCCAGATTATCTCTAGGATCTCTTGAGATAATTACTTTCCAATTATAGACACTTGTGGTATTAAGGATAGTCGTGTACGTTTCCTTACTAGACGAGGTGATTCTATATCTACTTGTATCTATGACACGAATCATATTGATCACATAAGCAAACGATTGACGTGTTGTTTATCTGATGCATGATGTTGTTCCATGCACAAGTGGGAGAAATCTTTATTGTGTGCAAGCAACAACATAAACAGATATGATTTAAAGGGTTCTCTTGACTGCAAGGTAAGAGATTGATGTTCTAATGTGGTTTATTCACATCTAATCTATAGAACACTTGGAGTTAATATCTACTTTCATTAATAGATATTAATAACAAGGAAAATTACATACTCTCATTACTAGCAGCCTCAGCTGATGCAATGAAACTATGTTAATTTATATGTTTCTAAATTAGATAATTATTAGAACAAGTGTCAATATGATAATTAGACTACTTCAAAATGAATATTTATATATTGTTGAAATAACATAAATAAAAGAAGTAATCTAATACTACTTCATAATTTGAATGTTTATGTATTCGTGGAATGACATAAATATATGAAGTAATAAATTAACTTGAAACAAGATATTGAAACCGAATTGTGGTGTTCATAATTACTTTAGTTATGCATATTTATATTTTAGTATAAAGATATAAATATGAAGTCTTTTGATTGCTATAAGACTTATACTAAAGTAAGACGTTAACTTGTTATGTTTTTTATTAAGACATATACAAGAAGTCATGGAGTTCATCAATGACTTATAACGTAGATTGGGATTATAACAGGTTATGTCTTCTTGGTAAGACATAAAAATGAAGTGACTTGGGTAAAAGGGCACTTTTGTTATAAAGCATGCAATTGGCTTGGAAAATCTATTGTACCATTAAATTGACTTAGTTGGTAAATAGGTAAGCCAAAAACGAAATATATTTATCTTAAATATTGTGAGATTAACTTACAATATTTATCCTAATGAAATACATAAGTTTATGGTATGTTCAGTTAGGAAAATCAAACTCTTGTAATATTGTTTGATTTAAGATAACTATATCTTCTCCTCTTCCTAAAGACATCAAGGTTAGAAATTTGAGTATGAATTGGATATACTCAATTAGACTCCAACATAGAAGATTAATAAGACACCATTTATTATGGAATGTGTTGAATCACATTAAGTCTTAAAAATTGAAGTTCGGAATTTGTTAAACTACTTGTGAGTAGGTTATTAACAAATAAATGGTAGGAACTGTCAATATGTATTTGTAAAGTCCCAAAAGAGAACAAGGTTGTGTTGCTCTAATTGCTAAGTATTTATAGTTAATCTATAAATTGTAAAAGGCAAGTGGGAGGAGTTTATCTTGATGAGATAAAATTACAAGATACATAATCTTCTAAAATATACTAGCAAAATCATAATGAGGATTTAACATGTTAGTGTTAAATCTCAAGATGATGGAATTCTCATTTCATAGATCCGCAAGGATATCTCAAATATTTGTAGAATATGTTGAGGATTATGAGTTACAGGATTTTGATAAACCTGTTAATAAATTGCAAATATTTAATTTGGCAAATTACTCATACTATGAATAACTAGATGCAGTCCAAGAAGATAACTAGTTTGGAAACGTAGTTGATCTTAAACTCTATAGATACACTATAGAATGAAAATGAATTTCTACAAAGGAAATGAAAATCCTAGAGATTTAAATTCTTGTGTAGAAATCATAATGGACAAATTTGTATATATATTTAATGAGTGAAAGATTAACAATCACGCTTAAGCAATTAAATGTGATTGAAATTCTTTCTAAGTATATTAAATATATAAAGATTATGATTGTCATTTTTAGTTTCATTTATATGAAATTAATAATGGAATGTCAAAACTCTTTCTTGGATAATTACTTGTGCGATGACGAAAAGTAATTGAAAGGAGTTTTTGAATTCAAATAATCTTTGGAAGTATACAAAGTGCAATCATTCAGATTAATGCATGCATCTAGGAGATATACTTATGTTTAGTTATTAAATCTAGTTTTGATTTATAATTAAAATAAGGTATTTCTCAATATTCCTAAAAGCTAGTGGGAGTATTATATTTTCTTATTTCATATATGTTGTATAACATATAGGAAGTAACATTCCATTAACATTTATATGTTAAGTCTTAGTTAGGAATGAAACTTCACGTGGAAATTTATAAAATAAACATACAACCTTAAAATATATGTTTATTGTTATAAACATAAGCGGTAAAATAACTGATTCTAATAAACATGATGATCTATTAGAAAGGCCAGATAGATACATATCTTTGAAAAGATATGACATGAATGAAATCAAAGACACAAGGATTTTTCATGTACATCATGTTATTTGTTGTATCATGCTTGAATGAAAGATGATTGACAACATTAATATCTAATAGTAATTTATTAGATAGTTAAGTGTAATGGATATGGTTTAGAATTAACATCCTCAGCCTGGAGTTGCTCCATAATTCTAAATATGAACCATATGGCATATTGTTGCATAAATTGATATAGTTGACAAATCTGGAAAGATTTGAAGATATCAAACATTACACGATGAATATTAAAAGTTTACGGAATTTTAATATAGCATATTGTTGTTTGGATACAATGATGCTAATAAGATTGAGATGACACTCAATACTAGTCATGATGGGAGTTTATCCTTGTTAAAGGCCATGTGGACTAGTTATGCTCATCATGAGCATAGTTGCATTATACATAAAGAATTAGAATACTTTAACTACAAAGGTGTGGTAGTTTAATGTCATAAATTCGTGAATGAGGATGTCACGTATTTTATGAAGTATGTGGCAATATCGAGATAGATGAATGCACACATACAAAAATTTCATTAATTGAAATAAGTATTCTCAAAATTTCCGATAGATCAACATTAGTTGATTTATGCTGTGTCAACAAGTATGGTGAACATGACTTGGGCATAATTCATTAATGGGAATTATCATGCATTGATCTATATTTAGTATTTGGATAAGGGATGTTAAGCAATTATTATTTACAATGAATTAAAGTACGTGGTACGTTTGTTTTCATTAATAATAAATTGTATCCTATATTTGCATGTTTATATCCATGAATATATTGATATATATTCTAAATTGTCCGTTGTCGATTAATGATATGGGAATATCATTAAATAAAGACAAATGTGAGGATTGGTAGAATGTACTGTAAGGTTGAGATGCCAATATCACATGATATTCAAGGATTTGAATATAGGACTATCCCGACTTCATGAGTTTACTTTATGGATCTTGTCATTAAGTAAACCATGTATATATTTATCCTTAGACTTGAGATACCAGATAATAGTTCATACATGTAGTGCATTTCTGTGACTCAATTTAATGTTATACGTAACTGGTAGCTATACGGATTGTTTTCGAAAGTGTTGCAAAGTGTATGAGTTATGCTCGTAGTCAAAATGGGATTTGTTCCTTCAAAGTTAATTTGAAGTTTAATACTACTGGGCCCCTCGTGGGATTAATAAGATGTTTGTGCGGCCGCACCCATGATCTCCCCTGACTAGTTCAGAAGATATGGTAATCTTATTGAATCATAAATAACGAGAAACATAATTATTAATAAAGAATGACTTAGATCCATATCTTTATTAATGTAGTATTAGAAACAAAAGGAAAAGTATGATGATTTAATCATCTGGTGGTTTTTCCAGGAGACCACACACCCGAGTTGTTCTAGGGGCATTGGCGTGTTGCTAGACGCTAACCAATGTCATTACACTTTTAATAGATTTCCAAGTGGGAGCTGTTAGAGTTAATGGAAAAAATATTAAATGTGTATGTCTAGATTCGAACACGGGACCGAGGGATTGCACACTTTACGTATGATGATCAAGTAAATAATTAATGTATATATTATTTATGTATATATTAATTATTTGGATACGAAATAATACATAACGAAAGTTATGTAAACTAACGGTGTTGTCTAACGACCGTTAGAGAATTAAGGAAGGACCGTTAGTGAAAATTGAGATTGGAAGGATCTAGAATTCCCATATTTGGGAACTCAACCAACCGGCCATAAGGGTTATCTAACCCTAATCGAATGGCTTGTTCCCTAAGAAATATTCACTATATAACAAACGTATGGCTATTGAGGAGGTTGGACTTTTTGTACAATTTTACTATAGCCATTTAATGTTATTGTGTCCTTTTCTTCTCATATACAGTCGATTGATTTTCATAGTGAATAGATTGATTGCTTCAATCAATCATTGTCTTTAAAAAATAGATCGATTGGTTTTTTATTAAACAATTGGATATTGGTTTAATACGTGTCTAATCACTAGCATCATTGCTTGATCGGTTATAGTACGTGTGTACAAGAGTTCGGTAACAACTTAATTTAGTTGTTCATCTTGGATTGTGGATCAAAACGGTAAGGGGATCCACGCTAATCCTATTTGTTGATCTTGTGATTAGAAGAGAAGAATTGATCCTTGTTCTTGCTAGGATCTTGAGGTAATTCTAATTTACTTTTATGTAATTTATTATACATGTTAAATACGATCTTGCTTCCGCTATATGTGTACTCTTGATGTGATTATTTATTTAGATGTGTTACATGCTATTTAAATTCAACACAGTAGTCATGAATAATGAGGATATATGTGTAATTTTACACAAGCCCATGAAGTTAATAACCCTTTTCCCTCCTAATCCTCCCAAAATTGGACGGAACAGATATACACAAAAAAACACATACCTTCCCTCCCTCCCACCTTCCCGTCCCCTCCTCTTCCTTCTTAAAAAAACTTAAGAACACCGATAGTTTTGATTTCCCTTCCCATCCCCTTTCATTCCTTTAAAAAAAACTCAAGAACAGAGCGTTAGTCACTATGTTCCCTAACTACACCACATGCCTTCTCCTTTTCCTCTTTTCTTGACCCTATTCGACTAGACACAACCTTTTTATATTTTTTTTACCCTATCTCATGTAGTAGCTCTATTAAACAATTAGGAAGACCATGCGTTGACATTTTTTTTTATGACATTGTTGTCCTCTTGTCTCAAACCCACGAACAAACCAGCCACCCTAAAACTTCCATGCATGTATTTTTTTATTTACCTAGT
Organism: Artemisia tridentata subsp. tridentata; assembly: GCA_021014915.2. Lineage (NCBI taxonomy): Eukaryota > Viridiplantae > Streptophyta > Magnoliopsida > Asterales > Asteraceae > Artemisia > Artemisia tridentata. The sequence goes on from CP139505.1 coordinate 21,019,025, forward strand.
CACTTAGAGTGTGTATTATATTATTTAAAGCCATACTTGTTTCAAGGATAAAAGGAACACTAGTCTTACACTTCTCATTCCATCACCAAACAAAAACACACTCGTTCTTGTTTCTCCTTGGTTCGAACAACAGTAAACAAGCAAGGAAGGACCAAAATATTTGTAGTCACTAGTTATTTGAAAGCTTTTTGGGTTAAGTGTTGGAAAAGCTTGGGTAAAAATTGTTGCACCTGGTCTTTCTTTCCACTCGACATACACCTCTTAACTCATCCACTGTAAGAGTTCGATTGCCTTCACCTTGTGTTCCTTTGATTTTCTAAACTTATAAACATGTTACAAATACATCACATGTCGCTTTGTACGCTTCGTTCATAATTTGGAAAACAAAAACATGTTTTTTTTTTTTTAAATGTGACATATATATATATATATATTATATATATATATATATATATATATATATATATATATATATATATATATATATATAAAAGACTTGTGTTTAGGCTTGTGTGGTAATAACTAAACCTTGTTTAACCACAAATGATCAAGATATATAAGCTAGTGACTATTTGTGTTCCATTCGACACACACATATATACGATGTGAACCATATAAGGTTTATGAAACTTAAAAGAAACCATTTATATGAAAACACACTTAAGTTTGGCTTTTGGACTTGGTTGTGCTTATTTGGTCTTTGTTCGAAATCAAATGCTTATTTATTTGAGCTTATAAAAATTGCACGTATATGAAGATGGCAAAATGGTTTTGAAGAAACAAAACACAAATGTGAGCACACTGTCTTATATATATGCTAATAAATCGCTGTCGAAATGCACGTTATAAACAAACAGTTGAAGGAGACTAACACAAAAGAAGGACCATCCCAATGGTTGGGGCGCTTGACTGTTATGCTTAAGGTCAGGGATTCGAACCCTGCACCTGTCATTTTTCCTATTTATTTCTTTTTAACTAGTTTTTCACATATAACCCTTGAACTAATAGAAACTAATCAATATCTTCTTTTAACAAATTATACTAAGAATGACTAATTAGTTAAACTATAATGGAAAACTATTATATATATATATATATATATATATATATATATATATATATATATATATATATATATATATATATATATATATATATATATATATTGTTGTGAATACAAGATTGAGAGAATGAATATTCTTCTTATTGATCATTAACTATGAGATTTACAAAGAGTATATATAGACAAACATTAGGGCAAAAACCCTAATAGCTAACATGGGCCATGGGCCTATTATGGGTTATATGGACATCCACTAATAATTATCCATAACACTCCCTCTTGGATGTCCATATTGTTAATACGCTTAGGGAATGCTGTCTCATTAAAAACCTTGCCAGGAAAACCCAGTGGGACAAAACCATGACTAAGGACAAAAAGAGTGCAGCGCGTATTATCTCCCTCTGATGACTACATCACTTGGTATCTTGTAAATAGGTCAACGAAATCATCACTGGAATGAGAAGTGTCTTGTCGCCTTTGATGTAACGTTACTTGAATATAGCAAGGTATGCTACATTATCTTCATGCAATAGTTGCTATCTCCTTTCCATAATTTATGTATGGTTTGATGAAGTCGCCTTGATTGTTTGCTCTATCAAATGCCAGGAAAAATATTCGCCACTTGTAACAATATATCCATGTTGAGATCGATCATTGTAAGTTAAACATATATCCTGCATCTGCAAAACTAACTAAACTTGTTTTGATGGGTTAGTAAAATATAAACCCATATCCTTTGTACCTTGAAAATATTGAAATATTTGATTTACTGTGGTTCAATTTGATCAACTACTATTCTCGAGAATTTTAAATCATGACACGTGTTCCATGCATTCTATATTCCTTAAGGAATCTCAACAAAAATGAGCTCTTATTTTATAATATTAGACGCATACAACTTATTTCTCATATTGACAGACATAACATTAAATATCCTTTCTCATAACATTCATGTGTATGGATTTCACCCAATAATCACGTTTCATCATAAGAGACTTTCATAGTTCATTAGTTACTTGCGTCTTTATATTCTTTGGTCATTCATTTTACAACTACACTTCTTGTAGATATCCAAGATCCTCACCTTGTATTTATCATGCGCATTATTATATACATTATTATCGACGTCGTTTCAGTTCTTTTCGATTCCACACTTTACTAGACATTATATTCTATCATTTGTTGAGATCTCAAAGTTTTTTTTTTCATGTACCCGGGGTTTTCAATATCCTTTCATGTCTAGTTTGTCTTTCAGAGACTATTATGGGGTCTTTATTACCTCGATTCGACCATCTTAATTTATTGCTCCATTTTATCTATTCATTCGAGGACTTTTTATTTGGAATCGATTCGTCTATCACGCTGCAGACGTGCCATAGACTTACTACCAATCAATGATTTTACTGTTGGGACACACATTGTAATTGGAGCAATAGCAGCATAATATGATCTAGTCACTTTCTTTAGGTCACTAAATATGTCTGGCATTTACTATATCTGGAATGTTATTTGTCCCTTGAACTTTAAGTTCATATTCATTAATGTGAGAATCAACATTTATATCATAATTCATTCCATATTTCTCGCTGCTCATTCTCTCCCCCTGAATGAATTATCAATTTAAATATCCCATTTTGTGTGTTGTGGTGTATTTACTATATATCACACAATTACAAAATCTCACATGGGAAATTTGGTTTGTGACCAAAACCATTCTAACGGGGAGGATTCATTATAGATTGTTGGCAAGATGTGATTCATATGTCATAACATGCCCCATAAACTAAAAGTTTTTTTCTCACAATATTATTGGCTTTGCAATCAACTGAAGACGTTTTATAAACGTTTCAACAAAAGCAATTCGCGTATGAACATGGGCTACTTTTATGTTCAACACTTATTCCAATAATCGCCCAATACTTGGAAGTTTTCACCACCATTTTTAATAATTTAATTTGGAAAACCGAGTTCGCATTTTATAAGCCGAGCCATTAATCACGCTAATCTTAAGTTGCGTCTTTGATGATCATTTTGACGATGCATCGATTTTATAAATCAAAATGATCCATATGGCACATGTATAGGCCTACATACAAGCCCTTTATATTTTTCCACAATTTAAGGAAGCAAGTCCTTATTTGTATTTTATGGTGATAAGTAAATAACCAACTTCCACTGAGAACAATAAAAATTTATCTTGGAAGAAACACATCATTCTTCTATATATTTCGCATCATCACTAAACCGGAATGGTCGAACCGGTTTGCCAATCAATACAAGTTGCACAATATTCTTAACACATATACATCATATATCATAACATAATGTCCATTAAAGAATTTACAGAAACAAAAATTAATAAATAAATTATGCACGGTACTATACAGTTTGGCGACAATAGTGATAATAAATATATCAAGCAGCTTAGGATGTTGATTTCAGCGTATGTAGTATATGATAAACAATAGGGTTTTAGATTTACCTTGTAAATCAAAGTAATATAGAATCCAGAATCCAAAGAGTCAAAGACGTACACGTACCGGTGATGAAAACGAGAGAAAACCTAAACCTTTAGAGCGTGCTTCGATTGCACTTAACTTTATATTAAAGTCGAATAATATGAAGAATGTTATAAATCATCACAGTTAAACTTATATTTGTTCAATCAAATTTATATAAGCACATACAGAGCTTTAACACTATTCAGTATAAAATCCAGTTAGCCTATAGCATTATTCAATTAATAAACATGTTTTATACTAGAGAATTTGCACTTTTAGCGGAAAACATATATGTATTATTAACCATTTAATACAATGTCTCGTAAGCAAATAAGAACCCATAATAAATAATGCCCACATACATGAAAAACTCAATCACACAATAGAGTCAACTTAGACATCTTTATATTTAATATATCAATTATTCTTAGGTAACCTTGACAATAAAAATGTTACAACTATCACATAAATTTCTTAATCATGCTTTAATACTCTTTAAAGATTAATAAATTTTTACTTTTAAAAATAAAGCATAGTCTAGTAGTATCATAGCTGTAAAATCAAATTACTAAAAGAAAACAAAATCTACTTTATTGTAAATCGTAGATGTACAAGGCAGTTGTATGATCAAAATTGAGTTTTAGAGGCTTAATTTCCTACCAATTTACATTCTGTTAATTTATAAGTAAGCATATTTAGACAAGTCCAATATGATAACCAAACAATATAACATATATTACATGCATAGGCAACAAGCTAGCTCAATATCCTCATATATACACATAAATAAAACTCGATCATGAACTATCAAATACTCCTGTGAACATATACAAGGTCTAGTACATATAGTTAGCTTATATAGCAAGATGAACATATAGACTAGAATAACTATAAAGCATATTATCTTGCATATTCAAGATAAAAATTATCCCTAAAATTTGCTACGCGTCCAAAGAATAGTGCATGAACTATTAAAAGTAATGATTGAAATCATAAGTTGCAACAAAACTATTAAAATTGCATAACAGTAGCAAACAAAGATTGCATAAATTCGTATATAAACATCTTAGTAGACGCTAATTAAACTATATCCTTCGAAACATACTAAACATACGTTTGGGGTTCTAGAACAATCGCTAACATGCATGCATGGGTAATCCACTACTTGTATCTTCAATTCACTCTTGAAACGAACCGCATAACGCTTAAATATTAACACAGACACCAATTGTTTGAATAGCCGATGGACGTATATAGTTTTCAAGGATTTCAAGAAAATAACATAATGCTCAAGTTGATTCCAACATGATTTTTAGCTATAAGAGTAACATAATTTTTTGAGACTACGTACTATATATATAAATCAATACTGTCCGTGTAAACAAAACACGTTATATCAAAATTCTGCGTAGTAATAAATTAACCCTATACGTTCTAATTAAGACGTTCTAAGAAGTCCATTATGATTAATAATTTATTCAACCGATATATATAACATGATATTAAAATATTATATGATGATTTAATACCAAAGGATTACGGACCTTCAAATTTAACTCACGCTTAAAACGAACCGCAGTGTTTATAAAAATAATAGAGATTAACATCAATCATATTGAAAAAAAAAAAACTTTAATCTAAAGCTATGTTTCTGACAATCTTGAAAAAAAAAACCACGAGAAAGCATTCAATAATTTGATGTTTCGAAAAGAAAAAAAAACTATACCTCAAAGGACTGTTGGCCGAAGGTTTATTGCTAGGGTTTAGAGGCTTTCGTGCTGATAACGTGTTGTGAATACAAGATTGAGGGAATGAATATTCTTCTTATTGATCATTAACTATGAGATTTACAAAGAGTATATATAGACAAACATTAGGGCAAAAACCCTAATAGCTAACATGGGCCATGGGCCTATTATGGGTTATATGGACATCCACTAATAATTATCCATAACATATATATATATATATATATATATATATATATATATATATATATATATATATATATATATATATATATATATATATATATATATATATATATATATATATATATATATATACATACATACATATTAGCAATGAGATATTTTTGTGGCCATAGATTTATAAAGGAAAACTAATAATTACGGACGGGTCATGCCCGATTTTTATCAAATTCTTATACTTGGGTTATTTTCATAAACTCGATTAAACTACGAAAACTAAATAATATAAGATTATTTATAACAATAAACTATAGAAGTTTTCTAACTTATCATCCACTAATTTTATATAATTACAAATGTATCTACATATATATATATATACCCATTGTATCACCTAAAGACTTACGCACCTCCAAAGAGCCAATACTTACAAATATTTTGAAGTCGATTTAAACTTATCACACAAGCAATACGAAACACAACCACATGAAGACACTTCAACTTATTTGAACACTTTGAGTCGTAAAACAACATGTAAACTAAGACTTGCCATACTAATTTAGGTCGCGTGTCGGTGCCAACTACTATTTCTACTTGACTACCGCTTATAGACTGCTGTATTACTGAGGTGAGTTCTCGTAGCCCATTTTTCATTATGTTTTCCTTGGGGGAAAATGGTACTCAAATGATATTTCGACTGTGTTCATGCTGTGATACATTGTTTTCATGTTTTTGGACATATATGTGTGATGATGCGATTATGTGCTACAAAATGTTTTGACTGTGTGTACATGAATGCGCAACTGTTAACTCTTTTTGAGAGCCGAAACATTATGATAGATCTATCGGGGTAGCTCCCCTCTGTGTGTACTGTTTATGGTTGTGACATTGTGATAGGTTCAGTTGGCGCGACACTATTTTGTTTGACTTATGCTTATAATTGGCATTCATGCTCACTATTGTCCTACCTTGTATTATTCACAGCTTCGTGGTTTAACTCCTAAACCTACGAGCTCACCAACTTTATGTTGACGTTTTCGAGTATCCATTTTCAGGTGTTAAAAATGAAGTTACCATAGGAGGTTGAGTATTGGACTGGCCTAGAAGACATAAGACAAGACCCTTCTGGACGGAGTTCCAGAAGAGTTATGCATTCAGCTTATTGCCTTAAGATTTTATCATTTTGTGAACTTATGTATTACGACTTGTTTCACCCCAACTTTTGGGATTATTGTAACTTGACTTATGATGTGATGTTGCAATTTAGTACATCTCTATTTAGACACCTTGTGTTCCTGATTATGCAAGTCATACCCCGTAAATGTCATTCCACTGCGCCATTTTTGGGGTGTGACAGATTGGCATCAGAGCCTTGGTTATAGAGAATTAGGTGGTTTAACCTAGACTATAACCTAAGAACCTTCATATAGTTTGCATAATAGGGACTACGTGTGCGATTACGTGTATGCTTACCCTGCGAGTTATTGATGCCTAGTGATAGACCTTGAGAATCCCATAATTGAGTTGATTTCTTAAGAACCATTAAAGTTTTTAACAATTTACGACTTAATTTCAAGACTGTTCTTGTTTGATGAGTTGCGAAATTAAGTTGAATTGTAACTTAACTTAAGGGTTTTGAGGAAATTGCTCAATGATGGAATAGGTTAGATGACGTAAAGTGATGATGATAAGAAAATGCGGCATGATGCTATCATAAAAATGCCTGGCCAACGTTTTTACGATAACATGATGCGGCATGGACTTATCAAATTCATGGATTGTCAGATAGGAAGTTAAGCGTAGTAGCACGACACGTATACCGACATATCCTACCTATCTCCTACCTAATGTTTACCAATGTCCTACTTTGTAGAATCATGCCTCCAAAAAGATCGACTCGAGTTAACCGAGGTGTTCCACCATCGAGGGGTGGTAGGACTGGTGGACAAGGAGGTAGAGCAGGTGGTCGCGGCACTGCAAACAACGCCAACGACAATGTGAATCCCGACCTTTCTGCCATGATCGCCGAGCAACTACAAGCATTGCTACCCACTCTCGTCACCCAAGTTGGCGATCACATCAGTAACCTAGGAAACACCGGAAGCAGGAATGACCATGCAGACAATGGCATTGGTAGTAACCACAACAATAATGGCAACAACAACAATGGTGGCAAGGGATGTTCGTACAAGGAGTTCACGGCATGCAAACCAGTGGACTTTGATGGCAATAGAGGAGCATTGGTGTATACAAGATGGATTGAGAAGATGGAGGCAGTGATGGACATAAGCGAGTGTGCAACTCACCAGAGGGTAAAGTACGCTGCAAGCTCGTTCACAGGAAAGGCTCTGACCTGGTGGAACACACAAATCCAGGCCAGAGGAAGAGAAGCCACCTTGGGAATGAGTTGGGATGACCTTAAGGCATTACTGAAGGAGGAGTATTGCCCAAACAATGAGATGCAGAAACTAGAGCATGAGTTCTACAACCATGCTATGGTAGGTGTTGGTCATGCGGCTTATACGGATCAATTCCATGAGCTTGCCAGACTGGTTCCTCACATGGTCACTCCTGAATCCAAGAGAATCGATAGGTACATCTACTGTTTGGTCCCTGAGATTCGCGGGATGGTGAGAGCGACCGAGCCTCCTACGATCCAAAGTGCGATACTAAAATCTGCAACCCTGACAGATGAGATAGTCAGAAATGGAAAATTGTCTAAAAGTAGTGATAAAAGGAAGGCAGTGAGCGAGCCGAGTAAACAGGGAATTGAAAAGAGTGACAATAAGAAGGCAAAATGGGGAAAAGGATTCGTGGCAACAACTACGGACAAGAAAGGTTATGTAGGCCCTTACCCTATGTGTGCCAAATGTAACTACCACCATCCGGAGACTACGCCGTGCTGAGTGTGTTTTAATTGCAAAAAGGGTGGTCACGTAGCAAAAGATTGTCGGGCAGCAACAAAGCAAGTGACACCAGTAAATGCTGTTAACCCAAGAGCATGTTATGAGTGTGGGAACCCAAATCATCTTTGGAATGCGTGTCCTAGGTTGAATGGGACAAGAGGGCAAGTGCAGAACAATCGGAATCAGGCTTTAGCAATTGGTGGAAACAATGCAAACCGTGGTAACAATGGTAACCCAGCTCGTGATCGGGTATTTGTGATGAACGCTGAAGAAGGACGTCAGGACCCGAACATCGTGACGGGTACGTTCTCTTTAAACGACCACTATGCTACTGTGCTGTTTGATTCGGGTGCCGATTATAGTTTTGTCTCCACTAAATTCATGCCTTTGTTAAATATGGAACCCAGTAGACTAGACTTTAGTTACGAAATTGAAATAGCAAATGGTCAAAAGGTAGAAACAAATAAGATCGTTCGCGGGTGCAAACTAGAGTTAGAAGGCTACACCTTTAGCATCGACTTAATACCATTCGGACACGGAAGCTTCGACGTGATAGTGGGAATGGACTGGTTGTCCAAACATAAGGCTGAAATAGTGTGCCATGAGAAAATGGTCCGAATACCACTACCAAATGGTGAGTTATACTTAAGGTCTATGGAGAGCGACTTGAAGAAAAAGTGAAGCACCTCATGAGCGTGAAAGTAGACGAACAGAAACTAGAAGATATCCCAGTCGTTCGAAACTTCCCAGAGGTATTTCCCGATGACTTATCCGGATTGCCTCCTACGCGAGAGGTCGAGTTTCGCATAGACCTAATTCCTGGAGCGATGCCAATTGCAAAGTCTCCCTACCGTTTAGCACCTACAGAGATGGAGGAGTTGTCTAGTCAACTCAAGGAGCTCCAAGACAAAGGTTTCATCCGACCTAGTTCTTCACCATGGGGAGCACCAGTATTGTTCGTCAAAAAGAAGGATGGTTCCTTTAGGATGTGCATCGACTACCGGGAATTGAACAAACTAACCATTAAGAACCCCTACCCTTTCCCGAGAATCGATGACTTATTCGATCAACTACAAGGCTCACGATACTTCTCCAAGATAGATCTTCGTTCCGGCTACCATCAGTTACGAGTACACGAAGATGACATTCCAAAAACCGCATTCTGAACCCGATATGGTCATTTCGAGTTTATGGTTATGCCTTTTGGATTAACAAATGCGCCTGCAGTCTTCATGGACTTGATGAACCGAGTATGCAGGCCATACCTGGATAAATTTGTTATCGTATTTATCGATGACATTTTGATCTATTCCAAGACCAAAGAGGAACATGAAATGCATCTGAAGTTAATCCTAGAGTTACTCAAGAAGGAAAAATTGTACGCTAAGTTCTCGAAGTGCGAATTTTGGCTACAAGAAGTCCAATTCCTTGGACATGTATTTAACAAGGATGGCATTCATGTGGATCCCAGCAAGATTGAAACAGTGAAGAATTGGGAAGCCCCTAAGTCTCCAACAGAAGTCCACTCATTCTTAGGACTGGCAGGTTACTACCGACGGTTCATCGCAAACTTCTCCAAGATTGCCAAACCTCTTACCTCACTTAATATATGATGTGATTTTATATGCTGGTGAACATCACGTTTGTATTCCTACGTACAATATTTGGAACAACACACATGTATTGTATAAAGTTCTCTCCCCAAAAGGTCAAAACGACTACATATGTTTTAAGGATGATTTCGCCTATTTTCATTTTAATGTTATCAAGAAATAATGGATCTCATTTTTCGAGTTACTAGCCACATGGACAACCAAATTATCAAGTTCGATTTACTTTTCATAACAATCGAATTACCTTTGTAAAAGTAAAACATGAATTATATTTACAAACTTGGGTGCAACACAAACAACTATAATCAATTTTTTTCAAGTAACAGGCTGATTATTAACCTTCAAGAGAAGCGGCCAATAAGAACAAATTAAAGCGGACTATTTTCCAGAGAGGCGGCCAATAAGAACAAAGCGGACTATTTTCCAGAGAAGCGGCCAATGAGGAAGCTTAGCAAGGTCTCCTCTGGTTGAGTCTTAATAGGAGTAGATGGACCTCTGAGAGCCTCCATGGCCTCCCTCATTTCTTCTATGTTCACTAGTTTACACCGACACTTCCAGTTGAAATACCCACAATTGGTGCATGTATTTGATGCCTAGCTCCCATTCTCGCACTTTCTTCATTGATTGCATAGACTTCTCATCGGATGGTTGAGCTGATTTCGTAAACCAAAAAAGATTAATATAAATAAGATGATAGAACAACATACTGAAAGAAATTAAACAAAAAGGTAAAATTAATCATACCACCATCCCAAAGATTAGCTGGTGAAAAACCTGGCATCGACAGTAATATGGACCGCGCCTTGCGTGTTTTTTCTTTCCGACGTTCTAAATAGTCTACAAGCAATTCACCCATTTATACATATTATTTTTATCTATGAGAAAATTAATAAATAACGCCAATATACCAACAACAAAAAAGTAAAACAAATCAGTTGTAACTAACCAAGAATGAATTACAGCTTGATTTAATATACATTGAAGAAGAAAAGGTATTGAAAAGAAAGTCGATAAAAATTACCATCACCAGTAAGATACTTCTTGTTCTGGTTGTGATGATTACACGATGACTTTTGGAGGTAATTTGGTTCTGCATGTAGAATTGAAGAAAAAATCAATTTCAATAATTATTTTCAGGAGTTCCTACAATCATCAATTCATCATACAAATAATTTGTGACGATATATGTGCACCAGATTGTAATCATTTCTGAAGATTCTACTTCTTAATATCACAACTCGACTCTAAAAACTACGACTGCCCTATGATCAAACAAAGACATCGTTGTGTGAAAATTCAGTAGACTAAGATAAATCATTGGCCTCCAAACACATTATTCACTAAGGGCAATCACTCATTGGAAGACATGAAACGGGCTTTAAGCCAGTCGTGACCACGACCCTTTTTACAATGCAAACGACAAACCTGACCATACCCACTAAGACCATTAAACAATCCTACTGAGTGGGCGCGTCCTAGACCCCCTCAACAGCCTAGTACACATATCCGAACACACACAATGTCAACATCTTGACGCTGAAACCAAACCCGAAACTCGAGATCTAGACCATGAAACCGTAAATTAAGATCTGAACAACAAGCGGCACCAAAACGATATCCGAACCATGCATACAAGAAGAAACAAAAGGAGAACTAAGTAAAAGGGTGGGCCTCCGAACCGCCAGCCAAAGCCGGCATTCGGAGGTGGGGGTGGGGGTTGAGAAAAAGAGGTAGGGTATACAGGGTTTGTTTGGAAGAGAGAACAAAATAAGAGTTTGTAAACAGTTTAACATTATTAACGACAATTAGACAAACTAATAGAGATACGCCAATATGCCAACAACAGAAAGGTAAAACAATCATTTGTAACTAAGCAAAAACAACTAAAGTTTGATTTAATATCATATATATTAATATTTGGTATTTCAAACTAATAACATAAATTAACAATAACTAGAAGGTTAAAAAAAAAATAATAATAATAAAAATAAAAAGTACTAAAAAGAAAAGACAAGGAGATAATATCAAACTTACCATAACCATCGAGATTCTTCTTCTGGTCATGATGATTAGACCATGGGAGCTTCTGAAGTTGGTTTGATTCTGCAAGTAGATTTTCAGATAAAACACAATAACTCAACTTAACAATCATTTTCGGGATTCTTACAGGTAGCATAAAATTTTATAATTGTTTCTCAAAATGGAAGTTGAGTTCAGGACCAATTCTATTAGCATGAAGGGTTGTTCTAAGACCAAAAGATATACTAAAAACAAGTGTTTGACACCCTTGATACTATAGTATAAAAGCGGTGAACACGTTTTTAGAGAAAAGATTGGGTCCTTTCCAGACTTGTTTTGTAGCTCACTTCCATGAAAAAGGCAAAATATAGAAATCAACATGGAACAAAAAAGAGGTAACATACCATCAAAGTCAACAGCATCGACGTTCTTCTTCTGATATTGAGGAATAGAGTAAACATCCATTTTTTCAATTGGTTTGATTCTATATGCAAGAATTCAAATGAATGGAAATTATTATTGTATCCAAGAAATCAGTAGCAACAAAATAAATTATTGATAATATAATAGAGATACCAACCACTTATTATCTAAACAAAAAGTAAAATCCCAATAGAACAATACAGTGGCAAATTATATTGCAGCTTCTTTAGTATGATGTAATAACAATAACAATAATTTTCAACTAGTAAAGGTGTATTAATTTGCTAAAACATAAACTTGGGGATTAAATTTCAACTAGTAAAGCTTTGTTCACGTATGTATTCGTTTCAAACGAATAATCAAAAGCACATCCTAAACCTCCTAGATGAGGAGAACTACTAAATAGATCTAAAAAGAAAACAGGCTTTTCTAGTTATGAACCTCCTAGACGACTGAGCAAGAAATTAATGCTACAAACCTTAATAGATAGATTATAGATAGAATCGAGATGGATGTTAGACAGAGCAAACCGCAATATAATCTTCTAAGAAAAAGTTCATCTTGAAGTAACTGCTCTGGATCAACATAGAAGAAGAAATCGATAATGTAATAACTAGCTATTAGAAACACGCAAAATTGTGCAAACAACAAGGCAATTCGCAACATAAAGTCACAGGGTTCAATTAGGGTTTTGTTGCGGATCGTCAAACAAAATTAGTATATATGAACAAATTACTCCCTCCTCTTATATTAACTGTCCAGTTTGACTTTTCAATTCTTTATTTTTCAACTTTGTCCTTAAATATTTTTATTTGTGTTATATAATATTTGATCAAAATTATAACAATGAAAATATATCTAAAACTCAATCCATTCATATATTAAAGTTAAGAAAGAAATACTTAAAAAAATCAAACTGGACAGTTAATATGGGACAGAGGGAGTAGTATATATAAAGACAAGAACATGCATCATTATTTGTCCTAGCTAATTATGTATAAAAAAAGGCTCAAAACTATAACCCTCCTAAGATGAGGAGTAAGAATAAAATCTTCGATGCTACATAGTACATACCTAATGGAAACGTTAGAGACAATGATAAACAAAAAGAGGGATAATTCCATAATTACCCAACCTAAATATCAAAATTTCATATTTACCCTAAACATAAGTTTTTAGTGCACATGTACAATGCTTTTATAAGTTTTTAGTGCACATGTACAATGCTATTAAAGCATGTGTTGAGTAAATATAAAATTATGATGTTTAAGTTGTGTATAGATGGAATTGCCCTTACAAAAAATGATGTGATAATATATGAATGTGATAGTTAATTATTATTATTATTATTATTATTATTATTATTATTATTATTATTATTATCTTATGGGCTATTTGACTTCGGATGAAACACACATACTAAATAAAACATATTTCATACTATAATAAAACTGTACATCACATTTACTATTCATTTAGACCCATACATAACCAAAATGGTTTGTTTTGGGCTAAAATGGCACTATGCCAAACACCGTTTAAACTTTTAAAACATGACATAACTAGTTATAAACTTCATAAATCTAAGTTTACATAAACATGACACAAAAGCATAGAGTCCTAGGGTGTTTCTTGGTAAAAGAGCGTGTAGGGAAAATGACTCGATACCCACGAGCTCCACCGAGAGCTAAGTCTCGACCTTCTTACCCTTAGATGCAATGTCGCTAGCTTCACTTATAAGAAAACATGACGAAGCAACGTAAGCAATAGCTTAGTGATCAGATAACATATAAAAGACTAATCATAACATAACATAATACTATAGTTGCTTCATAAAACCATGAGTGCTTGCTTATCATTATATACTAGTCGCCCACTAAGGACGTATTGAACCCGTATTGGTTCAATATAACTAAAAAATGTTATAGTCGTCCACTTAGGATGTCTAGTCCCTTTTCTTGGGACCTTTGTTATCTTAATGTGCTATTCGTCCACTAAGGACGTCTAAATTACATATTTCATAACTAGCGAGCCGCTTAAACATACTAGTTATTCACATAGGATGTCTAAGTCCCATTCTTGAAAATGAAACACTAATGAAGGCTCGGTTCATCCACTAAGGATGTCTAAGTTCCATTTTGAAACATGTGATCACATAATAGCACGTGTCGTCCACTAAGGACGTCTATATCCCATTCTTGGGTCTTATTGCATATAATTATGCAAGTCATCCACTTAGGATGTCTATTCTCGCCATGTCGTCCACTAAGGATGCTAAAAAATTAATAATCCAACATTTAAGCTAAAAAAATGCATAACTAAGACCACATGCGTCATTACGGGCTGTTTTGACTTTATTTCACATATAAGCTTATATCAATATAAGCTATTAAAGCTTATATGATGCAATTATACTACTCTATGAACTCGTAAAACGAATGGAGTACAAACATATAAACGTGAATACCACAATGCGAGTGATACATCTAACGGGTTACTTAGAAACCTGTTTCTATTCTTATATATGTCACTCACTTGAATAGAAACACGAGCTCCCTTAAAGATGCCCCCGGCTAACCCTTATAACCTAGGAACACATACTTTATATGGAGCATATTATTGGTAGTGCTCAAATCAAGATCAAATATTTATACGGCTGAAAATTATGTGAGCCTATTAGGGTACACACGTATACATTTAGAGAGCGTTTATTAATAATAATTTATTTATGAGGTGTAAAAACATGCATTTTTAAGGGGCCATTTAGCCTATAAACTCGTAGACATTTGATCATTTATTGCCCTAAATTGTTTCTATTTAAGTTTTAGCTACTTGGGAAGCAAATGCTGGAAGTTGACGTATTTTTGGCTCAATCGCACAAGAAAACGACCAAGTCACGAAAACGTCCCAAAAAAGGAGTTGGGACGGCGTCACAAACACAACGTGACGCCGTCAATTGAGGAATCACGAAGATGATCCAGTTATAAAATTTATAAGTGACGCTTCAGAGGATGGTGACGGTCTAGAGCCGATGGCGTCATGACCAGAATAGTGAAGAGCGACAGCGTCACAACCCATAAGGTGACGCCGTCACAACTAAGTCGGTGCAGTTCTCGAAACCCTAATGACGGCGAGCTGACGGCGTCACACTTGTAAAGTGATGTCGTCACAGTTGTATTCCTATATATATTTTTGTATGATTTTCATTATAAGTGTAAGATCATGGAGAGACCACTTGGTGCATGAATTTGTCAGCTATTGTAAGGGTTTTTAGCCCCCAAAACTACATGTTTTATTGAAGATAAGTTATTCATTCATTAATCATAACAATATGTATGTGTTGTGTGATTAGTTGTTTATCTTCTCTTCTATTTAACATGCTAGGCTAAATTTATTAGTGTTTGCTTATGATTGAATGAAACCTAGTTATTGATTATTGATTGTCGTCTCTTGTTTAATTAGTTGTTATCATGGTAGGAGTTGGAAAACTGGCTAGATCTTAGGATGCCTGCTTGAACGTCCGACTAAAGGCTCCACTATAGTGCAATGGTTGTTTTTTCATTGTATTTATTGCGTGAATTTCAGTCATTGACATTAAGAGTCTTAACGAGTACAATATATTCTTTAACTTTGGGAATTGCGTTCATTTAGGATTCTTAACGAGACCTATACATTCATAGAGTTAGGGCATTTGCCACCTCCCTACGATTGATATTAAGGAATACAACACGCTAACTAAAACAAGTACGTAACAATTTGACTAATCAATAGGATATAACTAGGGAGTAGTAAGATTCTAAGTAAACACATTTACCTATTATACAAGTTCTTACCAATTTAGTTTTCCGCATATTTAGTTTTAATTATTAATTAGTACTTATAAAACCAAACTCTTCAAACCTCGACATTTTTACTTGCTTTCTAAAAAATATAAAAAGACCAAAAATAATCATCTTTCAACCCTTAGACTTATTTCTTCATACACTTTGAGCATTCCCAACACTATTCCCCTAGAGAATGATCAATCCCCCGTATCTTATCTACACTACACTACAACGGTTAGGTACTCTGCATAGGAGGATTGTAAAACTTGTGTTTACAATTATCCGCATCATTTATATGTTTATTGTATACTATTAATTATAATTAAAATAATTAACGAAATGAAGATAAGGGTCGTTAGTCCGTCGGTTTAACGGTCAACGGTCGTTAAGTCATAAATTAACTAGTAATTGTACAAGATAATTAACCAAGTACTAATTAGCAAAAGAGGACCCATGTAAGCCTTCTAATGTGGACGGCCATATAGGTTAGGGTAAAGGGGAGGATATCTTGTTCCATAAGTATGTGTATTAGTATATAAAGAGGCCTTTAGTCCATCATTATTCACTCATCACAAATCAAAACCTTCTCCCCTCCCTCTCTTGCTAATAACCATCGGCAAACACCCCCTTGTAAGGGTATTGCCTTCGTTTCTTCTCATTCACAAGCATTCGTGCCTTCTTCGTGGTTCGTGGGTTAAACACTAGCATCCTAATGCTCTCGTTAGATGTGTAGTGTGAGCATTCTATAGAGATTAACTCATTATAGTTGATTTGGTGTTTCGTGGTGATTCAAGATCAAGATCCGGTGTTTATCTATTGTTCAATAGATTCGAGGTAAATACATAAATGAGCCTAATAATACATACTACTAACATCATTTTCTCACTCAAAATAGACAAGAAATTGGTTGGCCCTCATGTGGGAATTAGCAGCAGAAGGGAGCTCTTCAATATGAGACGTTTCTTTTTTTGAGTATTAGATGTTACAAAATTATATAAGGAAAAAAAAACGTGGATAAAAACAAGTGGCTTAAATAAGAAGAGATTAGGTGAATATGAAAAAATTACCATGAACAGTTGAGTCATATCAGTGTAGAGGTGGCCAAAACCCGGTTCGGCGAAAATCCGGTGTCGGTTCCAAACCGGATCCTGTTCAAGGTCAAAGTCAAAGATCCGGTTCCGGTTCCAAACCGGATCTGATTTTTTCGGATCCGTAGTATAAAAATCCAGGACCGGTATACCCGGTTCCGGTTCGGTTCCAACACCGGTTCCAAATTAGGATCCGGTCGAACCGGTTCCCAAGAACCGGTCGACAATTCCTTAACAGTGGACAATTCCTTAACAGCACCTGCGACGGTTACCACATTCATCTTCTCTATAATATCTGAGTTACCACCATCATCACATAAAGCTACTTTTCCTTTAACTTCAATAGGATCTAAAAGAGAACATCCTGACTTTCTTGGATCGCTAAACTCATACGATTTAGTCCAAGAAATTTAGGTGTATGCGTCGTGAACATCAATCCAAAAGATTCTTTGTGTGCGGTTAGATGAGCTGGCGACTTCTTGACCTCGGTTAGTTGACAAGGGGTCAGCTTTGCACTAAACCCGTGTGTAGCATGTGTGTAAGAGTATACAAGGAAAGCATCTTTATCTTTGTAAGAGTATATCAATAGATCCGTTGGAACCGGTTCGGAACCGGCTCTTCCAAACCGGATCTCGAACCGGTGAGGAAAAATCCGGTTCCGAACCGGTTCTAAGGGTAAAAAACGCAAACCGGGTAGGAACTTGCGGTTTATGTAAGAACCGGGACCGGTTCTTCCAAGAACCGGGTTTGACCGGTTTCGGTTTCGGTTCCGGAACCGGTTTGGATGGCCACCTTGAACAGTTGAGCTATATCAGTGCATGCAAAAAGACGCGGGAATCGTGTGTGTCCAAATCATTTATAAGCTTGAAGGTAAGTGTTTGATAGTTACTACAACATCAGACAACACGTAATATCCACTTACGTAAACATAATTATATTCTTATAAACATATACCATAGTTATTATTTTACGATCTCGCGATTTTAATAAATCCCAAAGAAAAACAAAATCTGAATCTACATAGGATATTACTAGATTCTTGTGCTTGGACTTTTTTCGAATCACAAGCTAAAAAGTTACCATATATGTTATTCTCAAGGTCAAATGTTTAGGGCCTTATTTCTTTCAATAAAATGTAAGTTAAACATAATTCTTAGATCGCGCAAAAAAAGAAGATGCATTTATATTTAAATATAAACGTGTACTTTGAAAAAAAATAAACAAAAGAAAAAGAAAAAAAACGCTTCTCCGCAACGCACGGTCGCCCACTATCAAGGCAGCCCAACGGCAAAAGATACAACCCCTTGGACAAGACGAGTGTGTTTTTTTTTTTTTAACTATTAGCTAAAGATCGGGTCCACAAATTTATTTAATATTATTTATTTTTTAAGTGCTTCAATATTTTTATTAGTTGGTCTATATCTCCCGAGATAAGAATTATAGTGTCATCGCCAGGTCAAATACACGGGGACACATGTATATTTAGGAGGAAAAAAAAAAAAAAAAAAAAAAAAAAAAAAAAAAAAAAAAAAAGAGCCGAAGGCCCATAAGCCTACTGGACCTACCTTCTCTCTCTATATATACACTTTATACTTAATTATATAAAGCAACCCTTCTTGTTCAATTTCTCTGTGTAGCGTTTGGGAAAGAAAAAAACTTAAAGGTAATCATTGTTTTTTCTGATTAATTTTTTTATATTGATTGTTTTTGTTTATATGTTTTCAATTTCTGTTAGATTGATTATATAATTAATTAAGGTTTGAAAAAGATTTAGGTCTGGATCAATTTAATCAGATCCAATTAATGCTTGCTTATTTTGTTTAATTGTTATTATGAGATTGATTATATATATAAAGTTTTAAGTTTTTTCTTATCAAGTGTTTGGCAACAATGTTGATAGATTAATAGTGCTTATGTTTAGCCTTGTATGATGCTGATTTTATCATGTGTCATATGCTCTGTTATTCTTAGTTAATATTACCTTTTATGGAATGATTGTGGCATGTGGGTCTCCGGAGAGGTAAGCATTGACTTTCTATTTTGAATGTCAAACTTAATAACATTTTTATAATTTAAGTCGAAATCAAACGGCACATAAAAGATAAAAGGTTTGCTAACAAACTGCTACTTCTTTGTGATCTTTTGATACACAAGTATTGTAGCCTGTGTTATGATTTAAAACATTAGTATAACATTAGCACTGGACACTTAATTTGAGACATCCCAAGATTCCATTATGGACATTTAATATGGGACGGAGGGAGTATTACTTAGCAGGCATGCCTTCACCCCTAGTCAGATATATGATGCAATTAGATCCCACATTAACGAAGTAAAGTCTTCTTCTAGTAAAGATCAGAATGAAGCCCATTCACTCTACAGGAAGTATTATCCTTTTATAGTCATGGGACTTAATAACACCCGCAAGGCAATTGCAGAAGTTAGCCATCGAGAGTCTTGTGAGTTACTAAAAACGTATCGTCTCCTTCTGTCTTGTTTAAAGAAATTAAAGCCTTGGTTTCTTTGTGTTGGCTACAAATCATCATGTTGGTCAGTGTTAAGCGACCATTGGGGAACATATATACAGTCTCGTCTAGTTCATACTGACATGAGTACTACAAGGAGCGAAATCCGTGCCTGTATGAAATTTCTAGGCGTAAAAGAAGATGAATGTATAGTTCGAGTATACAATAAGACACTTGATAAGAGCTTTTTGTCTAATATCCAAAACATTAGACAAAAAGCTCTTATCAAGTGTCTTATTGTATAAACAAACTATACATTCATCTTCTTTTACGCCTAGAAATTTCATACAGGCACGGATTTTGCTCCTTGTGGTACTTATATCAGTATGAACTAGACGAGACTGTATATATGTTCCCCAATGGTCGCTTAACACCGACCAACATGATGATTTGTAGCCAACACAAAGAAACCAAGGCTTTAATTTCTTTAAACAAGACAGAAGGAGACGATATGTTTTTAGTAACTCACAAGACTCTGAATGACTAAGTTTTGCAATTGCCTTGCGGGTGTTATTAAGTCCCATGACTATAAAAGGATAATACTTCCTGTAGAGTGAATGGGCTTCATTCTGATCTTTACCAGAAGAAGAATTTTCACATCTTGTCCGGATGGTCATAGATTAAGAAGGAGTGAAAACACACTCATATAGTCTTTCAACAAACACTCTCAAGAACACACAAATGTGGTTCTTATTCCCTTTAGCTGCACAGAAAAAATTCGTGACTTCCAGGTCACAATACCGTTAAATAGGCCACGGCACCGTTAAATTTAACAGTACCGTGTGGTATTTAGTGGTACCGTGACTATGTTTGACGAATTTTCACTGTTTCCTTTAGATCCCTGCAAAATTTTGCAAACTCACATACACCCTAAGATTCCCTCACTACACCATAGGACACTACCACTAACTTTAATTCAAATCCCACAACTCTTGCCTATATAAGGCCTCACCATTGCAAGCTTATCTTGCATCTCATCTTCAAACCTCACATTAACATCATTCATCATCACACTCAACCCTAAACTTCACTCTTGACAGTGATATTTAGTTTCAAAACCTTCAACCCTTGTATCAATCCCACTCAAACCTTTTAGCTACACTTCACTCTTGACAGTGATAGTTAGTCTAAAAAAAAAAAAAAGGAGAGATGCTAAGGCCCATAAGCCTACTGATATATACTTTATACTTAAATTATATAAAGCGAACCCTTCTTCTTCAATTTCTCTATGTAGCGTTTGGGAAAAAAAACTTCAAGGTAATCATTGTTTTTTCTGATTAATTTTTTTATATTGATTGTTTTTGTTTATATGTTTTCAATTTCTATTAGATTGATTATATAATTAATTAAGGTTTGAAAAAGATTTAGGTCTGGACCAATTAATGCTTGCTTATTTTGTTCAATTGTTATCATGATACTCTTTATATAATAAATTTAAGTTTTTGCTTATCAAGTGTTTGGCAACAATGTTGATAGATTAATAGTGCTTATGTTTAACCTTTTATGATGCTGATTTTATCATGTATCCTATGCTCTGTTATTC
Source organism: Artemisia tridentata subsp. tridentata (assembly GCA_021014915.2). NCBI lineage: Eukaryota > Viridiplantae > Streptophyta > Magnoliopsida > Asterales > Asteraceae > Artemisia > Artemisia tridentata. The sequence goes on from CP139505.1 coordinate 21,040,461, forward strand.
TGCCTTTTCATAACATTCAGATATAAGTTGGTGTAAGATGCTCGGTTAAGTTTGACAATATCAGTTATTTACCTTTTATGGAATGATTGTGGCATGTGGGTCTCTGGAGAGGTAAGTATTGACTTTCTATTTTGAATGTCAAACTTAATAACATTTTTATACATAAAAGATATAAGGTTTGCTAACAAACTGCTACTTCTGTGTGATCTTTTGATACACAAGTGTTGCAGCCTGTGTTATGATTTAAAACATTAGTATATTATACATCACCAATATACATAAACATTAGTTGAAACCCCCAAGTTTATGTTTTAGCAAATTACTGTAATACACATTTACTAACTGAAAATTACTGTTATTGTTATTACATCACTTTTCTACCGAAGCTGCAATATAATTTGGCATTGTATTGGGATTTTACTGTTTGTTTAGATAATAAGTGGTTGGTATCTCTATTATCAATAATTTATTTCGTTGCTACTAATTTCTTGGATACAATAAGAATTTCCATTCATTTGAATTCTTGCATATAGAATCAAACCAATTGAAAAAATGGATGTTGCCTCTATTCCTCAATATCAGATGAAGAACGTCAATGCTGTTGACTTTGTTGGTACGTTACCTCTTTTTTGTTCCATGTTGATTTCTATATTTTGCCTTTCTCATGGAAGTGAGCTACAAAACAAGTCTGGAAAGGACCCAATCTTTTCTCTGAAAACGTGTTCACCGCTTGTATACTATAGTATCAAGGGTGTCAAACACTTGTTTTTAGTATATCTTTTGGTCTTAGAACAACCCTTTATGCTAATAGAATTGGCCCTGAACTCAACTTCCATATTGAGAAACAATTATAAAATTTTATGCTACTTGTAAGAATCCTGAAAGTGATTGTTAAGTTGAATTATTGTGTCTTATCTGCAAATCTACTTGCAGAATCAAACCAACTTCAGAAGCTCCCATGGTCTAATCATCATGACCAGAAGAAGAATCTCGATGGTTATGGTAAGTTTGATATTATCTCATTGTCTTTTCTTTTCAGTATTTTTTTTTAACCTTCTAGTTATTGTTAATTTATGTTATTAGTTTGAAATACCAAATATTAATATATATGATATTAAATCATACTTTAGTTGTTTTTGCTTAGTTACAAATGATTGTTTTACCTTTCTGTTGTTGGCATATTGGCGTATCTCTATTAGTTTGTCTAATTGTCGTTAACTATGTTGCACGGGAACTGGTACGGGAACGAGAAACGGGTACGGGTACGGGTACAGGAACGGGAAACGGCAAAACTCAAAAAATCAAGAAACGGGTACGGCACGGGTACGGCAATTAATACATAAATATATATATATATATATATATATATATATATATATATATATATATATATATATATATATATATATATATATATATATATATATATATATTATAGATAATGTACCACAAACCCAAAAAAAATATATATATATTTTATATACATATTTTATAAACTTTTATTAATTTTTTTATTTTATTTAATATTTTTGAATTATATATTTTATATAAATGTTGCAAAATTTACATTATATATACATTTAATTGTATATTTGAGTAAGACCCACTCTTAATTAACATAAAAACTTTTAATTGGCCCATTTCTAATTGTAAATAAGCCCAATAAAAACAAATCCAGCCTTTTAGGGTTAATAACTACTACCCATATATAACTTCTCTCTCCTTTTAGGTACAGCCACCTTTCATCTTCTTCTTTACTTCTAACACACAGATCCACCACCAGATCCACAGGAATATTACTTAATTAGATGTAGGCACCAATAGTGAACACTGAACACAGCTCCACCAGATCCACCATGTGCGTTTTCCGCCTCATATGCGTTTTCCTGGACTGCTGGAAACTTTAAAAAAACGTCCCCAAAACTAGAAACGTACAAGAAACGCCAGTTGACTTTTTCGAAGCGGTCAAGGAACGTCCCCAAATTTTTGGAAACGGCCAAGAAACGTTTCGCAGGCGTTTCCGTAGGCGTCTCCGTCCCCGGCGCGTTTCCGGTACGTGGTACGGTGCCTTCTGGGCGTTTCCGTGCATCAGAGATTGTCGTTAATAATGTTAACTGTTTACAAACTCTTATTTTGTTCTCTCTTCCAAACAAACCCTGTATACCCTACCTCTTTTTCTCAACCCCCCCCCCCCCCCCCCCCCCCCCCCCCACCCACACCACAAAACACCTCCGAATGCCGGCTTTGGCTGGCGGTTCGGAGGCCCACCCTTTTACTTAGTTCTCCTTTTGTTTCTTCTTGTATGCATGGTTCGGATATCGTTTTGGTGCCGCTTGTGGTTCAGATCTTAATTTACGGTTTCATGGTCTAGATCTCGAGTTTCGGGTTTGGTTTCAGCGTCAAGATGTTGACATTGTGTGTGTTCGGATATGTGTACTAGGCTGTTGAGGGGTCTAGGACGCGTCCACTCAGTAGGATTGTTTAATGGTCTTAGTGGGTATGGTCAGGTTTGTCATTTGCATTGTAAAAAGGGTCGTGGTCGCGGCTGGTTTAAAGCCCGTTTCATGTCTTCCAATGAGTGATTGCCCTTAGTGATAATGTGTTTGGAGGCCAATGATTTATCTTAGTCTACTGAATTTTCACACAACGATGTCTTTGTTTGATCATAGGGCAGTCGTAGTTTTTAGAGTCGAGTTGTGATATTAAGAAGTAGAATCTTCAGAAATGATTACAATCTGGTGCACATATATCGTCACAAATTATTTGTATGATGAATTGATGATTTTTTCTTAAATTCTACATGCAGAACCAAATTACCTCCAAAAGCCATCGTGTAATCATCACAACCAGAACAAGGAGTATCTTACTGGAGATGGTAATTTTTATCGACTTTCTTTTCAATACCTTTTCTTCTTCAATGTATATTAAATCAAGCTGTAATTCATTCTTGGTTAGTTACAACTGATTTGTTTTACTTTTTTGTTGTTGGCATATTGCGTTATTTATTAATTTTCTCACAGATAAAAATAATTTGTAATTGATTGTAGACTATTTAGAACGTCGGAAAGAAAAAACACGCAAGGCGCGGTCCATATTACTGTTGATGCCAGGTTTTTCACCACCTAATCTTTGGGATGATGGTATGATTAATTTTACCGTTTTGTTTAATTTCTTTGAGTATGTTGTTTTGTCATGTTATTTATGTTAATCTTTTTTGTTTACGAAATCAGCTCAACTATCTGATGAGAAGTTTATGCAATCAATGAAGAAAGTGCGAGAATGGGAGGCATCAAATACATGCACCAATTGTGGGTATTTCAACTGGAAGTGTCGGTGTAAACTAGTGAACATAGAAGAAATGATGGAGGCCGTGGAGGCTCTCAGAGGTCCATCTACTCCTATTAAGACTCAACCAGAGGAGACCTTGCTAAGCTTCCTCATTGGCCGCTTCTCTGGAAAATAGTCCGATGTGTTCTTGTTGGCCGCTTCTCTGGAAAATAGTCCGCTTTGTTCTTATTGGCCGCTTCTCTTGAAGGTTAATAATCAGCCTGTTACTTGAAAAAAATTGATTAGTTGTTTGTGTTGGACCCAAGTTTGTAAATATAATTCATGTTTTACTTTTACAAAGGTAATTCGATTGTTATGACAAGTAAATCGAACTTGATAATTTGGTTGTCCATGTAGCTAGTAACTCGAAAAATGAGATCCATTATTTCTTGATAACATTAAATGAAAATAGGCGAAATCATCCTTAAAACATATGTAGTCGTTTTGGCCTTTTGGGGAGAGAACTTTATACAATACATGTGTGTTGTTCCAAATATTGTACGTAGGAATACAAACGTGATGTTCACCAGCATATAAAATCACATCTATTAAGTTACCCAACAGTTCGCAAATGAGTTAAAATTCAAGTTGTAGTACTTCAGAGGACATCTACAAATTTATATATATATATATACTAAAAGTCGTGTAACAGTCCCCCCAAGCACTGTTGCTACAGTGTGCAGCCAATTTTCATTTTAGAACCTGAGGTTATTGATCTATTACAAAGTTAGTCCTTAACGGCCGTTACCTAACAGTTGTGACTTAAATTTGCAATGGAACAATAACTTAAGGGGCTGTTTCTGTGCAAATATTAAACAGAAACAACCCCTAAGGTTAACTTTGCAACAAACCACCACTTTCAGGGACTAAAACTGAAAATATATTTGCTACAGTACCAAACATTGCAGAATAGTACTGCTACAGTGCAAAACAGTGGTGAACAGGGCGTGTACTGTTCCTAACGAATTTACAAAAATGGTCCTTCAGGTTAGCTGTACATGGCACCGTTAGTCCCCAGTTAGCGAACTTTTGTCCTTAATAACAATTTTTTTTTTTTTTTTTTTTTTTTTTTTTTTTAGATTAAACACAACATTCCGTAGCAACGCGCGGATGCCCCCGCTCGTACATAATTAAAACTTGAAACCAAAACTTAAGTTAAATGATAGGCCTGGCCAAGTTGAGCTGACCAACATCATTAAACACAGCATAACAAAAATCCAATAGCTGCCATGGAGACAAAGTAAATATGTGCCTAGCATAAATTAAACACAGCATAATGCCCCATGTAGGATGTGAAGAGCGGGGATTAGCTTCTAGTATGCCAGTTACAAATTCAACCGACATGATCAACGAATATTACACTTGATTATCTTTTTGTATATAACAACAAAACACTCACAAATCAACTTCCCAAAAACATATATCATAGTACCCTTGGAATAATAAAATTTTCTTTTATGTACAAGTTAAAACAATTTTTTCTAAAAATAGAGCTTTAAAAATCTAACTATATTGCAGATAAGCCTGAGTTTGCTGATATAGTTGGAAAAGACTGCAATGTTCATACAAATTGGTCAAAAAGTTGAAGGCAATTAAATACCATATGAAGAAGCTAAATTGGAAGCATGGCAACCTTTTTGAAAGAGTAGTAATGTGGAGGGAAAAGCTTGGAAAATATTCAAATTAAAGTTTGTTGATGCAAATAATGTTCTAAAAATGTTATTTATATCTTTCGATAACTTCACGTTTTGAGGATGACAAAATGTGAAAACACGTTACGTTAAAATTAACGTAAACAAGTTTTTAGTCGAAAGATCTCATTTCTACGCAAATCACTCTAGGTATGCACAAACAAATTTACAACTTGACAAATGATCAAAGAAGTGAATTTGTGTTTAAAACTTCAAATTTTTAATGTGACAAAACATTTTTTTAAAAATATACTTTACAAGTTATTTTTGAATAATTAATAAATGTTTTATTGAAAAAATAAGTTCAATTAACATAACAGCTATTTTTCCCTCCAAAATCAGCTCCAAACTTCCCCAAATAAATTTTCACCACTAAAGACAAAAAGAGGAGCATTTTTGTGTGGCACGGTACCACTAAATTTAGTGGTACCGTGTCCTCATAACGGCTAGAATTTTTCTGCCTATAAATACCAGCCCTCTTCACATTAATAAACTTATTTTTATAAGTTATTACATTTTACTTTAAAACGTTTACTCGGTAAACTATGTTTTAAAGTTTTTCAAATCGACCAAAAACACCAAGAAACCCGTTTTTAATCCAAACTTTCTACCAAATCTGGCCGAAAACTGCCTAAACTAGTATAAACTAACGAACTTTAAACTTTTTAAGGTTACGTTTTTTATTTTGAAGCTTAATATAACTCGGTAACTCACGAACCAAAAAACTTCAAAAAATTCGAGCTAAACTATTTAAAACTCAACCTAAATCATCATTGGCGAATGATATCACTTGTTAGGTCACCCTTTGAATAGAGATGAGATCAATATAGATCTCATATTTGCCATAGAACCAATGGACCAATCATAACCACCCATTTTTATTTTCCATCTTTTTTTTAAAACAACATATCTTGCAAACGGTAAATCTTCAAGCTACAAAAAAAATACCATCACGACGAGAATTAAATGATCTTTCTATAGATATGCATTGTTATATACTTTCGACGACTTTTTTTTTTCGACGAACTTTTTTTTTTTTAATTTCCGCCCTGAAAGAATCATATATGATTCGTAAAAATCATATATGATTCCGATTTTTATATATGATTCGTAAGAATCATATATGATTCGTACGGAATCATATATGATTTGTTAAAATCGAATCATATATGATTCTTACGAATCATATATGATTTTTCTGGACGGAAATTTTGGAAAAAAAAAGTTTATCGAAAAAAAAGTTCGTCGAAAATATATAACAATGCATGTCTATAGAAAGATAATTTAATTCTCGTCGCGATGGTATTTTTTTTGTAGCTTGACGATTTACGGTTTGCGAGATATTTAAGTTTTAAAAAAAGGGTGGAAATTAATTTTTTTATTTTGATAAAAAAAATGAGTGGCTAAGATTGTTTGATGGGTTCTATGGTAAAAGTTGGATCTATAAAGAACTTTTGCCTTGAATAGAGATGGCAAAAAACTCTGAACCCGACGGGGAATCTGATATCCAACCCCGATTTGCCCCGGTAATCCCCGAGTTGACCGGGTATGGGGATGGGGCGGGGAATCCCCAATACTGAAAAGCGGGTATGGAGGCGTGTATGGTAATACCCTCGGATCCCCGAACCCAGCTCTGAACCCGTCCCCGAATATGTTTTCTGTACAAAATACATTATATTTCTATATTATGCTATGAAACCTGGTTTCATCATTCTCTATATGTACTTCTTTTGATCAATTGTTTTAATAAGGCATATGTTAGTTGATATAATAAGTTTTCTTCAAAGAAACAATTTTTGTTATGCGTGTTAATGTTTTCTAAACATCAGCAATCTAAATGTTTTGTATGATTTTTTTTTCAGAAACCTATGTACGATCATCTGTTTATAATATGTCATACTTTTAGTTATGTAGTGGGGAAAAATCTCCGATTCCCCATTGGGGATTCCCCGTTCCCCATCGGGGATGGGGACGTAATTGTGACCCCCGATGGGGATGGGGATAGCTATTTAACTTCGGGGATGGGGATGGTATCAACCATTCCCCGCATACCCGGCCCCATTTCCATCTCTACCTTTGAATCATTGTTACACATTTAACTTATTATTTCTAGAGAGAGAAAGAGACTAGAGAGAGTGTGTGTAAGGAAAAATCTTAAGAGATGAGAAGGGTATTTATAGTTGTTTACAAGGGTAGGGTGAAACCCTAATTCTCTATGGGCTTGGCATATGGGCTTATAACATAGGCTGACCCATCAAACTAACAATTATAAGCCAAATAACTAACGATCTATTATAATTAATAAATGACCGACACTTTACATCTGGTGAAACGCTTATAGCCACTTTGAAGCACGCGTAATACTATCGAGTGAGACTCCTGAATTATTCAAAAAGGTAAATTATATATAATTATTTTTCTCCTTGTTAGAAATAACTAAATTCTACCCGTTTAAATTTCCTGAGCCATATGTCCGATTCATTTGACATATTCGATCAAGTCCCTCAAATCTTATCTCTTCTCTCTAAATATATTGGACACTGTAACTCCTTTTAAGCTTTTGACTTTTAACTCCTTTTACATCACATATGATACACTATTAAAATAGCTTAAAGATAATATAGGCTGACCCATCAAACTAACAATTATAAGCCAAATAACTAACGATCTATTATAATTAATAAATGACCGACACTTTACATCTCGTGAAACGCTTATAGCCACTTTGAAGCACGCGTAATACTATCGAGTGAGACTCCTGAATTATTCAAAAAGGTAAATTATATATAATTATTTTTCTCCTTGTTAGAAATAACTAAATTCTACCCGTTTAAATTTCCTGAGCCATATGTCCGATTCATTTGACATATTCGATCAAGTCCCTCAAATCTTATCTCTTCTCTCTAAATATATTGGACACTGTAACTCCTTTTAAGCTTTTGACTTTTAACTCCTTTTACATCACATATGATACACTATTAAAATAGCTTAAAGATAATAAGTGTCAAATACTCAAATCTAATCCTAAGCCATCATTTATTGTCAAAGGTTGCACAACTTCTGGCAATCCTGTATCTCCCGGGTTACTTCAACAAAACTCCATTGCCGAATTCTGAGAATTCTCTGACCCAATGTCAGTGGGCAAGTTTTTTCCATGAGTTAACAGTTGGATCTGGTGTCAACTATTCTTTTTCTCTTATGCTAAGGTAAACTAGTGTCTATACATTATTAAAATGATAGCTTGTTTATTTTCATTATATGTAGACAGTAGATTGTACATTTTAAGCTAATAAATATTTTTAATTTCAGGTACATGTCGACGTCTGTGATCCAGATGATTATTTGCATAGGTATGTGTTGTGCGTGTGGGTACGCAACACTTTTTGCATTTCTGACCCTACTTAGTTAGCATGTTAAATGTGATAGATAAACAAGCGCCACCATAAACCACCTAAGAACTACTAATGGAAATTCATGTTCTTGTATCTAATTTTTTTTTTTTTTTTTAAACCAATTAGGAGTAAAACATAACTCTAATCGACCCATTTTCTAATCTCCATCATGCAGGCTAACAACTAGTTCGGATGTGGATGTTCTTAACGACTTTGTATCAAAGTTTTATGCTCAACTTCAACCGCATACTGTACTGGTGATAAATATTCTAGGAGATAAGTACAAGAAATTGTTGGGGAAGTTGCCATTTTATGTGCGTTCTGAACATGCGGCCTTTTTGATGATCTCAAGTTTTAGCTCAACACGTAAACCACTTGTTGATATTTTCCAAGTAAATTCTGAAGGATTAGGTATTCCTTTTCTCTTTTCGATCGACTTGTTAAAACAATAGAAATGTTCAATCTTTTTTATTATAAGTATGTTTTGTGGTTGATTGTCTTAGTTTATAATAAAAAAGATTGAACATTTCTATTGTTTTAACAAGTCACATGATCGAAAAGAGAGAAGGAATACCTAATCCTTTAGAATTTACTTGGAAAATATCAACAAATGGTTTACGTGTTGAGCTAAAACTTGAGATCATCAAAAAGGCAGCATGTTCAAACGCACATAAAATGGCAACTTCCCCAACAATTTCTTGTACTTATCTCCTAGAATATTTATCACCAGTACAGTATGCGGTTGAAGTTGAGCATAAAACTTTGTTACAAAGTCGTTAAGAATATCCACATCCGAACTAGCTGTTAGCCTGCATGATGGAGATTAGAAAATGGGTCGATTAGAGTTATGTTTTACTCCTAATTGGTTTAAAAAAAAAAAAAAAAAAAAAAAAAAAAAAAAAAAAAAAAAAAAGATACAAGAACATGAATTTCCATTAGTAGTTCTTATGTGGTTTATGGTGGCGCTTGTTTATCTATCACATTTAACATGCTAACTAAGTAGGGTCAGAAATGCAAAAAGTGTTGCGTACCCACACGCACAACACATACCTATGCAAATAATCATCTGGATCACAGACGTCGACATGTACCTGAAATTAAAAATATTTATTAGCTTAAAATGTACAATCTACTGTCTACATATAATGAACTACATATAATGAAAATAAACAAGCTATCATTTTAATAATGTATAGACACTAATTTACCTTAGATAGCATAAGAGAAAAAGAATAGTTAACACCAGATCCAACTGTTAACTCATGGAAAAAACTTGTCCTTTGAAATTGGGTCAGAGAATTCTCAGAATTCGGCAATGGAGTTTTGTTGAAGTAACCCGGGAGATACAGGATTACCAGAAGTTGTGCAACCTGTGACAATAAATGATGGCTTAGGATTAGATTTGAGTATTTGACATTTATTATCTTTAAGCTATTTTAATAGTGTATCATATGTGATGTAAAAGGAGTTAAAAGTCAAAAGCTTAAAAGGAGTTACAGTGTCCAATATATTTTGAGAGAAGAGATAAGATTTGAGGGACTTGATCGAATATGTCAAATGAATCGGACATATGGCTCAGGAAATTTAAATGGGTAGAATTTAGTTATTTCTAACAAGGAGAAAAATAATTATATATAATTTACCTTTTTGAATAATTCAGGAGTCTCACTCGATAGTATTAACGCATGCTTCAAAGTGGCTATAAGCGTTTCACTGGGAATAGAAAAGTCACCATCGCTAGAATAACAAAAAGGAAAAAACCAGATGTATAAAAAGAGACCAAACTCGTTACGGGTCAAAACCACATGGACTGGATCCGGGAAAAAAATAGTTTAGGGACCATTTTAGTTAAACCTTGTAAATCACAGGGATGATTTATGACATTTACTCTAAAGTAAATTAATACAATAAGTTGTATAAGAAATGAACCAACTTTGTTATACGTTTTACATTATCTGAACCTACAGCAATCAAACAAAATAGATAAAGACACCAGAGGTATAAATAAAACTTTTAAGGTCGTCCCCCAGGGAATAATAAATTAAGATTGAAGAAACTATGTAAAAAGTGGCAAAGCGAAATCTGGACACCTATGAATTATAGACTGATCTTTGCAAAAAAAAACGTCTGAAGTACTCAGGTTGTTAAACTTTGTTTTGACTGCAATATGTGAGAAAAAAGAGACTAAAAAGCCTATAAGGTCAAAAGGGTCAAAAGCCAGGATGGCTGAGATTTTTTTGAAGTCATGGTCGATCATACCTAATTGCCACCTATGAAGCACGGGGACGGCTTGGGGACGTTTCCTAGCCCATTGTGGGTGGTGATGCTTTTGATTCACCATTTCTGCAGTTTTTGATGAAACGAAACTCTAGCCTCACAAGTGTTTGTGATGTGTGATTAGGGTTTTATGTTGGATGTGATATGGGCTTATGTGTTGGGCTTTATGGGCTAGTGGAAATGTTTGCAGTTATTATTACAAGTGAAATGTAATGGACTATTTTCAAAAGAATAAATGCAATGGACCATCTTAGGGGTGTTCATCGGTTCGGTTCTCGGTTATTCGGTTTATTCGGTTCGGGTTGTTCGGTTAAAATTTTTTTTTGGGTCATAACCGAAAACCGAACCGAACCGAGAACCGAACCGAAGTTCGGTTCGGTTATGGGTCAAAACCGAAAACCGAAATTTTCCTAAAAAATAACTAATCATAGCACATGACCCCATGACGGTATGCCAAAATATATGCAAAACGACATACCTAGACAAGTTTTAACATTTATTGAACACAAAATACCCTAACATCATAGGACCTAGGGTTAGTCAAGTTATATTTTTTTAATTAATATATAAAAAATATTAAATATTAATTATAATTCGGTTTTCGGTTCGGTTCGGTTGTCAATATCCTAAACCCATAACCGAACCATAAACCGAATAAAATGTTCGGTTCGGTTCGGTTTTTACCAATTCGGTTCGGTTAAGAATTCGGTTCGGTTATTTTCGGTTCGGTTCGGTTTCGGTTTTCGGTTACTGCGGATATTACCCGATCCATGAACACCCCTAGATGCAATGGACCATCTTACAAGTTTATTACTACTTGGTTTATATTCAAATCATGGTAGAGGTGCACAAAAAAACCGGTTCATGAACCGAACCGAAAATAAAGACCGAAACCGGTTTGCCCAAAATGATTTTATTATTGATAGTTAATTACTTTGGAAGATTTAGTATTTTTGGAACATCAATATATATCTATTTTTTGAATTTCTTTAATATATTTTTTATTTTTTTAATATTTTTTATTGCCGTACCCGTATCTTTTTAATATTTAATATTTAATATATCTTTTTAATATTTAATATTTAATATATTTTTTAATATTTAATATATTTTTTTTTAATGTTTTTTAATAGATTTTTTATTTTTGCTGTTTCCTGTACCCGTATTGTCCCCGTACCCGGATGCCCTACCCAGTGCTACATAGATTGCCACCTCTAAGAAATATAATACTAAAATATGTATTTCACGTGATCATACCTTACTGGCAATATTAGAAACCATCCTCTCTGGTTCTTCGCTACTTCCCCCCTCTTCCATCGAAAAGTTAGAGTTCTCAGAAAAATTTCTGTCCATCAACTCACTGTTTAGATGACTGTGGTGGCTTTTGAACTGCCACAGCATTTTCCCGCATCAAGATTTTGCTCACATAAAGATATAATTTTTTCTAAGAGTCCCTGATCATTCTCATCATGCTCCTGCATGTTATTAAAAATAATCATTCCAATAAGAAACATGCCCAAAAAAACCAAAAAATAAAAAGAAAAAAAGTTCGACAAGAATATTACCGTTATTAAAACATCGAAGACGAGGCAAAAAAGTTTATTTATATATTTTGATAGGCAAATATACTTAGCAGCCAGTTCAGTAAAATAAGTGCTTGTCACTAACTTCAAAGCTTCTTCAATATCTTTAGTAAAACTCTGTTTGCACCAGAAAATCTGTGTACAAAGTATATATATAAGTAAACATGAGTCGATCTCATGAGGATTAATAGATTGCCATATACAAACAAACTATAAACAGGAGTTCACAGATGTTCAATGCACGGATGTTAGGATTCAATACCTTCATAGAATTAGACTTTTCATATCCAGACAATGCATGTAAGCACAATGCTTGTGCTTGCAGAAAGTGTAGAGGACCATGACAATCGGCGTTTACAAAATAAGGTGAATATGATAACCACCACAATTTATTGCGCTGCATTAATAATATCGATAAATAGTAAAATCAGAATAAGGAAATCTACATGAAAGCTTTAGTATATAGAGAGTAGTTACTAATTGTTTGTGTGTTATTATGAACAAGGTGAATATGATAACTTACCAACAAATTTATTGCATTGTCCAAATTTGCTAAACATTTATCGAGACCTTGAACACCTTTCTCTCTTTCAGCCCTTGCATCTGCAATCAAAGTCATCGGCTTAAGTAGACTACCACCTTTATCACATAATATATCTTTTGTGTGGCCATCTAATAGACTCTGCATAGTGACAAATATCGTCGGATGAAGTCTCCCACTGTGTGATTGAAGCTGTCAAAATGAAAAGCGCGAGTTAACTAAGTTTTAGACAATTAATAAACCACATCAGTGGTATTCGTTAATACGATAAACACATATAGTCATGGTAGTAACCTGCATCAGATTCGCAGCCCATACATTCATGTTAGGGAACCTATCACCTACAGCCTTCAAGGAAAAAAAGGTGATGTGTTAGATATGGCCATATGGGGCTGTTTAGATAAATAAAAGCAAATTAGTGAATACCTGACATTGACATTGACAATCTAACTGTCCTATCACTTTTCTTAAAAAATGGTTTTTTCCCCATATATCCTTACGTACAAAAGCCATTCCCAACTGCAAAAAGTGAAATAATAAGAAAGAAGATCGAACCAGAAAAACTATAGCTTTTATTTTGTGGGTCTACTATACAAGAATAGCATTCTACCTCTAGCATACGAGCATCGTTGCACACTTTATTATGTTCCAGTAAAGTTACAGCAATCCGTTCCGCTGACAGGTCATCATCATCATAGCTTATAGTTTTGATGAGATGTTCAACAAGCAAGCTTCGTCTCTTCATATCATCTCCGTCAAGATCCTTCATCCAAGGATCTAGTCTTTGTATCACTAAAACGAGTTCTCTTGCATCTTCAGTCTCACGACTTTGACATTAACAAAAAATATACACCAGGTAAATATCCAAAACATTAGACAAAAAGCTCTTATCAAGTGTCTTATTGTATACTCGAACTATACATTCATCTTCGTTTACGCTTAGGAATTTCATACAGGCACGGATTTCACTCCTTGTAGTACTTATATCAGTATGAACTAGACGAGACTGTATATATGTTCCCCAATGGTCGCTTAACACCGACCAACATGATGATTTGTAGCCAAGACAAAGAAACCAAGGCTTTACCTGAATGGCTAACTTCTGCAATTGCCTTGCGAGTGTTATTAAGTCCCATGACTATAAAAGGATAATACTTCCTGTAGAGTGAATGGGCTTCATTCTGATCTTTACCAGAAGAAGACTTTACTGTTAGGTTTTATGGATTAAAATTAATATGTTTATGTCCGGTTTCGAACCCGAGACTCGGGATTGCACACAATAATGTGAGAGTTCCAATGGATGAATAAATTAAATATGTTTATGTATTTTATTTATTCATTTCACAAACAAATACTTAACGACAATTAGTATTTAACGGGGTTAGAGATAACGACCGTTAAAGGACTAAAAGTGAAAAGAAGGATCTAGAACCCATGAAGTGGGTTGGGTCGGCTGGAAACTAGCTTTGGGCTAGGGTGGCCGGTTCTAGGGTAGAATAGGGAACAAGTTTTGTGATTTAGGGTTAGCCTATAAATACAATTCATTGTGTTTAGGTTTTCCCCTAATCTAGAATTTCCTACAAGCCTAATTTCTCTTCTCTTCCCTCTCCTAAGCATAGAACCGGTCGACTCTTTTATATCCACTAGGATATTCGACCCTAGTAAAGCTTTGCAAGTATTTGGCTTGTTTGTGATTCTTGAACCTAGCTTATCCCATTGGAACGCTAGATTACGTGTGTACAAGAACGAGTGACTAGTTTATTTTAACTAGTGTTTTTCCCTTGTGTTTGGATCGACATTCATAAACCTTGCTAGGGTTTATACTTGTTCTTGGTGATTGCATAAAGGTACGTGTCTATTTAGTTTTAATTAATTACATGTTCTTGTAGATCTTCCGCTGCGTGCTTTTGATGTTTTTATATGTTTATAGTTTTTATGATTCATATAATCTAACAGTGGCATCATGAGCCTCGTTTAGAACTATGTAATTAATTACTAAAACCTAAAAATTGGATCTTGATTAGATACATGCTTTTATGATCTAGGGTTTTTTATTTGAAACCCTAATTTTAATTAATGTGGATCGATCCACAATTTTTTAGGGTTTATGTTTAGTTTTTAATTAAAACTTAATTAGAAACCCTAGATTATGCATGGTAATTTTTAGGGATTAATTAGTGTATACCGTATGTGATGACACCAATTAATTAGATACGTACAAGGAATTAACATATTAATATGGATTTCATGATTATGTGTTAATATGGTATCCATGACAAAATCTTGCATGTTTTGTCATGGTTTGATATATGGTTCGATCTGTATGTATGTATTTGCTACATGTTTTGTTTAATAAATCTTTAATTGGGGAAGACCTCAATATATTAATTAATAAATTATGTGCAATGTGGTATTAAATTAACTAAAACTTACGCGGCCAAGTTATTTGGTGTCTGTGGATCATTGGGCACAATGAGCTCGAAAACCAATGGGAGTTTTGTTAGTTTAATACATATTTAATTACACATAGAATTAATAATATGATTTATTGGAAAAAGGTTTGCATGTGGCTATATGATATTGTTATGATCATATATTTGTTATTATGTGTTTATTTTTTTATTAATTACTTGATCTTTTGTGTTTATATATTATGATGGATTGCAACACAAAAAGAGGGTAATTTTCATAATAAAAAATAAACAAGACTAATAACTATGAAACCTTTGTAGTAATTTTATTCATTGCCAAGTCTTATGTGCCGACAGTGGTTCGCTTCACACGGTAATTTGCTCCCAGGCGAGACTAGCAATTAATAAATTATTACATAAAAGTTTTAGCAAGAAAATCATATTTTTTTAGTTGATTGATTGCAACTGTACAAAAGTGGTCGAATCGGCGGACCTATTATTGACAAACTATAAAGTGGGTTTAAGGTTGGCTCACATTAAATTGTGACCTTAAAGGGGCACGGTTTTAACCAGCTTCGGCGGCTGTCGTCCCTCCGCTCGCCTGTGCGTCAATAATAGACTTACCAAGTACACCATGAAAAAGTACGAAGCATCTTAAGGCAATGTTGTAATTTACTCAACGCCTCAATTAAAAATTTTGATGATTTGAGCTACGAATTAGTAAACGGTTTTGTTTTTGCAAACATATATGATACAAAGATGAATGCATGACATCTTTGTACATATTTTTTGATTTCACACATCAAAATTTATTACCCTTTAAATTTAAGTTATATGTCACACAACTACAAAAAGAAACACCTAAGGTTTCATCCTACATCACTAGCAGCCAAAGCTGAATGTTGATGTTCAAAGGGTGGTCATCTAAGGGTAAAATTGAGTACTTTATTGCTAGCAGCCAAAGCTGAATGCAATAAACCGACGTCAATTTACTGTTTCTTAAGTTGGTTAAACTTAATTGGGCACTTTCATTACTAGCAGCCAAAGCTGATGTAATGGAACGGCGCCAAGGCATAAAGATTTGGGGATGAAACATGTTTACATTTTGCAACTGATGTTGGCAACATAATGTAAGTCCCATGATTCTAGGAATTGCAATTGTATATTGGCAATTGAGTGTCAGCTCTACCTTATTGAGTACTTTCATTGCTAGCAGCCAAAGCTGATGTGATGAAACGACGTCAATTTGGATCCTAATTTTCAATGAAAATTAAATGGTGAAATTTTATTTACCGTGGGTGTTTAATTTTCTTGAAAAGTTATTATCAATAATACTAAATTGAATTTTGAAAATTCTTTTAAAGTATTTAATGCAACGTTAAAACCGTAAATATGGAACATTCTTTTAGTAGTAAATTGATCTGCACCCTTAGGGGTCTTTGGATAGAGTCAATTTTTACTGAAAAGAATAAACCAAGTCTGCTTTCCGTGTGAAGAGTAAAACTTAATCCTATTCCTTTTCATGAGTGAGAAAGGTATAATAGGAAAATTGGAATCGTCTAAATTCTAAGAAATAACTCATGGCGAATTTCTTAAGAAATTGCATGGTTAGGAGTTATTAAATTAGAAACTAGACTAATTACCGCAAAAGTGGTAAAAGGCTAACTAGAATGGTTGATCTAGTTGTTATGCTTTAACCATTCAAGGTGCTACATTCCATGATGGGGATGGTAGACCTAATTAAGGAAGAAATTGCATACCCAATTCTTTCAAGTTAATTGCATTGATGGATATTCCATCATTTACAAAGTAGAATACATTCTTTGAAGTACCTTAGTAGTTGTTACGTAAGGGATTCATCAAAGGTGTAGGAAAGTAAACAGCACGCTATTTGCTTTTACTGGTGATGCAACACTTACGATGTTGTCAAAGCTAGTGGGAGCATTGTGTTGAAATTACTGAATAATGAGTTCATACAGTGATCTTAAATTCAGTGGGAGCTACAAGTCTTGGTAGTTACCCGGATTATCTCTAGAATTTCTTGAGATGATTACTTTCCAATTATAGACACTTGTGGTATTAAGGATAGTCGTGTACGTTTCCTTACTAGACGAGGTGATTCTATATCTACTTATATCTATGACACAATCATATTGATCAAATAAGCAAACTATTGACGTGTTGTTTATTCGATACGTGATGTTGTTCCATGCACAAGTGGGAGAGATCTTATTGTGTGCAAGCAACAACATAAAGGAATATGATTTAAAGGGTTCTCTTGACTGTAAGGTAAGAGATCAATGTTCTAATGTGTTTTACACACGTTCTAATTTATGGAACACTTGAAGTTAATATCTACTTTCATTACTAGATATTAATGACAAGGTAAATTACATACTTTCATCATTATCAGCCTCGACTGATGAAATGAAACTATGTTAATTTACAAGTTTCTAAAATTAGATAATTATTAGAACAAGTGTCAATATGATAATAAGACTACTTCTAATGAGAATATTTATGTATTGTTGTAATGACATAAATAAATGAAGTAATCTTATACTACTTCATATTCAGATGTTTATGTATTCTTGGAATGACATAAATATATGAAGTAATAAATTAACTTGAAATACTATTAAAACCAAGTTGTGGGTTTCATAATTACTTTAGTTATACATGTTTATATTGTAGATATAAATATGAAGTCTTTTATTGCTATAAGACTTATACTGAAGTAAGACGTTAACTTGTTATGTTTAGACATATACAAGAAGTCATGAAGTTGATTAATGATTTATAACGGAGATTGGGATTATAACAGTTTATGTCTTTTTGGTAAGACATAGAAATTAAGTGGCTTGGGCTAAAAGGCACTTATGTTATAAAGTATGCAATTGGCTTTGAAAATCTATTGTACCATTAAAGTGATTTAGTTGGTAAATAGGTAAGCCAATACGATATGTATATTTATCTTATATATTGTAAGATTAACTTACAATATTAATCCTAATGGAATACATATTATGTATGGTATGTTCAATTAGGATAATCAAACTCTTGGAAAATTGTTTGATTAAAGATAACTGTATCTTCTAATCTTCCTAAAGATATCAAGGTTAGAAAATTGAGTATGGATTGAAAATACTCAATTAGACTCCAACCTAGAAGATTAATAAGACACCATTGATTATGGAATGTGTTGAATCACATTAAGTCTTAAAATTGAAGTTCAGAATTTGTTGAACTACTTGTTGGGTAGGTTATTAACAAATTAAGATTAAGAACTGTCAATAAGTATTTGTAAAAGTCCCAAAAGAGAACAAGTATTGTGTTGCTCTAGTTGCTAAGCATTTATAGGTAATCTATAAATTGTAAAAGGCGAGTGGGAGTTTTATCTTCAAAAGATAAAAAAATTACAAGATACATAATCTTCTAAATACGCTAGCAAATCATAATGAGGATTTAACATGTTAGTGTTAAATCTCAAGATGATGGAATTCTTATTCATAGATCCGCAAGGATATCTCAAATATTTGTAGAATATGTTGAGGGTTATGAGTTACAGGATCGTGATATGCCTGTTAATAAATTGCAAATGTTATTTGGCAAATTACTCATACTATGAATAAAAAGATGCAGTCCAAAAAGATAACTAGTTTGGAAACGTAGTTGATCTTAAACTCTATAGTAACACTATAGAATGGAAATGAATTTCTACAAAGGAAATGAAAATCCTAGAGATTTAAAATTCTTGTGTAGAAATCATAATGGAAAAATTTGTATACATATTTAATATGTGAAAAGATTATCAATCACAATTAAGCAATTAAATGTGATTGAAATTCTTTCTAAGCACATTAAATATATAAAGATTATGATTGTCATTATTAGCTTCATTTATATGAAATTAATAATGGAATGTCAAAACTCTTTCTTGAATAATTACTTGTGCGAGGACGAAAAGTAATTGAAAGGAGTGTTTGAATTAAAATAATCTTTAGTAGTATACAAAATGCAAATCATTTGTAAATGGATTAATGCATGCATCTAGAAGATATACTTATTTTAGTTATTAAATCTGGTTTTGATTTATAATTAAAATTAAGATATTTCTTAATATTCCTGAAAGCTAGTGGGAGTGATGTATTTATTTTCTTATTGATATATGTTGTATAACATATGAGAAGTAATATTCCATTAACATTTATATGTTAAGTTTTAGTTTGGAATGAAACTTCATATAGAAAATAAAACCTTGAAATATATGTTTATTTGATTATAAACATAAGCGGTAAAATAACTAATTCTAAAAGAACATGATATTCTATTAGAAGATCTAGATAGAAACATATCTTTGGAAAGATATGACATGAACAAAATCTAAGTTTGAAACAAAGATTTTTCATGTATATCATGTTGCTTGTTGTATCATGCTTGAATGAAAGATGATTGACAACATTAATATCTAATTATAAATTATTAGATAGTTAAGTGTAATGGATATGGTTTAGAATTTACATCCTCAGCCTGGATTTGCTCCAAAATTCTAAATATGAACCATATGGCAAGATGTTAATATAGATGACAAATCTTGTAGGATTTGTAGATGTCAAACATTACACGATGAATGTTAAAGTTTACGGAACTTTTAAAAGAGCATATTGTTGTTGGATACAATGATGCTAGTAAGATTGAGATGACACTCAATACTAGTCATGGTGGGAGCTCATCCTTATTAGGAGACCATGTATACTAGTTATGCTCAATATGAGCATAGTTGCATTATACATAAAGAATTAGAATACTTTAACTACAAAGGTTTGGTAGTTTAATTATCATAAATTCGTGCATGAGGATGTCACGCATTTTATGAAGTATGTGGCAATATCTAGATAGATGAATGCACACATACAAGTATTTCATTATTGAAATAAGTATTCTCAAAATTCCGATAGATCAACATTAGTTGATTTATGCCTTGTCAACAAGTATGTGGAACATGACTTGTGGCATAATTCATTAATGAGTATTGTCATGCATTGATCTAGTTAGTATTTGGATAAGGGATATTAAAGCAATATTATTTTAATGAAATAAAGTGTGAATAACGTTTATTCTCATTATTAATATTGTATCCTTTATTTGCATGTTTAAATCCGTGAATAAATTTATTTATTCTAAATAGTCTATTGTCAATTAATAATATGGGAATATTATTGAATTAAGACAAATGTGAGGATTGGTAGAATGTACTGTAAGGTTAAGACACCAATGTCACATGATATTCAATATTGGATAAATTGAATATAGGACTTATCCCAACCACATGATTATACTTTATGGATCATAGTCATTAAGTATATCATGAATATTTATCCTCTGACTTGAGATGCCAGATAATTGCCGAGGATGTAGCTCATTTTCTGTGAGATAGTCTAACGCTATCCGTAAAAGGTAGTTATAAGGGCTATTTTCAGAAATGATGCGAAGTTCAAGGGTTATGCTCGCAGTCAATAAGGGATTTGTTCCTTCAACTTTGTGTTGAAGTTTAATACTGCTTGGCCACTCGTGTGATTAACAAGATGTTTGCGTGCGCACGCCCAAAGTCTATCTGGAAGACGTTCAGATGTTTTGGTAATCTTGTTCAATTATGTATAAACGAGAAACTACTGTTAATTGTGGAATGACAAGATCCATATCCAAATTAACGCGGTATTAGTAACAAAAGGATAAGTATGATGATTTAATTCATCACGTGGTTTTTCCAGGAAAACCATACTCGGATCGAGCTGGGGGCATTGGGATCTGTTAAGCTAGACTAGCCCATGTCATTAATATTATTAATAATAATCCAAGTGGGAGCTGTTAGGTTTTATGGATTAAAATTAATATGTTTATGTCCGGTTTTGAACCCGAGACTCGGGATTGCACACAATAACGTGAGAGTTCCAATGGATGAATAAATTAAATATGTTTATGTATTTTATTTATTCATTTCACAAACAAATACTTAACGACAATTAGTATTTAACGGGGTTAGAGATAACGACCGTTAAAGGACTAAAAGTGAAAAGAAGGATCTAGAACCCATGAAGTGGGTTGGGTCGGCTGGAAACTAGCTTTGGGCTAGGGTGGCCGGTTCTAGGGTAGAATAGGGAACAAGTTTTGTGATTTAGGGTTAGCCTATAAATACAATTCATTGTGTTTAGGTTTTCCTCTAATCTAGAATTTCCTACAAGCCTAATTTCTCTTCTCTTCCCTCTCCTAAGCATAGAACCGGTCGACTCTTTTATATCCACTAGGATATTCGACCCTAGTAAAGCTTTGCAAGTATTTGGCTTGTTTGTGATTCTTGAACCTAGCTTATCCCATTGGAACGCTAGATTACGTGTGTACAAGAACGAGTGACTAGTTTATTTTAACTAGTGTTTTTCCCTTGTGTTTGGATCGACATTCATAAACCTTGCTAGGGTTTATACTTGTTCTTGGTGATTGCATAAAGGTACGTGTCTATTTAGTTTTAATTAATTACATGTTCTTGTAGATCTTCCGCTGCGTGCTTTTGATGTTTTTATATGTTTATAGTTTTTATGATTCATATAATCTTTACCAGAAGAACATTTACTTCGTTAAGGTGGGATCTAATTGCATCATATATCTCACTAGGGGTGAAGGCATGCCTGCTAAGTAATAGTTGGGTAAAGTTATCACGTTCACCCACAAGATTATCCATCAGTACGTATGCGCGTGTGTTCGATGGGAACTAACGTAACCTTGAGAGATATCTTTAAAAAACCCTAATACTCCGTATATCGATAGCGGAATTCCCTGAGATTAGAAAGATTTATGCTTTCTTTCTTTCTTGATCGAACTAAACGAATTATTGAAGACGACCGTGTAGTTATATTCAAAATCTTGAAAGATATTTCAAAAACCCTAATACTCCGTATATCGATAGCGGAATTCCCTGAGATTACAAAGATTTATGCTTTCTTTCTTTCTTGATCGAACTAAACGAATTATTGAAGACGACCGTGTAGTTATATTCAAAATCTTGAAAGATATTTCAAAAACCCTAATACTCCGTATATCGATAGCGGAATTCCCTGAGATTAGAAAGATTTATGCTTTCTTTCTTTCTTGAACTCAACGGATTATTGAAGACCTTCTTATAGTGCAGTTATATTCAAAATCTTGAAAGATATTTCAAAAACCCTTATACATCGATGGCAGAATTCCCTGAGATTAGGAAGATTTGTGCTTTCTTTCTTTCTTGAACTAAACGAATTATTGAAGACTTTTTATAGGCATAATTAATATAGCCGTTATATTGAATAATGTATCGAGAGACTTATGTTTTCTTTCTTTTTTGAGCTAAATGGAATTTTTGAAGACCTATTTATAGGCATAATTAATTAATATTGCCGTTTTGTTGTTTCCTTTAATAATGACACTTCTAGATTCACCTATCCTTAAATATTGTCATTGATTTAAATACTTCCATTTATCGACTTTTGACAATGGTTAGATATAGATTATTTCTTTTTAGCGGCTTGTCAGTCGTTATTGCTTCAGGTCTATCCAATGGGTTGTATGTCAAGCCTGAGTCCCTTAGGTTTTATGGATTAATATTAATATGTTTATGTCCGGTTTCGAACCTGAGACTCGGGATTGCACACGATGCGTGAGAGTTTCAATAGTATGAATAAATTAAATATATTTATGTATTTTATTTATTCATTTCACAAACAAGCACTTAACGACAGTTAGTACTTAACGGTGTTAGAGATAACGACCGTTAAAGGACTAAATATGAAAAGAAGGATCTAGAAACCCATGAATGGGTTGGATCGGCTGGGAATCCACATTGGTTTGGGTTTGGACGATTTTAGGAAGAGTAGGGAACAAGTTTTGAGGTTTAGGGTTAGCCTATAAATACAATTCATTGTGTTTAGGTTTTCCTCTAATCTTGAATCCCCTACAAGCCTAATTTCTCTTCTCCTCCCTCTCCTAAGCATAGAACCGATCACCCTTTTTAAATCCACTAGGATTTGTGATCCAAGTAAAGCTTTGAAAGTGTTTGGCTTGTTTGTGATTCTTGAACCTAGCTTTTCCTACTGAAACGCTATCATCACGTGTGTACAAGAATGAGTGACTAGTTTACTTTAACTAGTATTTTTCCCTAACTAGGATCGACATACCCTATATTTATTTAGGGTTCATACTTGTTCTTGGTGATTGCAAAAAGGTATGTGTCTATTTAGTTTTAATTAATTACTAGTTCTTGTAGATCTTCCGCTGCGTGCTTTGTGATGTTTTTATATGTTTATAGTTTTATGATTCATATAATACAACAGTGGTATCAGAGCCTCGTTTAGAACTATGTAATTAATTACTAAAACCTAAAAATTGGATCTTGATTAGATACATGCTTTTATGATCTAGGGTTTTTTTTAATGAAACCCTAATTTTTAATTAATGTGGATCGATCCACAAAATTTTATTTTTAGGGTTTATGTTTAGTTTTTTAACTAAAACTTAATTAGAAACCCTAGATTATGCATGGTAATTTTTAGGGATTAATTGTGTATACCGTATGTGATGACACAAATTAATTAGATACGTACAAGATATTAACATGTTAATATGGATTTCATGATTATGTGTTAATATGGTATCCATGACAAAATCTTGCATGTTTTGTCATGGTTTGATATATGGTTCGATATATATGTATGTATTTGCTACATGTTTTGTTTAATAAATCTTTAATTGGGGAAGACCTCAATATATTAATTAATAAGTTATGTGCAATGTGTTATTAAATTAACTAAAACTTACGCGGCCAAGTTATTTGGTGTCTGTGGTCCATTGGGCACAATGAGCTCGAAAACCAATGGGAGTTTTGTTAGTTAAATACATATTTAATTACACATAGAATTAATAATAGGATTTATTGGAAAAAGGTTTGCATGTGGCTATATGATATTGTTATGATCATATATTTGTTATTATGTGTTTATTTTTTTTGTAATTACTTGATCTTTTGTGTTTATAAATTATGATGGATTGCAACACAAAAAGAGGGTAATTTTCATAATAAAAATAAACAAGACTAATAACTATGAAACCTTTGTAGTAATTTTATTCATTGCCAAGTCTTATGTGCCGACAGTGGTTCGCTTCGCACGGTAATTTGCTCCCAGGCGAGACTAGCAATTAATAAATTATTACATAAATTGTTTTAGCAAGAAAATCATATTTTTTTAGTTGATTGATTGCAACTGTACAAAAGTGGTCGAAGCGGCGGACCTATTATTGACAAACTATAAAGTGGGTTTAAGGTTGGATCACATTAAATTGTGACCTTAAAGGGGCACGGTTTTAACCAGCTTCGGCGGCTGTCGTCCCTCCGCTCGCCTGTGCGTCAATAATAGACTTACCAAGTACACCATGAAAAAGTACGAAGCATCTTAAGGCAATGTTGTAATTTACTCAACGCCTCAATTAAAAAATTTGATGACTTGAGCTACGAATTAGTAAACGGTTTTGGTTTTGCAAACATATATGATACAAAGATGAATGCATGACATCTTTGTACATATTTTTTGATTTCACACATCAAAATTTATTACCCTTTAAATTTAAGTTATATGTCACCCAACTACAAAAAGAAACACCTAAGGTTTCATCCTACATCACTAGCAGCCAAAGCTGAATGTTGATGTTCAAAGGGTGGTCATCTAAGGGTAAAATTGAGTACTTTATTGCTAGCAGCCAAAGCTGAATGCAATAAACCGACGTCAATTTACTGTTTCTTAAGTTGGTTAACTTAATTGGGCACTTTCATTACTAGCAGCCAAAGCTTATGTAATGGAACGGCGCCAAGGCATAAAGAATTGGGGATGAAACATGCTTACATTTTGCAACTGATGTTGGCAATATAATGTAAGTCCCAAGATTTCTAGGAATTGCAATTTGACATTGGCAATTGGGTGATCCCGTACCTTGTTGAGCACTTTCATTGCTAGCAGCCAAAGCTGATGTGATGAAACGGCGTCGATTGGGATCCTAGTTTTCAGTGAAAATTAAATGGTTTTTAACCAATGGGTGTTTAATTTTCATGAAATGTTTTATTATCGAAAGTACTAACTTTTGAACTTTTTTCTGTAGAAATGGCCCAACCCGGAAACTCGTCAAACTTAACTTCCTGTTTCTAGATGATGCTTGAAAAGGAAAAACTGACTGGGACTAAGAATTTTAACGCTTGGTATCGAAATCTAAGGCTTGTTCTTAGAATTGCCAAACGTTCAGAATGTCTTACTGAGGACCTTCCTGAAGCTCCTCCTGCAAACTCGCCTAATGAAATACTTAGGCAGTACAATGAAGCCTATGACAAGCACAATGATGCGGCTTGTCTCATGCTATCGGGGATGGATGATCAACTGGTAAAACAGTTTGAGAAATATGGCCCGAAAAACATGATTGATGAACTGACACGTATGTTTCAGAAATCTCCTATGGCTGAATTGTATGATGTACTTGACAACTTGGGCAAGTGCAAGCAGGATGTGACAACACCCGTAAGTGATCATGCACTTAAAGTGAAAGGTTATCTTGACCAACTAGATACACTTAATTGCGGGTTTGTGGAAGACGTTAAAGTTGGCCTCATCAACAAATCCCTCAATGAGGAATTATATGGTGAATTTGTGCGCAACTTTAACATGCATTGCAAGGGGAAGACATTTTTTGAATTGCATGCAATGCTTATTGAGCATGAGAAGGCACTCACAAAGAAAGCTCCTACACCTGCTGTTATGGCAATAAGAGGTGGTAGAGTAGCTAAGCCCGGTAAACCGAAACATGTGAACAAGAAAGGAAAGGGCAACACTGACAAGGGCAAGCAGATTGTGACCTATCAGTAAAAGCCAAAGAAGCAGAATCCTCCTCCCAAGAAGGATTATCCCAAAAAGGATGCGGCTGCTTGTCACCACTTCCATACTCCTGGACAATGGAAGCGTGACTGTCCATTGTTGCTAGAGGAGTGTCGCAAAAATAAGAATGCCAAGGCTGGGCAGGGCGCCAGCACGTCAGGTATTTTTATGGTTGAATTATTTTCTTTTCCTCGTAAGCAAAATGCCTGGATATATGATACAGGATGTGGTACTCACATTTGTAATACATCGCAGGGGCTTAGAGGAGCAAAGAAGCTGAACTATGGGGAATGCTACTTGTACGTGGGAAATGGAATACGTGCAGCAGTAGAAGCCATAGGGACTTTTGAGCTAGTTTTACCTTCTGGTTTAATATTAGTTTTGAACAATTGTCATTACGCACCTTCCATTGTTAGAGGTGTCGTTTCAGTTTCTTTGTTATTGGATTTGGGTTTTAAGCATACGTTTAATGATAATGGAATTTCTGTTTCTCTAAATTCTGTTTTTTACTTTAATGCTATTTCATTAAATGGTGTGTTTGAGATTGACATGGAAAACCATGTATCCAATAGAAATAATTCAATGTATAGCATCGGGAATAAGAGAGTCAAGTCTAACTTGGACTCGTCTTATTTATGGCACTGCCGTCTTGCCCACATAGGCAAGAATCGCATGCAAAAGCTGCAACACGATGGGCTTTTGAAAAATATCAATGATGATTCAGTTGATAAATGCGAATCTTGCATATCTGGAAAGATGACAAAGAAACCTTTCCATAGCAATATGGAGAAGGCTTCGGATCTACTTGGATTGATACACACGGATGTGTGTGGTCCACTTAGACATGTGTCTAAACGCGGTGCTGTCTACTTCTTGACCTTCACGGATGACTATAGTCGTTATGGTTATGTTTATTTACTTAAACATAAACATGAAGTCTTTAAGACATTCAAGGTCTTTAAAAATGAAGTAGAATTACAACTCGGAAAGAAGATTAAGGCACTTCGATCCGATCGTGGTGGTGAGTACTTAAGCCAAGAGTTTAAGGATTATCTGGGTGAGTGTGGCATTGTGCAACAACTCACTTCTCCTTATACGCCACAACAAAATGGTGTATCTGAAAGGAGAAATCGTACTTTGTTAGATATGGTACGATCCATGTTTAATCTTACAACTCTTCCCTTATCCTTTTGGGATTATGCTCTTGAAACGGCTGTTCACGTGTTGAATAGGATTCCAACTAAGAAGGTTGATAAGACTCCATATGAAGTATGGACTGGAAAAGCTCCCAACTTTTCTTACTTAAAGGTCTGGGGTTGTGAGGCGTTTGTTAAACGTGACTCACCTGATAAACTCCAACAAAGATCTGTTAAGTGTATCTTCGTAGGATACCCTAAGGAAACGAAGGGTTACTACTTTTACTTCCCACCTGAAAATAAGGTCATCGTGGCTAGGTACAGTGATTTTCTTGAAGATAATCTAATATCTCAAGAAATCAGTGGGAGAGCATATGATCTTGAAAGTGATCATGAAGATACGTCACCTTCTGAAGGCACTAACACACTTCCTGTGGAACCTGAAAGTTTAGGTCCTCCACCTGAAGTAGAAGTGGTACCCATCCGTAGATCTTCAAGATCTGCAAAGGCTCCTGACCGTCTATGTTTAAACATAGAGGATGAGGAATCTACACTATTGGATCACATTGATGAGCCAACTAGTTATAAGGCTGCCATTAATAGTCCTGAAAAGGACAAATGGCAAGTAGCCATGGATGGGGAAATGCAATCCATGAAAGACAATAAAGTCTGGATTGAAGTAGACCTTCCACCCAATGCTAAGGTAGTTGGGTGTAAATGGCTCTTCAAGAAAAAGACTGACATGGATGGCAACGTACACACCTACAAAGCTCGTTTGGTGGCGAAAGGCTTTACCCAAACATATGGTGTTGACTATGAGGAGACCTTTTCTCCTGTGGCCGACATTAGAGCTATTAGGATTCTTATAGCCATAGCTGCCTACTATGACTATGAGATTTGGCAAATGGATGTCAAAACCGCCTTTCTGAATGGTCGCCTAGATGAAGATATCTATATGGCGCAACCTGAGGGGTTTGTGAATCCACAATTTCCTGAGCGTGTATGCAAACTTCAAAGATCCATTTATGGATTGAAGCAAGCATCCAGGAAATGGAATAAGAAATTTGATGAGGAAATCAAGAAGTTTGGATTTACTCAAAATTTCGATGAGCCATGTGTATACCACAAAGTTAGTGGGAGTAACACTACTTTTCTTGTCCTATATGTCGATGACATATTAATCATGGGAAATGATATACCAAGCCTTAATGAAGTTAAGGATTATCTTGGTAATTGCTTTGCCATGAAGGATTTAGGAGAAGCAGCGTATATCCTTGGAATCAAGATCTATAGAGACAGATCTAAACGGTTAATCGGATTAAGCCAAAGTGCTTACATGGATAAAATATTGAAGAGATTCAATATGCAAAATTCCAAGAAAGGATATTTGCCCATGCAAGTGGAACACGGCTTATGCAGCGAAATGTGTGCTTCTACACCTGAAGAGGTGGCATACATGAAGAAAGTTCCGTATGCTTCAGCAGTAGGATCTATCATGTATGCAGTTAGATGCACGAGGCCAGATGTGGCATTCGCTCAAAATTTGACCAGTCGTTATCAGCAGAATCCAGGGAAAGATCACTGGCATGCTGTAAAGAACATTCTTAAGTATTTGAGGAATACTAAAGATATGTTTCTTGTTTTTGGGGGAAATCCAGACGCAGAACTGAATGTTACAGGTTTCTGCGATGCGTCCTTTCAGACTGATAAAGATGATACGAAGTCTCAGACGGGTTATGTTTTTGTCATCAATGGAGGAGCAGTAAACTGGAGCAGTAAGAAGCAGAGTATAACGGCCATGTCTGCTATAGAAGCCGAGTACATTGCTGCATCGCAGGCGGCAAAAGAAGCTGTTTGGATAAGGAAATTCATTAAGGATCTTGGAGTGATGCCTTCTATTGAATTACCTATAAATGTATATTGCGACAACTCTGCTGCAATTACATTCGCCAATGAACCTGGAGTTATGAAAGGCGCCAGACACTTTAAAAGGAAACTTCACTATGTTCGAGAACAAGTCGATGATGGTGAAATAAAAGTACTCAAAGTTCACACAGATGACAATCTGGCTGATCCTTTCACGAAGGCATTACCTAAGGAGACGTTTAATCGTCATGCTCAGGGTATTGGTCTTCGTTTAGCAGATAGTTTCATGTAAATCTGTTGGATTAGTATTTCGATAGGGACGTGTAAACAATTATTATTTTAATGAAATAAAGTGCGGATAACGTTTATTATCATTATTAATATTTGTGTCCTATATTTGCATGTTTAAATCCGTGAATAAATTAATTATTCTAAATAGTCCGTTGTCAATTAATAATATGGGAATATTATTAAACTAAGACAAATGTGAGGATTGGTAGAATGAACTGTAAGGTTAAGACACCAATGTCACATGATATTCAATATTGGATAAATTGAATATAGGACTTATCCCAACCACATGATTATACTTTATGGATCATAGTCATTAAGTATATCATGAATATTTATCCTCTGACTTGAGATGCCAGATAATTGCCGAGGATGTAGCTCATTTTCTGTGAGATAGTCTACCGCTATCCGTAAAAGGTAGTTATAAGGGCTATTTTCAGAAATGATGCAAAGTTCAAGGGTTATGCTCGCAGTCAATAAGGGATTTGTTCCTTCAACTTTGTGTTGAAGTTTAATACTGCTTGGCCACTCGTATGATTAACAAGATGTTTGCGTGCGCACGCCCAAAGTCTATCTGGAAGACGTTCAGATGTTTTGGTAATCTTGTTCAATTATGTATAAACGAGAAACTACTGTTAATTATGGAATGACAAAGATCCATATCCAAATTAACGCGGTATTAGTAACAAAAGGATAAGTATGATGATTTAATTCATCACGTGGTTTTTCCAGGAAAACCATACTCGGATCGAGCTGGGGGCATTGGGATCTCTTAAGCTAGACTAGCCCATGTCATTAATATTATTAATAATAATCCAAGTGGGAGCTGTTAGGTTTTATGGATTAATATTAATATTTTTATGTCCGGTTTCGAACCCGAGACTCGGGATTGCACACGATGCGTGAGAGTTTCAATAGTATGAATAAATTAAATATATTTATGTATTTTATTTATTCATTTCACAAACAAGCACTTAACGACAGTTAGTACTTAACGGTGTTAGAGATAACGACCGTTAAAGGACTAAATATGAAAAGAAGGATCTAGAAACCCATGAATGGGTTGGATCGGCTGGGAATCCACATTGGGTTGGGTTTGGACGATTTTAGGAAGAGTAGGGAACAAGTTTTGAGGTTTAGGGTTAGCCTATAAATACAATTCATTGTGTTTAGGTTTTCCTCTAATCTTGAATCCCCTACAAGCTTAATTTCTCTTCTCCTCCCTCTCCTAAGCATAGAACCGATCACCCTTTTTAAATCCACTAGGATTTGTGATCCAAGTAAAGCTTTGAAAGTGTTTGGCTTGTTTGTGATTCTTGAACCTAGCTTTTCCTACTGAAACGCTATCATCACGTGTGTACAAGAACGAGTGACTAGTTTACTTTAACTAGTATTTTTCCCTAACTAGGATCGACATACCCTATATTTATTTAGGATTCATACTTGTTCTTGGTGATTGCAAAAAGGTATGTGTCTATTTAGTTTTAATTAATTACTAGTTCTTGTAGATCTTCCGCTGCGTGCTTTGTGATGTTTTTATATGTTTATAGTTTTATGATTCATATATTACAACAAAGCCTGAGTCCCGTATGCTCTTCCTTTATCGCATAAAGGAGTAAAAGTTCAGGGTGGAACTCGAACTTGAGATCTCCCCTAGCCAAACATTCCCTCCCCAAGGCACCTTAAGGAAACCTTGGTGGCCAACTGAGCTAGCCCAGTTGGTTGATGGTTAAATAGGGATTGATATTCATCTTTTATATATACTAGACGAATACCCGCACAAAGCGACGGTGTATAGCGTGAAATAATAATACTTACAAATCGTGATTCTGTTCGACCCACTACAAGAAAATGAAGCTATTGTAGCATTTCGTAACTGACACTTTTAAAACTTGGTGCGTTTTAGACTTCAATAATGATTTGGCAACATTTTACTAAATAAGTGTTGCATTTAAAAGATCTAATGCAACATCTCGTTCCAAGTGTCGCAAAAATGCAACACTTTATTAAGGTGTTGTATTTTTTACAAGAAACTGAAACACGTGGTTTAAAGTGGTGCAAGGTGACCGGTCACTGCCACATCAGCGTCACGTCAGCTTCGCTCACTCCCTCTCACCTTTCATCCGTTTTGGTCACATTCCCATCACCTTAGACCATGTGTAGTGGTGTGTAAGAGAGGATGGGGCATTGTGCGCCATGTGGCAGTGTGGGCCATGTTGGAGTTTGGTAGGAAAAGTGGTGTAGTGGTAGTAGGGGCATTGTGTGCCATGTGGCACTGGTTTTCTTTATTTTTTTTTTCTTTTTTTCAGTCAATATCTTTGGATAAGATACACAGTCAAGATCTTTGTATCTTTATCTTTTGAAAACATTTCAGTAACATATTTTCAAACCCCAAACACCCCATCATTTCTCTCCACATTTTCCGGCAATGGAGCCACCATGGACAACCGACGACATCACCGATGACCTCCAAAGCATCAGCTTCAACTCCACCACAACCACCACCGCCACAGACACCTACTCCTCCTCCTTCAACAAAACACCTCAAGATCTTTGTGATGCTCAAGTACCCGGTCAACAAACTCATAAAAGCAATTTTTAGCATGAATCGATTTTGTATCCGGTCAAGATCTTTGGATAAGATACACGTAGGTTGATGAATTTGAATGTGATTGGCTGGGCGCGGGCGTGGTAAGTAAGACGCCTCGAAATTTTTTTTGGCTTCAGCGCCCAGTGGTTTTGGGAGGAGGGGCGTTTTCAGGCGTGGATGGGGCTTGGAAGGGGCTTATAGCGCCCCACTACGTATGGTCTCATCACCTTTCATTAAAATACTAACTTTATACAAATATATCCTACTAAATGCCACACACACGCTTACAATACAAATAAAAAACATTTACTTTTTGAAAATGAGCCCACCTTTTTGCACCTCTTACTTTGGTGAGCCACTCACCAAACATATACAATTTGGGCATGACTTGTGGTATATGTTTTGGTGTCACTCGTGACTTTGGCTTGTCACGGTGTGGATGTCACGACCACTCCGTGTGGCCTAAGATGTTGTTACCTTTTTTTCATTAATTTTTTGCAACACATTGGTGTATAGTGAGTGTTTTCACAGTATGAAATGGTTTGTTGCGTTAACTCGTATGTAGGTACATAAAATTAAATGACCAACGCACGTGCAAAACTATCTTTAATTATTGGAACCAAATTTAGTGTCCTAATATGACACATTGTTGGACTATTTAAGGCTATCAAGTGTAAATTCAATATGCACCAAAGCATGTCCTTATCATAACCCAAAAAAAAAAAAAAGTTTCACCTGGTTAAGCTAATTATTATCATCAAAAATGAAGTTACTAAATTTTGTTTCATGGAAATACAACAATAGGAAATCAAGTAGATGCGGATAGTCTCATTTCATCTTGCATCATCTTCACGCACCTTCAAGCACAAAACACTTCCTCTCTACAAGGTTCATACAATCATGCCCGATAAAGAATTATGTTTGAACAAAATATATAAACTCGATACATATGCATGTTTTTCATTAACCATTTCACAATAATATATCATTACCTTTCGTTAAACTCACACACTAGAAACATAACTTTTTTACCATTGACTTGAATTGTCTTCTTTTTTGCCCAATTGGCCTTGGTTGTTTTACTGACTCTCAGAAGTAGAAAAAGAAATAAACATGAATAAGCAGCCTAAGCATTGCAGAAAGAAAAATTGCATGTATGCAGAGAGCAACAAAGATAACAAAAAAGCAAGCTCAAACATAGAATTTAGCTTCGTAATAGTGGTAAATTTGAAAAATTCGTAAAGCTGAATGAACCACACAGAATAACTGGTGCTTATCTGTCACGCAAGATGTTATGAACCAAAATTTTTACTAGTTTTTGGCTTAAAGTTGAATGATTTCGGTTTGGTTTCTAATATACTACTAGGAGATAAGGTCTCACAAATCACAGAACGTTTTTTAGCCTAATTTTATTATTCATAGCCTAATTTTATAATAAGTTGACATAAGGTTTTAAGCGAATAGAAACAAGAATCAGTAGACTTAAGCATTAGTAGGAACTAGGAACGCTAGCAGCAATAAAGCAAATCTTTTGTTCGCATATATGTTTGACAATGAAGTAATGGTGTGGTCTAAAGCAAATTCTGAAATAAGGATTTTAAACACACCTGTAAACAGTGGGGAAAATAAGCATTAGTAAGGATTATGTGGGCTTCTTTACATTATTTAAAATGTGTTATCTCAAAAACAAACCATAAAATTTCCATACCTTTGAGTTTTATTGATTCCAAGTCTTAACGATTTTATTCCACTCACCCGGCCGCACTCGTTTTGGCTTGGAATTTAGAAATAACTAATGCTTGTGTATGATTAGATAAATAGATTGTTACAATGACAATCCAGTTACTATAATAAAATGACCAACGATATTTTTTTCATTTTAAACACATTATGGACTACTTCAACCCGTTCCCATTTTTACCATTAGTTTCAATTTGACCCGTTAGACGTAGTATAACCCATTTATAACCGTATACCCATACGAGGACTGGAGCTGCCACATCCACCCACAACATAAAAAAGGCAAGATAAAGCAGTCTTATCCTTTATCACCTTTAGCTGAGTAGCTTTCAAAAGGTCAGAACCATCTGCAGCAGCAAGAAGGCTTCGCAGCTTCATCCTGTTTGTTCTAGCAGATGATTAGCCTCTAGACCGGTATACTTAACATTACTGATGAGAGTTCCTCGAAAACGAATCCTTTCAGCAGGACTTGCAACTTGCAAGTTGTGACCACTTGCGCCATTGCCACCCATTGATCGAAACACGGGCACATCTGTAAGATAAGGGGCAGGTTTGAGATTTTATGGGCTTGGTATTTTGAATCTTCTGTGGTTTCTTGGCACCACCAATTGCTAGTTTGGGAGCTTTCACAAAGTGAATTTCAGGCATATCATGTATATAACTCTTCCTTTTTTACTTTTCCTACTTTAAGTTCTGTAAACAAAAGCACAATATGAACAACTATCAGGTCACATAAGATTAGAAGAAGTTAGAGGTCGCAAATGAACAGATATAACAATATAAGATTTTAATCGGGTTGACCCGAAACACTTTTTATTTAAGCCATACGTACTTGTAAGCAACGTATTCCTAGAAAATGAAATGCAATGAGCATTTAGAAACCAAATTTACAAATCGCTATTCCCAAATCAGATAGCAATATACTAGTCGATAAATTCACTACTTTATGCAATCTTACATGCATCCCTATGATTTTCTTAAAGTTGACGGGTGCATTCGGTATTAAATCATTTTCACACAGTAGATGGTTTCCATAGTATAACACTAAAAAACATTACAACAATCGCTTCCAATATAGTGATTAACAAAACTGATCCATCGTCAACTACCTTAAAAAAAGTTGTAGAAAACCTACATAATTAAACCAATCCAAACAACACAGCAGCCTAAAAATTATCACACTATGTCCAATGTTCCTATGCCACCAGACATATGCTCACAAAACATCAGATTAAGTTCTGATTAAAAAACATTTTGTACCCTAATTAATAGTACTTGTGCCATTACTTACATCTGTATCATTCAGTCCATGCCAGCACTAATCTTGATCGTATTGTTGGTGTTAAAAGAATGCATACGCTGCTGAAATTCTATCTTAAAATACAACAATAAACCTAACTACCATATGACCAGAGCCATCCCATTCATTTACAACTTTTTTTTAACTTAATTATTTACAACTTACTACGCCATATTTCAAAACTAGAACAGAAGCTACTGCATATAAATGTGAATAATCACACATTATTTCTGCATTCAGTTTAGCATGTAAATAAGAATACTTTAAAAAGCGATACACTTACCTCAACATAAGCAGCCTTGCACACAAGATTCAAACTGTGACTAGTCATGGCCCTGTCTCATATCAAAACACAAATTAAGGCAACTTTAGCAATGATAACAAGTCATTTCCTACTATTAGATAATAAAAACACCGACAAGACGACAATATGGCTTATATGCACATAAAATTTCCTTTATAATTAAGACAAATGAAGCTAATACACACGTAATAGATATTGCTACAACATACATACAAACACAATCATAGAGTTAACCTAATCAATCACTAGAAGAACAACTCAAATAGGTGACTAACAAATCAACTTCATTGAATCAACATATAACGATAACAAAATCTAAGGAAACACATTAATTTAGGGCAAATCAATCATACAACAAACATATAGTTAGAGAAAATTGAATGACGGCGTGCGGAAACTAACATACAACATCAAGTGATGAAGATGGCTAACGTCATTGAATAATTATGAACAATTATTTTAAGTAACTAATTAAAAAAAAGGTAACTAAGCTAACTTTAACACAATAAAAACATAATAATCAACCTAGACGAACATGCAACATCAAATGAAATGAAAAATCGCGAGTTGTAAAAAGTTTTTTTGACTAGCTAGTTACGTATCTGGGTTAACTATAACACAAAAAGCACACAGTGATAAACCTAACAAGGGTTTAAAATCACAAATGCGAAGCGAACATGCATTGCGTAAATGTTGTTACTGATAGCAAATGACACACTCTAACACGATGAAGAAGTTAAATCTACAGAATAACTCTCGACTTCTCAAGCACTACTGTATCAACTAAAACATGTGGCGTACAAGACAAAACACATAGCAATTCATCAAACACGTGGCGGGCTAAAGACATTAATCACATACAAAGCTCATTACAAACATACAGAAACTAAACACACATAATGATTCAACAATAATGAGCAAAATGAAGTTAATAAACACACTATCAGCTTATTGAACGGAATGTTACCTAAGAATCGACTGAAGTTGGTGAAGCTGTTAGGGCATTAATCCGAGGGCTGATCACATAATAGTGAACTCGAGCTTTTTTTTTTCAAGTTTTTCTCGTAATGTTAGGGGGAGTTTGTTTATTTGATTTTGGGGTGGGGGTGGTGGTGGGGGAGTGGAGTGTTTATTTGTTTTTCAAGGACCGGGATGTCCATTTCAGTTCGATCATTGACAAGGTTCAAAGAAAGGGTGGGCTATTGATAAAGAATCGATTCCAAACCATAATGCTAGTAGATGGCGGGCCTCCGCTTTTATTTTCATTCATTTTTTCCAGATTCAAAAAAAAAAAAAAAAAAAAAAAAAAAAAAAAACTCTCGGCGATCTTTGACCGGGCGGGGTAGGCAGAAGTTGCTGATCCCAAGTAGTCCATCTCCATCATTGCATATGGCAATATAGAAAGTAAAGAGGAAAATGCATGACCAGAAGAATTGTGTGAAATAAGTAAATTTATCCAGTTGAGTCATCTTGATTGAGAATAAAGGATTCCCCCCATACAGAAAGAGAGGCCTTCCTGTACGAGTAGTGAAGAACTAAAGAGACTCTTGTTGGTTGTTGACCAACGGAAAGAAGGTCCGGTTCGGTTCCTCGGTCGGTCTGGTCCAATAAAGAATAATGTCCGGTTTATGTAAGACCGAAGTAGACCGGACCAGACCGAGGACTGAAATTGGTTATAAGGGTGGACCGAGGATCGGACCGAAATACATTCGGTCCGGTTCGGGCCAGTTTCTCGATTCGGTCTCATCCGCGGTCTATAATGCTCAGTCCTAATACAAGCCAAAGCAAACACCCTCTTTCGGCTTATATAGCGGGTTTATGATTTACGTGGTTTTTGGCTTACGTTTCATACAACAACAACAACAACAACAACAACAAACCCAATCCCGTCGGGGCAGGGTATGGGGGAGGTAGAATGTAGACAGACCCTACCTCTACCCCAAGGTAAACCCGGGAGTAGAGAGGCTGCTTCCAAAGAGACCTCCGGTAGGTGCATGTGTGCCGCGTGAGAGAGCAAGGGAAGGAGAGCAACCGAGAAAAGCAAAGCAGACAACAAGAAGGCAAAAGAGCATACAAAACAAGCAACCCCACAAACGTAAACAAACAAAAAAACAAAAAAAACAAAAAAAAAAAAAAAAAAGGGATAAAGGCACAAAAAACACAGAGCAAAGAACCAAGCAAAGCAGGCAAACCTAGGGAGACAAGACAAAGCACAGCAGGGCAACGCACGGGGCCTAAAGCTAAGGTAAAACAACCAAAGAAAGCAAAGCAAAGCAGGGTGACGCACGGGGCCTAAAGCTAAGACAAAGCAACTAAACAAAGCAAAGCCGGGCAACGCACGGGGAATAAATCTAAGGCAAAGAAACCCAATACACCTAGACTGGGCTACCCGCATGTAGGATCCTACGAAAATCCATCGTAATAAACCTCACTGATTAATAATAATCCGGTATTACCGTTTAATAAAACCCATTTTTATGGAGAAATTAAAATTTTTCTCTTATTAGTATCATTACCACATTATGTTTTGACGACATATAATAAATAACAACACGTACCTCGAGACTCAGTGATTCACAAAACCCCATTTACACTAAATCCATATTTCACAAATTTACAAAATCTCAACCAATTATAATTTTCACTAATCACACAATACACTAATTATCACTTAATTCCTCACTAATTGTTTTCACCAAATTAACCAAGCTACAAACCAAACGGGCCAAATCTCCAGCCCATCACCATTACACGTTTCTGGCCCAACTTCAAAACCCAGTTTCCTTTTTTGTGAATTTTAGGTGTATTCGACTGCTATACCCTCTCCCAAAACCGCTCGAGTTCTTCCGATTATTAAACACAACCCACAAATATTTTTGCACCATCTCATACACGACCCACTAGACCATATATATGTCGAATTTCAGAACTAGATATTAAGTTTTCCTATGAAATTCAAGACCAAACCAATTGTCCCATCTTACCCACTTCGACACATTCAAAAATCACAAAACACAATCATATTAAACCACGCTTTTTCCTACGCTATTCTAATAATATTCTTAGCACAATATGATGTTTGAAAGATAGTTAGGACAGCAGTGAAAGTATGTGGCTCGCTAAATTCGTTTGACACCCATCTAAAAATATAAAACGAATATATACAAATTGCAAAAACAAAAGATAAGTTATCCACTCTTTCTATCTTTCCTAAAATCTCATCCTGTCAGAAACACATCTTTAAGGACCAATCAATCTCTGCCATCCACAGTGGAAACATGTGAGAATGTCTTAAAAACTTCTATATAACCTATACGCATTCACACATATACGCACCACCCATTTCACTATCACCACTTCATACCCCTCCTTCAATACCTTCACTCTAACCCTCTCACTCACAACAACTTCGCTGCAAGACCAGAAAACTTCGTTAGTTTCGCTTGGGAGATTTTCAAAGCAAATGGGTTACAAGTATAACACGTAAACTTGGGTTCTAGCGAGTGGGATATCCTTCCTTTGTGTTCCATCCGATTGCTACTGAGCCATCACCACCTTAAGAGGTGTAGTAAGTACCTATTATTCCTCATACTTTCATTTCCCACGTCCACATATCACACATGCATGTTTCATTTTTACACTAGAACCGAACGTATCAACTTTCACATATTGTGTCACGTAGAACTAGTTCACGAATCCACAAGGGGTGACAAACCTCCACTGAGGAAGGTATAGAAGCCACCTCACAACCCACTTTCACATCTAAAATATCAACCATGCATCATATAGATATCATGTTCGAACGTATACTTCTCTTTTCTATTTTGTTTTCGTATTACACGTATAAGAAACGAGAAGTAACATGTCTTCACTGTGAAGGCTTGAGAAACACAACTCACACCACTCTCACTTTTAAAAACTTGCATTACATGCTACTTAACTCTCACGTATAACAAAAAATGAAAAACACTTAGATATATTCTAAGTGTTGTGTATACATAAAACAGCCCAAGTCGCCTAGTAAATGACTCAAAAACTCACGAACCAACTTAACGACCATGTCTTATTTTTATACGACCTATTACACAACGTAACAAACTACACTTTTCATTTAAACACCTTGTAAAAATAAGCGAGTTACAACCCTTTAAAACAGCCCAAGTGAAACGTATAAACCATATTTGGAAAATAACTAAAACAACTATTGGGCTTAGCTATGTAGCTCGTTAAGGCCCATTAGTAGGAAAAATAAGCAAACGACCACATAAGCAGTTAAAATAAGTTATATTAATCGTAAATAAGCCTCCTAAAAAGTCGCCCACCTTTTCCCCACCATTTTTACACTTTTGGACTAAACATGTAACGCATTTCCATGTTAAAGGACTAAAACTGTCAAACTGTGAAACTTATGGACTGAAGCCATGAAAACAGTTTATAAAGGACTTAAATTGACATATCATCGAATTCCAAGCCTTGTATGGACATATGGACAAGATTTGGACTATTTATGGACTATGGACTTAACCGAGGACTAACGATGTGACGCGATCGTTTCTATAGATCTTATAATTCTATCTTGTCAGATACACTCCAGGTGAGTCGTGGCCCCTACTTTTAACATTGTTTTAATAACTCTTTTGGGGGAGATACATGCTTTAACTGTTTTAAGTTTACTTTCCTACTTTGAAAAATCTCATGATTTATTCAAAATCATCAACTATGTTTTACATGTTTTGGATCACCCTTTGGAAGGGATATATACTCGTTATATTTGCAAATTGCTTGCTAGTTGAAACACTGTGTTTGAAAGATAACAAGCTACTTGTTGTAACATGATACTGAGACTCATTATATGCATTCATATAACAACTGAATGTACAGTTAAATTCACTATGATATTTCTGCATTTCAATAGAAATAATTGCCAATAATAAAATACACATATTTCATGAACCCTGAAACCTATATTGCCTAAGTTTACTTTATTGTCATAAAGTCCCTCGATCATGAGCCATTAATCACTTCGGTGAGCGCGAATATAGTGAACAGCGTCAAAACCTGTTAGAGGCTGACAACCTATCCCACTAAATACTTGGACGGAATGCCTACATGGTTAGTCGTATTTAGTCGTGATCCACTATATTTGAGAAAAATAGGAATTGGAAAATCACCTATTACATGAGGGCAAAACTTTCGTCATTAATTTGATGAACACCTTTGTTTTACGGTACACTGTTAACGTTTTGCGTGTCATGAAGCTTAGGGCAATATAACTTTATGAATATATGAATGTTTCATATATATTAAGATACAACTGTATTTAGTAAACACCACTCCACACTGATAGATTCCAGACACTAGATTAATGTTTTCACTATGTGTTAGGATTATGGATCCTGTATTTGAAACTTAATTGTTATCATATGTGACTTAGTTGTGACTTCTAATAAAGATAGCCCAAATTGCTTGGTATATTGTTACTTTTAAAAGTTGACCCAACACTTCATTTCGAGCGTATATCAACGTAGCTCATTTTCATTTAAAACTTGAAACTTATGATCACTTGAGTTCATACATGATTTACCTGTGGATTATTTTTACCTAACGCAACTTACTATTTACTTCAGGAAGTACTATTATTTATTTCAACTACCACTGTACACCTCTTGAATTTATTGCAAGAAAGTTACTTTCTCTTAAATTCTACGAACTCACCAACCATTGTGTTGACGTTTTAAGCATGTTTATCTCAGGTAATTAACGGAGCAGGACAAGACACGGAGCGGACATCTTATACTCTGATAAATAAAATGGTGTAAAATCAAATATGTCATTATTTC
Source organism: Artemisia tridentata subsp. tridentata (assembly GCA_021014915.2). NCBI lineage: Eukaryota > Viridiplantae > Streptophyta > Magnoliopsida > Asterales > Asteraceae > Artemisia > Artemisia tridentata. The sequence goes on from CP139505.1 coordinate 21,081,690, forward strand.
CAAATCACCATACTTTTGTGGGATTTTCAAATCAGATATTTTTCCTTTGTACCAAAACTATTATTTTGAATGACATATAACTTTCAAAACGCCTTTTCCAGGCCGTTTTTTTTCTGAAATTTTAACTCGATCCTCACCGTAACACCCTAATTATTTTTCCGCTGCCACAAAACAAATTAGGGGGTGTTACACCGCAAACCCTAATTCTATCTCTCCACGCCTTCCTAACTGAGGTCATGTCCTCGGACAAGAGTAGCTCCTTTATGTCGAGCTTAAGTCTATCATTCCATCTGAGTTTGGGTCTACCCCTCCTTCTCACCCCATCTGAGTTTGGCTTACGTTTCATAAGCTAACTTTTTGTGGCTAATTTTGTAGCTGTAACTTTTGACAAAAGTTAGCTTATGAAACATAAACATAAACCACATAAGCTCGCTATATAAGTCGAAACAAATACCTCGTTAAAAAATTACTAGAGGATTAGTTATAATGAGATTTTCTTTGTCCGCGTGCTGCTGGTGCAGGTGGAAAAAATTATTTTGTAGCTATTAAATAAAGTTTTAATATTTTTAAAAATAAAAAGTGTCGGCAACAATAAAGAAAATGATGTAAAACATAAAGTATAGTGTTAACGAGTGGGAGGACCCGCGCGTTGCTGCGGGAATGTGGTGTTAAGTCATGTTTGAAAGATAGTCATTAATGACTAAATTTGAAAAAGATCGATAAACCAAAGGACTATTTTTGAAAACTAATGCTGGAAATAATATGTTTTCTTACGGAAAAAGTCCCTAAAATTCTTGGCGTGTTGCATCGTTAGTCCTCGAATGACCTAGTATGCAAAAACATTTACACCTTAGGGACTAAATTGCACATGACAACTGTTAACCCAAGGACTATTTTTGAAAATTAATTCTAGAAATAATATGTTTTTTTGCTGAAAAAGTCCTTAAATTCTCGGCGTGTTGCATCGTTAGTCCTCAAAGGACCTAGCTTGCAAAGATAGTTACACCTTAGGGACTATTTTGCAAACGGAAACTGTTTTGTCAACTGTAGCAGCTACAGTGCTGCTACAGTAAGTGATTCCCCCTTTTAGTATATACGAGTGGGGTAACCCGCGCGTTGCTGCGGGGGCACTATGGTAATGTTTATTTAGATGCAATTGTTAGCAAGAAAATACTCATTCAATATTTCTTGGTGCCGCGTTTCAGCCTTCAAGCTAGTAAGTCGCATGAAATGAGAATTAAAAAATGGCAGTGAGATTATGAGTTTTTCCAAAATTAAATAACTCAAATACATATGAGTGACGGAAGGTCACCAAAAGCTAAAATTATCACTATACTCGGTATACATTTCCCAAATTACTTATTCACAGCAAAATAAATTAGATAATTAGTTTGTTTCTATCCAAACCCAAAAAACCATTTTATCTGTTTCATCAACGCAATTAACGTATAAATATTTTTAACAATTAATATTCAGAAAACAATAATTTACACTTCTTCGCCTAAGACAATCCTCATTCGTACGTAACAACTAATAATCAATAAACAGTAACAAATACAATGGAAATAAAGCTAACCTTCTTATCCTTCATCTTCGTAGAGTGTAACCATGTCTTAATCTGGTCTTTGTACGTACTAAATGAAATGATGTTTCTTACACATCATTCTGCTACCAATAACTACAAAGCACGTGAAGAACTTAATGATCACTTCTAATCCAGAAAGTTAATCAAACTATATTTCATAAAACTAAACAAAATATATACAGATCAGAGTTGAGTACATACCTTGTGATCACCACACTTATATCATGAAATCAAGCTTTAGAATGAAATGAAACTTGTGTTGCTCTTGAAATATATACTTGCAGCGGATATAAGAGGTAGCTGAGAATTTTGTTAACGTGTAGTATATAGATAGTCAGATACAGGATCTGTACAAATAGAATTTTGTTGAATCAAAATGCCTTTAAAAAAAAAAATAGAAGTGTGTGAGGAAGATTGAGAGTTCCAGGTGTTACGTTGTATACATAAAATGGTATACGAGAAGCCGAGTTTTATGGAATTGTTAAAAGTCTCTGTGGGACCTATTTCTCCTTCTGATTATCACACATCGATACATTGTGCATTAAAATATACAGTTACAGAAATCATACACTTTTAACCAAACATAAAGGCAATCTCAGAAATAGTTCTAAAAGACTTTGAAATTTGGATAAGCTAAGGTGACTTAAATGGTACCTGTTATCGTTTTTGGAGGTCGCAAATGTGTAGCTTTACCATATCTTCTCTATAAACTGCCTTTTCTATAAACTGCCTGCAACAAAGGAAAAATAATCATTCAATTTATTTATTTATTTATTTATATTTTTTTTTTTTTTGCTAAATACTCATGTGACTGGAACTAATTTAGAACACTAATACTCCAATTACCAGTAGCCCAAAAAATGAAATCATTATGTTATTGACGTACCTTCCTTGCATTTGCGATATATTGGACAAATTCATAATTATCAGAAACGCAATTCCAAACACCCGTTAACAATATATTGATCTTCTCCAAAAGCAAAAGATGTTCTACAATATTCTATAGCCAGTATATGCTCGAATGGCTTAAAGTATACTTTACCTCCATATTTTGGAACTGTCGAATCATGATAGCTACAAACATTCTGCAGCAAATCATTCATCTTTTCCTGTCCATCTTGTCCCTTTTTGCACCTTCATCGTTGTCATTATGAGCATGATCAGCAAGTTTTATGCTTACACCAAAGTATCAAAAGCAAAATTGCAAAAAGTTAGAAGTAAACATGTGTAGTAGAAATTATAACTTTGTACAGTAAAGTGAATTATACAAACCACCTAAATCGGGAAGCTTACCAGCAATATCTCTGAAGAAGTCAAACACATTATAGATCTCGACGCGCTGTTTTCTACGATTCAGGGAAAAAGAACAATCAGCTTTAAATTGTTAATATGAGCACTTAATAGATGGTGGCTAAGGGCTATTTAGAAATGCATAAAATACAAAGTCTTTACTGAAAAAGTCAACGCGACGCAAATCAGATTATTACAAATTTGAAAATTTGAATCAAGTTACGTCTATTAGTATTATGTATAATATAATGAGGCTCGGATATGTGAAGATGAAAGACACACAAAACCCGCGCCATGGTTGCAACCATATTTTGGGTATGGCTGCCCCACCAAAGCACGATGCTGGGTAAATGCAAATGCAAAAAGTTTTCTTCATCGCCTTAATCATACATAATATTAAAGGGCATTTAAAATGACGCCTTTTTCTGTTGTTTCAGAACAAAGGCAGAGGAACCGAACTTGCTGTGTTAGTGTGAATATCACACACATAAGAACACAAAACAGAAGTAAAAGAATTCTATACTCTTTATGAGCGCGAGTTACCATTAAGTATAATAGCCAAACTGTAACAATGAGGCTAAGACAGGTAACGAACGTAAAGAGAAGACACATCCGTCTTGGCTGCAACTTCAAAATGTTGCCCCGCCAAGACGCGGACATTATCGGTTTTAACTAAACCTGTTCAGATTTATCACAGCCAGTTATATTGTTATCATACATAACACTAAACAACATTCAAACACGGCACAGGAACATTTCAGAGACCATAGGTCACAATGCAGGAATGAAACGAAGATCGAAAACCATTCAGACTCATCAGAGGCAGTCAGTATACTATAGACGATAAGTTTTATGGCAAACAATCGTCAGGACTATTAAGATTGATATCAGCATCATTCGCATCTCATAAAAACTTATCAAAAGCACATTCAACAGGTTACAATATTTCTATGTATCTTAGGAATAAGCACAAAATATAACAACCAAAGTTAATGGGGTACGGATATGTAAAGCGTCGAATAAAGAGGATATATATATATATATATATATATATATATATATATATATATATATATATATATATATATATATATATATATATATATATATATATATATATATATATATATATATATATATATTTTGCACAACACAGGAACACCCCATAAAACACCAGCCATAGCTACAACCACCACTTAGGTATGGCTGCCTTGCCAAGATACTGGTGTCACAAAAGCATGATAATACAGTTGCCTCACTATTTGATAACCAATCAAATTGTCCCATGCGTCAGTAACACAACTTGGTGAACGGAACGACATTCTGTCTTTTAGTATATAGGATAATACCATCAGGCAATGATAATAAGCTGTCGTTTGATCACGATATCATCAAACCAAACATCGTAGCAGCAAATGACCCATTTCACCAAATTAAGAAACTAATAAGCTTAAAAGATCAGATTGAAACAAAAACACATAAAAATTAAAACTTTACCTGAACTAACATGATGAGATACTTCTTTCCCAATAACAACATTTATTATTATCGCCTTCATATGAGAAAATTAGTTACCGGTCCATCAGAAGTTTCTTCATCTTCAATTAGGTTTAAAAAAATTATGGAAGCGTCGGTGGTGCTTTTAGGCAAAAGAGAAAATGGAAGCTTATTATTAATTTGGTTTGCATTTGGATTATGTGTGTGTGAGAGGTGGATCTGATTTTTGGCGGTGTTAAGATATGGGATGACTTTAGTTTTCGGGTTTAGAAGAAATGTTAAAAAGCTGTAATTAGGGTTCAAATTGAATTTGATGAATCAAGGGAGAAGGGAGTGGTTTTGTTTAGTGTGTGTGTGTGTGTGTGTATCTGTGTGTTTCGGTGAAGGTGGAGAAGAAGTGCGAAGAAAGGTCGAGAAGGGGGGGAATATCTGGGAAAAAACGGAACGGTAAATGGGGTAAAACACTATAGCACCCGTAAGAGCACTGTTTTGTCAACTGTAGCAACCGTTATTTGTGGAACCCCGTTTTTTTCCCACTTTTAGTACATAGGATAATATATAATAAGTTTAGAGGTTAATTTGTTATATTATAAAATTAAAAGTTTAAAATTTTAAAGCTTTAAAAGTTAAAGGGTTATTTGGTAGTTATAGCAAATTTGATGGGGTATTTTTGCATTTATGAAATGTAGTTAATGTAGGTGAATAGTAAATAACATTTCATAAATACTATTGATCTCTCTCTATCAAAAGAATTTACTTTTTTCGTTTAATCAAATAGGAATTATAGTGTTAACCATAAGCTCCTTGTGGATACGATCCTTTATTTGTCCTATTCTAAAGTAGGTTAATTAACATTGTGTTCTCGAGTTAAGTAAAAGGGAGGAAGTAAAGTGAAAGTGAGAAAGTTTGTGTTCTCCAGTTTTTTTTAGAAAGTAAAGTGAGGTAAAGTGAAGTAAAGTGGTTATATTTTTGTTGGAAAATTTAGTACACTTGAGGGATAAGTTTACACCTGGCAATGGGCATGGAGGTATGGAGTATACACCCATCAGGTCAATGAACACCCTGACTCATATTATGTGGTTATGTTGTTCTGCTGCTAGTTATTATGATGGTACTGCTAGCATCATCATAGTACTGCTGAAGTAGAACAAGGTACTGCTAGCTTAATAAAGGTACTGCTAAGTATAAATGACAATGCTGCTGATGCAGTTGATTCTGCTGTTAGCATTATCTGTTCCTGCCGATAGCATTGTCATTCCTGCTGATAGCATTATCTGTTTCTGCTGATAGCTTTATTGCTGCTGATGCAGAACATTCCTGCTGGTAAGCTTGTTTCTGCTGGAGAGCTTGTTCCTGCTGGTAACCTTATGGTTCCTGCTGATTAGCTCATTCCTGCTGATCGTATGATAACCACTGATTCCTACTATTATGGAAACTATTATGGATAATTAATGGGCCGTTAATTATACATAATTCCATGGGCTAGGGTTTTGAGTAGACTCTATTATAAATAGAGATCATCGCATGGCATGAAAGAGACGACATAAAACCCTAAACACTAAATACGATCGGTTCTTGCTTTGTGCCAAAAACAAGAACATCACTTGGTTTTATCCCATAGAGATATTCGTGTAACCCAGGCATAGGGTCGAATAGTTTCTATTAGAAAGTGATATCACGACTTCAAGTGAATATCTGATGCGTGGTTTTGCAACCTTACAACAGGTTTTACCTCTCGAGGGATCTCAAGAGTCTTGCAATCCCCACCAGGCAGTGTACCTGACCGATGTAGTATAGTGAAGTGGCAAGTACCGGGGGATTGATCGTTCTCTAGGGGAATAGTGTCGTTAGGATTGAAAAACTACTCTAATAGGTCTAAGGGTGAGGGAAGATTCTTTTTGTATTTTTATATTTTTTATAAAAGCAAGTAAAATCTCGGGTTTGAAAGAGTGGGCGGAATTAGTTGCTAGTCAACTAACCCAAATGACTACAAATGCAAATAAAATAAAATAACTGAGAATGAAAAGGTCGTGAAACTTATATGGAGAGAAATGTGTTACTTAGATTTCCTTACTCCCTAACTATCTTTTACCGGTTGATTAGTGTGTATTAATTGCGTGGATGACGGGTGTATTCCTTAATACCAATCGTGGGGTGGCGTACGTACTTCCCCAACTCTACAAGCTCCTACTTCACTCCTATGTCAAGCCGGCTAAGAAGCTCCTAACATGGGATCACTAGAATTCGCTCATGCATTAAATACAACCATAAAAACCTTAGTACGCATTGGTTCATGTTTCTTAAGACGTTCAAGCAAGTTACCGTATAGGAGGTTAGCCAGTTTTCTTAAGCCTAACATCGATAAACAATCATCCAATACAATTAATAACACACTAATAACCAATAATCAATAGTTAGGTTTCATTAGATCTAAGCAAACACAAGATAAATCTAGCCTAGCATGTTAATTAAAAGACAAGAACAAGATATAATCAAACAACACATAGACATATTGAATGATTAAATGATTACTTATCTTCAATTAAACATGGGAGATCCAAGGGTATAAAACCCTTAAAAATGGCAGAAAATTCGTCTTAGGGTTTCTCCTCACAAAGTTGCACACTATGAATAAAAATTGCAAAACTATATATAGAGTTTAGGGGCTGACGGCATCACGTTGTAGGAGGTGACGCCGTCACCTCGCCGTGGCTAGGGTTCCCGGATGGTCTTCCTGACGCCGTCCCTTTTTAATCCTCCAAAATCCGCTCTGGCCTATCAAAGGTTGACGCCGTCAGAATAAAGCTTGACGCCGTCTCTCTTTAACTTAAACCGTGATGGCCTTGATCACCTTAAAGGGTGACGCCGTCAGACTTTCCATTGTAAAACTCTCTGGCGCGTCACGTGTATTTTTCATATCCACCTCTTTTGCCAAGCCATGACGCCGTCAAGAGCAATACTTGACGCCGTCAAGTGTACTTTTCCAGCAGCTTTGGAGACTTTGTCGTTTTCTTCACTTTTATGTTCCAAAAACGTCCAAAATGCTTCCTTTTCCAGATTTCTTCTCCAAAGTACCTAAAATGACAAAAGGAACGATTTAGGGCAATATTTGATCAAATAAATACGATTTAGGGCTTAAATGACCCCCTAAAAGCGGTACACTTTTCGCTTCATCAAATACCCTTACACTTGAGATTTACTTGTCCTCAAGCAAATGCGCTTTTATTCTAATCAAAATACAAGTTAGGGGTCATTTAATGCTAATATAAAAGTAATTACAACAAATAGTCGTTTCACTTTAATCATAATAAGCACGGAGATTACAAACTAGCACCTCACAAGTAGTGTTTAGATACTCACATCTCTCAGGTGTCATAAAAGTATATCTCATAAATGTAAACGGATAATATCTCTCACTACCTGTCATAGCAAATAGATTACCATAGGCTTAGGAAAGGATCAAAAACCTCCTCCACTAGGCGTAAGCACCAAAGATAAACTATCAAAGAGGGCTTTTACATGGGTTATAACGTGAGGTATAGGGATATGATAAACACGGTTTTGTTGGATAAAGGATATTTTACTGGTGGCGAGTTAAAGATCTTGATCAATTACATGTACAATATGGCGTTGCTAAGCCAAGACTAGACTCGACTTAAGCTAAAAACAAAATAACAAAAACATAAAATAAACATAAAATGAAACGGGATGGTAGTCCGTATGTTTTTTCTACTTTTCTTTTTCTCATTTTTTTTTTGTATTTTTCTTGATTTTTTTTCGATTTTTTTTTTCATACACTCTTGCCCTACCATCCAAAATAATACATCATAGGGGCGTTGCATTCCCCTTACACTTGAACTTTTACATACTTTACATAAAATTATTCTAATGACTCGAATCAAGATAATCGAAACACTTGGAGTACTTTTTAAAATATTTAGCACATATGGGGGTAATAATGTTGTTCTTCCCCATTACTCCATTACACTAGTACTTTACCCATGAGTCTCAATCGTCCCAAAACAATATGTATAAGGATATGACTTGACTTAGCAACCATGTAATCAATTAGATAATTAACTTGGGGTTTAAACAAATGTTGTCACAATAATGCACTAAAGATGAGTGCATACAAGGTAGGCTAAGGCGATTTGGGTGTACATTTAAGTGGGGTGTAAACAAATTCTTCCTTTAAGTAAAATGCTTAAAGTTAGAAACGAAAAGATAGGCTGATGCGTGGGTTTTGCAACCTTACAACAGGTTTTACCTCTCGAGGGATCTCAAGAGGCTTACAACCCCACCAGGCAGTGTACCTGACCGATGTAGTATAGTGTAGTGGTAAGTACGGGGGATTGATCGTTCTCCACAGGGAATAGTGTTCGTTAGGTATGAAAAGCTACTCTAATAGGTCTAAGGGTTGAGGAAGATTCTTTTTTTATGTTTTTATATTTTATGAAAGCAAGTAAAATCTCGGGTTTTGAAGGAGTGGGCGGAATTAGTTGCTAGTCAACTAACCCAAATTACTACAAATGCAAATAAAATAAAATAACAAAAATGAAAAGTGGTGAGAAACTTATGTGTGGAGAAATGTGTTTACTTAGATTTCCTTACTCCCTAACTATCTTTTACCGGTTAATTAGTGTGTATTAGTCGCGTGGATGACGGGTGTATTCCTTAATACCATTCGTGGGGTGGCGTACTTACTTCCCCAAACTCTACAAGCTCCTACTTCACTCCTATGTCGAGCCGGCTAGGAAGCTCCTAACATGGGATCACTAGAATTCGCTTGTGCATTAAATACAACCATAAAAACCTTTAGTACGCATTTGGTTCATGTTTCTTAAGACGTTCAAGCAAGTTACCGAATAGGAAGTTAGCCAGTTTTCTTAAGCCTAACATAGATAAACAATCATCCAATACAACTAACAACACACTAACAACCAATAATCAATAGCTAAGTTTCATTAGATCTAAGCAAACACAAGATAAAATTAGCCTAACATGTTAAACAAAAGACAAGCATAAGATAGAATCAAACAACACATAGACATATTGAATGATTAATTGATAACTTATCTTTCAATGAAACATGGAAGATCTCAAGGCAAGAAGCCCTGAAAAAGTAGCTAAAATCGTCTTAGGGTTTTATCCCAAAATTCCACACACTAAGCTCTCCTTTATGACAAAAAATTAGAAAACTATATATAGACTTTGACATCTGACGGCGTCACCTTATGCATTGTGACGCCGTCACCTCGCCGCTTTTAGGGTTCCCGGGTGACCTTCTTGACGCCGTCCCTCTTTAGCTCTTCAAAAATCCATTCTGGCTTATCAAGGCTTGACGCCGTCGGACCTATAACGTGACGCCGTCCCTCTTTGATTTAAGCCGTGACGCCCTTGATTTAGTTAAAGCGTGACGCCGTCAGAATTCTCATGCAAACTCACTGGCCCGTCATGAGTAAATTTCACATCCAACTTTTCTTGCCAAAGCATGACGCCGTCTGGAGTTAATGTTGACGCCGTCAAAGGTGACTTTCAGCACAATTTTGAGACTTTGCCGTTTTCTTCACTTTTATGCTCCAAAAACGTCCAAAATGCCTCCTTTTCCAGATTTCTCCTCAAAAGTACCTAAAATGACAAAAGGAACGATTTAGGGCAATATTTGATCAAATAAATACGATTTCGGGCTTAAATGACCCCTTAAAAGCGGTACACTTTTCGCCTCATCAAATACCCTTACACTTGAGATTTGCTTGTCCTCAAGCAAATGCGCTTTTATTCTAATCAAAATACAAGTTAGGGGTCATTTAATGCAAACATAAAAGTAATTACAACAAATAATCGTTCCACTTCAATCATAATAAGCACGGAGATTACATACTAGCACCTCACAAGTAGTGTTTAGATACTCACATCTCTCAAGTGTCATCAAAATAAATCTCATAAATGAAAATGGATAATATCTCTCACTACCTGTCATAGCAAATAGATTACCATAGGCTTGGGAAAGGATCGAAAACCTCCTCCACTAGGCGTAAGCACCTAAGATAAACTATCAAAGAGGGCTTTTAAATGGGTTATAATGTTAGGTGTAGGGAAAAGGAAAACACGGTTTTGTTGGATAAAGAATATTTTACTGGTGGCGAGTTAAAGATCTTGATCAATTACATGTACTATACAATGTTGCTAAGCCAAGACTAGACTCGATCTTAAGCTAGAAACAAAATAACAAAACATAAACATAAAATAAACATAAAATGAAACGGGATGGTAGTCCGTATGTTTTTTTATTTTTCTTTTTCTCATTTTTTTTTTGTATTTTTCTTGATTTTTTCGATTTTTTTTTTTTTTTTTTTTTTTTTTCTTTTTTTTTTTTTTTTTTTTTTTTTTTGCATACACTTTTACCCTACCATCCAAAATAATACATCATAGGGGCATTGCATTCCCCTTACACTTGAATTTTTACATAACTTTACAAATAACTATTCTAATGACTCGAATTAAGATAATTGAAAAACTTGGAGTACTTTTAAAACATTTAGCACATATGGGGGTAATAAATGATGTTCTTCCCCATTACTCCATTACACTAGTACTTTACCCATGAGTCCCAATCGTCCCAAAACAATATGTACAAGGATATGACTCGACTTAGCAACCATGTAATCAATTAGATAATTAACTTGGGTTTAAACAAATGTTGTCACAATAATGCACTAAAGATGAGTGCATACAAGGTAGGCTAAGGCGATTTGGGTGTACATTTAAGTGGGGTGTAACAAATTCTTCCTTTAAGTAAAATGCTTAAAGGTCGAAACGAAAAGATAGGCTCTGAGGGGTGTACTAGGGGTATCGTGTACTAAAAATGAGTACAACGCAAAGGGTGTGGGAGAATTACTTGACCAATGTAGCCAATGTAATTATAACAAAAACACAGGTGTAAAACATGGGTTAATCCTAATGCCTCTTATCATGTAGTAAATCTAACTACACGAATGTAGTCTCACTTGTGGCCTCGGAATGGTCCTAACGCAAGTTCTAGAATCTAAGTGCTACCGGTACACACATCATAGCAAAATGCTTTTCCTACCAATTCTAGGGGCGAACCTCACATATTTGGGGGTGAAAATTTTTTAGTGGTACGGTTTTTGTGCTAGTCATATAACTCCTATCCATGAGACGCTCATTAAGATCAAAGTTTCACTCCTATATGTTGTAAAAAATTTTAAATTTGGCACTAAAATTACCTTAACAAGTATTTCTCTCAGTTTTATTACACATCTACTATTAAACAAACAAAAATCAAGCGCAATTGTATTCTCTAAAATCGTACTTTTACCCTCCCCTTACACTTAAGATGAACATTGTCCCCAATGTTCAAATAACAAGATGTAAAAGAAAAAAAGTAAAAGAATGAAATCAAATACTCCCCTGATTCGCTCGTTGGATAATGAAATTACACGGTTAAATCTTCCTCCAAAGAGAATGTTGAAGCTCCATGACTAATGCATCGCCATAAGCTTGATTCAAAACATTTCCTTGTCCAAAATAACCTGTTGAACCTGAGAAAACAAACACGAAAACCTGCATAACATCGGCGGGATAAAATCTATATATAAGGATATAATGCTTGTGGAATGATAACTTTGCAGATTCCTGGAGATTATAAGTTGGAGATTTTAATAAAAACTCTTTATGAAAACAAAATTCTCAAAAATTTCTGGAAATTAAATCTGACGCCGTCAGGTTATAACCCTGACGCCGTCAGAAATGACCTGACAAAAATTTTCGTTTTAAGTTTCCGGAAAATTTCTGGAAAAAACCTTTACCTTACTTCCTGGAAATCCTGCAAAACATCATTATGACTCGATACAAGCATTTGACTCAAACACACACTAATATGTATGTTAATTTATTATTATTACGATTCATGTTAATTTGTGTTCTAATAAACCGATTTAGATTTCCCTTACACTTAACTTTTGCAAAATACCTTTATATGTAGTTAAGACGAAGTTAAAAACAAAATAAAGCATTTTCACAAATTAGTTTTTAACATGAATCAATAAGAATAAAAATTAAACACACATACGGGAAATAAAATCAAACAAACAAATAAATGAACACACAAAGCAAATAAAACAAATAAAGCTTGGGTTGCCTCCCAAGAAGCGCTTTTCTTTATTAACGAGTCTTGTAGCTAGACTCAAAGTCACGTACATTACGTGACTCCATCATCGGTCACGGTTCCTAGGCCATTCTCCTTCCCGGTTTTATATTCCGGTCCTAATTTCAAACAATCCTTGTAGAAACCGAATATCCTTTCCATAACATAGTCTACTCCTTTACTTCTATCCTTATCATTCCTATAGTAGACCGCTTGTTTAAGCTCCTTCTCAACATTTGACAAGTGTTGGAATTGTTCTATCTTATATGGTATTTGGTAGCTTACTTCATCGGTCTCATCCTTAAATCTAACTATCCCCAAGGAAGGTTCATAAGTCATTCTAGAGACCTCAACAAATGGTTTTCCAAAAACCACTTGAGTCAAGGATGCATCGACTATTGGACGGATATCTTCTACAATTACAAAGTCGGTGACATAGGTGAAGTTTCCTACATAAACCGGTAATCCCTTAACTCTTCCCGTGAAGTTACTCATCCAACCCTTGTCAGGGAACATCCTATACCCAAGTTGATTTTTCATTATCAAGTTGTAGTGGGCTCTAGTCATGACGTTAATGGGTGATCTAAGGTCGATATAAGCTTTCCACACATGTAGATGCCCTATGTTGCATGGTATGTTGAGATTAGAAGGGTCGCCTATTTCTATGATTGGTCTACCTAGGAAGTATGGTGTCTCGGGGTCATCGAATAAGTTTGTATGATATGCACGCTCTTCCTTAGTGGGTAGCCTATTGAAGTAGTCCTCATCATCATCTACTTCTTCAATCTCACTTGTCCTAACTTCCTTATCAACCTCGACTTTCCTATCCTCATCCTTAGGTTCACTATTATCCTCATTCCTATCAATTGGTTTAATAGTGACAATGTTGACAAAGTGGACGTGTTTGGATGAAGAGGGGTCTTTTACTTGGGGTCCGCTATTTGTGTTCCTAGCGTCCTTATGTGGAGGTGATAACACTTGGTTATGGAGGGCTTTCAGCAAGTTGTCAATTTTATTGGTCATCTCAGTTTGTTGTTGATTGAATTCGGTCTCGAATCTAGCTATCCGAGCTTCTTGAGATGCCATAAATTGAGACATCAATCCTTCAAAGTTATTGGTACTACCATTGCCGGAAGGATTGTTGTTGAAAGTACGGTTCGAGTTGGAACCGCTTGATTGGAAACGATTAGGTGGGTTGGAAGAATTGATTTGTTGTGAGTTTTGGTTTTGTTTCCACCTAAGGTTCGGGTGATTTTTCCATGAGGGGTTATATGAATCACCGTAGGGGTTTGGCTCGGGTTTGAAAGTGTACCACTTGTCTCCCGCTCCGTCGGTACGCGAGGATGCGTAGTCCGCAAAAGCTTGTTCGGGGAGTTCCATGCAATCACGAGTGTCGTGGGGACCACTACATAATTCACATGAAGAAGTGATTTTGTTCACTTGGCTTGAAGGTTTAGGAGCCTCGTAGGATTTCATGAGAAACTTGACTTGGTCTTCAAGTTCTATGATCCTACGATCGGAAGTGCTTGAATTGTTCAAAGGCAAAGATATTGCCTTGACCGTTTTATTCAAATCACGGGGATCACTCCAACTTTCGTTGTCATAAAGAGCAAGATCCTCTAGGAGAGCCCATGATTGTTCCGCACTTAGATCACGTAGCTTGCCACCGGCCGATTGGTCAATGGTTTGCCTTGTGGAGAGATTGATATGGTCATAGAAGATTTGGACTTGGAGCCAAAGTTCTATGCCATGGTGAGGGACTTTTTGGAGTAAGTCCTTGAATCGAGTCCATGCCTCGTAGAGAGTTTCGCCTTGACGTTGTTGGAACATCAAGATATCATTCCTTAGCTTGGTAGTTCTTCCCGGTGGGAAAAACTGAGCAAGGAAACGAGTGGTGAGATCATCCCAAGAGGTGATGGATCCTGCGGGTTGACGTTCTAGCCACTGACTAGCTTGGTCCCGCAGAGAGAATTGGAAGAGACGCAATCGGGTCGTCTCTCGAGTGGCAACATCAAGGTCTATAGAATCAACGATTTTAAGAAAGTCCTTGAGATGTTGATTAGGATCTTCAGAACGAAGTCCATGGAATGCGCATCCGCTTTGCACCAACCGGATGGTGTCGGATCGCAAGGGTGTGATATTGGCTCCTTGAGTGAGCTCAATGGTGTTTCGATAGCCATGGTGGCTAGGACGGGAATACTCTCCTAAAGTACGGGCTCTAGGAGGTGGTGGTGGTTGTTGTGGTGGTGGGTTGTGGGGGTTAAGGATATTACCATCTTCCATGATGTCGGACGGTATGGTTACGAACAAAGACACGAAGAAAATAGATAGACTAAAGAAAACCTAGAAAAAGAAAATAAAAATCTCACTAGAAAGGAATCTAGTGAGTAGACCTAATAGAAATAAAAATTCAACCTAAACAATAACTATTCCCCGGCAACGGCGCCAAAAACTTGATGCGTGGGTTTTGCAACCTTACAACAGGTTTTACCTCTCGAGGGATCTCAAGAGGCTTACAACCCCACCAGGCAGTGTACCTGACCGATGTAGTATAGTGTAGTGGTAAGTACGGGGGATTGATCGTTCTCCACAGGGAATAGTGTTCGTTAGGTATGAAAAGCTACTCTAATAGGTCTAAGGGTTGAGGAAGATTCTTTTTTTATGTTTTTATATTTTATGAAAGCAAGTAAAATCTCGGGTTTTGAAGGAGTGGGCGGAATTAGTTGCTAGTCAACTAACCCAAATTACTACAAATGCAAATAAAATAAAATAACAAAAATGAAAAGTGGTGAGAAACTTATGTGTGGAGAAATGTGTTTACTTAGATTTCCTTACTCCCTAACTATCTTTTACCGGTTAATTAGTGTGTATTAGTCGCGTGGATGACGGGTGTATTCCTTAATACCATTCGTGGGGTGGCGTACTTACTTCCCCAAACTCTACAAGCTCCTACTTCACTCCTATGTCGAGCCGGCTAGGAAGCTCCTAACATGGGATCACTAGAATTCGCTTGTGCATTAAATACAACCATAAAAACCTTTAGTACGCATTTGGTTCATGTTTCTTAAGACGTTCAAGCAAGTTACCGAATAGGAAGTTAGCCAGTTTTCTTAAGCCTAACATAGATAAACAATCATCCAATACAACTAACAACACACTAACAACCAATAATCAATAGCTAAGTTTCATTAGATCTAAGCAAACACAAGATAAAATTAGCCTAACATGTTAAACAAAAGACAAGCATAAGATAGAATCAAACAACACATAGACATATT
Source organism: Artemisia tridentata subsp. tridentata (assembly GCA_021014915.2). Classification (NCBI taxonomy): domain Eukaryota; kingdom Viridiplantae; phylum Streptophyta; class Magnoliopsida; order Asterales; family Asteraceae; genus Artemisia; species Artemisia tridentata. The sequence goes on from CP139505.1 coordinate 21,097,507, forward strand.
GAATGATTAATTGATAACTTATCTTTCAATGAAACATGGAAGATCTCAAGGCAAGAAGCCCTGAAAAAGTAGCTAAAATCGTCTTAGGGTTTTATCCCAAAATTCCACACACTAAGCTCTCCTTTATGACAAAAAATTAGAAAACTATATATAGACTTTGACATCTGACGGCGTCACCTTATGCATTGTGACGCCGTCACCTCGCCGCTTTTAGGGTTCCCGGGTGACCTTCTTGACGCCGTCCCTCTTTAGCTCTTCAAAAATCCATTCTGGCTTATCAAGGCTTGACGCCGTCGGACCTATAACGTGACGCCGTCCCTCTTTGATTTAAGCCGTGACGCCCTTGATTTAGTTAAAGCGTGACGCCGTCAGAATTCTCATGCAAACTCACTGGCCCGTCATGAGTAAATTTCACATCCAACTTTTCTTGCCAAAGCATGACGCCGTCTGGAGTTAATGTTGACGCCGTCAAAGGTGACTTTCAGCACAATTTTGAGACTTTGCCGTTTTCTTCACTTTTATGCTCCAAAAACGTCCAAAATGCCTCCTTTTCCAGATTTCTCCTCAAAAGTACCTAAAATGACAAAAGGAACGATTTAGGGCAATATTTGATCAAATAAATACGATTTCGGGCTTAAATGACCCCTTAAAAGCGGTACACTTTTCGCCTCATCATAGGCTCTGAGGGGTGTACTAGGGGTATCGTGTACTAAAAATGAGTACAACGCAAAGGTGTGGGAGAATTACTTGACCAATGTAGCCAATGTAATTATAACAAAAACACAGGTGTAAAACAATGGGTTAATCCTAATGCCTCTTATCATGTAGTAAATCTAACTACACGAATATAGTCTCACTTGTGGCCTCGGAATGGTCCTAACGCAAGTTCTAGAATCTAAGTGCTACCGGTACACACATCATAGCATAAATGCTTTTCCTACCAATTCTAGGGGCGAACCTCACATATTTGGGGGTGGAAAATTTTTTAGTGGTACGGTTTTTGTTCTAGTCATATAACTCCTATCCGTGAGACGCTCATTAAGATCAAAGTTTCACTCCTATATGTTGTAAAAAAAATTAAATTTGGCACTAAAATTGCCCTAACAAGTATTTCTCTCAGTTTTATTACACATCTACCATTAAACAAACAAAAATCAAGTGCAATTGCATTCTCTAAAGTATCGTACTTTACCCCCCTTACACTTAAGATGAACATTGTCCCCAATGTTCAAATAACAAGATATAAAAGTAAATAAGGTAAAAGAATGAAATCAAATACTCCCCTGATTCGCTCGGTGGATAAAGGGGTAACATGGTTAGATCTTCTTCCAAGAGAATGTAGAAGCTCCAAGACTAAAGCATCGCCAAATGCTTGATTCCACATACATCTCCTTGTCCAAAATAACCTGTTAAACCTGAGAAAACAAACACGAAAACTTGCATAACATCGGCGGGATAAATCTATATAAGGATATAATGCTTGTGGAATGATAATTTTGCAGATTCCTGGAGTTTATAAGTTAGAGATTTAATAAAAACTTTTTATGAAAACAAAACTTTCAAAAATTTCAGAAAATTAATACCTGACGCCGTCAGGTTGTAAGGCCTGACGCCGTCAGAAATGATCTGACAGAATTCTCATGTTAAGTTTCCGGAAAATTTCTGGAAAAACCTATACCTTACTTCCTGGAAATCTTGCAAAATATCATTATGACTCGATACAAGCATTTGACTCAAACAAATACTAATATGTATGTTAATTTATTATTGTTATGATTCATGTTCATTTGTTCTAATGAACCGATTTGGATTTCCCTTACACTTATCTTTTGCAAAATACCTTTATATGTAGTTAAGACGAAGTTAAAAACAAGATAAAGTATTTTCACAATTTAGTTTCGAACATGAATCAATAATAATAAAAATTAAACATACATACGGAAGCAAATAAAATCAGACAAACAAATAAATAAACACACAAAGCAAATAAAGCTTGGGTTGCCTCCCAAGAAGCGCTTGTTTTTGTTCGAGTCACGAGCCTGACTCTACCCTTATTTAACGAAAATAGGGGAGGTTTTCCCTACACTTAGGATTAAGTGTGGGTGAAAGTAGCGATACACACCCTTAGGGTGGAAATATGCCACGTGAGGAAAGAGTGACGGGTGAATTATATGCTCAAAGGTGCGGGATCCTATCATCATAACCTTACCTAATTCAATTGGGTTAGTGGGCGGATTAAGATTTTCTCCTAGAAAGGGATAATCTTCTATCAACTTCGAGAGACTCCAAGTTAAGAATCCACTTTGACCTAATAAACCCGGTTTAAACCCATAATGTTTCTTGTGATGAATCATAAATGGGTGATGTAAGTATGTAAGGTCATGGTTCACTCCTATGTTAGCTTCCTCTCTACAAGGCCTAGAGTCTACTACCTTAATCTTAACATTACCCGGACTACATGGTTTGATGGGTGGATCGGGACCTTTTTCAATTCCTAAATTCACATCAAAAGATGGAAGATTAGGTAACGGTTTTGGTTTAGGCTCCGGTTCATCAAAACTAGGAACTTCCATAGAACTAAAAGAAAGGTTATGACTACAAGTATTCAAACCTATTTCTTCTAGTTTTGTTGCTTCCAAAGGTTCTACTTCAATTGGGGTTCCTATAGTCCCTTCTACTTCTTTCGGGTAAGTCACGGGCGGTGTGTGTGCCTCAAATGATGGTAGGACTTGTGGGGTACTTGGTGGGCTTGGGTTCTCTACTATATCCTCCATCACATTAAGATCACCAATGTGTTCATTTTGTATTATGGTAGGGCCTAACCATGACATGCAGCTATGTGGCTCAATTCTACCCTCATGTGTGTCATATGTTTTGGTGAATTCTATCCCATCATGCAACAACCATCTCAGAATCTTGGTTTGATTCTAAGTCCATGTCTTAGAAAAAACTAGATCTCTTTGCTCAAAATAATCCACAAATCGTCACTTATGGGTCATGGTTAGAAGTTTCCTCAAAATTCCCCAAAGGGCTGACTAAAAGAATTGATCAGATAATGCTGTCTATAGAAATCTCACATGCATAGAATTCATTAACCATTAACTTACCCTAACTCCTTTTGGAAATCACAAAGATCACACAAAATTCATAGGAATGATAGGAAACAATATGGTGAATATAATGTTCCTCAATTGTCAATGATCTAAATGGAATTATCATATAGTGACAATGAAATGGTTTTACAAACAAAGGGCACAAAGAAAAAGATAGACTAAAGAAATCCTAGAGAAAAAATAAAATCCACTAGAAAGGATCTAGTGAGTAGACCTAATAAAATAAAAATCTCAACCTAAACAATAACTATTCCAGGTCAGCGGCGCAAAACTGATGCTGGTTTTGCAACTTACAACAGGTTTTACCTCTCGAGGATCCAAAAGGCTTGCAAATCCCACCAGGCATGTACCTGACCGATGTATATAGTGAAGTGGCAGTACGGGGGATTGATGTTCTCATAGGGGAATAGTGTCGTTAGGATGAAAAACTACTCTAATAGGTCTAAGGGTGAGGAAGATTCTTTTTGTATTTTTATATTTTATAAAAGCAAGAAAATCTCGGGTTGAAAGAGTGGGCGGAATTATTGCTAGTCAACTAACCCAAATGACTACAAATGCAAATAAATAAAATAACAGAAAATGAAAAGGTCGTGAACTTATATGGAGAGAAATGTGTTTACTTAGATTTCCTTACTCCTTAGCTATCTTTTATCGGTTGATTAGTGTGTATTAATTGCGTGGATGACGGGTGTATTCCTTAATACCAATCGTGGGGTGGCGTACGTACTTCCCCAACTCTACAAGCTCCTACTTCACTCCTATGTCGAGCCGGCTAAGAAGCTCCTAACATGGGATCACAAGAATTCGCTCATGCATTAAATACAACCATAAAAACCTTAGTACGTATTGGTTCATGTTTCTTAAGACGTTCAAGCAAGTTACCGTATAGGAGGTTAGCCAGTTTTCTTAAGCCTAACATCGATAAACAATCATCCAATACAATTAATAACACACTAATAACCAATAATCAATAGTTAGGTTTCATTAGATCTAAGCAAACACAAGATAAATCTAGCCTAGCATGTTAATTAAAAGACAAGAACAAGATATAATCAAACAACACATAGACATATTGAATGATTAAATGATTACTTATCTTCAATTAAACATGGGAGATCCAAGGGTATAAAACCCTTAAAAATGGCAGAAAATTCGTCTTAGGGTTTCTCCTCACAAAGTTGCACACTATGAATAAAAATTGCAAAACTATATATAGAGTTTAGGGGCTGACGGCGTCACGTTGTAGGAGGTGACGCCGTCACCTCGCCGTGGCTAGGGTTCCCGGATGGTCTTCCTGACGCCGTCCCTTTTTAATCCTCCAAAATCCGCTCTGGCCTATCAAAGGTTGACGCCGTCAGAATAAAGCTTGACGCCGTCTCTCTTTAACTTAAACCGTGATGGCCTTGATCACCTTAAAGGGTAACGCCGTCAGACTTTCCATTGTAAAACTCTCTGGCGCGTCACGTGTATTTTTCATATCCACCTCTTTTGCCAAGCCATGACGCCGTCAAGAGCAATACTTGACGCCGTCAAGTGTACTTTTCCAGCAGCTTTGGAGACTTTGTCGTTTTCTTCACTTTTATGCTCCAAAAACGTCCAAAATGCTTCCTTTTCCAGATTTCTTCTCCAAAGTACCTAAAATGACAAAAGGAACGATTTAGGGCAATATTTGATCAAATAAATACGATTTAGGGCTTAAATGACCCCCTAAAAGCGGTACACTTTTCGCTTCATCAATATCCGATACCCTTGATTGATTATCTTTACCCTGTTTGGGTGCACTACAACACACAGAAACCAACAATCAATAGAAACTATTTTGAGATAATCAACGGCTGCTGCTATGAGACAAATAGCTGCTAACTTTTCCAAGTTGGAAAAGTTTGAAGGTGTGGATTTCAGACGATGGCAGAAGAAGATGAAGTTCTTGCTGACTAGCATGAATGTGGCGTATGTTCTTACCACTCCGATTACTGAGGATCATGGAGACAATGCTACGATGGAACAGATGAGAGCCAGAAGCAAGTGGGAGAACGATGACTATGTCTGCAGAGGTTTAATCCTCAATGGTATGTCTGATACTCTATTTGATATCTATCAAAACGTTGAATCTTCTCAAGAACTATGGGATTCTCTGGAAGCCAAATACATGGCAGAGGATGCATCAAGTAAGAAGTTTCTTGTAAGTAATTTTAACAATTACAAAATGGTCGATTCTAGACCGGTCTTGGACCAATACAATGAACTTCTTAGTATACTTGGTCATTTTACTCAACACAAGATGAACATGGATGAGGCTATTCAAGTCTCATGTATCATCGATAAGCTACCTCCTTCTTGGAAAGATTTCAAGCACATGCTTAAGCATAAGAAGGAGGAGTTAACTCTTACTGAGTTGGGCAGTCATTTGCGCATTGAGGAATCACTCAAGGTGCATGAAATTGACAAGCCAAAGAGCAGCACTGCTGCTGGTCCATCAGTTGTCAATATGGTAGAGCATAACAACTCCACCAGGTACAATGACAACAAGGGCAAGCGTAAACATCAGGATAACACCAAACCTGATCCTAACAAGAAGTCAAAGGCTACTTGTTGGAAGTGTGGTAAAACTGGACACTTCAGGAAGGATTGTAAAGGTGGAAAGATTGGCAATAAGACCAATGGATCAGGCACAAGTGGATCTGGGAATGGTAACTCCAATTCCCTGAAAGGTCAGAATATATTTAATAAGTCTCTTTGGATTTATTATGTTACATATATATCTGAATTGTTCTTTGTGCAGGATGATGATGTTGCTTGGTGGGTTGACTCTGGAGCTACAATCCATGTGTGTAAAGATAGAAGCTGGTTCAAGACCTACGAGTCAGTGAATGATGGTTCTATTCTTCATATGGGAAATGAGTCAACAGCCCTGGTGCATGGAAGAGGAAGTGTTGAGTTGAAGTTTAGTTCTGGAAAGATTGTTACTTTATTAAATGTTTTACATGTTCCTGATATTAGGAAAAACTTGGTTTCTAGTGGTGTTTTGAATAATTGTGGTTACAAACAAGTTATTGAATCTGATAAATTTGTTTTGTCTAAAAATGGTGTATTTATTGGATTTGGTTACTTATGCAATCATATGTTTAGGCTTAATATTGTTCATGATGTGGTTGATTCTGCTTTTATATCTACATCTAGTTTATATGATTCAACCCTTTGGCATGCTAGACTTGGCCATGTACACTTTAAACGTATGCAAGATATGTCTAAGGATGGGTTAATCCCAGCATTTGACATGGACACTAAAAGGTGTAATACTTGTATGTTGAACAAGATAACTAAGAAACCATTTAAAGATGTAAAACGAGAATCTGTGATATTGGAATTAATACATAGTGATTTATGTGATTTGCATGCTACTCCCTCTTTGGGGAATAAGAAATACTTTGTTACTTTTATTGATGATGCTTCTAGGTATTGTTATGTGTATTTATTGCATACTAAGGATGAAGCATTAGATAAATTTAAAGTATTTAAGTCTGAAGTTGAATTGCAACAAGAGTCCCTGATCAAGAGATTTAGGACTGATAGGGGAGGTGAGTACATGGATACTCAGTATTTCCAGTCTGTTGGTATTATCCATGAAACGACTGCCCCTTATACTCCTCAGCAAAATGGAATTTCTGAAAGGAAAAACCGAGTGCTTAAGGAGATGGTTAATTCCATGTTGTCCTACTCTGGACTGAGTCAAGGGTTCTGGGGTGAAGCTATGTTAACAGCTTGCTATTTGCTAAATAGGGTTCCCAACAAAAGGAACAAGACTACCCCTTATGAACTCTGGACTAAAAGGAAACCCAACTTGAATTATCTCAAGGTTTGGGGTTGTAGGGCAGTTGTAAGACTCCCTGATCCAAAGCATAAAACTTTGGGTGAAAGAGGCATTGAATGCATCTTTGTTGGATATGCTGAGCATTCCAAGGCTTATAGGTTCTATGTTATTGAACCTAATGAATTTGTTTCAATTAACTCTATAATTGAATCAAGGGATGCAAACTTTGATGAGAATAGATTCTCTTCAGTCCCTAGACCAAGTCAGAGGATTCCTAATGGAACCAATGATGTTGGTGTATCAGAAACCTCTGATGAGGTCCCTGATGAGGTTGTGGAACAACAACCTGAACCTGAGCTCAGAAGGAGCACAAGGGTGAGGACTCCAAAAACTTTTGGACCTGAATTTCAATTGTACTTGATTGAAGGAACAAGGGATGAGGTCTTTGACCAACACTCCTATTGCTTTAATGTTGAGGATGATCCCAAAACATTTGATGAAGCAATGAAGTCCCAAGATGTTGCTTTCTGGAAAGAAGCAATAAATGATGAGATGGACTCCATCATGGGCAATAACACTTGGGTGTTGGCTGATCTACCACCTGGTTGCAAGCCTCTAGGCTGCAAATGGATTTTCAAGAAGAAAATGAAGGTAGATGGAACTATTGAAAAGTTCAAAGCAAGATTAGTCATTCAAGGCTTTAAACAAAAGGAAGGAATTGACTACTTTGATACTTATGCCCCTGTGGCTCGTATCAGTACCATAAGATTGCTGATTGCCTTGGCATCAATTCACAATCTGATTATTCATCAGATGGATGTGAAGACAGCTTTCTTGAATGGTGAATTGGATGAGGAGGTTTATATGAACCAACCTCAGGGCTTCATCATGCCTGGCAATGAAAACAAGGTGTGCAAACTGATTAAGTCCTTATATGGACTGAAACAGGCACCTAAGCAATGGCATCAAAAATTTGATGAAGTGGTTTTGTCTAGTGGTTATTCACTTAACCAGTCTGACAAATGTGTATATAGCAAATTTGATGAATCTGGTAAAGGAGTCATCATTTGTCTATATGTTGATGACATGTTGATCTTTGGCACTGACCAAAATCAAGTGGACCATGAAGGATATGGGGGAGGCAGATGTTATCCTTGGTATTAGGATTAAACATGAAGGTAACAAAATTTCTATCTCTCAGTCTCATTACATTGAGAAGGTGTTGAGGAAATTTAATTACTTTGATTGTACTCCAGTGAGTACTCCTATGGATACAAGTGAGAAGCTCATGCCTAATACAGGCAAGGCTGTATCTCAACTTGAGTATTCTAGGGTGATTGGCTGCTTGATGTATGCCATGACTTGTACAAGACCTGATATTGCATTTGCTGTGGGAAAATTGAGCAGGTATACTAGTAATCCTAGTGCTCATCATTGGCAAGCAATTCAGAGGGTACTGAAGTATTTGAAGAAAACTATGGATTATAGTCTCTCATATACTGGTTATCCTTCTGTATTAGAAGGGTACACTGATGCAAGTTGGATCAGTAACACTGAGGACAATTCGTCTACTAGTGGCTGGGTATTCCTACTTGGTGGAGGTGCAATTTCTTGGGCATCCAAGAAGCAAACTTGCATCACCAGTTCAACCATGGAATCTGAATTTGTGGCCTTAGCTGCTGCTGGTAAAGAAGCTGAATGGTTGAAAAACTTGCTTCTTGAGATTCCATTGTGGCCTAAACCTATAGCACTGAAGTCTGCTAAAGGGATGGGTTTAAGTCCACCTTAGTCACTGAATGCTAAGACACCCAACTCCCTCCTGAGGAAACTTTGGAGTTGAGTTCAATGTGGAAAGCTGATCATTTAGTGGACTGGAGCACTGTTTTATTTACATCCCAAGGTTGTGCTCAGAACCTGCTGGAAAGGAGGATGAAGTCTTCACTTCTTAATGGTTAATTTTCTTTGAAAAAGTGCTTTGCAGGGGCATGATTAAAAGATGAACCACCTATGTAAATGTTGAAGTTTTGCCGCTTCAGGAAGCTTTAGGACTTTTAGCTTTTACAACATTTATTAATTGGATATGGACACATGGCTTGTATAGTGTCAGGAGTATTTTAGTGTTTGAAAATATATGTGTATTTTATATTCAGGTATTCAAATGGGTTGAAGGGTTCAATTCTTAGAACACCCTGATTCTCGAATATTTGAACTTGTAAGGTACTAAGATGAGAATTCAATCTTCAAGATATTTTCATTTATGCATATATTTTGTTTTGTGTTTATTTTTCATGCAAAGAAAGTGAACTAAATTTAGGGAGGATTGTTGGAAAATTTAGTACACTTGAGGGATAAGTTTACACCTGGCAATGGGCATGGAGGTATGGAGTATACACCCATCAGGTCAATGAACACCCTGACTCATATTATGTGGTTATGTTGTTCTGCTGCTAGTTATTATGATGGTACTGCTAGCATCATCATAGTACTGCTGAAGTAGAACAAGGTACTGTTAGCTTAATAAAGGTACTGCTAAGTATAAATGACAATGCTGCTGATGCAGTTGATTCTGCTGTTAGCATTATCTGTTCCTGCCGATAGCATTGTCATTCCTGCTGATAGCATTATCTGTTTCTGCTGATAGCTTTATTGCTGCTGATGCAGAACATTCCTGCTGGTAAGCTTGTTTCTGCTGGAGAGCTTGTTCCTGCTGGTAACCTTATGGTTCCTGCTGATTAGCTCATTCCTGCTGATCGTATGATAACCACTGATTCCTACTATTATGGAAACTTGATGCGTGGGTTTTGCAACCTTACAACAGGTTTTACCTCTCGAGGGATCTCAAGAGGCTTACAACCCCACCAGGCAGTGTACCTGACCGATGTAGTATAGTGTAGTGGTAAGTACGGGGGATTGATCGTTCTCCACAGGGAATAGTGTTCGTTAGGTATGAAAGGCTACTCTAATTAGGTCTAAGGGTTGAGGAAGATTCTTTTTATGTTTTTATATTTTTATGAAAGCAAGTAAAATCTCGGGTTTTGAAGGAGTGGGCGGAATTAGTTGCTAGTCAACTAACCCAAATTACTACAAATGCAAATAAAATAAAATAACAAAAATGAAAAGTGGTGAGAAACTTATGTGTGGAGAAATGTGTTTACTTAGATTTCCTTACTCCCTAACTATCTTTTACCGGTTAATTAGTGTGTATTAGTCGCGTGGATGACGGGTGTATTCCTTAATACCATTCGTGGGGTGGCGTACTTACTTCCCCAAACTCTACAAGCTCCTACTTCACTCCTATGTCGAGCCGGCTAGGAAGCTCCTAACATGGGATCACTAGAATTCGCTTGTGCATTAAATACAACCATAAAAACCTTTAGTACGCATTTGGTTCATGTTTCTTAAGACGTTCAAGCAAGTTACCGAATAGGAAGTTAGCCAGTTTTCTTAAGCCTAACATAGATAAACAATCATCCAATACAACTAACAACACACTAACAACCAATAATCAATAGCTAGGTTTCATTAGATCTAAGCAAACACAAGATAAAATTAGCCTAACATGTTAAACAAAAGACAAGCATAAGATAGAATCAAACAACACATAGACATATTGAATGATTAATTGATAACTTATCTTTCAATGAAACATGGAAGATCTCAAGGCAAGAAGCCCTGAAAAAGTAGCTAAAATCGTCTTAGGGTTTCATCCCAAAATTCCACACACTAAGCTCTCCTTAATGACAAAAAATTAGAAAACTATATATAGACTTTGACATCTGACGGCGTCACCTTATGCATTGTGACGCCGTCACCTCGCCGCTTTTAGGGTTCCCGGGTGACCTTCTTGACGCCGTCCCTCTTTAGCTCTTCAAAAATCCATTCTGGCTTATCAAGGCTTGACGCCGTCGGACCTATAACGTGACGCCGTCCCTCTTTGATTTAAGCCGTGACGCCCTTGATTTAGTTAAAGCGTGACGCCGTCAGAATTCTCATGCAAACTCACTGGCCCGTCATGAGTAAATTTCACATCCAACTTTTCTTGCCAAGGCATGACGCCGTCTGGAGTTAATGTTGACGCCGTCAAAGGTGACTTTCAGCACAATTTTGAGACTTTGCCGTTTTCTTCACTTTTATGCTCCAAAAACGTCCAAAATGCCTCCTTTTCCAGATTTCTCCTCAAAAGTACCTAAAATGACAAAAGGAACGATTTAGGGCAATATTTGATCAAATAAATACGATTTCGGGCTTAAATGACCCCTTAAAAGCGGTACACTTTTCGCCTCATCAAATACCCTTACACTTGAGATTTGCTTGTCCTCAAGCAAATGCGCTTTTATTCTAATCAAAATACAAGTTAGGGGTCATTTAATGCAAACATAAAAGTAATTACAACAAATAATCGTTCCACTTCAATCATAATAAGCACGGAGATTACATACTAGCACCTCACAAGTAGTGTTTAGATACTCACATCTCTCAAGTGTCATCAAAATAAATCTCATAAATGAAAACGGATAATATCTCTCACTACCTGTCATAGCAAATAGATTACCATAGGCTTGGGAAAGGATCGAAAACCTCCTCCACTAGGCGTAAGCACCTAAGATAAACTATCAAAGAGGGCTTTTAAATGGGTTATAACGTTAGGTGTAGGGAAAAGGAAAACACGGTTTGGTTGGATAAAGGATATTTTACTGGTGGCGAGTTAAAGATCTTGATCAATTACATGTACTATACAATGTTGCTAAGCCAAGACTAGACTCGATCTTAAGCTAATGAAAGAAAATAACAAAACATAAACATAAAATAAACATAAAATAAAACGGGATGGTAGTCCGTATGTTTTTTCTATTTTTCTTTTTCTCATTTTTTTGTATTTTTCTTGAAATTTTTTTTTTTTTTTTTTTTTTTTTTTTTTTTTTTTTTTTTTTTTTTTTTTGCATACACTTTTACCCTACCATCCAAAATAATACATCATAGGGGCATTGCATTCCCCTTACACTTGAACTTTTACATAACTTTACAATTAACTAATCTAATGACTCGAATTAAGATAATTGAAAAACTTGGAGCACTTTTAAAATATTTAGCACATATGGGGGTAATAAATGATGTTCTTCCCCATTACTCCGTTACACTAGTACTTTACCCATGAGTCCCAATCGTCCCAAAACAATATGTACAAGGATATGACTCGACTTAGCAACCATGTAATCAATTAGATAATTAACTTGGGGTTTAAACAAATGTTGTAACAATAATGCACTAAAAATGAGTGCATACAAGGTAGGCTAAGGCGATTTGGGTGTACATTTAAGTGGGGTGTAAACAAATTCTTCCTTTAAGTAAAATGCTTAAAGGTCGAAACGAAAAGATAGGCTCTGAGGGGTGTGTACTAGGGGTATCGTGTACTAAAAATGAGTACAACGCAAAGGGTGTGGGAGAATTACTTGACCAATGTAGCCAACGTAATTATAACAAAAACACAGGTGTAAAACATGGGTTAATCCTAATGCCTCTTATCATGTAGTAAATCTAACTACACGAATGTAGTCTCACTTGTGGCCTTGGAATGGTCCTAACGCAAGTTCTAGAATCTAAGTGCTACCGGTACACACATCATAGCATAAATGCTTTTCCTACCAATTCTAGGGGCGAACCTCACATATTTGGGGGTGGAAAATTTTTTTAGTGGTACGGTTTTTGTGTTAGTCATATAACTCCTATCCATGAGACGCTCATTAAGATCAAAGTTTCACTCCTATATGTTGTAAAAAATTTTAAATTTGGCACTAAAATTACCTTAACAAGTATTTCTCTCAGTTTTATTACACATCTACTATTAAACAAACAAAAATCAAGCGCAATTGTATTCTCTAAAATCGTACTTTTACCCTCCCCTTACACTTAAGATGAACATTGTCCCCAATGTTCAAATAACAAGATGTAAAAGAAAAAAAAGTAAAAGAATGAAATCAAATACTCCCCTGATTCGCTCGTTGGATAATGAAATTACACGGTTAAATCTTCCTCCAAAGAGAGTGTTGAAGCTCCATGACTAATGCATCGCCATAAGCTTGATTCAAAACATTTCCTTGTCCAAAATAACCTGTTGAACCTGAGAAAACAAACACGAAAACCTGCATAACATCGGCGGGATAAATCTATATATAAAGATATAATGCTTGTGGAATGATAATTTTGCAGATTCCTGGAGATTATAAGTTGGAGATTTAATAAAAACTTTTATGAAAACAAAACTTTCAAAAATTTCTGAAAATTAAATCTGACGCCGTCAGGTTATAACCCCTGACGCCGTCAGAAATGACCTGACAAAAATTTTCGTTTTAAGTTTCCGGAAAATTTCTGGAAAAACCTTTACCTTACTTCCTGGAAATCCTGCAAAACATCATTATGACTCGATACAAGCATTTGACTCAAACAAATACGGATATGTATGTTAATTTATTATTATTACGATTCATGTTCATATGTGTTCTAATAAACCGATTTAGATTTCCCTTACACTTATCTTTTGCAAAATACCTTTATATGTAGTTAAGACGAAGTTAAAAACAAAATAAAGCATTTTCACAAATTAGTTTTTGAACATGAATCAATAAGAATAAAAATTAAACACACATATGGAAACAAATAAAACAAACACACAAACAAATGAACACACAAAGCAAATAAAACAAATAAAGATTGGGTTGCCTCCCAAGAAGCGCTTTTCTTTATTAACGAGTCTTGTAGCTAGACTCAAAGTCACGGGGTCTACGTTTTTCCGTTTTGCTTCTCAATTGCCCCTCTAATCATCCTAACAACCTCCATATCAATTTTGTATTTAGGTCCAAGGTTTAAGCAATCTTTATAATAAAGGCTTCTCTTATTCCAAACATGGTCCATGCCTTTTTCTTTATCCTCTTCATTGATGTCCTCAATCGCACCAATGTTGTCCATGTCAAATCGAGGCACAAAACGAAATTCTTTAACCCGATAAGGCATCCTATATGTGATCCTATCTATGTGATTAGAAAACTGAACCGTGCCTTTCGAACGGTCATACCTTAAATTGGATGCTTCGATAAATGGCTTACCTAACACAACGCGAGATAGGCGGCAGTCAACAACACTTGCCATATCTTCTAAAATCATGAAGTTGGTGATAAAGGTAAAGTTCCCAACAAGGATATGTATGTCCTTAATCCTTCCAACGAAGTTGCAAACTCCGCCTGGACATTTGGGGTCCATCCTAGGCTCAAGTGGTGTATTTATGATTTGGCTATAAAGGCCTGAGGACATAACGTTAATTGGGGATTCACAGTCAATGTAAGCATGCTCAACGTATTGGTACCCAATCATACATGGTATCTTCACATTCCCGGGATCACCTCTCTTAATCTTTGGGTCAATTCTAACAAAAGGTGGTCGAGGGTTATCAACTAGGTTGTTATAGTAAGCAATCTCCTCCTTAGTGGGGTATTCGTTGAAACAATCATCCAACCTAGGATCTACCTTTACTTCCTCAATTTTCTCAACCAACTTATCAACCGTAAGATTATTACGTACTAAGTAATTATCTGAGTATATGGCGGTCCCTAAGTTGTTCAAGGCATAATCAAGCTCAATATCAATCGCTCTACTGAGCTCCCTGAGCTCACTAATCTCATTCTCAAGTTGGCTACGCAACAAAGCTACTTCGCCAGGTGTAAGGGGTGGATTCGCGTTTTCCATAATGGCAAACTGAATAGTCAATGAGAATTTGTTACGAACAAAAGCACAAAGAAAATAGATAGACTAAAGAAAACCTAGAAAAATAAAATAAAAATCTCACTAGAAAGGAATCTAGTGAGTAGACCTAATAGAAATAAAAATTCAACCTAAACAATAACTATTCCCCGGCAGCGGCGCCAAAAACTTGATGCGTGGGTTTTGCAACCTTACAACAGGTTTTACCTCTCGAGGGATCTCAAGAGGCTTACAACCCCACCAGGCAGTGTACCTGACCGATGTAGTATAGTGTAGTGGTAAGTACGGGGGATTGATCGTTCTCCACAGGGAATAGTGTTCGTTAGGTATGAAAGGCTACTCTAATTAGGTCTAAGGGTTGAGGAAGATTCTTTTTATGTTTTTATATTTTTATGAAAGCAAGTAAAATCTCGGGTTTTGAAGGAGTGGGCGGAATTAGTTGCTAGTCAACTAACCCAAATTACTACAAATGCAAATAAAATAAAATAACAAAAATGAAAAGTGGTGAGAAACTTATGTGTGGAGAAATGTGTTTACTTAGATTTCCTTACTCCCTAACTATCTTTTACCGGTTAATTAGTGTGTATTAGTCGCGTGGATGACGGGTGTATTCCTTAATACCATTCGTGGGGTGGCGTACTTACTTCCCCAAACTCTACAAGCTCCTACTTCACTCCTATGTCGAGCCGGCTAGGAAGCTCCTAACATGGGATCACTAGAATTCGCTTGTGCATTAAATACAACCATAAAAACCTTTAGTACGCATTTGGTTCATGTTTCTTAAGACGTTCAAGCAAGTTACCGAATAGGAAGTTAGCCAGTTTTCTTAAGCCTAACATAGATAAACAATCATCCAATACAACTAACAACACACTAACAACCAATAATCAATAGCTAGGTTTCATTAGATCTAAGCAAACACAAGATAAAATTAGCCTAACATGTTAAACAAAAGACAAGCATAAGATAGAATCAAACAACACATAGACATATTGAATGATTAATTGATAACTTATCTTTCAATGAAACATGGAAGATCTCAAGGCAAGAAGCCCTGAAAAAGTAGCTAAAATCGTCTTAGGGTTTCATCCCAAAATTCCACACACTAAGCTCTCCTTAATGACAAAAAATTAGAAAACTATATATAGACTTTGACATCTGACGGCGTCACCTTATGCATTGTGACGCCGTCACCTCGCCGCTTTTAGGGTTCCCGGGTGACCTTCTTGACGCCGTCCCTCTTTAGCTCTTCAAAAATCCATTCTGGCTTATCAAGGCTTGACGCCGTCGGACCTATAACGTGACGCCGTCCCTCTTTGATTTAAGCCGTGACGCCCTTGATTTAGTTAAAGCGTGACGCCGTCAGAATTCTCATGCAAACTCACTGGCCCGTCATGAGTAAATTTCACATCCAACTTTTCTTGCCAAGGCATGACGCCGTCTGGAGTTAATGTTGACGCCGTCAAAGGTGACTTTCAGCACAATTTTGAGACTTTGCCGTTTTCTTCACTTTTATGCTCCAAAAACGTCCAAAATGCCTCCTTTTCCAGATTTCTCCTCAAAAGTACCTAAAATGACAAAAGGAACGATTTAGGGCAATATTTGATCAAATAAATACGATTTCGGGCTTAAATGACCCCTTAAAAGCGGTACACTTTTCGCCTCATCAAAACTATTATGGATAATTAATGGGCCGTTAATTATTCATAATTCCATGGGCTAGGGTTTTGAGTAGACTCTATTATAAATAGAGATCATCACATGGCATGAAGGACACAACATAAAACCCTAAACACTAAATACGATCGGTTCTTGATCTGTGCCTAGAACAAGAGCTTCACTTGGTTTTATCCCATAGAGATATTCGTGCAACCCAGGCATAGGGTCGAATAGTTTCTATTGGAAAGTGATACCACGACTTCAAGTGAATATCCGGTACCCTTGATTGATTATCTTTACCCTGTTTGGGTGCACTACAACACACAGAAACCAACGTGAGGTAAAGTGAAGTAAAGTGGTTATATTTTAGTTATAAAACTTTCACTCAACTTTTACGGTGAAAGTCACTTTACTTCCACTCTCTTACTTTACTTTCTCTTTCTTTCACTTTCATTCATTTTTTTTCTCTAGAACGCAGCGTTAAGGTTATTTTTGGCGGAGTCAACGACCTCGATCAAATTTTTGCGTCGTTGTCGGAGAGTTGTTGCCCTTAACCCGCTTAGTTTTTGTTTGATTAGTAGTTTTTATTGTCTTTTAGTTATTCAAAAAACCCAAAATTATTACTGTATATTTTCTGTTTTTAGTTTTTAGTTTTTTAAATTATTTAGCTGATAGTGTTTGGATGGGAAAAGTGGAAAATCACTTATCTGCGTTATGAATCCAAAAAAATGCCATTTTGAAAAAACAGGTGCCTACATGCTTTTTCAAAACGTGATTCACCCCATGTGATCAATCTATTTTCATCATGAAAATTATTTTGTTCCAATCACAAAACTAGATATATGGGTAAAACAAATTGATTGATTTTTTTTTATAGATATTCGAGTTTATAGTAGATTGATAAAAATGGGATTAGTACATGTAAATCCAACTTAAGAGTTTGCATCAAATCCTGGGGGTTTTACGATGGAAGGCTCTCAGCGAAATAGAGCACGTAAATTCCTTTAAGGACAGTGGTTTCTCCCGTGCAACGACACTATTTTACTGTTTGCTGTCGTTGTTGTTGTTTCAGGTTTATCCAACACCGATTTCATTGGATCTGTTAATGTTCCGTGCTGGATTCTTTCTGCAGTTTTACTCCTGCAGTGACCCGCTGATCTTTGTCAAATAAGTATGTGTTTTGACTCTTATAATGAATATTCTTATTCTTATATCATAGTTATATATGTTGCAGTAGGCTATGTAGAAGAATATACAACAATCTTAAAGGAATTTACGTGCTCTATTTAATTGTTGGAATAATGATGAGGTTGGAAGTTTTCCTTATCCTATATACTGATGTAGGAGTGGAAATTTAATGAGCTTCCAGGCCCGGCCGATGGCCGGATTGTTTTAAGAATTTTTTTTAAAGAAAATAAAGATAGTACAAATGGATATATAATACATATTTGTACTTATTAGAATAAGAAAAATAAGTGTGTTGTTAATCAGTTGTACTTTAAGATAGTTAAAAATATGATTGACCATATGATGAATAGGCATAAAAAAAAATGCATATAAACACTATATTGATTAAAGAAAACCATTTGTCATTTGATATAAAAAATAAGATAAATGTTTGACATAGAGCATATACTGCTAAAACAATAAGTATGCACTTATAAGCGTTGAAGAACTTCTTTATATACAACGTTTGTTGTATAATTGCAGTACTTTCCATCATTGTCGCAGCATAGCACCTTCAATCCCTTCTTGTTTTTAACTCTTGATACGGCTACATAAAGCTGTCCATGTGAGAAAACAGGTCGTTCTAAATAGAGACCTACTTTAGATAACGTTTGCCCTTGACTTTTGTTAATGGTCATGGCAAAACAAACAGATAAGGGAAACTGTCTCCTATTTAGTTGAAACGGCATCTTCTTATCTGATGGACTAATCACCATCCGCGGTATTGCAACAACTGTCCCTAATTGGCCTCCAGATATAATCTTGGCCTCGATGTTATTGATTCCCATTCTGACAACTTGTAACCTGGTACCATTACAGAGTCCTCCTCTTTGATCAATGTTGCGCAAACACATTACCGGCGCACCAACCTTCAATACTAACTTATGATGAGGAATACCTGACAGTGTTATTGATTTAAGAAATGTAAATGCTTGGATATGCATAATTAAAACAATAACTAAAATTATAAACGTTGAACGACTTATTTATAATGAGGAATACCTGACATTTTAATTGAATTAAGAAATTCAGTTGTGAATAGCGACTCATTGTAGTTGAAATCTGTATCAGCATCTGTAACCGTATCGGAACTATAACACACCTTTTCTGGACCAGGAAGCATTGACATCATCCTATCATTTATTTTGTCAACCTCTTGATGTGTTGGTGCTAGAATAGCTCTCTCCTGAAAGTATGTCGGATCCCATTTGTTTTTTTGCCAATTATCGTAACTTTCTTATATGACTGCTCCAACGTGATCATCAGAATCAGAAATTAGCATATCTTCTAGTAATTTAACATCAGCATGACCATCATTTTTCCCACCTACTCTTCCTTCACCAATTTCGAGAATCCAGTCGGCAAATTCAGTTATTTCTTCCGCGTCAGCCGGATCGCAACCAACCCTTAGCCTCATGTTCTTTGTTAGTTTTAGAACGGTGCAATGTTTCCATAAATAAGACATGTTTAGTGATGCATGTACAACGTCCTGCCTAGTCCCATTAGGTATAACAGGTAGAATTTGCCTAAAGTCCCCCACCAAAAACCACCACTTTACCGCCAAAAACAGAATCATTGTCGCCAGTAACATCCCTTAGTGTTCTATCAAAAGCTTCAAATGCAAGTCTATTAATCGTAGGAGCTTCGTCCCATATTATTAACTTGGTTTTGCGTATCAAATCTGCAAGGTCGCTATCTCCTGTTATTGAACACATAGAATCCTCGACAATATTTATAGGTATGGCAAACCGAGAATGAGCTGTTCTCCCACCATCAAGCAAAAGGGATGCAATACCACTGGATGCAACGTTTAAAACAATTTGGCCTTTTGACCTTATAGCAGCTGTCAATGTCTTGTACAAAAAAGTCTTACCGGTACCTCCATAACCATAAACGAAAAACATACCTCCTTTATTTTTGTTGCAAGCAGCGACAATGGTTTCATACACGCCTTTCTGTTCATTAGTCAAACTTGCATGGAGTTTTTCATGTTGGATTATTAAATCTGGTATTTTATAATCCAATTCATCGTAAATCAAGCGGTTGTAGCCATCCAATGTAAACTCAGATGAAGGATAAGGCATGTTGACGATATACTTGAGACTTCTGGAACTGCTAAGTAACTTATCCTCGATATATGCTAAACATATATTATACCGCTGTTCATCTGTTAATTGAAGATCTGTAAAAAGATAATAAATTTGATTTTAGTTTAATTAGATTGTTATACAAAAATGAAATATATGTTACATGAAAAGTAATTTGATTTAATGCCTGGATGGTTTCTTTTTTTTCTTTCTTTTTGTTCCACATCTTCGGCTAAAAGCTTCCATGTTTTCTCCCAAACAACTTCAGGCCTCGACATACTATCGGAGATTATTAACCTTACAAAATAGTCCCACAAGTAATCAGCCATTCCCCACTGACTTGCTTCAATAATTCCTTCAATATACTCCTTGTCGTCATCAAGCAAACCACGTGCGAAGCAAGCTTCTTTGCATGTAGGATATACTATATCGTCAATGTTTCTCAAGTCTTCCCACTCTTGAGCACCTCTAACATGGTTTAATAACCTCCGTAGATAAAAAAGCTCACCCCAAGAAGGAGGAACATGATGTATTCTTCCAATGGTTTTGCCTGTGTAAGATATATAAATTTCTAATTACTCGTTGTTTCATAAAAATCATTAAATGTTAATAATAACGATACATAAAGAAAAAGAATAAGATTTTGAAAAATATATAGCTAACCTTGTTTTCTTTTAGTCCATTTTTTGGTGGATTTATTCCAAACATAATGTTTTGGGAATTCAACGTACAACAATTTGCGCGCTTCCGTATCTATCTTATTAGTTTCCATCCATTCCAAAAACTTTAAAGTATTAGATGAAGCCTTTTCAAGTTGATAATCGATGCTTTCAGTAGGATCGAATATGACAGACTGCTGATTCGGTAGATGAAATGGTAAACGTTCGACTGCGGGACTACGATGGTGTATATCAAATTTGAAGATCCTCCATGCAGCCTCACATGATGACAAATAACGGCAATCATAATAATCTTCAATCTCATCTTTTTCTTCATCATCCATAGCAACTGTTACTCTGTCCGGACCATTGTTAATGTACTTGAAAAGGTATTTGATAGATCCGAATTGGTTGCACCATTCTACGTTGATATGAGCTTGGTACCTAATATATATATAAAAAAATTTGACAACAGTACAAATTTAAATAATCGGCATAATAAGAATGCTTAATTAACGACTAAAATTTGATACTACCTTTTTAATAACGTAGGGTTGTATGGAACGACGAAACCACCGTCAAGGTCAGCACCTTGCTTTCTAACGGTTCTTCCATTGTCGCTTCTTTTGTATATAGCATACCCACTTTCATCAATGAAAGTGTTTTCATTAAACTTTTTTGGAAAATTCTTAGAACACTTATTGTCGACCATGCAAGGGCAGTTTCTGTGTTCAGGTCCACATGGGCCATGCATCATAAATTCTTTTACCAATTGGTGTAGCTCGGGTCTGAATCTTTATCCGGTATTTCAGCTGAAATACACCTGTCTATGTCAGCGGGAAACCTCAACTTATCTTCCGTTTCCAACCATACACACAAATGACAGTGAGGCAGACCTCGCTTCTGGAACTCGATAGTGTATACTTCTGAGAATAGAGGAACAAAGTTGAACAAAAATATATAATTAATATGATGTACTATAAAAAAAGAAGAGAATAGTTTGTTTGAGTATACAAAAGCAGTTTGTAATTTACCTGCTTTAACACGGCCAAAAATACGTTTCTCCTTTATGTCTTTTATCAGTTGATCAAGCTTCATTTTAAAAACTCTTGAAGTAATGTCTGGCCGATCTTCTAATTTCAAACCCTTTCTTTTTAGGTACCTTGTAATTTCGGGCCACTTTGGATTACAGGTAAATGTGATAAACAAATCCGGATATCCGTAATTTTTGCACATAGCCATAGCATCCAAGTAATTTTGTAACATGTAACGCGGGCTACCTGTAAAGGATGAAGGTAATACTACTTTAGTTCTGCCTTTTTTTTGTTCCGGGTTGGCTGCTTGTGCAGCTTTGGCTAATCTGTCATAAGTATCACATCTTAATTCGGAATTCTCTCTACGCACATATGACAGCCTTTCAGCCTCAACCATGGTATAACCGTCAACCAAAAACTGCTGAAATAATCGTTTTCCATTTAGAATTGTTGAGAAAACGTTTGGGCAGTCTTGAATACGGTGAGCAAACCATTCACGCATGGTGACATTTTTTTTTTGTCGTTTGGTGTTTGATCAGTGATACCTTCGTGGTAAATTTCAGTCCTATACCCATCTTCTGCGTACGGGAACAATAACGGATACTGTAAAGGAAGATATGAGACATGCTGATGAACTCAAATAAGTACATTTTATTACTATCATTTATCCTATTAATTTGACTTGTTTTATTATATTATGTATGAGGATTGATACTTAATCGTTTACTTTTGTAATTCTCAGGTAAAAACAAGCATTTGGTGAAACTTAGCAATTTTGGACTGATTATGGAGCAAAACATGCAAGAAGTTAAGAGTCTACTAAAATGAAGAAGATCAAGACTAATCTGCTCCAGATGCGCCGCATCTCACTCACGACATGCGCCGCATCTCTATCAAGATATCACCAGATACGATCCAAGATACAAGAGGACATGCGCCGCATCTAATCATGGAGTTACGCCGCATCTTCTGGCGGTGTACGAATATTCCTGAATATTATAATCTTGGACCCCATGCGAAGTTAAGTCAATGCGCCGCATCTACTTACTAGATGCGCCGCATCTTCCCTCAGACAGAAACTATAAATACCCCAAAGACCAGACGAGTTCAAAGTTCCAAAGTTTTAACCTAAGACCGAAGACCAGAAACCAAGGACGAATTCAGTCAAGGCAGCAGCACAAGACACACCCAAATCAAAGATACAAGAGCTGTAAGAAGGTGCTGCATGTGTTTAATTCATTAAGTAGTTTTGTTTTATTGTGTTAGCAAACTTTAATTCATCAGGATTGGTGGCTTGTGTAATGTGACAACGAAAGATTGCACTCCCTTTAATACTTGCTTTCCCATCAATTAAAGTTTATATGTTGATGTCTTTGGTTACTACTTATTAGTGCATTGATAACCTCTGTGTTTATTAGTGGCTTGCGGGCATTTGACTGCGGAAAATAATGTGGCTCCCACGGTTATTACTAAATTGATCACTTAGGAATAACTTTTAGACATAAGTAATCATTAAGGGTTTACTCGCCGATAAGAATAGGACCAACGAGAAAGGGTTAACTACATACACTTCATATAAAGCTATCAATAAAACAAGTGACAATCTACTTAATCATAAGGACAGCCCTCTTATTGTCTCGAGTATTTATCTGTGTACGTGTGTGCTACTTGCTGATTCGTGCCTATTGGTTTATTTTATTATTTAATTGCAAACAAATCGTGCCAGTCTCTCAGGCTGAAACCCCCTTGCGTTAGGATATTAAAATACTGATTAAAATAACTAGATAATACGTTCCACTCTTAGTGATCGACACTCTACTTACCATTATATTCATACTGACCGGGTACACTGCTCGTTAAGTGTGTGTGTTATTGATAAGTCGGCTAAATATAAATTTAAAACTTGAGTAGGCATTAAAACTGCTAAACCGCAACGACACATCACGCGCATCAAGTTTTTGGCGCCGCTGCCGGGGAGTGAATTGTTATTATCTGTTAATTTGATTAGTATTTTAATTAGGTTTTTAATTTTTATCTAACCGCTAATTTTGTTGTGTATTAGATTAATTTGCATTCATTGTACTATTTTGCATATTTTCTGTTTTTGTGTGTTATTTGTTTGCTTTATTTGTTTTTATTTTCGTGTGTTTTATTTGTTTTTTTTATTTTTCGTATTTTTTCTGTTCTGCTATCGTTGTACTGTGCTAAATCGAACGATACGGCGCATCTGATTTCTCAGATACGGCGTATTGCGTTCAATTTTTTTAAATACAACGCGTTTAATTAATTCGATACGACGCATCTTTTCCCCAAGATACGGCGTATCTGTTTTTAATAAGAAATTTTTTCTAAGCGATAAAGTAATACGACGCATCTGCTTTAGCAGATACGGCGTATCTATTATTTTAATTAAAAACAGTTTTCGATTAATTAAACAGATACGGCGTATCAATTTTTATCGATACGGCGCATCCTTCTGAATCAAAAATCTCGTATTTTTAAACGTAACGAAAATACGGCGCATTAACTTTCGTTAATACGACGCATTTAATTTTAAATAAATATCGATTTTTGATTAATTAATTCGATACGGCGCATTCTAATTTATAAGCGGCGTATCTATTTTCTGAATAAAAGTTTGACTTATTTTTAACGTATTAAGATACGGCGTATCCCATTTATAGGATACGGCGCATCAACAGCAGATATCAGAAGCTTTTATTTTACTTTGATCGTTTCACCCTTCTTTTGCACGAGTAAGTTTTATTTCAGGAAGATGGACGATCCGGATATTACAATGGAAGAATATATCAGACTTGGAAAGGAAAGAGCCTTGAGCAATAATAGGATCTACGATTGGGAAAGAGCAAGATATGGTGCACAAGTCATCGAGGATAAAGAAGTCACTATGGAAGAATACTTGATTTTTGGACGAGAAAAGTCAAGGCATGAAAGAAACAAATTGCCATTCCGACACACTTGGACTTTATCAAATGATAATGATGAAGAAGAGTCATACGATTTTGGTGCAATTAGGTTTCCGGCAATAGTTATTGATGATGTTATTTCTCCGGACGTTGCCCAAGATGAAGAAGAGTCACAAGTGTTTGATTTGAATGATAATCCGGCGATTGTTTACAAAGACGCTTATTCATCCGAAAGTGCTTATGATGAAAATAAAGATGAATGTGGTACAATGGTGTATAGTGCTATTACTTGTAATTTTCCACCCGAGGTGGAAAATATATTCTCATCCTATCAAAAACACCATGATAATATTCCTTCGGATGGAGATAATAAGTATTCTGATATTGAAAAGTTTGATGCTATTGTGTACGATAACATACCGCAATTACCACAACAAACGGAAATATTTAGGTGTGGAGCGGATGAGCCAGATTATGACCCCACAAAGGATTTTGAAGAAATCTGGGATTACTTATTTAAGGATGAAATTCGGGACGATGCTGAAATTGCAAGACCACTAGTTGAAGATGGAGATTCACAAGATGAATTGGAGTCACTTACAACACAAAGTGGTACAAATTTATTTAATATTATTAATCCCGTTACTAATAATCTTGCTAGTTTTCCTAAACAGGTTGCAAAACAAAAAGATGATGAGGTGAAATTTAATACACTACCTATTGAAGCACCTGTGATCAACCCGTATTTGGTGGAGCTCGAAGAAGAATTTGGTGATGAGCTCTTAAACATTGCTATGATTGATGAAGATGATTTCGAACCTATGAAGGTTATAGAGGAACTCGAACTTTTACTTGCTAAAGACCCTTTCTCACCTCAAGAAGAAAGGAGACTCATTTTTCCTCAACATACTACTCTTGCCGATGAAGTGGTCAAGTCATCCAATTTATCAACCAAACCGGGTATGAATAGGAAAGATGTACATATATTGCCAAGGTATGATCTTTATTTATTTCTTCCATCTTTACTAGCAAATTTACACTCTTTTCGTGTTTATTGCTACTATCACCCGCACTTGATCCCAAGTGGGGGGAACAACACCCTATTACACAGTAAATAAGGGTGGAGTCAGGCTCGTGACTCGAACAAAAACAAGCGCTTCGTGGGAGGCAACCCATGCTTATCTTTTATTTTATTTTCTGTTTTCTGTGTCGAGTCAGTCAGGCCCGCATGAGGATACGGCGCATCTCAATTCTGAGATGCGACGCATCTCCTGCAAATGGTCATATCTTATTTTATTTTATTTTTCTGCATTTTTATTTTCGACTTTAAAACTTTTTATCAGTTTATTTTTATGCGGCGCATCCCTGGTTAAGGATGCGGCGCATCTTTATTCTGATCCGTATTAATTCCAGGCTCGATACGGCGTATCTTCTTCCATAAGATACGGCGCATCGACTGACCTGATGATTTTCAGTTTTAATTTTTAAGTTTTATTTTTCCTAACTACTAATGTATTATGCAAGTTTGAACCTTTCTTATCTTAGGTGTGTTTTAAAGTATTGGTGGTATTATAGTTTCCTGGATTTCCTGTGGATACATCAAGTATGAAGCTTTAACGTTCTAATCCACAAGAAAGATGATTTTTGCTCTTATACTAATGGAGGATCATACCGAGCAAATCTCAGGGGAGTTTTTCTGTTCTAATTCTTTTGTTTTCCAGTTTTTAACCTTTTATACAAACAACGAGGACGTTGTTTAACTTAAGTGGGGGGATTGGAGAATTAGAACACTTAACAATTACTTGTCCTAAACTTTTTCAAAAATTATGCTTAAAATGTGCTTAATATATCAAACTTAAAAAAAATTTTAGCATGTTTTTGTTTAAGATCTAAGTTGCATAGCTGCACACATGACGTTATTTTCAAAAATTGTGATTTTTCAAAATTCACAAATCTATGAGTGTGCCGGTGACTTGTAAACTTTAGAACTTGTCTTGTATACTATTCGAGACCACCATAATAAGCATTATATTTATATAATTGGAATGACTTGTCTAAATTGGTAAAATTCTAGGATTACACCCAAATGGCCTTTATATGTTATGTGTTATTAGCTAACTACACTAGTTAGTTAACCCCCGTATAAACCCTTTTGTTACTCTCATTTTTAGAGTAAGATACCCCTAGAAAAACACTCAGAGCCATTCCTTTCGTTTCTTACACCTATGATTAAAATGTTTCGTTACACCTTACACCTTAGCCTACCCTGTAGATTAGAATCCGTGGTTGGTTAATTGCTATAGGCAAAGTGTGTTTCCTTACATTACCTGTGTTCGCGTGCGTAATTCATTATCTATGGTTAGGTCGGGAAATTGCACAATGCAATTGGAGTGAAAGTAAATATTGTATATCTTTGAGTTTATTTTTCGTGTGTTTACTACTTTCACTATTACCGTTATTTCTGAAAGTATGAAAAGTATGAAAAAATTATCCGGAAAGAAAGTTATAGTGATGTGGTGAAATTTTACACATCTATGTTTATGTTTCAGGTTACTAAAAAAAAAAAAAAAAAAAAAAAAAAAAAAAAAAAAAAAAAAAAAAAATCGAAAAAATAAGAAAAGAAAAAGAAAGTTGGATGTTTGTTTTAACCAACGATGTAAAGTTATGTAAGTGGTCGATATCACCACTAGTTGTTGTATTATATTTATGGATTGAATGGGAATTGGCAGTTATGGGAACGCCAATTAAGGTTTATTCTTTGATTAAGATCTTGTTGAGTATAATTCGTGTCTACCTAAAGCGTGTGTTTCAAGTGTTAAAGCGTGAGTTATTCGATGATATGAGTCTTATTCATGGGATGGTTGGGATAGTGATTAACCACACTTAGGATTTTAATTTATTTGTTTTGTTTATTTTTCATTTTACACCAATTTATATCCCAAATGTTATCCATACCCTATATTATTCTTTATCCAACCAAACCTTTGATTTATTGAGATTAGGGATTCGAGCAATCTTAAGTATCGTAGTCGTGGATTCGGCTATGTATTTATGATTTTGTCGCCCTTTTTGATATATTATTATTGGTGAAGTTTGGACCTATCTTTAGCCTATTCGAGTTAAGGATTTGAGCAATTGCAAGTATCGTGTTCGTGGATTCGATCATGTATTTGTGATTTTGTCGCCTTTTCTGGAATTTGAGATCGATAGAGAATAAGAATAATTAACCCTTAAGCCTAAAAAAAACCCTTTTTACCGCTTTAGACTTGTTATTCCTTAGCTTTAGTGGTGGAGATGTGTATACTTGCCAAGCTTGTGATAGGATATTCGTCGCGACTGGACAGTTAAACGATTAGATTTGCTTTTATCAGATTATTTTATTTTACTTCTAATTCGTTAAGTGTTTAGCTGTGTGATTATGACAAAAACGAATACATGCTTAAATGAAAAAATACATCCTAATATCTTTTAGGATACATTTTCGTAAGATTTAATCTAAGGTTTACTTGGGGACAAGTAAAGTTCAAGTGGGGGGATATTTGATGAACTCAAATAAGTACATTTTATTACTATCATTTATCCTATTAATTTGACTTGTTTTATTATATTATGTATGAGGATTGATACTTAATCGTTTACTTTTGTAATTCTCAGGTAAAAACAAGCATTTGGTGAAACTTAGCAATTTTGGACTGATTATGGAGCAAAACATGCAAGAAGTTAAGAGTCTACTAAAATGAAGAAGATCAAGACTAATCTGCTCCAGATGCGCCGCATCTCACTCACGACATGCGCCGCATCTCTATCAAGATATCACCAGATACGATCCAAGATACAAGAGGACATGCGCCGCATCTAATCATGGAGTTACGCCGCATCTTCTGGCGGTGTACGAATATTCCTGAATATTATAATCTTGGACCCCACGCGAAGTTAAGTCAATGCGCCGCATCTACTTACTAGATGCGCCGCATCTTCCCTCAGACAGAAACTATAAATACCCCAAAGACCAGACGAGTTTAAAGTTCCAAAGTTTTTACCTAAGACCGAAGACCAGAAACCAAGGACGAATTCAGTCAAGGCAGCAGCACAAGACACACCCAAATCAAAGATACAAGAGCTGTAAGAAGGTGCTGCATGTGTTTAATTCATTAAGTAGTTTTGTTTTATTGTGTTAGCAAACTTTAATTCATCAGGATTGGTGGCTTGTGTAATGTGACAACGAAAGATTGCACTCCCTTTAATACTTGCTTTCCCATCAATTAAAGTTTATATGTTGATGTCTTTGGTTACTACTTATTAGTGCATTGATAACCTCTGTGTTTATTAGTGGCTTGCGGGCATTTAACTGCGGAAAATAATGTGGCTCCCACGGTTATTACTAAATTGATCACTTAGGAATAACTTTTAGACATAAGTAATCATTAAGGGTTTACTCGCCGATAAGAATAGGACCAACGAGAAAGGGTTAACTACATACACTTCATATAAAGCTATCAATAAAACAAGTGACAATCTACTTAATCATAAGGACAGCCCTCTTATTGTCTCGAGTATTTATCTGTGTACGTGTGTGCTACTTGCTGATTCGTGCCTATTGGTTTATTTTATTATTTAATTGCAAACAAATCATGCCAGTCTCTCAGGCTGAAACCCCCTTGCGTTAGGATATTAAAATACTGATTAAAATAACGAGATAATACGTTCCACTCTTAGTGATCGACACTCTACTTACCATTATATTCATACTGACCGGGTACACTGCTCGTTAAGTGTGTGTGTTATTGATAAGTCGGCTAAATATAAATTTAAAACTTGAGTAGGCATTAAAACTGCTAAACCGCAACGACACATCACGCGCATCACATGCAGTTCGCTAATTTTTTTCAACTTCCCATTGATTTTGTTAACAGTGATGTCTCTTTCTGTGGGCATTGAATCAAAATCACCGATTATAAGTGCAGCAACTTCATTAGCAGTTGGCAGGTTATGTTGTCTACCATCTTTGTCACGCCTACCTATGAGTCTAATCTTAACGTTATCTTCACCATTAGCCATTAAATTTCCAGCCATTCTATACTTCTGAACCAAAGGATTATCTTTATCAAGCATGTTTTTTAATTCTTTAGTTAGTTGAGGGTCTATGTGTTTTTTTGAGGATGATGATGCGTCGTCTGTTGAAGAACTACAAATGTTAAAGAATTTAAATTAGTAATTGCAATATAAACAGCAATTTAAGGGAAAAAATAAGGAATACTAAATTTTACCTAACAGCGGTAATGCGGTTTTGTAACTCATTTGGTGGATCATAAATGTATAGCTGTCCAAACTTAGGTGACTCGCCAGCTTTGGGTAACATATCTCCAATTACATGGTTATTTTTTCCTTTAATTCTAAAACAATACGGAGCACGTCCACTATTAACAGTCTTATCTTGTTGGCCAGACATCCATGTAAAGGCAAACATAGAATTATAGCGACGAATGTCCTCCATAAATGATTTGCTTTTTGAGTTTTCTCCTTTCAAGAGTCCCATTAGAAAAGGTGGGGGATTCTTAAGTTTAACAGGTAGTTGTATTTTCCCTCTTTTGCAACAAAGTGAATATCCATCATTGTTGTTTGGATTAGAAGATCCTACCTTACTTTCGGCAAGCCACAACAATGCACCACATTTTATGCATTGCTTTGTTTGATCTCCATGGTCAAAATACTCTAATTAAAGATAACCAATACTTTCGTTATAATTTTTGAAGGTAATAAACAATATGGAAAAAATGTTATTACTTTTTTAAATGATAAATACCTTTGGATATGCCTTCGATACGATCCATATAGCCATATTCATCTTCAGGATCTTCTTCTGACATCTCGAATGAAGGTATATCTGCAAGTGATTTGCCTGTTTGTACGGAATTACTTTCTGAAGTATTATCAACATTAAAATCGGTTTGACAATTCGTCTGTATAGTTGTAGGACTGCCTGTAACAAATATATGTAAACTGATTCACATTTTGTTGTATACATTAGGAATTAGTTTATCAATAGTTATTTTGTTTTTTTCCTTAATATCTAAAATATATGGTTGATTATAGCTTACCAATGTGAAAGTGTACAGGAGAACTGTTTCTGAACCTTGATGGTGGCTTAATCTTAGTAGCGTTGCCTAAAATATGTAAGGTAATACAATTAAATAACCTTTAAAGACGAATAATCACAAGAATAATAAATTTGTAAACAAACTTACTGGTAGAAGTGCTACACATAGGCCGTAAGGCATGTGTTATATCAGGAGTACACAAATCGGGAGACGAAGAACCAATACCAATGCTGATAGGTGTGTTTAGAGTATTTGGTGAAGGTTGAAATGTCTCTTGATTTTTTACAGGCTCATTTGCTTAAAAGACATATTAAAAAATATATCTACTTATATATAAATATTACAATAATCATAATAATATAAAAATAAATTTACAACAATTGTCTTACAATTTGGTTGAGGTGTTTTGCGAGGTCTGCCTCTTCCTCTAACTGTTGTTTGTTGAACTGGAGTTTTCGCGGGTCGTCCACGTTTAGGTATAGCTGGTGAGACATTTAGATATAATTCGCCAAGGTGCATGTTATCTGTTGTTTGATTTAACAATGGACCAAGAGAACTTTGATTGCCTATGTTTTGATTTGTGGAAGAAAATGTATCTTCAAAAGACAAACAAATTTTATAGATATAAGATACTTTCTGGCATACAAATGTATTAACAATTTCAAGAAAGAGTGTTATGTGTGAACATTACTTGATGTGATGTCGGAAAGAGGACTTCTTTGAGTATTTGCAATGCAAATGATATTTGAGGCAGTTGAAGATGTCCCTACTTGAGTATTAATGATTGGAGAACTTTTTTGTATGGTTGTTCTTTGTCTTGTTTTTTTGGGGACAATGGGTGAATTAAGAGGAATTTTACGGGGACGTCCAGGTGCCATTTTTGGTGTTGGTATGTTTCCGGATTCTGGGACAATATTGTCATTAGGTTGTCGTGTTAAAGAAAATGGGTTTACAACGTTTGACGTTCTTGAAACTTGCATATTAGTAGATGGCATATATATCGGTTGATAGTTGAGAATATTAGCATCAACCATAGACATTGGTTCATTCCTCGTATCAGCTTTTAAAAAAGGTTAGAACAAAAAATTATACAAACACTGTTTGTTATGAAAATATATACAAATCAATGTGTTGCAAAAAAAAAATATAAATAATGGCTTAAACGGTTTACTTCCGAATAGTAATTACCTAATCTGATGTCTGATAGCGTACTACTACGTTGTCGTATGGTAGAAAGTGGGTTAACAACATTCAACGGTCTTCCAACTGGAATATTAGTAGTTGGCATATATATCGGTTGATAGTTGAGATTATGAGCATCAAACATAGAGACCGGTTCATTCCTCGTATTAGCTTTAAAAAAATTAACAACGAAAATTAGACAAATGCTATTTCTTAATCGACAAACATGACAAAAGTTTATGATGTACCTGTAACAGACTTTCTCCTTTTTCCATTGTGAGGATCATCTGCAAGGTAAGTATTGTGCAATAATAATAGTTAAAATGATGTTGATAATCATACTTTGTTTCTTAACAAACACAAATACAAAACATTCGTGAAACATTATACCATGGTTTGAATGATTGACTTGTTTTCCTGAAGATTGTGAAACATTATTCACAATGTTAGGATTACAATTCTCTTTTTGTTTATTTGAATGAATAGGTTGTCGGGTATTCTTTTTGTTATTCATCTAATCTTCCTTGTAATTGAGATGCGTATCAATGATCTTCACATAACGATTATTGTTATCATTTGTTGTTATCTCTGAGATTATGAAAAGTGATTACCAATTTGTAACCTAAAAAAACGTATAAGAATAGATGTTTCAAAATTTTAAAAGTTAAATAAATGAGGCCCAATCCAATCACACTTTACTTGTTCACAATTTATAAAACCCACTTAAAAAATGACCTAAGATATGTATTAACTTAGCCCAATCGAGTTGTATACCCTTGCTGAAATATTTGACTGCATGCAAATTGCGTAAAAAGTCTATCCTACATCATTACCCTCATTAAAAGTTATCTCTTGGCTCAATAAAAATATTTTCATTTGCCTCATATCACTTGTCATCTCAGTCATTACACCTAAAAATTGAAAGGTTAGTATTTTTATCATTTTTTGATCTAAAAAAATTTCCAATCTACTAATGATATGTAAATATTGTTGATCTATTGTTTATGAAATAGTATGTTTGATTAGATTAATTGCATGATTTATTTGATGAAGTTAGTGATTCGTGGTAGGTTTAGTATGAAACATAGTTGTTGCATTGTTCCTAAGTTTATAAGATGATGTTGAAATGTAAATTTCCTGATAACTTATGTGTCATTTTTTAGTAAAGATTAATTAAGGGTGTAGAAGTGGTTCATGTTATGGATGATGTCGTTGACATTTTGTTTTTTAATATTTTTGCGGCCAAAAAATAATACTTTCACCTTTAAAAAATCTTTGTTAGTTAAGATAGATATATATAATAGATTTGAAAATAAATAATGTTTGATAGATTAGGTGGTATGCTTATGAAAACTTATTTTTCAAATATGTAATGACTTTGATTAGGACGAATCAAGTTGAAGTTATTTTGTGCGATTGCTATTAGGTGGTATTTGGATATTTTGACAAAGAAGTTTATTCACAATGTCTGATATAGCAACATATCATATGTTTAATAACGAAAAATATTTTCATTGAAGAGGCATTGTTTTATTAAAGGCAATACAAATGATATGAAATCAACAATATTCCCTTTGATAGACTTGAGAAAACAAAAACAATCTAAGAAAATGTAACAAAGAAAACACTTATTTGGGACACGTTCATAATGTCGAATTTAAGGTGTAAGCATTAAAAATCATCATCGGAATCTTCAGACTTTGAATCATAATCATCATCAACATCTGCATCATCAATGAAATCTTCCAAACTTGCAACATCATCTGTTTCTTCATCACTACGGCTTTCAGAATTTTCTAAATCAATACCATCTACATCATCGACCTTGTAGGTAACTTCATCACTAACAGTTGGAGAAACTTGTAAATCATCTTCAGCTTGATCACCAGTGAATTTGTTAGAATATTGGATTTCATCAGTAGCTTCGTCAGTGCTAAAATCATCAATGATATTCTTATTTCCACTTTCTTCATCCGTGTCCTCATCAATAAGTGTATACTTATTGTGTTTGGATAGTGAAGTCTTTCCTATTTGTTTTGAACGCGTGAACCTTAATGGAACATCATCATCAAACACCTATATTCAAAACGTATCATATAAGGATAATTTATTTTACAACAATTGTGGAAAAATAAGCAATTAGAAATAACAAAGTAATGAAATAATTGTTAATAACATACCTTTTTGTCAACATTAAGATTATTTTTATCAAGAATTTCTTTTTTCTTTAATGTATTTTCTTCATCCGAAGAAATAAGCTCAACGACATTCTTGCCAACAAAGTTACCATTTTTCATTAACCGTCGACGCTTAGATGTGACAGTCAACGGCTGCATAATTGTATAAATTGATTAACCCTATACTCAAATGTGAAAATAATTATTTTATTATACGTATTTTAAATAAGCTTTTGTAATTTATACCACTTCATCATCGGATATCTGAATGACTTCAGGTACATTTTTTGATTCAAGAGAATGTTGTTTTTCTTCTAATTTTTGTTGATTTTTTGTTTCCTGCATATATACAAAGACAACATGAAATATAAATAGATAACTACTTAAAATCATAACAAATGAGTATGATATTAACAAAGCAAATGATATAAAAAAGAATGGAAAACGTATTATAAATAATATACACCTTGTGGGAATCTGGATTTGACATTTTTTTTGCCAACGTAAGATTGAAAAATCTTTTATGGTTGGAAGACTAAAGAGTAACCCATATATATAGATAAGTAAGCTCTTAATTTTAGGAATAGATATGTGAGATAATATATATTTAAAGTAGTTTCCAAATCATTTTGAATGTTTGTTACATTATTTTAGGGTAATTTAGCAATAATCATGTATATTATTTTTAGATAATATTCGGTTAGTGAAGGTCAAATATTTGCGATTATTTTTCTTCAAATTGATTTAATGTTGGAAAGGATTACATTTGATGAATTTGATTGTTTTTAAATTAAAGGTTATGGATTTTTTTTAACCTAATATTAAGTTAATTGATGGGTTGCACGAATTTTTAATAAATATGACTGATCAAATAGTTATTTGTAATTTTATTTTGAAAAAAAAAGTTTGAAGGATCACAAATTTGATTTTAATAATTATTAACAGATAAACAATGTTTCACTTTTCATGTTTGGACCGATATTTGATACTTAGGATAATTCAACCTTATTAACAGATAAATAATTATTTCATATTCGTATTAATGAAATATGAATTACTTAGGATGATACAAACTAAGTAATTACCTAATCATATTGTTGGATAGGGAACTTAGAATGAAAAGTTGCAATATGAAAACAACAGGTTAAAGTGTTCATATTCATATTCTAAAGTTTTCATTCTTTATATAAAATAGAAGACAATTGTACAAAGAGAAATTTGGAATAGAAAGTAAACATAACATATCATCTTCATAAAATGAAAAGAGCAGAGTCTGCTTTGGGACAACACCCCCAAAGACAACAACCAACCAATTATTCAAATGTGTAAACATCATAACGCAAAGAAACAAAATTACGAAAGACATAGTCCAACAGAAAAACATATGCAAAAAACAAACATTAATGTTTTAAAATGAGAAGATGATATAGCAAAGAGCAAATTGATCAATCTTTTGGCTCTATTTTGACCTCCACTAAGTGCTTTCCTCTCTTTGTCTCTTCAACAGGCTCGGTATAGGCATCCAGATCAATTATGGTACGTTTGAGAGATCCAGAGCTCCCTGCCTCAGAATGACCATCTTCATTTGTTTTGGAATTGGTTGGTGTCACAACTGGTTCTGAACCATCAGATTGCAGTGTTTTGGAAGTGGGTGGTGTGACTTCAATGTTGAAAGGTATGGCATCATCAGCTGATAATTTGGATGAGTGAGGTCCAGATGAAATTGGAGTTTGGAGATCCTCAACATTAACAACTTCCTAAAATAATGAATTGGAATAATTATCATCATCATAAATTTTTAAATAGTTGGTATACACTATAAATTTATAAAAGAGTGTTTGGTACAGGTATGTATTTACCTCTTTAATGAAATCCGATTTGAAGGAATTTATGATGCCATCTTCATCAGACATCATCTTGACCTGATAAACATGGTGATTCTTATCTTTACAGAAATCTGTGTACTCGAAACGGAATAACAATTTTTTCCCGATCATGGTATTAAGTTCATCTGGGAAATAGTCTTCATGATTTTCTCCATATTGGTTGATCAAATTTTGACAGTAAACACCAGACAGCTTGTACACCAAATCATCAAAAAGCAATAATGATGCTGAACCGGTATCGTCAATGACTCGGATGATAACCTTGTACCTACAATAACGATAAGTGAATGTCAGGTTAATAAATAGTAAAAATAATACAGCATAATTATTGTAAAACAAAGTACATAATAGGTAGTAGGATGTTTGGGCTGCATACCGGAATCCAACAGCAGTGATATCATCATGTTGTTTACAATGCCAAGTTTGTTGTTTCTTGAATTTGGAGGCGCTGGATGAAGAAGCAGTTCCTTCAATTTCTTTGGCAGAGCATCCACACCTCTTGCAGGCAAGATATGCCCATCCATTCTCTCTATGGATTTTGTGCACTTTCGCATAAACAATCATATGGCATGCCTAAAACAAAATGTAAAACAGTATAGCAACGTGTTTTATAGGATGTAAAAATCAATAGTATATGTCATTAAAATGTCATGAAGGACTAATAAATTTCATAACTTACAGTGTTAGAGTCGCGTATAGTTCCAACCATTGTTTTGACAGCACCATCCAAAAAATCAGAAGAACTGACAATTTTTTTGGCGGGTGAGAACACAGTTATTCTATACTTTGAAGGATCATACCCTGGTATATCAGCATACCTATAAAGGAGTATAAAATGTACAAATTTAAGGATACACTTTAAATGATATGCTTAAGTTGCGTAAACGTAAGATGAAGTATAATAAATAACCTTTTTCTGAATGCTTCAATCTCTGGTATTTTATCATTGATGTAAATTTTGGATGCAAACAGACCGGGGCGCACAGATGGTTTCTCTAAAAAAGAGAATAAAAAATGAGACGGGCAAAATTTTAAATGAAAAAATAAAATAGTTTTATATGGTTGTGAGCACTTACTATTAAAATACTTCACTCTCGCAAGTTGAAGTATCATGACAGCATGACCAACCGAGACAGGGTTTTCGGCATATTTCGTGAACTTTTCAACCCATTCATCAAAGAAACACAACTCAAGTTGTTTGCCACTGTTAATATATACAAAACAATAAATACATTAAGAGTTAAAAGAAAATGGATGTAGGGATAAGAAGATTCATACTCGACATCCTCTAGCAGGACATTTCTCCTTATTTTTTCCACTTCATAGTTGTTGAAGGGTTGAGGCTCCGTAATGGAGACAATAGTTCCAATGACATCTGCGGATGAATCATCAAAAGCATTATAACAAAATAAACACAATGTAAAAATTACCAATGATTTTATATTAACAATAACTCACCGACAACATCATTTTTTGTGAATTCTTTGGTGAAAAAGTTGGTAAAAGGTTCAAACTTAAACCCACGGGGGTTACTCTCCCAGCCGGGAACCCTTGTAACACCAGTGTTCCTAAAGAACGATACTTTGTATCGATGATTTAAGAATGGATAGTTTCCCCCATTCTCACCAACCCCAAAATTGCTGATACGATAGCATGACCCTTCATCAATCAAAAGGCGGTACTTATTGATTACTTCCTTTGTCCTTGCTGTTGCTTGCACACGATTCCCCTGAAAATAGGAATATACTTTTTATTTAAAACATATAAAGCATATAAAACTTAATATATTATTGCAGTGGAATGTATTAATATAAAACTGTGAATTTTAAAGTTTGTGTATAAAGATACATGTTTATCTTGCAACACCATGTCTAAGCTCCAAACTTCATGAGGCTTTCCGGCAGGGTGAGATTTCCAGATGCTAATGCAGCGAGCTAGTATTTTGACGTCATCTAACATAGGGTCTGATGAAGCGAAAAGTGTACCGCTTTTAGGGGGTCATTTAAGCCCTAAATCCTATTTATTTGATCAAATATTGCCCTAAATCGTTCCTTTTGTCATTTTAGGTACTTTTGAGAAGAAATCTGGAAAAGGAAGTATTTTGGAGCATAAAAGTGAAGAAAACGACAAAGTCTCAAAATTATGCTGGAAAGTACCTTTGACGGCGTCAGGTATTGGTCCAGACGGCGTCATGGCTTGGCAAAAGTGGTGGATATGAAAATTACTCATGATAAGCCAGAGAGTTTTGCATGAAAAATCTGACGGCGTCACCCTTTAATGTGATCAAGGCCATCACGGTTTAAACTAAAGAGGGACGGCGTCAAGCTCAATTCTGACGGCGTCACCCCTTGATAGGCCAGAGCGGATTTTGGAGCACTAAAGAGGGACGGCGTCAGGAAGGCCATCCGGGAACCCTAAAAGCGGCGAGGTGACGGCGTCAGGATCTATAATGTGACGCCGTCAGCCCTTAAACTCTATATATAGTTTTGCAATTTTTTGTTATTAGTGTGGAACTTATTGTGTGTAACTTTGGAGGAGAAACCCTAAGACGAATTTCTGCCATTTTTAAGGGTTTTCATACCCTTGGATCTCCCATGTTTAATTGAAGATAAGTGATTATTTAATCATTCAATATGTCTATGTGTTGTTTGATTATATCTTGTTCTTGTCTTTTGATTAACATGCTAGGCTAGATTTATCTTGTGTTTGCTTAGATCTAATGAAACCTAGCTATTGATTATTGGTTATTAGTGTGTTATTAATTGTTTTGGATGATTGTTCATCGATGTTAGGCTTAAGAAAACTGGCTAACTTCCTATTCGGTAACTTGCTTGAACGTCTTAAGAAACATGAACCAATGCGTACTAAGGTTTTTATGGTTGTATTTAATGCATGAGCGAATTCTAGTGATCCCATGTTAGGAGCTTCCTAGCCGGCTCGACATAGGAGTGAAGTAGGAGCTCATAGAGTTGGGGAAGTACGTACGCCACCCCACGATTGGTATTAAGGAATACACCCGTCATCCACGCGATTAATACACACTAACCAACCGGTAAAAGATAGTTAGGGAGTAAGGAAATCTAAGTAAACACATTTCTCTCCATATAAGTTTCATCGACCTTTTCATTTTCTGTTATTTTATTTTATTTGTATTCGTAGTAACTTGGGTTAGTTGACTAGCAACTAATTCCGCCCACTCCTTCAAACCCGAGATTTTACTTGCTTTCATAAAATTATAAAAACATAAAAAGAATCTTCTCTCACCCTTAGACCTATTAAAGTAGTTTTTCATACCTAACGAACACTATTCCCTGTGGAGAACAATCAATCCCCCGTACTTACCACTACACTATACTACATCGGTCAGGTACACTGCCTGGTGGGGTTGTAAGCCTCTTGAGATCCCTCGAGAGGTAAAACCTGTTGTAAGGTTGCAAAACCACGCATCAAGTTTTTGGCGCCGCTGCCGGGGAATAGTTATTGTTTAGGTTGAATTTTTATTTTATAGGTCTACTCACTAGATTCCTTTCTAGTGAGATTTTTATTTTCTTTTTCTAGGATTTCTTTAGTCTCTCTTTCTATGCTCTATCCATTGCTCAAATCTTCCTTGGCCATCATGGTAAACGAAGATCTCTCCAATCTTAGAGTCACAAGGAGTCGCAGTTCACTAAGAGACCTTATTCCACCCTACGCAGAACCTGATAGGGAAATGCGAAGATTAAGGCGACTCTTTGCAACACCCGAACCATCTGGCATTGCCATCGACTTTGATGATGCCCTCTCCGAGGAAGAATCCAATCATCATTCTACACCTCCTAGCCCTCAACCCAATCACGATATGGAGGTTGCCGAAAACCCAATTCCTAAATGCCTCAAGGACTACTCTTCACCCACCCCTCGTGGTTTTTCCAATGCTATCGTTTTTCCGAATGAACACACGAATGGGGTCTTGCGTGCAACCGATATTTGGCTTGTCCAAAGTGTATGCAAGTTCCACGGATTGAAAACTGAAGATCCAATCCAACACATCAAGGACTTTCTGAAAATAGTGGATACCCTCCATACGGACGGGGCCACTAGAGATACCTCCCGGCTGCGATTCTTTCCCTTCACCCTTTATGAAAAAGCCGGAGACTGGTATAACCAACTTCCCTCCGAATCCATTTTCACATGGGAACAGCTTGTCTCAAAATTCTATGAGAAATTCTTTCCAATAGGAAGAACTTCAACGTTAAGAGACGAAATCTTCCGCTTCCATGTTGGACCAGCTGAACCCATTCACAAATCCTGGATCAGATTCAAAGATCTGATTAGACAAGTCCCTCATCATGGCATTGAACTCTGGCTTCTTGTCCAAATCTTTTATGATAGTGTCCCTAAAAGCGACCAATTCGGCATTAATAATTCGGTAAAAGGAAAAATAGCCAACCTTAGCGCTGAGGAAGGATGGAATAGAATTGAGGAATACGCAAATGATCAAGACGATACCTGGGATGAACCC
Organism: Artemisia tridentata subsp. tridentata; assembly: GCA_021014915.2. NCBI lineage: Eukaryota > Viridiplantae > Streptophyta > Magnoliopsida > Asterales > Asteraceae > Artemisia > Artemisia tridentata. The sequence goes on from CP139505.1 coordinate 21,137,620, forward strand.
GATTCGATCATGAGCATTTCCAAGATCATGAAAGAGCCTCCTTTTGCTATCCGGTTGAGTAGAATGAATGATCAAGTCTCTTATTTAGACAAGTCACAACCAACTAAACGGTTGTCAAACCCATACTTGATCTGCGACCAATGTGGTGGCCCGCATGAAGTGGAGGAATGCGGGGATGATACCACCACCGAACAAGCATGCTTGTCAAGCCACGACATCTTCGATGATCCTTCGCTCTTAACTTTCTACCAAAACAATGATTTCACCCCTTGGGGAAATCTTGTGAGAGAAAAGGGAGGAGGAGAATACCCTGACTATAAGGTTAGGAGCACTTTTGAGGATGATCTTGGGCATTTCACGTTTGAAAAGAATCTGCAACTAAATGGTCTCGACAACCTTATCAATAGCCAACAAAACGACATAAGGGCCAAATTCGCAGAACTCAACGCCACTCTCGACGGCCTTGGCGAACCTCAAAGAGATCCCTTACTCGCCATCACCACTCGTGCTGGAACAACTACTAAGGACCCACCTTACCCAGCTCAACAATCTAACGTCATGGAACCCAACACCCCTCATGAGGAGGAAGATAATGTGAACGATGAGAATCCCGAACAAACCCCTCCGGTAACTCCCTCTCCACCTACTCCAACCAAACAGCCCATTAAAGTCCCATACCCGTCCCGTCTCAAGAATCAAAAGGTCGAAAATGATAATAAAATATTCTTGTCATATTTGAAGAATTCGGTCGTCACCATACCCCTTCTTGATGCATGTTACCATATGCCCAAATATAGTACATACTTCAAGAAGTTGCTAACCAACAGAAAAGGGCTCGAGGGTCTTGTAACCTTAGGAGAAGAATGTTCTGTGGTGACTCAACGAGGGCTGCCAAAGAAGGTGGACGATCCAGGTAGTTTCACCTTGCCCTGCTCAATAGGATCTCTTTCAGTCAAGAATGCTTTAGCCGACTTAGGAGCAAGTATCAATCTTATGCCGCATTCCATGTTCCTTAAATTAGGGTATTCTGGGTTGAAACCAACCCGTATGAACATCCAACTAGCCGATAGATCAGTCAAATACCCCTTAGGAATATGTGAGAATGTGCTGGTTAAGGTAGGGAAGTTCAAATTTCCAGTTGACTTCGTCATCTTAGAGATAGAAGAAGATGACCTAGTGCCCATCATTCTGGGGAGGCCATTCCTTACAACTGCTCGTGCTGTTATTGATGTTCATGACGGCAAACTAACCTTACGAGTGGGGGCCGATAGCTTAACTTTCGACATCAAGGACACAATGAATCTTTCTTTCGAAGCAGATAATCAGCTGTATTTCATCGGAGAAATCGATGAACTATCCGACGAGATTGACAATTGTATAGATGAACAGGTGGAAGCTGGTTGGTTGCGAGATGAAGCTTTCTTACCCATCTTAGAGGGGGAGAAGACTATGGATGTAAACGCAGTCTCCTTCTATCCCAGACAAGAAATCGAACAGCTTGAGCTTCGTAAACCCGAGAACAAACTTAAACCCTCCATCATCGAGCCACCTGCGGTAGAACTCAAGGAACTCCCAAACAACCTTGAATATGCTTTCCTCCGAGGGGAAGATCAACTTCCGGTAATCATAAGCTCTTCCTTGAAAAGTGAACAAAAGGATAAACTCTTAGGAGTTTTAAAAAAATATAAAGGAGTTATAGCATGGAGTGTAGCCGACATCAAGGGGATTGACTCTACCTTTTGCACGCATAAAATCCTCATGGAGGAGGATTATAAACCCACCGTGCAACCTCAAAGGCGAGTAAACCCCAACATTAAGGAAGTCGTAAAAAAGGAAGTCATTAAGCTCCTAGATGCAGGGCTAATTTACCCAATTTCTGATAGTCCATGGGTAAGTCCTGTACAGGTTGTACCAAAAAAGGGAGGAATGACGGTGGTGAAGAACGATAAGGATGAGTTAGTGCCTCAACGAACAGTAACTGGATGGCGTGTGTGCATCGATTATAGGAAGTTGAATGATGCAACCCGAAAGGATCATTTCCCCCTCCCATTTATCGACCAAATGTTGGAAAGGTTAGCAGGGCATGAGTACTACTGCTTCCTAGATGGGTTCTCAGGGTATTTCCAAATCCCTATCGCTCCTGAGGACCAAGAAAAGACTACGTTTACATGCCCTTATGGCACCTTCGCCTACAAGCGAATGCCCTTTGGACTATGTAACGCCCCCGCCACTTTTCAGCACTGCATGACGGCAATCTTCCATGAGTTAATGGAAGACAGCATGGAGGTCTTCATGGATGATTTTTCGGTCTTTGGAAACTCTTTTGATCGCTGTCTTGCTAACCTTGAGAAAATGCTCAAACGTTGTGAGGAAACTAACTTGGTACTAAACTGGGAAAAGTGTCACTTTATGGTAAAAGAAGGGATTGTGCTAGGGCACAAAATTTCAGGAAGTGGAATTGAAGTAGACCGGGCAAAAATTGAAGCTATATCCAAACTTCCCTATCCAACAACTGTCAAGGCAATCCGTAGCTTTTTGGGTCATGCTGGCTTCTATAGGAGATTCATTAAAGATTTCTCAAAGGTAGCTAAACCAATGACTCAGTTGCTCATGAAGGATGCCCCGTTCGACTTCTCTCAAGAGTGCAAGGATGCATTCGATCGATTGAAGCAGGAACTTACCCAAGCTCCAATTATGGTCACCCCTAACTGGGAGTTACCCTTTGAAATCATGTGCGATGCTAGCGATTATGCTGTTGGAGCAGTATTAGGCCAAAGGCTTAACAAACACTTTCAGCCAATATACTACGCTAGCAAAACCATGAATCCTACTCAAGAAAACTACACTACCACTGAAAAGGAATTACTAGCCGTGGTATTTGCTTTTGATAAGTTTCGCCAGTATCTTGTCCTCTCTAAAACGGTTGTTTTTACGGACCATTCAGCTATTCGATATCTTTTCGCTAAACAGGATGCTAAACCACGGTTACTTCATTGGATCCTACTATTGCAAGAGTTCGATGTTGAGATTCGTGATAAGAAAGGAGCAGAGAATCTTGCGGCTGATCATCTCTCTCGTCTCGAAAAACCCAGCCTCACTGAATCTGACAAGAGTGAGATTCGGGAGTCATTTCCGGAAGAGCAGCTCATGTCAATAAATGATTCTGAACCTTGGTATGCGGATTATGCTAACTACCTGGCAAGTAGAGTCATTCCTGAGCATATGAGCCGGCATGAAAAAAAGAGATTCTTCAATCAATTAAAGTACTACTTTTGGGATGAACCTTTCTTATTCCGAAGATGTCCGGATCAGGTAATTAGGCGTTGTGTTTCGGAAAAGGAGGCTGTCAGAATTATGAAAGAGTGTCATGCAGGTCCATCGGGAGGACATCATGGAATGAACACTACTGCACGAAAGGTCTTCGACGCGAGATTCTATTGGCCTACAATATTTCGTGATGTGAAGGGAATGATACAGACTTGTGACGCATGTCAAAGAGCTGGGAATATCTCTAGGAGGGATGAAGCCCCACAGAATTATATACAAGTTTGCGAGGTTTTCGATGTTTGGGGAATTGATTTCATGGGACCCTTCCCATCTTCAGGAGGGAATGAATACATCTTAGTGGCCATTGATTATGTTTCGAAATGGGTGGAAGCACAAGCCCTTAGGACTAACGACGCTAGGGTAGTCATTCATTTCTTAAAAAAATTGTTCGCTAGGTTCGGAATTCCGAAGGCTCTTATTAGCGACAGGGGAACCCATTTTTGCAATTCGCAAATGGAGAAAGTTATGAAAAGATATGGAGTCTCTCACCGATTCTCCACCGCTTACCATCCTCAAACCAACGGTCAAGTCGAAAACACTAATAGAGCCATAAAAAGAATATTAGAGAAAACGGTCAATCAAAACAGAAAAGATTGGTCTTTTAAGCTCGATGAAGCTTTGTGGGCATTTCGAACCGCTTATAAGACACCAATCGGGACAACCCCGTTCCGTTTGGTATATGGCAAGGCATGCCACCTTCCAGTAGAACTGGAACACAAGGCATATTGGGCACTTAAGGCTTGTAATTTGGATTATACGGTTGTGGGAACAAATAGATTCTTACAGCTCCAAGAGCTCGATGAATTGAGACTAGAGGCTTATGAATCTTCCATTACATACAAAGAAAGGGCAAAAAGATGGCATGACCAACGGATTAAGAGACCCAAGGAGTTTTCGGAAGGAGACAAGGTATTATTGTATAATTCTCGCTTAAGGCTATTTCCGGGAAAACTTAAATCTAGATGGTATGGACCTTTTACCGTAAGGAGCTCCTCTAAAACCGGAGCCGTTGTGTTGATTGACGACAAAGATAGAGAATTCACTGTGAATATACAACGAGTCAAGCATTATCAAGAGAATGGTAATGAAATGATCAATGAGGAAGACATAACTTTTGATGAAGAAGTCACGTAATGTACGGTGACTTTGAGTCTAGCTACAAGACTCGTTAATAAAGAAAAGCGCTTCTTGGGAGGCAACCCAAGCTTTATTTGCTTTGTGTGTTTATTTATTTGTTTGTTTGTTTTTATTTGTTTCCGTATGTGTGTTTAATTTTTATTATTGTTGATTCATGTTCAAAACTAATTTGTGAAAATGCTTTATTTTGTTTTTAACTTCGTCTTAACTACATATAAAGGTATTTTGCAAAAGTTAAGTGTAAGGGAAATCTAAATCGGTTTATTAGAACACAAATGAACATGAATCGTAATAATATTAAATGAACATACATATTAGTATTTGTTTGAGTCAAATGCTTGTATCGAGTCATGATGATGTTTTGCAGGAATTCCAGGAAGTAAGGTATAGGTTTTTCCAAAATTTTTCCGAAAACTTAACATGAGAATTATGTCAGATCATTTCTGACGGCGTCAGGAGTTACAACCTGACGGCGTCAGGTTTAATTTTCTGAAAATTTTTGAAAGTTTTGTTTTCATAAAAAGTTTTTATTAAATCTATAACTTATAATCTCCAGGAATCTGCAAAATTATCATTCCACAAGCATTATATCCTTATATAGAGTTTATCCCGCCGATGTTATGCAGGTTTTCGTGTTTGTTTTCTCAGGTTTAACAGGTTATTTTGGACAAGGAAATGTTTGTGGAATCAAGCTTATGGCGATGCATTAGTCATGGAGCTTCAACATTACTTTGGAAGAAGATCTAACCTTGTTGCCACATTATCCACCGAGCGAATCAGGGGAGTATTTGATTTCATTCTTTTACCTTATTTACTTTTACATTTGTTATTTGAACATTGGGGACAATGTTCATCTTAAGTGTAAGGGGGGGGGGGGTAAAAGTACGATTAGAGAATGCTTTTACGCTTGATTTTTGTTTGTTTAATAGTAGATGTGTAATAAAACTGAGATAAATACCTGTTAGGGCAATTTTAGCACCAAATTTAAAATTTTTTACAACATATAGGAGTGAAACTTTGATCTTAATGAGCATCTCACGGATAGGAGTTATATGACTAGCACAAAAACCGTACCACTAAAAAAATTTTCCGCCCCTAAATATGTGAGGTTCGCCCCTAGAATTGGTAGAAAAAGCATTTATGCTATGATGTGTGTACCGGTAGCACTTAGATTCTAGAACTTGCGTTAGGACCATTCCGAGGCCACAAGTGAGACTACATTCGTGTAGTTAGATTTACTACATGATAAGAGGCATTAGGATTAACCCATTGTTTTACACCTGTGTTTTTGTTATAATTACTTTGGCTACATTGGTCAAGTAATTCTCCCACACCCTTTGCGTTGTACTTATTTTTAGTACACGATACCCCTAGTACACCCCTCAGAGCCTATCTTTTCGTTTCGACCTTTAAGCATTTTACTTAAAGGAAGAATTTGTTTACACCCCACTAAAATGTACACCCAAATCGCCTTAGCCTACCTTGTATGCACTCATTTTTTGTGCATTATTGTGACAACATTTGTTTAAACCCCAAGTTAATTATCTAGTTGATTACATGGTTGCTAAGTCGAGTCATATCCTTGTACATATTGTTTTGGGACGATTGGGACTCATGGGTAAAGTACTAGTGTAATGGAGTAATGGGGAAGAACATCATTTATTACCCCCATATGTGCTAAATATTTTAAAAGTACTCAAAGTTTTTCAATTATCTTAATTCGAGTCATTAGAATAGCTATTTGTAAAGTTATGTAAAAGTTCAAGTGTAAGGGGAATGCAACGCCCCTATGATGTATTATTTTGGATGGTAGGGCAAGAGTGTATGGAGAAAAAAAAACGAAAAAATCAAGAAAAATACAAAAAAAAATGAGAAAAAGAAAAGTAGAAAAAACATACGGACTACCATCCCGTTTCATTTTATGTTTTTGTTATTTTGTTTTTAGCTTAAGATTGAGTCGAGTCTTGGCTTAGCAACATTGTATAGTACATGTAATTAATCAAGATCTTTAACTCGCCACCAGTAAAATATCCCGTATCCAACAAATCCGTGTTTATCATATCCCTACACCTCACGTTATAACCCATGTAAAAGCCCTCTTTGATAGTTTATCTTAGGTGCTTACGCCTAGTGGAGGAGGTTTTTGATCCTTGCCCAAGCCTATGGTAATCTATTTGCTATGACAGGTAGTGAGAGATATTATCCGTTTTCATTTATGAGATTTATTTTGATGACACTTGAGAGATGTGAGTATCTAAACACTACTTGTGAGGTGCTAGTCTATAATCTTCGTGCTTATTATGATTAAAGTGGAACGACTATTTGTTGTAATTACTTTTATATTAGCGTTAAATGACCCCTAACTTGTATTTTGATTAGAATAAAAACGCATTTGCTTGAGGACAAGCAAATCTCAAGTGTAAGGGTATTTGATGAAGCGAAAAGTGTACCGCTTTTAGGGGGTCATTTAAGCCCTAAATCGTATTTATTTGATCAAATATTGCCCTAAATCGTTCCTTTTGTCATTTTAGGTACTTTTGAGAAGAAATCTGGAAAAGGAAGCATTTTGGACGTTTTTGGAGCATAAAAGTGAAGAAAACGACAAAGTCTCAAAATTATGCTGGAAAGTACCTTTGACGGCGTCAGGTATTGGTCCAGACGGCGTCATGGCTTGGCAAAAGTGGTGGATATGAAAATTACTCATGATAAGCCAGAGAGTTTTGCATGAAAAATCTGACGGCGTCACCCTTTAATGTGATCAAGGCCATCACGGTTTAAACTAAAGAGGGACGGCGTCAAGCTCAATTCTGACGGCGTCACCCCTTGATAGGCCAGAGCGAATTTTGGAGCACTAAAGAGGGACGGCGTCAGGAAGGCCATCCGGGAACCCTAAAAGCGGCGAGGTGACGGCGTCAGGATCTATAATGTGACGCCGTCAGCCCTTAAACTCTATATATAGTTTTGCAATTTTTTGTCATTAGTGTGGAACTTATTGTGTGTAACTTTGAAGGAGAAACCCTAAGACGAATTTCTGCCATTTTTAAGGGTTTTCATACCCTTGGATCTCCCATGTTTAATTGAATATAAGTGATTATTTAATCATTCAATATGTCTATGTGTTGTTTGATTATATTTTGTTCTTGTCTTTTGATTAACATGCTAGGCTAGATTTATCTTGTGTTTGCTTAGATCTAATGAAACCTAGCTATTGATTATTGGTTATTAGTGTGTTATTAATTGTTTTGGATGATTGTTCATCGATGTTACTCTTAAGAAAACTGGCTAACTTCCTATTCGGTAACTTGCTTGAACGTCTTAAGAAACATGAACCAATGCGTACTAAGGTTTTTATGGTTGTATTTAATGCATGAGCGAATTCTAGTGATCCCATGTTAGGAGCTTCCTAGCCGGCTCGACATAGGAGTGAAGTAGGAGCTCATAGAGTTTGGGAAGTACGTACGCCACCCCACGATTGGTATTAAGGAATACACCCGTCATCCACGCGATTAATACGCACTAACCAACCGGTAAAAGATAGTTAGGGAGTAAGGAAATCTAAGTAAACACATTTCTATCCATATAAGTTTCATCGACCTTTTCATTTTCTGTTATTTTATTTTATTTGTATTCGTAGTAACTTGGGTTAGTTGACTAGCAACTAATTCCGCCCACTCCTTCAAACCCGAGATTTTACTTGCTTTCATAAAATTATAAAAACATAAAAAGAATCTTCTCTCACCCTTAGACCTATTAAAGTAGTTTTTCATACCTAACGAACACTATTTCCTGTGGAGAACGATCAATCCCCCGTACTTACCACTACACTATACTACATCGGTCAGGTACACTGCCTGGTGGGGTTGTAAGCCTCTTGAGATCCCTCGAGAGGTAAAACCTGTTGTATGGTTGCAAAACCACGCATCAGGGTCGATGTCACACAAGAGAGTGGTATTTTGTTCCATTGTTGTATCTACAAAACAAATACAAAATTAATCATTTGATAACTGGTGTATATAGAAAAGGCATCAATAGAAATGTTAATAACAAAAGTAATTTTATTTTTTACCAAAACTATAAAAAGTAGGAGAAGGTAGAGATAAGTGATAGTCTGTGCATATGAAATGCCTTTATATAGATGGAGGATTAGGGTAAAAAGGTTTCAAAAATTCAAAAATCGATCTGGATAAGTAAGGAAAGTATTTGAAAATTTTAATTATCCGAAATATTCAGGGAATTCGGTTGTTGAATATTTATTTTGGGGCGAAATTTTGGGGATTTTTTTTAAAAAATTAACTGCATTAAAAGTTGACATTTTTTAATCTTATGAAGATATTTTAAACTTAGGAAGACATTTTTTTTAACAGAACATATTCGATTGTGGTTATGATGATCAAATGAAAATAAAATTGTGATTGAACATTTAGAATTTTGAAGTTATGATGATCAAATCGAAATTAAATTATGCTACAACATATAAGGACTGAAAAATCAAATAAGAATCCAACCTGAATAGTTTTTGGATGAACAAATAACTACCATTCGTCACGTTTCCCAGATGATTGTTTGAAGATTCGACCAACAATATAACGATACCTAAATCATACAAAACAAAATCAATCAAAATAATTATAATCAATAAAAAACAAACAATATGATGGATAACGTATCACTACCATTCGTCACGTTTCCCAGATGATTATTTGAAGATTCGACCAACAATATTGATAGATCGGCTGGATGAACAAATAGACAAAAAACGACAAATCACTAACATTCGTCACGTTTCCCAGATGATTGTTTCAAGATTCGACCAACAATATAACGATACCTAAATAATACAAAACAAAATCAATCAAAATAATTATAATCAATAAAAAACAAACAATATGATGGATAACGTATCAATTTTCAAATCAGATCTAAGGTACCTATACACTCATCATGTTTTTTATTTGTAGTTGATAACGTACGAACGGGTTTGTGGTTATTAGTTGATAACCACAAACGAATATGTTGATTTATCATATAGAATCTTAATTGGTATGGATAGTGATTTTGTAGATGTGTGTTTTTGATAGATCGGCTGGGTATTTTTGTAGGGTTCATAGTTTTATGATGAATGAGTGAGAGAGAGTTGTGTGTGTATTTTGTTAGTATTCCTATCAAATGAGTCTCCCAATTGGTATTCCACCCAGAATTGTTTGGTTAGACATTTTTAGAAGTCAAAGCATTCTGGACCATTGGATAGTGGAAAATGCCACGTGTCGAATTTACAGTATTTTTGGAGAGGAGATTAGCTTCAAAAACCTTGTTTTATATAGATAGTAGATTGATGTAGGAGTGGAAATTTAATGAGTTTATAGTTGTTAAACTTAATGTAAATCCAACTTAAGAGTTTGAGAGAATGGTGGGGGTTCTATGTAAGTTCTTGGTTCACACTACGAGTTATAGATATACATATCTATAAGGTGGTACTTGTTTTGTGTGTGTGAATGGTGATAAAGGCCCAAGTGATTAAAGCCCACATGGTTGACTTGGTAAGCAATAATACTTGAAACCGCCTTCCTTGTTGCTGATTATTAGGAGGAGGAACGTGATCTTAACTGATCATTTTGATCACGATCTACTACGACTTGTACTCAGCTATAAAAGGGGTTTTAATGGTTGCTCTTACTAACCAAAAAGACACGTGAAAACATTCACATAAAAAACACCATGAAGTCCCTCTTTACCCTATAATGATGGGCTACTCTCTTATGTTTTCTGTCTTCCACCAATGGCATTACGTTGCTGTGGATCGCTGCCAATATGCAACGTTGTGTCTGCATCAAATCCTGGGGGTTTTACGATGGAAGGCTCTCAGCGAAATAGAGCACGTAAATTCCTTTAAGGACAGGGGTTTCTCCCGTGCAACGACACTATTTTACTGTTTGCTGTCGTTGTTGTTGTTTCAGGTTTATCCAACACCGATTTCATTGGATCTGTTAATGTTCCGTGCTGGATTCTTTCTGCAGTTTTACTCCTGCAGTGACCCGCTGATCTTTGTCAAACGGATAAAAACAGACAAAAACGGAAAAAAACGTAAGAAAAACGGACAAAAACATATGAAAACGGAAAAAAACGTAAGAATAACGGACGAAAACGTAAAAAAACGTAAGAAAAATGGACAAAAACGGATAAAAGCGGAAAAAACGTAAGAAAAACGGACAAAAACGTATGAAAACGGAAAAAAACGTAAGAATAACGGTCGAAAACGGATAAAACGTAAGAAAAACGGACAAAAACGTAAGAAAAACGGAAAAAAACGTATTAAAACGGAAAAAAAACGTATTAAAACGGAAAAAAACGTAAGAATAACGGACGAAAACGTAAAAAACGTAAGAAAAACGGACAAAAACGTAAGAAAAACGGATAAAAATAGAAAAAACGTAAGAAAAACGGACAAAAACGTATGAAAACGGAAAAAAAAGTAAGAATAACGGACGAAAACGTAAAAAACGTAAGAAAAAACGGACAAAAACGTAAGAAAAACGGAATAAAAACGGAAAAAAAAAACCTAAGAAAAACGGACAAAAATGTATGAAAACGGAAAAACGTAAGAATAACGGACGAAAACGTAAAAAAACGTAAGAAAAACGGACAAAAACGTAAGAAAAACGGACCAAAACGGAAAAAACGTAAGAAAAACGGACGAAAACGGAAGAAAAACGGACTCAAGGACCATTTGTGTAAGCCTTGCGCAACACAAGGACGATTTTGTGTAAGAAGGACTATTTGTGAAAAAAAAGAACTAAATTTGTAAAGCCTTGCGCAACACAAGGACCATTTGTGTTAAAAACTGAAACGGAATATATTAAAATAAAAGGACAGGGGTATTTCTGTCTTTTGATGGAGGCCAGGGACCAAACATGCAGCTGAAACTTCAAAATGGGGACCATCCTTGCACTTTCGAAAGTTTAGGGACCAAACCTGCAATTTGGCCAAAAATTAGGGACCAAAAATGCAATTAACTCTTCTTATTCTTATATCATAGTTATATATGTTGCAGTAGGCTATGTAGAAGAATATAAAACAGTATGTATGTTCTTGTTGGATTGAGACTGATTAGAGTGTGGTAAAAAAGCTAAAATTAGTGAAGAACAATGGTGCAGAACTTGGTGAATATTAATGAATAGAGATGAGGATGTGGGTGAACTTTTGCATTAAAGATAAGATAGGGTAGGTGGGTGAAGATAAATGAAGTATTTGGATGAATAAAATGAAAGAATGTATGACCAAAGGCCTCTAGGCCCAGCGGTATGTGAGTGACCCATCAATTTTGAAGTTGTGGGTTCAAGTCTCGTCGGAGACATGTGAGATAGAATTTGTGAGATTGGTGATGTAGTAAAAATTTGCCGTTCTAAAAATAATAATAATAAAATAAAATAGTATTTTGTTATGTAGTAGATGTTAATAATTTGTACAGTATAGTGTTAAGTTATTTTTGTATGCAGTATAGTGTTAAGTTATTTTTGTATGCTGAATTTTGTATAGGTTACGTTTATAAAATTGAATCATATTTAATGTTGTATTTTTTGATCATTTTAGCCAAACACTTAAAAAAATTGATTATCTGACAGCATAATCAAATCCAAACACTAAATTTCAAAACCACTTTTTGTAACAGCTGTTGATTATCTAGTTATGCGTTTTGAAAACGCATAATTTGTTTTAAATAAGCAATGCCTAACACCCCCTAAGAGTCTCATCCTCCAATCCCGTAAAATGAGTTGCTGAGATTTATCCGTACACCTAGTTCTCTAAATGAACTTTTCTCTTGTAAAAAGATACGGAGTAGTACAAATTAAAGAAAACAAAAGACAAATAAATTCACGATTTCAAATCAGTTGATTTTTCAACCAGATATGATCCATCCATCATCCACAACCACTGGCCTAAACTCGACGCCTTCAACAATGATCCCATTAAGGAGCCTACCCTCGATTATATATAATTGTACCCCCAGTAGCTTACGATTTTCCAAGTGATGTTTTAACAGTGGTTTGGTCAACCTGGCCTCCAACCAACCATCATCCCTTTTTTCCACCCAACTCCTTGTTGAGTCCACGTAATTACCAGGTCCTTCGTCAATACTGTTTGATGATCCAGTTTCCTCCTTTGGCTTTAGTGTTAGTATATTAATATCATCGCCGCCCAAGTTGTACTTTGCTCTAAAAATAGGCCCATCATCCCACTGGCCGTCTTTGAATTTGAACACAAGATAGCATGCATAGTTAAAGTGAGGTGAAAACATGTATGACTCAAGTCTGCATGTGACTCTATGATAATGATAACCTCCAAATTTCATCACCCTTTTGAACCTGTTGACATATATATGTAAAGATTAATTAGCTGAAATTCTTGGAGCTAATAATGAAATCGTCTTGCAGTGTATATGATACGAACCTTGATTCAGGTACAGATAGAGTTTCTAGTTTGTTGGAACTAGTTTTCTCCAATACACGTATCGAGGGTAGCATGGTACAAATACCACGGGCCGATTTGCATGTTGAAAACCACTGTTAACCGGATAATAAAATCAAAATATATATATATTAACTAGAAACACAATTGAAGTATCAAGAAGAATTTAATTCTGCTTTTGTCATGAAATTTATCCAATACGAATCTATATATATCTTGATAATCATATAGAACCAGACGAAAAAGATGTAAAGAATTACCAGATGACCGCGGTGATAAGCAAGGAAACCGTGACAAAAGAGGAGGTAGAGCTCCTTTTTGGTGGTGTAGTTCAAAGGAATGTCTGACATTCTTATATAACGTTGATGCTCATCTGGCAACTTTTTCTCCCAATATTCATCTTCATTCTTGTCGCCATGCTGCATCGTTAAGTTAAAAATAGATTATGATTATGATCCACAAATAAGAAAATCACACCATCCATCTATTCAAACATGATCACTACACTTACATCGCTAGTTCCGTGCAGGTGGGTCGTTTCTATTATATTGCGATTAGCTGATCTTTCAGCCTTTAGATATGATCCATCATGAACCACTGGCCTAAACTCAATGCCTTCCACAATAATCCCCATACTACTATTGGGTTCCAGTAATTCTACCTCCAGTGACTCATGATTTTCCAACTGATGTAAAGGTTTTGTCAACCTGACCTCCATCCAACCATCATTCCTTTTTTCCACAAAAGTATGTGATAAGTCCATGTCCTTATTTGGCATCTGAATACTTTTTGATGAGTCAGACAATCCAATACCCTCTTTTGGCCCTGCTACTGGTATATTGACCGAAGTCAAATGAGCAAAGACAATACCTTGAATCGTATTATTGTCACCTAAATTGAATTTTGATTTATAAAGAGCATCATTGGACAGAACTTGGTTGTCTTCATATTTAAACACAAGATAACATGCATAGGTATAGTGAGGTGAAAACATGAATGACCCAAGTCCACATGAGAAGCGATGCATATAGCGAGTCTCAAGTCTTACCACCTCTTTGAACCTGTTGACATATGGATATAGATTAGTTGAAATTCTTAAAAATGAGGAAATAAATTATCTTACAAGATAAAAGGTTCCTATGTGGTTTAGGTATTGAGAACCTTGATTCAGATAGTGATAGAGTTTTGAGATCCTCGTAATGACTTAAGATATGTGTAGCTGGTAGCATCAAACATATCCCGCTTGTTGATTTGCACAATGAAAACCACTGTTAACAAAATAATAATATCAAATGTTAATTAGAATAAGATTAACAAGTATATATATTAGTCATGAAATCTTTGAAAGGCAAAATACACATATCTCGTTATAATGTTTTAGCACAAGAAGAAGAAGACGGAATGAATTACCATTTGGCCATTAAGGAAACCCTGACAAAGGCTAAGATAGAGCTCTTTTTTGGTGGTGTAGTCTAAAGGCTTGTCTGACATCTCTATATAACGTTGATACTCATCTGGCAACTTTTTCTCCCAATATTCATCATCAACATCATCTATATCCTCTTCTTTCTTTTCATGCTGTGCCATTTAGGTAGAATGCAAAGTAGATTATGATTATGATTAAGATATACAGACTTAAGCACACACCCATTTTAGACTTGCAAATAATGTTACTATCAAATAAACTATGTATCAGTAATTAATCTGCTCAAAAGTGAGAAACTTGCCATTTCTACGGGCTCAAATTCAATTCCTTGAATCAAGAGGTCAGACTTATCAGCCTTTTGAAAAAATGAAAGTTCCTCTAGCACAACGTCAAAAGTTGCAATCAGCCCGTGATTCTTGAAATGCCACATTCTAATCTTATACCAATTTTCTGATATTAGTTCTGCATAATGTGTGGAGTATACACTTAGCTCTTCCATTTTCCATTTTATTGTTATAAGTTTTTTGGGAATAAGATCCTCCTCATCCTTTTTCCAGAGATATTTGAACACCAAGCTAGCTGCATACGTGGTACCGACTGATAACATGCTAACTTTCATTCGACATTTAGTGCCTTGGAAGTCCCAGTAATTAGGATACCTAGCTACCTCTGAAAACCTGAATATTTATGAATGTTAGTAAACATTCTGGTAAGTGGTAACTAGATTCGGTAAGAATATTCTACTACCTTTGAATTTTTTGAAAGAGTTTCACAAATCACGGATCTTAGACGAACAAATAAGAATTGAAGATATACCTGCTACGTTGGAACAACCATTTCTTACAATCTAGAAATTTTCTTGCTGAGAGCATTACACACTTCTTTCCGTCATCATTTATAGAAAAGAACTGTAATTGATTATAATTTATACTAGCGTTAGATTAAAAACACAAACTTCACATGCCAAGACTATTAGAAGACCATTTCATAAGATATCATCATTGTAGACAATAAAGCAAAATATGATTTTACTAGGGTTAATCACCTAAAAATATAACTAACGTACTTGTCATTTTTTCAAGTTGTATGCAGCCAAACTTATTTTTTTGCTATTATATATCTAAACTTTTGAATTTCAACCTTTGTGTGTATTATGTGACTATTTTACCTCTACGTTTCTTAACCACTATTAATATTGAGGGGTAAAATGGTCATCGTACATGAACAAAATCAGTAGCCGAGCCATAAAATAATTTCTTGGGGGCAATTTATGAAAATACCTCTAAAAAAAATTTTGATGAGCCAATTTACAAAAATACCCCTAAAATTAATAATAATAATTAAAAAAATAAATAAATAAATAATAAAATTACACACAAAATTTTTTGGGAGAGGGGCACCTGCCCTGTGCCTCTCCCTACCTCCGCCCATGAACAAAATACACGCAAAGCTCGAAATTCAAAAGTCTGCGTATATAACAGCTAAAAAAAATGGCTGCACAACACTCGAAAAAATGGCAAGTTTTATAGGTGATATGATTTCCAGAAGCTTGTTTTATTAAAAAAAAAAAAAAGAAGTATGCCTTTTCCATTGATAGAATAAAGTAAAGCTGAAAAGAACTCTATACTTCGATGATGATAGAAAAACGCAGTATACATACAAGAGTTTTACCTGGTTGTTTTGGTCAAATAGAAGTCCTTTTCGAAGATGAGAGACGAGTTTCTTTTTACTAGAACATGTATCACTAGGAATATTGAACATGTTGATTAATACTTCCCAGTCTGTTGGTAGCTTTGTCTCCCAATACTCATCAGAGTCGGAATCTTTTACCACCTGATGCTTCCTTTTCTCTTCCAATTCATGTGCCACCTAAGAAAAATACAAGATTAAATGCAGGTTAATGTATGTACTCCACTTGCATTAATAAATTAAATCATGTATAAATCTTACCTGGACATTTAGCGTTTCTTCAAGCTCTTTCGCGACAATATCCATGGCAGGTCGTTGTTCTCGATCATTATGCAAGCATCTGTATGCAATTTCTGAGAATTTGGTCATGGAGTATGAGCCCACATATTCCCTTAAACTAGGATCAATAATCTGGACCAAATTGCCCTTGTTATAGTACTCTTTGACTGAATTTCCAGAGAGGATGAAGCCATTATCAGATTCAATGATGCACAACCTTCCACACAAAACTTCAAATAGCACAATGCCGAAAGAATAGACGTCCGATTTTTTGGTCACCACTCCTGAAGTGTAGTATTCTGGCTCACAATACCCTTGTGTCCCACATCCATTTGAAACAATGAGACTCATACCAAAACCCGTTACACTTAACTTGGACAATCCAAGGTCGGATATTTTAGCAACCCAGTTCTCATCTATCAAAATGTTTGAACTTTTGATATCCCTGTGGATAATCGTTCGATGGCCTCCAATATGGTTATGGAGGTGATGCAAACCACGAGCTGCATCCGCACAAATTTTGAGTCTATCTAACCACGTGAGAGTAGTAGAACTACTCTCACCACGATTACGCCACCTTATATATCTATCCAAACTTCCACGCGCTGCATATTCATAGACAATAATCTTCTCCTTTCCCTCATCACAATAACCGAGAAGAGAGATGAGGTTTGGATGTTGTTGACCAGAGAGCAACTGAATCTCTGTCAAAAACTCCTTTAAGCCTTGTCCGAACTGCTCGTTTAACCTCTTTACAGCAACCGTGGTATCTTTTCCATCGATTGAGAGTACTCCTTTGTATACCCAACCATATCCACCTCTTCCGATACAAGTTTTGAATTTTTCGGTGGCTACGTCTATCTTTTCAAATGGTATTTTGAGATGTTCCCAACCTTTCATTGACATTATATATATATATCTGTTGGTTTACAAGAAAGGGCTCATGAATGTAAAGAGAGAAATTGGAGTTTAGTCTTTTTTGGTTTCACACTTTCACAATATTACTATTACTTTACTATATTATACATTAGGGTTAAGTCCATAGATAGACAAGGAACTGTCCAGTTTTTCCACATCTAGGTAATGGACTCAGGAATATCCCCTTACCATCATTAGAACTTTTGAATTTGTTTCAAAGTTACCAATTTCCACCTATTTTTTGATGGGTTAGCTGTCTTATTCCCCTAAAAGACATGATGCCCTCTAATTGTGTGCTTTACACACAATCTCAAATTCAAAACATAAATATCAAAATAAAAGTACGTTTCACATTGGTGCAATTATTTTGCATATGAATGTATAGAAAACCCACATACATCGAACCCCAATTATTTTGCAATTATTTTAAATGACCCCTTTATGCTACTACTTTATAAAAATGAACATCGCCTATTTTTCTTTCAAAAATCAAAATGAACTTTTAACATATTATCCATTAGATTCATTTTCAGGACACATTTTCAACCGTACACGTGTCTCTACGCGACCTTAATTGTAGGCTACGAAATTTATTAAAAATGATACTAAAGTACAAATGCCTTTAGGCGACTACTAGGCGACAATGGTCCTAGGCGACATCTCTAGGCAACTCACTCACGCGACACTTTAAGGTTTCGGTAATTATTTCCTTGGATAAATTGTGTTATACATATGTGTGTTTGTGTGTGTTTTGAGAAAGTGAGGAAGTCAACCATTACACGCTAATTGTTTTGTAATGGGTTTTAGTTGTTTATTTTGATAGTTTGGGATAAAAATGTTGGAAAACCGACACAATCGGGTCAAAGTCGGGTCAATATTATCCAGGTGGAAAATAAAATAATAAGGACACGTGGAAATTATTTAATGAGGTGGAAACATAACCGGTCATATTGCTTATGTTTAACGGTTACAAAAAGTTATAATGATGGTAATAGGATATTCTAAATTCTGTTACCTAGATGTGGGAAAATTAGAAAGTTCGTCTATGGACTTAACCCTATACATTAACCAACCAAGGCAAAAGATCAATATAAATCTTATATTTGTCATAGATCCAATAAATCAATCATAACCATTCATTTTTTTTATCAAAACAAAAAATATAAACTTTCACTCATACTATCGCGACGAGAATTAAATTATCTTTCTATAGATATGCATTATTATATACTTTCGACTAACTTTTTTTTTTCAAAATTTCCTGCAAATCACATGTGATTCGATTTTTACGAATCACATGTGATTTTTACAAATCACATGTGATTTTTTTGGGCGAAAATTTAAAAAAAAAAATGGTCGAAAGTATAGAGAAATGCATATCTATAGATAGATAATTTAATTCTCGTAGCGATAGTGTATTTTTTGTAGCTTGAAGATTTATCGTTTGCAAGATATATTGTTTTTTAAAAAAATGTGAAAAATGTTTTTTTATTAATTTGGATGAAAAATGGATGGCTAAAATTGATTGTTTTGATTTATGACAAATATGAGATCTCAACTCAACCGACCAAAGATTTACTGTTTATTACAATTAAGGATATTTTTGTAATTTACATCTGTTAACCAATAAAGACCCTGCGTTAAAAAAACATTAGCCGGTAAAAAAAAAAAAACATTATTAATTGCATATCTCAAAGTAGATTATTAGAAAACAGAGATCTTTACCAAAATTGACTAGCAAATATTCACCATCATGCAAAAATTAGATAAAACAAAAACTAAAAAACCATATGTACGTGTTAATCTATCTACTAAGATAAATAAATAGGATACATAATAGTAATAGTAATAATAATAATAATAATTAACCACCGAAAGAATCATTTTTACCTGGTAAAAGAAGACGAAACTCAAGCAAAAGTTTTCTAACGTGATAGCAGCAGTAGCACCATTGGCAAGGATTGGGTTGGAAGGAGGGTTTTTAAGTGAAAGAAACAAGTGGGTTATTGAAATAATGTTAAACCGGGTATATTAGACAATGGTATTCATCAAGAGACGAACATGCATGGGCTACATATAATAATTCAAACATGGCTGCTACATATAATAATTCAAACATGGCTGCTACATACATGTGCTTTCTCTCTTCTGAATCACTTTATGATCCACTTGATGTATTTATTTTTATTTTTATTTTTATTTTTTTTAAACAATAAAATAATTAAAAACATTACTAGTACATAAGGCTACTTGCAGTAGTGAATCCATTTCGATCCATTGAGTCGATCGACTCAATCGTCCTTACTGAAAATAAAGTTACAACTCGATCGATTGGGGAAAAAAAATAAACAAGGTCGGATATGCGATCTTCTTATATGGCTACTTTTTATTTCTTTTTCTTTCTTTTCATTCTATATGTTGCAATTGGGATGGCTACTTTTTATTTCTATATCATATATATCATGATACTAGCCAACGGTTTTGAATATCATTGCAAACAAGAGAAAAAAATAAAATTTGAAAGCATATAGTAGCTATGTGTTACAAAGAATAAAAAATATATATTTCACTTATAAATACCCAACATAAACACACAAAATAAACATTTGGCATCAAAGCCGATTTGGTGGAAGACATTTGGCATCGTCATAATCAAAACTATTAGTCGTTTTATTATGTAACGTTTGAATTTTATTGTAATGTTTTAATTTTATTTGAATTATTATGTAACGTTTTAATTATTAATAAAATTTAAGTTTGTGTTAAAAATGTTTAAAAAAAAAAAAAAAAAAAAAAAAAAAAAAGTTGGATGAAGGTCGCCTTATTGGGGCACCCAATCGCCTGAAGGTCGCTGGAGAGAGAAAGCTGACGTGGCAGAGAAAATAGGAAGGATTGACCAACATTACTGCATTTAGCCTAATAATTCAAATAAAATTAAAAATATTAAAAAAACAAATTAAAAACTTGAACTGATAATCAAAATTATATTTTTCCTTTATTCTTTGCTTCATCCTCAACATCTTTCGTTGTTGCTTTTCGAGTGAAATGAATGGAGTATTTATAGTGTTAAAGTTGTAACGTTTTAAAACAATTAAAAATAAAATAATAATAACAAAAAAACACCCCAAACGCTCATATATGTAACCGTTGGGGTTGGTTTTGTATGCATTTGGATTGGTCGATTGAGACCTTCTTCTCCATTTCGTCCCCTAAGGACGCGTCCCATGTCGGGTGTTGTAGTGCGACGATGCATTGGTGGTGGGCGGCCGACCAACCATTGCAGTGACACTGTGTTCTTCACTTTATTTAGTAAAGAAAAATAAATTAAATTGAAGTAAACATTTACAGTTCACTTCATTTTTTGGAGAAAACATTTTACTTTAAAAATCAACAAAATCACACTATTTTTCACTCATTTTCTTTTTCTTTTCCTCCTTAAATGCTACTAAAAAACACAACTTTTTATGTTTCTTTTCATTTTTTTTTCTTAAGTGATACTTGAAAACTGTCACCTGCTCTACCTCCTTGCCCACCAGTCCTTCCACCCCTCAATGGTGGAACACCTCGGTTAACTCGAGTCGACCTTTTTGGAGGCATGATTCTACAAAGTAGGACATTGGTAAACATTAGATAGGAGACAGGTAGGATAGGTCGGTATACGTGTCGTGCTACTATACTTAACTTCCTATCTGACAATCCATGAATTTGATAAGTCTATGCCGCAGCATGTTATCGTAAAAACGTTGGCCAGGCATTTTTAGGATAGCATCATGCTGCATTTACTTATCATCATCACTTCGTGTCACATAATCGCACACGTAGTTCCTATAATGCAAACTATATGAGGATTCTTAGGTTATAGTCTAGGTTAAACCACCTAATTCTCTGTAACCCTGGCTCTGATGCCAATCTGTCACACCCCAAAAATGGCGCAGTGGAATGGCATTTACAGAGTATGACCTCATTGTCAAGAACACAAGGTGTCACAATATAGAAATACTAAATGTATAACATAGGACAGATAACAGTCACAACTCCCACAACTGGGATAAGTACAAATATCCAATTCATCATGGGTCTCAGAGCTAAACAATATTACTAAGCAATATCTAAATGCAGCTTCACGAGTTATAACCCGGAAGGGTGTTGACTAAAGTCTTGCTAAGCCACGCTAATACTCAACCTTCTATGGTACCTTCATTCTTAACACCTGAAAATGGATACTCGAAAACGCCAACATAAAGTTGGTGAGCTCGTAGGTTTAGATGTTAAACCACGAAGCTGTGAATAATAGTGTAGGACAATAGTGCAAATGAATACCAATTATGAACACGTTATCCAAACTCAAATAGTGTCGCACCAACTGAACCTACAACAATGTTACACACATAAAAAGTACACACAGAGGGGAGCTACCCCGATAGATCTATCATAATGCTTCGGCTCTCAAAGAGAGTTAACAGTTGCGCATTCATGTATACACAGTCAAAACATTTTGTAGCACATAATCGCATCATCACACATATATGTCCAAAATTATGAAAACGATGTATCACAGCATGAAAACAGTCAAAATATCATTTGAGTACCATTTTCCCCCAAGGAAAAATATAATGAAAAAATGGGCTACGAGAACTCACCTCAAAAATAGTTGTCTAAAGTGAATAAATCAGGTAACAATAGTGTACGGCACCGACACGCGACCTAGATTAGTAGGGCATGTTTTAGTTCACAGACCAAGTTTAAGACTCCACGAATTTAATTCAAAAGTTTTAAAGTGTTTACGTTGTTTTTGCTGGTGTGGCAGCATTTAAGTTTAAAACAGTTTTCTAAGTATTTGTAGGTATTGGCTCTTGGAAGTGCATAAGTGTATGACAATAAAAATATCAAGGACGATAAAGATTCTGTATTGACAATAACCGAAAGATGATGAACGAAAAGTGATTATGAACAATACTAGACATTGTCGGGATATTGGAACATTATTGTTAAGTGGGTATATATCACTAAGTGTGTGTGTGTGTGTGTGTGTGTGTACACATAGTGTGTGTGTATATACACATAGTTTTTATAAAAGAAGTGTTTCGTTTAAGAATTTCTCATCATTGTTTATGACATTTTATAAAAAGATTAATAATTCAAGTATATATTCTTTGATAATAGGCAATTCTTATGCTAACAAAGTTATAAGGCTCGTATTTAAAACAATTGTTCATAACCTAATAAATTTATATAAGTTTGATAAAACATTTCAAGTTTATATGTAACCGAATTAATGAGCGAGTTTTCATTTACAAGTAATTGTTAATTACGTAAAAGAGTTTTTTATTTTATGCGTCACGACAAATCCATTTGGTTTATAAATTAAGTCGACTTGTTCAAAATAATAATCATGTTAAATAAATATGTTGTAAGATCTAAATATATATATCGAGAGGTTAGGTTTTAGTGATGTGTAACGGGATAATAGCTAGTTGAGTTGTTTTTAAATCGTAAAATATAAGGATGTAATAATTGTAACGACCACTCGAACGATGGTGATCGCAACTCGTGTCTCGGAACGGATTTCAAATTCATTATTACGTTAAGATTTTTGACGAGTTAAATTAAATGACTCACGCTAGACAGACTTTATCACTCGCTACTTGGGCTTCGGCCCAATCTGAAACTTTAAAACTTAAAAGAAGGCCTAGCCTGGTCATTGACACATGAGCCCACTTTGGGGCTTAAGGACTCTTGGCCCACCATAGTACTAAATCCCCAGTATACCATATTTTGGAGTGTAAGGTTTCAATTGTTTTCTTGGTGCAGAACATGTGTGGAAGGTTTCGAACTTTGACTAGAACACGATTTAAAAAAAAAAGAACTCGTTTATAAGGTGTGAACCCTTTGTACGAGCGAGACAAAACAGCACCCCGTGGGTGTTTTTAGGGACCCAACGGTCGAACTAAACAAGGGAATGAGCAACCCATTCAATGCTCGAGTTGAGCTCGAACACAACCAAACTACCGAGTATAAACTCAACCCAATTCTACTCAAATCAACACTTAAAGTTTCACTCGAACCGAAATAAACCAACACAACATCAAGCATATACCTAACCAATCTGAACATACATCAACACAAACACAAACAGAAAGTCGAGGACATTACTAACGAGATTCGAGCATAAGCCAAACACAAACACAATCATCACTGAGTATAAGCACAAGCACAACGATCAACTCAAACACAACCTAGAAGTTGAATACAAGTATACACATGACCACACTTAATTCGAGTATAGCACAAACACAACAATCAACACAACCCAAATAAGAACATAAACACAACCACAGTCGACACTTAGCAAAATCCGACATATCCAGTATTTAGTATCTAGACCAATTTCCTTACTGCCTAAACTTATTCGGCCAAGAACACATAACAATCGAATACGCCTCCACATTCGAGCCAATACTTAGTGATCGTTTTTTTTTTTTTAGATTTCGAGTTCTTTAAACCTTTTCCCACACCACAGTCACAACATCATTCTAAACACATTTTCTTTAACCACAACATTTAATAATAGATCTTTCATTAATCAGAAAAAAACACATCAGAGGTCGAACACAATAAAAAAAATAGTTCAAGAGCTTACAATACCAAATCGATTGACACTGATTTATGACATGGATTAGACCCGATCTCCAAGCAAACCCACACACCTTCGGTTCTCAATTAACCCTTGAACTCCTTCCTCTTGCGACCGATTGGTTGTAGATGAGGAGTGTGTGGATCCACTGGGATCGTATAGTCCATAAAAAGAAAACATTAAGCAAGTTTTTTGGTTATTCTTTCGAACATGGGGGGATGGAGATAATCCATTTTCAGCAAAAATCATTCTCAATCCGAGTCACTTTGACAATGTAGACACTTGTTGACTTCTAGGGGGAAGGTTTGTGAGAATGTAAATTACCTTGGGAGTATAGAAAGCACCTCGATCCAGAATTTTGATGGTGATAGATGAAGATCAGTTTTTGGGAGTTGGGGAGAGAACCAGGAAAGTCAGAAGATTGAATGTGGATCGGTTGTGGCGTTATATTCAAAGAAAGGGATAAGATAAAATCACGTGTAGGTGTTGGTGTGTTTTTATAAAATTAAGTGTATTAATTGTATTTTGTGTACCCCGTGTTCTGTTGAGCTGAGGTGAAATCATGGTACCCCGGTTTCACATAAATGTGAAAAACATAAATCTGAAGTCGTTTTTATAAAACTGACATCAATTAAAATTTATTGACTCCGAAAATGAATTAAATATTTGAACCATTACTAATGTGGTGTCGGTACGCGTGTGGTATCATTCTATTAATTCGTGCAGTTTAGATATAAGTTATACGCAAGAGAAATATGTAACTTCTAAAATAAATTATTTTGAGTTTCAAATGTTGAGTAAGGACCTGGAAAATTCGCGGTTGTTATAAAAACACAGTGTTAGCCTAAAATATTTATTCATCGTAGAATATCCATTAAAAACTAAGTCAAACACCACCTAAATCATTTAACCAAACAACCGGTAAACCGGACAAAAGATACACCCAACCGACAACTTACCTTACCTTAAAATCTCATCCCATCACACACACACACACACACACACATTTCATCAAACCGAAAACATCAAAATGTTTGAATTCACCCGCATAAGCACAAAATAAGACCAAGACATCGACCTGGAACAAGGAGCAACAACGTTATACCCAGGAATCAACCATGGAGAAAACGTGCTTCGTTAGGTTTCATTCATAAAGTTTACGGGATTCTTGCTGCTCAGATGCTTTTGACTACTCTTGTTTCCTTCGCCACTGTTTTATATGCTCCGGTTAATGAGATGTTGAGAGGGAATCATGTGTTGCTGTTTTTTATGATCTTCTTGACTTTTGTATGTATGATCTATCAAAAGTCTTTTTTAATTCATCCCAGACATTAGAAGCCCTTTTTGAAAAAAATTGACCCAGAAAAAGTTCCTCATATATTGAGTTTAAAATCTGTCAAAGAACAGCAACATTGACTTTATCCCATTATTTACCCAAAATATCATCAATGTTATATCTTAAAAAGTGCCATTAGTAAATCCATTTTTGTTTTTAGCCTCTAAAGCAAGAAGCATGGCACAAGACAATACATTGTAATTTTCAGTTCCTTTGAGTTTCATAGACACAATAATAAGAGTAGCAGAGTCATTGGGATGTAAATGCAAAGGATGACTCACATCAAGACTACTTATTTTGGTTATATTTTCATTTTTATCCTCATCATACATGTACTCATATCCATTACCATAACCATATTCCATTTTGAAACAACATAAATAAAAAACAAAGAGAACAAGATAGAAAGTAGTCCCAAGTATTCTTGCTACTCAAGGTGGTAGATCAAGGGCAGACAAATAAGAAATAACAAAACAGTAATAAATAACCACCTCAACACCACAAATAACAAATAATCCAACAATAACAAATCCACAGCTTCAAAATAGTAACCCAACCTATCCTCGAGTAGTATAATACAAAAAACTAAAGACATAAATAAATAGAGAGTATGAGAGGTGTTACAGAGCACACAAAGCAGCAATAGCAACAAAAACCAGATCTACTACACTTTTGATTCACTTGGTCAAGAGACATAGCAAAACAACCAATTGAATCAATTAACCCAGATCCAAGAACCACCAAACCCTAATTTTTCAAAATTAGGCGTTTCTTCCAAAACCACTCCAAGATGCACAAATAATACCAAATCTAATGATTAAAACCACTTAATCGACAATAGAAGCCTTTTAAGGGTAAAAGCCCAAAAAATACCCAAACCCTAATTTTACAAAAGTTAGGCGTTTTCAAAATCTTTTAGATCTTAACGATTAGACACTAGATCTATCAAATAACAACAGTTAATTGATAGAAAACAAAGTAATCTTAAAAATCCTCAAATTCGAAACCCTATTTTTTAAAGAAATAAATTTAGTAGAGCAAGAAATATCGTATCTACTTTGATACCATGTAGAAAAAGTGAAAAACACATTTAAACTCACACAAAAGTCTATTAAGTCTCAATTTAACAAAGTAATAAAAACTGATCTTAATCAGTTAACCAAAAGTAACCACAAGAAGACCACAACTAACCTAGTGTGTTCCTAATATCTAAATGATACTAGTTCTATTACAACCAAATCGAAAAATACTGAATGAACAAGATGATCAATATGAACAGTTATGGTTTTGTATGTGGGAAAGTGTGTAAATTTTGAGAGAGTTATACCTTTGAGAGAGAAAAATGAGATAGCAAGAATGACTATATAAGGCCAGAATCTTGGCTTAAATACTTCGAGTCATCAACTTAAGCAATATTGCATCATCAAGTCCTTCTTAAAATGCGTTCCAGTCCCCCTGTGTTTTTCCCTTTTCTTTTCAAGTCAAGTCTCTCTACTTTTGTTCAAAACTAGCAAGGACTACAAAACAAGATTAAAAGATTGTAGCATTAGTCCTTATGGTTAGATAGCAGAAAAGATTAGGTCATTTTTAACATGAAAGATTACTGCAGGTAGGGATGTCTGTAGGGTCGGATTGAACCGACCCGAACCCAATAAGCCTTATCGGGTCAGGTTATATCAGGTTGAAAAATCTTGTCGGTTTAGTTTCACTCGAACCCGATAACCCGACATTGTTATCGGTTCGGGTTAGGGTTATATAATTTTTTTTACAGGTTCAACCTGATAAGACTCGAAAATCTATATTATTATTTTTTTACTTATATTTCTTTGTTTCACGCCCAGTGGTTTGATTTCTACTTGTTACAAGTCTATGAAATTTGCTTGTTGGTGGTTATTTAATGTTACTCGCAAATTGTCTAATCGTACTAATATTTTTTGACGTAATGACAGTTATGAAGTGTTGTTGTGCTACTGATGTCTTACTGTGCTATGGCAAACTGGCATGTTTTTTTTAATCAAATGAAATGACACAAGTATAATAATACCATCCAACATCAGTAGTAAGTATTATAACTTACAATAAGTATTTGGTATGTTTGGTTAAAAATGACACAAGTATTTTAATAACATGTAAGTTACAGTTTGTTATGTTTAGTTCAAAATTGTTGGGTCCATCAGTACCCAAGAATACTTAAAACAAGATTTGGACACAAATTAACTAAGTGTTAACTTAAACCGAGAACAATTCAAGTCACTGAGTGAACAGTCACTCAGTGAGTCATCTTCAGGATGCTTAAGGCGAATTCAAGAAGAAGGATTCACTCTCAGGAAGGCGGTACTCCTTGAGTAGGACTTAAGCCAAAGAAGAAGATGATGGTTCAGTGAGTGTTGGACAAGAACTCACTGAACCCCAGTCTCCTCAACAACATCTAGTGATTAAAGACCGAAGAACTAAACGCCTGAAAGAAAGGCGGGAAGATCTGGGAAGAGTTTAAGATAAGATCAAATCTTATCTTGTCAGGAAGAAACCTTCCCTAAGACGGCTAAAAGTCATGGAGTGTCAGACCAAACACTCCTAAAGACTTTGTAGTCCATTCCCATTGGTTCTTGGAAATGACAATTACTATTGTAATTGTCAGACACGCAAGCTACAACAAGTTGTAGTATTTTAATCACTTTTACTCTTTTATACTTGTGTATAAATAGGTTCAAAAGGAGAGAAGTTGAGTGTGTTTTTGTACATTGAAAGCCTTAGACTTTTGCAAAACAACTTCTCTCCTACAAAGAGTAACGTATCCCTGAGATAGCTCAGTAGGTCAAATTTGTTACCACTTAAGCATAGCTTGAGTTTAGATAGGAGACACCATACCTTGTCTATTCGATCCCAAGTGTTTATTCCGCTAAACACTTGGGTAATAGATTCTTTGATTCATTTCTAATAAGAATTTAAACGTTGAAAAATACTTGTGTTTTTCACTTTTACTTTTTCATTAATCTGTTAGAATTAATCATAACATTGTATTAGTCATAAACACGAATAGATTAACTTTCTAGTTAACTCTAAGCGTGTTAAGGGAACAACAAGTGGTATCAGAGCCTCTGGTTTATAAAATCTTTCAAAACTAACCAAGAGTGCTCAAGGTTTTTAAAACCAAGATCCTACTATGGCTGATATTAATGTACCCCAGCTGGTCGATAAAAAGGGTGGCAGCTATTCTGCTGTTGCACCCAGACTAGAAGCTGGAAAATTTAGCAAATGGAAAAAAATGTATGATTTGCTATTTAACTGGTATGGAACCTTACTACATCACCTGTATCAGGGATGGCCCAATGGACCATTGATGAGAGGAGGGTGGTCAATCAAGACCAGCGCCTTAAAAGCATCCTTATATCTTGTCTTCCTGACGATATAATAGAATCAGTCATCAACTGTTTAACAGCCAAGCAAACTTGGGATGACTTGGTTAATAGCTTTGAGGGCCCCTCAGATACCAAGGAAAACAGGGTCATGGACCTGAAACTTGAGTATAATACTTTCAGGGCAAAAGACTCTGAAAGTCTCTCTCAGACTTATACCAGATACAAGACTTTGATAAACGAACTATCAAATGATGGTGTAGTATTATCTAAGCATGAGACAAATGTTGGCTTTGTCAACAGTCTCCCTGAGAAGTGGCTAAACTTCTCACAAGGCCTGAGGAATGCTAATCACATTCAGACCCTTGAGCTCCCTGAAATCTATGGGAAATTTGTCTATGAGGACAACTTGATCTCAAGGAGATATCCTGACTCAAAAGCTCTTGAGTCCAAAAAGGCCTTAACCTCCACACCCATATCAACTGCTTTTTATGCTAATGGTGTTGTGCAGGACTTTCAAGAAGATTCTGAGGATGAAATTGATGAAAGGACAAGTGATGAGTACCTAAAAGATTTAAACTTGGAATTCCAAGAGAGGGCACTCCTTGCTAGTTCAAAACATTTCATCAAAAGAAACCAGTCCAACTTTTCTAAAGGAAAAGCAAATGAAACCACTGAATGTTTTAACTGTGGTAAAAAGGGTCATTTTGCTAGAGACTGCTATTCTAAAACTACCTCAGAACCTTCTTACAAATTTTCAGGAAATAGTTCCTCAGGAACTAACAAGTTTCAACCTAGAATGTTTCAGTCGACCCAACAATTTCAAAACAAGGGTCAAAAAGACTTTGAAGCAAAATATAGGAAAGCCAAGGCTAAACTTTCAATTCTTGAAACTAATCCCTCTATGTCTCAGGCTGCTCAAACACCCAAACCTGTTCAGGCAAAGAATAAGGTGTTAGTAGCTGAAGCTTATGACTGGGATGATGAAGAGGTCTCCTCAGATGAGGAAATTAGAGTGAGTGCACTGATGGCACTCTCTGAAGGTGATCAGGTGGCTGTTGGGAAAAGCCATGCAAGGAATGGAGAGTGGGTAAACATCACCATGAAGAAGGTAAACACTTTACTTTCTATGGATGATGATTCTGATTGGCAGTCTTACATGAATTATATTTGTGTAGATCTTAAATTTGTTGAGGAACAAAGGCTTAACATGTTTTCAAAATATAACAATATAGTGTCTGAATTGAACAAATGTAGAGATGAATTGCTTGTATTGAAGAAAGCCAAATTAGAAACAATAACTCTACAAATTCAGAACACTGAAATTTTGAAACAAAACCAAGCTCTACAAACTGAACTTAACAAAGAAAAAGCTGTCATCCAAGGCTGGACCAAAAAGAACCCCAAGGTCTTTGACACTGTGGGATTAAGCTCTCAGAAAACCATTGGAATTGACCCTCTTATGGTTGATCCCAATGTGAGTCGCAGTGAATTAACCTTTGTTCCAGCTGGCATATCTTTTGAGCAAGAAATGCTTCCCAAGTCTACTAACTGGATTGTCAGGGACAACCCAGTCAGTAAGTTACCAAACTTTGAGACTGGAAAGATCTTGCTTCCTGAAAGTCAGGCTTTGAAAAATATGCTTGGACTTACTGAACAACTCAGTAAGCTTGAACTCTCTGAACAACTCAGTAATACTGAGTCTGTGAATGAGTCTGAATCAGAATCATACCCACCACTTCCTCCACTGAATACCTTTCAGGGTGCTGCACCAAACTTAGGCCTCCCACCAATGGTCTTCTCACCACACTCTCCAAAGGAGAGATCAGGAATGGGAACAACCATCCTGAAGAGACCAACCCTTGAAGTCTCAGTAAATACTGATGACTCATCAACTTCAGTCCCTTCTGAAGCAACAACCCAAAGCCCTGATTCAAAATTTGATCAGTTGGCTGAAATGGTCAGGAAGCTGGGAGAGAAGATTGCATCTTTTGAGAAACCTTCTCAATCAAAGAATGAACTAAAACCAACTTCCTCAAAGACCAAACCCAAACCCACAAAACCCCTGAAAAGATGTGAACTGTGTAACTATACCAATCATATCACTGATAATTGCTATAGAATTCTTTATTGCATGGTCTGCAAAAAGGATGATCACAGGACCTCTGATCACAAAACACATTCAGTCACATCAAACATGGCAAGTCTTAAAGCTTAGTCTTTAAACTATCCTTCTGATTCTAAATAGAAACAGAAACAAAAGGCAAAGCCTTTTACACCTTGCCCTTACTGTGGGTTCAATTCTCAGGTAAAAACCACCATCCTAAGGTTGGTGAAACTTGGCGATTTTGGACTAATTATGGAGCAAAACATGCAAGAAGTTAAGAGTCTACTGAAATGCACTAGATCAAGACTATTCTACTCCAGATGCGCCACATCTCACTCATTACATACGGCACATCGCTATCAAGATTTCACAAGATATTATCCAAGACGGCAAAGGACATGCGCCGCATCCAAGAATGAAGATACGCCGCATCTTCTGGCGGTGTACGAATATTCCTGAATATATTAATCTTGGACCCCACGCGAAGTTAAGTCAATGCGCCGCATCTACTTACTAGATGCGCCGCATCTTACCCTCAGACGGAAACTATAAATACCCCAAAGACCAGACGAATTAAGAGTTCCAAAAAAGTTCGACAGAAGACCGAAGTACAGAAACCTAGGACGAATTCAGACGAATAGGCAGCACAAGACACACCCGATCGAAGATACAAGAGCTGTAAGAAGGTGCTGCATGTGTTTAATTCATTAAGTAGTTTTGTTTTATTGTGTTAGTAAACTTTAATTCATCAGGATTGATGGCTTGTGTAATGTGACAACGGAAAGATTGCACTCCCTTAAAACTGCTTTCCCATCAATTAAAGTTTATATGTTGATGTCTTTGGTTACTACTTATTAGTGCATTGATAACCTCTGTGTTTATTAGTGGCCTGCGCATTTGACTGCGGAAAATAATGTGGCTCCCACGGTTGTTACTAAATTGATCACTTAGGAATAACTTTTAGACATAAGTAATCATTAAGGGTTTACTCGCCGATAAGAATAGGACCAACGAGAAAGGATTAACTACATACACTTCATATAAAGCTATCAATAAAACAAGTGACGAACTACTTAATCATAAGGACAGATCTTCTTATTGTCTCGAGTATTTATCTGTGTACGTGTGTGCTATTCGCTGATTCGTGCCTATTGGTTTAGTTTATTATTTAATTGCAACCAAATTGTGCCAGTCTCTCAGGCTGAACCCCCTTGCGTTAGAATATTAAAATACTGATTAGAATAACGAGATAATACGTTCCACTCTTAGTGATCGACACTCTACTTACCATTATATTCATACTGACCGGGTACACTGCTCGTTAAGTGTGTGTGTTATTGATAAGTCGGCTAAATATAAATTTAAAACTTGAGAAGGCATTAATACTGCTAAACCGCAACGACACATCGCACGCATCAAGTTTTTGGCGCCGCTGCCGGGGAGTGAATTGTTATTATCTGTTAATTTGATTAGTATTTTAATTAGGTTTTTAATTTTTTTTATCTAACTGCTAGCTGTGTTATATAATTAGATTAATTTGCATTCATTGTACTATTTTGCATATTTTCTGTTTTTGTGTGTTATTTGTTTTCTTTGTGTTTATTTTCGTTTGTGTTTTTATTTGTTTTTATTTTTCGTATTTTTTGCATACTGCTATCGTTGTACTGAGCTTAATCGAACGATACGGCGCATCTGATCTCTCAGATACGGCGTATTGCGTTTAATTTTTATAAAATACAACGCGTTTAATTAATTCGATACGACGCATCTTTTCCCCAAGATACGGCGTATCTGTTTTTGATAAAAAAAAATTTCTACACGTTAACGCCATACGACGCATCTGCCTTAGAAGATACGGCGTATCTATTATTTTAATTAAAAACAGTTTTCGAATTATTAAACAGATACGACGTATCGATTTTTATCGATACGGCGCATCCTCTGAATCAAAAATCTTATATTTTGAAACGTAACGAAAATACGGCGCATTAACTTTTGTTAATACGACGCATTCAATTTTAAATAAATATCGATTTTTGATAATTAAAATCGATACGGCGCATTCTAATTTCTAAGCGGCGTATCTATTTTCTGAATAAAGTCTGATTTAATT
This sequence comes from Artemisia tridentata subsp. tridentata, assembly GCA_021014915.2. Classification (NCBI taxonomy): domain Eukaryota; kingdom Viridiplantae; phylum Streptophyta; class Magnoliopsida; order Asterales; family Asteraceae; genus Artemisia; species Artemisia tridentata. The sequence continues at coordinate 21,170,405 of CP139505.1, forward strand.
TTAACGATTATAAGATACGGCGTATCCAACTTTTTGGATACGGCGCATCGTCTGCAGATATCAGCTATTTGTATTCTTATATCCGTTTCTGAATTTATTAATTTCTTTTATAGCGAACAAATCCTACTGATGATTTTACTTGTGATGACAGATTTTGCTATGGAAGATATGTCGAAGAACGGATATCTTGCTATGGAACTCTTGCTTTCAAACTCATCCATGGAAGTTTATGATAATGTCAACTTCAATGTACTCGAGATTGATACAGATTTATTCTCTTGGGAGACCCCTCTTGAAGCTGCTTTTAAGGAATTCATGCGTTTATGCAACATTGACAAAGAGGTATTCTCTTATGAGGTATTTGTGAGGTACACTGGAGATGAATTGTTGCTCTTATGGCCTATCATTGAATCCAAAGGATTGACTTGGACTACTATCGAAGAGGATGATGGGAAATTCTATCTTGCATACATGGACTCAAGCGACAAAAGCTGTGGTGGAGGCAATACCCAAATCTCTTACATGCCTTATTCCGAACAGTACTGGGGATTAAATGAGAACTATCTGGACGATGACAGAATTTATGCTGTGGCGGAGTTACTATTTCATGGCAGGTTGGTAAGATTGATGGACCTCTCCCTCAATGATTGGCTTGAACTTAAATATGGTAGTCCGAAATTTGCCCCTGCTAATGAAGTCAAGCGGATTATGACTTCATGGTTGAAACGGAGTTTTAGGGAGCAATTTAACGAGTTCATGGAGATAAGGAGGAAAATGATTGGAAAGGCTTGCTTTGACGTTGACCATGATCCTAACGATGTTGATTTTTCAGAATGGTTGGCTAGTAAGTTCAATAACCATAAGAGTATGGATCGGGCTACTAAAGATGCGTTATGGGTATATTGGATGAGAGGTGAAGACGAAGAAGTAGAGAGCGACTATGGGTCGTCACTTCATGATTCAACAGTCAATGAGGGCATTGAAGAATTATTCAGAATAGACATTGACGTGTTCAATTATGAGACACCCTTGTGCAAGCAGTTCAAGGAATTTAACTACCTTCTTCGAGTCGACGATGATGTGCTAACTGGAGATCTACCAGGATTCAAGACTTATGATGATTTCAAAAACACCTGGTACTACAAATGGAATGACCAAATACCATGGGTTTGGGATAAACCATGGGAATTTGAGCACGTTAATCACACCTGTACACCTTTTGTTTTCAAGGATGGGAGTAGTGTTTGGCCGACCTGTGATTATAAAAGTGACGGAACCTGTAATGGGGGAAGTATAATTGGGATGAAACGGGTTGGAAAAGATGTAACCTTTGAAGACTACGAGTGGTATGATAATGTAGAAGACTGCCCACAAAAAGCGGAGGCTTTGCAAGAAAAGGGTAGAATTGAATACTTGAAAGGACTTAAAGGAACATCAAATACTACTTTATGGGAATGGGTGCATGAACAATTTGATGATTACACGAAGCTTAGTCGACGGCTACAATGGGAATTGGAAAGAGAGTGGGAGGCAATTCAAGATGATAAGTCATTAATTGATGAACTAGATGACTATTTGATTAAGGATCCTTATTTTAAGTTTGTTGATAAAGACGAAGAAGAATTCACCAAAAGAAAGTGTCAACTACTTGGGATCCCTTATAATGAGCCACCCATGATTATTTCTGAAACATTTAAAATCATCAAATATTCTTTGGGACCAGATGAAGAGTATGTTGCGACGAAGACCAAGAGTTATACCAGATTAAGTAGAACGGAAGAAAACGTCGCAATGATATACGGGAACATCTTTCGGATGAAGGAAGAAGGATGGACCGTGACAAGAACTAAATGAAGAGCTGAACGTGAGTCTAACTTGAAGACTCTGGAATAAAGACAAGTGCTGACCGGGAGACAACCCGGAGAAATTTTTATTATTCTGTTTTTGTGTCGAGTCAGTCAGGCCGCAGATGATACGGCGCATCTCAATTCTGAGATGCGACGCATCTCCTGCAATGGTCATATCTTACTTTATTTTTCTGCATTTTTACTTTTCGACTTTAAAACTTTTTATCAGTTTATTTCAATGCGGAGCATCCCTGGTTAAGGATGCGGCGCATTTTCTATTCTGATCCGTATTTATTCCAGGCTCGATACGGCGTATCTTCTTCCATAAGATACGGCGCATCGACTGACCTGATGATTTTCATTTTAATTTTTATGTTTTATTTTAACTAACTACTAATGTATTATGCAAGTTTGAACCTTTCTTAATTTAGGTGTGTTTTAAAGCCTTGGTGGTATTATAGATTCCTGTATTTCCTGTGGATACATCTATTATGAAGCTTAAACGTTCTCATCCACAAGAAAGATGATTTTTTCTCTTATACTAATGGAGGATCATACCGAGCAAATCTCAGGGGAGTTTTCCTGTTCTAATTCTTTTATTTTCCAGTTTTTAACCTTTTATACAAACAACGAGGACGTTGTTTAACTTAAGTGGGGGGATTGGAGAATTAGAACACTTAACACTTACTTGTCCTAAACTTTTCAAAAAATATGCTTAAAATGTGCTTAATATATCAAAATTTAAAATTTTTAGCATGTTTTTGTTTAAAGTCTAAGTTGCATAGCTGCACACATGACGTTATTTTCAAAAATTGTGATTTTTCAAAATTCACAAATCTATGAGTGTGCCGGTGACTTGTAAACTTTAGAACTTGGCTGGTATACTATTCGAGACCACCATAATAAGTATTATTTATATAATTGGAATGACTTGTCTAAATTGGTAAATTTCTAGGATTACACCCAAATAGCCTTTATATGTTATGTGTTATTAGCTAACTACACTGGTTAGTTAACCCCCGTATAAACCCTTTGTTACTCTCACTTTTAGAGTAAGATACCCCTAGAAAAACACACAGAGCCATTCCTTTCGTTTCTTACACCCTTTGTTAAAATGTTTCGTTACACCCTTACACCTTAGCCTGCCCTGTAGATTAAAATCCGTGGTTGGTTAATTGCTTTAGGCAAAGTGTGTTTCCTTACATTACCTGTGTTCGCGTGCGTAATTCATTATCTATGGTTAGGTCGGGAAATTGCACAATGCAATTGGAGTGAAAGTAAATATTGTACATCTTTGAGTTTATTTTTCGTGTGTTTGCTACTTTCACTATTACCGTTATTTATGAAGTTATGAAAAATATGGAAAAATTATCCAGAATTATCATTATAGTGATGTGGTGAAATTTTACACATCTATGTTTATGTTAAAAAAAAAAAAAAAAAAAAAAAAAAAAAAAAAAAAAAAAAAAAAAGTTGGATGTTTGATTTAACCAACTTATGTAAAGTTTTGTATTAAGTGGTCGATATCACCACTATTTGTTGTATATTATATCTATGGATTGAATGGGAGTTGGCAGTTATGGGAACGCCAACTAAGGTTTATTCTTTGATTAAGATCTTGTTGAGTATAATTCGTGTCTACCTAAAGCGTGTGTTTCAAGTGTTAAAGCGTGAGTTATTCTATGATATGAGTCTTATTCATGGGATGGTTGGGATAGTGATTAACCACACTTAGGATTTTAATTTATTTGTTTTGTTTATTTTTCATTTTTACACCAATTTATATCCCAAATATTATCCATACCCTTTATTATTCTTTATCCAACCAAACCTTTGATTTATTGAGATTAGGGATTTGAGCAATCTTAAGTATCGTAGTCGTGGATTCGGCTATGTATTTATGATTTTGTCGCCCTTTTTGATATATTATTATTGGTGAAGTTTGGACCTATCTTTAGCCTATTCGAGTTAAGGATTTGAGCAATTGCAAGTATTGTGTTCGTGGATTCGATCATGTATTTGTGATTTTGTCGCCTTTTTCTGGAATTTGAGATCGATAGAGATTAAAAAGAATAATTAACCCTTAAACCTCAAAACCCTTTTTACCGCTTTAGACTTGTTATTCCTTGGCTTTAGTGGGGGAGATGTATATACTTGCCAAGCTTATGATAGAATATTCGTCACGACTGGACAGTTAAACGATTAGATTTGCTTTTATCAGAATATTTTATTTTACTTCTAATTCGTTAAGTGTTTAGTTGTGTGATTATGACAAAAATGAATACATGCTTAAATATAAAAATAAATCCTAATATCTTTTAGGATACATTTTCATAAAATTAATTCTAAGGTTTACTTGGGGACAAGTAAAGTTCAAGTGGGGGGATATTTGATGAACTCAAATAAGTACATTTTATTACTATCATTTATCCTATTAATTTGACTTGTTTTATTATATTATGTATGAGGATTGATACTTAATCGTTTACTTTTGTAATTCTCAGGTAAAAACAAGCATTTGGTGAAACTTGGCGATTTTGGACTAATTATGGAGCAAAACATGCAAGAAGTTAAGAGTCTACTGAAATGCACAAGATCAAGACTATTCTGCTCCAGATGCGCCGCATCTCACTCATTACATACGGCGCATCGCTATCAAGATTTCACAAGATATTATCCAAGACGGCAAAGGACATGCGCCGCATCCAAGAATGAAGATACGCCGCATCTTCTGGCGGTGTACGAATATTCCTGAATATATTAATCTTGGACCCCACGCGAAGTTAAGTCAATGCGCCGCATCTACTTACTAGATGCGCCGCATCTTACCCTCAGACGGAAACTATAAATACCCCAAAGACCAGACGAATTAAGAGTTCCAAAAAAGTTCGACAGAAGACCGAAGTACAGAAACCTAGGACGAATTCAGACGAATAGGCAGCACAAGACACACCCGATCGAAGATACAAGAGCTGTAAGAAGGTGCTGCATGTGTTTAATTCATTAAGTAGTTTTGTTTTATTGTGTTAGTAAACTTTAATTCATCAGGATTGATGGCTTGTGTAATGTGACAACGGAAAGATTGCACTCCCTTAAAACTGCTTTCCCATCAATTAAAGTTTATATGTTGATGTCTTTGGTTACTACTTATTAGTGCATTGATAACCTCTGTGTTTATTAGTGGCCTGCGCATTTGACTGCGGAAAATAATGTGGCTCCCACGGTTGTTACTAAATTGATCACTTAGGAATAACTTTTAGACATAAGTAATCATTAAGGGTTTACTCGCCGATAAGAATAGGACCAACGAGAAAGGATTAACTACATACACTTCATATAAAGCTATCAATAAAACAAGTGACGAACTACTTAATCATAAGGACAGATCTTCTTATTGTCTCGAGTATTTATCTGTGTACGTGTGTGCTATTCGCTGATTCGTGCCTATTGGTTTAGTTTATTATTTAATTGCAACCAAATCGTGCCAGTCTCTCAGGCTGAACCCCCTTGCGTTAGAATATTAAAATACTGATTAGAATAACGAGATAATACGTTCCACTCTTAGTGATCGACACTCTACTTACCATTATATTCATACTGACCGGGTACACTGCTCGTTAAGTGTGTGTGTTATTGATAAGTCGGCTAAATATAAATTTAAAACTTGAGAAGGCATTAATACTGCTAAACCGCAATGACACATCGCACGCATCAACAATTGTTGTGAAAATAGTGGAAGTCCCACTCATAACACCTCAGGACGTGGTAAGGCCATTCAGGCCAATAGAGGTATGACAAAGTCAGCCTCTCAGTCTACTGAGTCCACATCAGCAAGCAAATGCATAATATGTGGTAGCTCAGTCCACTCCACCACTGACCATAAATCACTTGAAAATATTAATAAGACCCTTAAAGCTAAGCCCTCAAAGAAGTGGAGTCCTAGAAAGAACTGACCCAGTTTACTATTTGTGCAGAAACATGCCAGGGATCTTGTTTGGCATCTTGATAGTGGATGTTCAAGGAGCATGACTGGTGTGAAGGAGTATCTGCACAAGTATGTGGATGAATCAGGACCCAAAGTGATATTTGCTGATAACTCATCATGTCTCACTAAAGGTTATGGTTCAGTAAACTGCAATGGTATAGTCTTTACTAGGATAGCTTATGTAAATGGTCTTAAATACAATTTGATCAGTGTCAGTCAACTATGTGATGCCAAATACATAGTTCAGTTTGATGATAAACAAGGAATCATCTTCAATGCTAATAAGGAAGTTGTCCTTATTGCACCAAGAAGACATGATGTTTATGTGTTAGACATGTCCAGTCTGACTCAGAATGGAACTTGTCTCTTTACCAAGGCCACTGATACTCTCAACTGGATTTGGCATAAGAGACTCTCCCACCTGAACTTCAAAAACATAAACAACCTTGTAAAACAAAACAAGGTCCTTGGCTTACCATCTCTTGTGTTTTCAAAGGACAAACCATGCTCAGCTTGTGAAAAAGGTAAACATCACAGAGCATCCTTTAAAACCAAAACCAACTTTTCCATCAGGAACTGCCTTCATCTTCTCCATATGGATCTATTTGGACCAATTAGTCCTAGATCCATTAACCATGGGAAGTATACTCTGGTCATTGTGGATGAATATTCAAGATACACTTGGGTATACTTCCTGATAAAAAAGAGTCAGGCAGCTGAAACAATTATGTCCTTTGTCAGGAACATTGAAAATCAGAATGACATCAAAGTCAAACAGATTAGGACTGACAATGGAACAGAGTTCAAAAATTATGAACTTGAATGTTTCTGTGATGAGAAAGGCATTTCACAAAAAAATTTCTCACCCTACACACCTGAACAAAATGGGGTGGCTGAAAGGAAAAATAGAACACTCATTGAAGCAGCTAGGACAATGCTAAATGGATCAGTCCTTTCCAAACACTTTTGGACTGAAGCAGTAAAAACTGCCTGTTACACACAAAACAGATCCATCATTGTCAAGAGACATAGCAAAACTCCTTATGAGTTATTCAAAGGAAGAATCCCTGACATCAGCTACTTTAATGTCTTTGGGTGTCCTGTGTTTATTCATAATAACAAGGATCACTTAGGAAAATTTGATGCCAAAGCTGATGATGGATGGATACTTCCTAGGATACTCCCTTGTCTCAAAGGCCTTCAGGGTGTTCAACACTAGGAGACAGCATACTGAGAAAACATTTCATGTTACCTTTGATGAGAGCACTGATGCAATCAGTGTCTCTAACAACTCAATGGAAGAGATAGGTATTGATGACTCATCAAGATACCCTCCTGATGAACATCATACTGATATTGGTCCTTCCACTCAGTACCATGCAAATGCTGACATTTCCTATTACATCATTCCCCACAACCTTCCTTACCCAACCATCACTGAGTTTATTGAAGCACAAAGTACTGATGAATTCATTCAGTCAGTACAAAGTGCTCAGGTACTAAACAATCTCAGTGATGAGTCAACCCACTCAGACACTCAAGATGCTGAAGAACATCATGTGTCTGATCCTGATCCTACCCATCAGGCCTCTACAACTTCTAATCAGCTTTCAAGACCTCAGGACAGTTGGACTAGGTCTCAGGATATTGAACTTGTCAATATAATTGGTGAGCCTACTGAAGGTATGCTTACAAGAAGCATGGCTGCTGAACTGAGAGCAGCCTCAGCCAATGAATGCCTATTTGTGGACTTCATTTCCACAATTGAACCCAAAAGTGTTAAGGAAGCACTAAAACATCCAAGTTGGGTTCAAGCCATGAATGATGAACTGGAACAATTTGACAGAAACAAGGTAATGACCTTGGTCAAATGTCCTGAAGATGTTTCAGTCATTGGCATGAAATGGGTATTTAAAAACAAATCTGATGAAAATGGCATAGTCATTAAAAATAAAGCCAGACTTGTAGCCAAAGGCTATAATCAACAAGAAGGCATTGACTATGAAGAAACATTTGCACCAGTAGCAAGGATGGAAGCCATCAGGATCTTCCTTGCTTTTGCTACATACATGAACTTCAAGGTGTACCAAATGGATGTTAAAATTGCATTCTTAAATGGCTCACTGAAAGAAGAAGTTTATGTTCAGCAACCTCCTGGATTTGAAAGCCATGAGTTTCCTGACCATGTCTGCAAGCTTAACAAAGCCCTTTATGGACTGAAACAAACTCCCAGAGCATGGTATGAGACTCTTTCAGCCTTCCTGATCCAAAACAAATTTGTCAGAGGCAAGATAGACAACACATTGTTTATCTACAAGACAAATAATGATGTCATACTTGTACAAGTGTGTGTTGATGACATCATCTTTGGCTCAACAAATTATAAACTTTGCAAACAGTTTAAAAAACTAATGGCAAAGAATTTTGAAATGAGCATGATGGGAGAATTGACTTACTTCCTTGGTCTACAAATCAAGCAGACTGATAAAGGAACCTCTATCAGTCAAGAGAAGTATGTCAAAAGCCTACTGAAGAAGTATGAGCTCAGTGACTGTGCCTCAGTCAAGACTCCCATGGTACCCCCAAACAACCTTGGTCCTGATCTTACTGGAAAACCAGTGAATCAAACTCTTTTTAGAGGAATGATAGGATCACTGATGTATTTACTTGCATCAAGGCCTGATATCCAATTCTCAGTCTGCTTATGTGCCAGATATCAATCTGACCCAAGAGAAACTCATATCACTGCTGTGAAAAGGATATTCAGGTACCTAAAAGGTACTCCAAACCTTGGATTATATTATCCAAAATATTCAGGCCTTGATCTTAAAGGATACTCAGATTATGACTATGCTGGATGCAACATGGACAGGAAAAGCACCTCAGGCTCTTGCCAAATTCTTGGTGGAAAACTAGTCTGTTGGAGTGCTAAGAAGCAACAATCAGTTGCCATGTCCTCAGCTGAAGCTGAATATGTTGCAGCAGCAAGTTGTTGTGCAAATGTACTCTGGATGAAAACTCAACTCAGTGACTATGGAATTCAGTACAAAATGGTTCCCATCTTTTGTGATAACACAAGTGCAATTGCCATTTCAAATAACCCTGTTCTTCATCAGAGAACAAAACACATTGATATTAGATATCACTTCATCAGGGACCATGTCATGAATGGTGACATAGAATTACACTTCATTCCTACTGAATATCAGCTAGCTGATATATTCACCAAGCCTTTGGATGAACCAACTTTCACCAGACTGAAAGCTGAACTAGGAATGTTGGATATTGAGAATCAGTCCACTGATTGACTCCATCTAAATATGTGTAAATTCTGATAACCCAAGTCCCTCACTCAATGTGTTCTTCAGTGAGAAAGGTCACTGAACTTCAGGAACTAAACCCAAGTTCCTGAATTCTTGGTCCTCAGGAACTAAACCCAAGTTCCTGAACCCTTGAACCTCAAGAATTAGACCCAAATTCCTGATCACTAGAACCATCAGTGACTAAAACCAAGTCCTGACAATCAGGTTCACTGAATGAAAAGTCATTCAGGGTCCTCAAGAGACATTAAATACTAACTTAAATGCTCTAAGTATCAAGTTAGTAAATGTCAGAGGTTGGTAACTGTATTCTTATTTAATATAAGAATATTGGTTCTTTTGCCTTTCTGGCTTCCACCTATGGGCCCCCACATTTCCACTTGGCATTAAATGCCTCTCCAATCACATTACAAATATGTGATGACTCATCTCTGCAAATTACACTTTTGCAGAACTGCTCAACTGTTCACCTTGACTGTTGTGCCAAACCAAGGAAAGTGGAGTGGTGGCATTAAATGTGGATCCCAAAACATATTATTCAAAAAAATTTCCAAAAATTCTTTTTTAATAAATAAAATCCGATTAATGCCTAAAATACCCTCCACTTCACTTCCCTATAAATACCCCAACTAAAAATAACACACACACGTCTATTAGAAATTTTAAGCAAATTCTGCCCATTTTTTCTCTCAAAACTAATAGTGTGTGTGTTCTTAGCTTTAAGAAATCCCAAACCATCTTTGTTACCCAGACTTACCAACAAATATGGATTCTTTTAAAGCTGTGACATACGCCCCTAATGTGGATTTCACATTGGAGGGTGTAGACCTCACAAAGAACAACGTGGTGGGAAACTTTTCCTATCCACAAAAGTTCCCTGCCTACAAGAACGTTATGAAATATCTTCAAAACTGTTTTCTTGCAAAGGCATTTACCAAGACCCCCTCAGTCATCTACCATGACTACCTGAGGGAATTCTGGTGTACTGCTGTGGCTACTAGCCCAAAAGAGACCAAAGAATCCATCATCACATTCACAGTGATAAATGGGAAAAGACCCCTTTCCCTGGATTACAACACCTTCATCAAGGCCACAGGTCTTGATTTTGCTGAGGCTTTTGAGCCCAACCCCACTGATCAAGAGGTTAAGAATGAATTAATCCTTCTAGGACCTCATGACCTCAGACGTCCTGATCAGTCTGCTGGAGCCTTATTGGAGAAGGCTCCAATAGTCAAAACCTGGTTCCACCCAGTCTGGATGATCCTGATGACATTTGTCATTCAGGTCCTTGGGGGGAATAAATCCTCTACGGAGCAATTGAACTCATCACAACAATTGATGTTGTTCAGCCTCCTGGAGGGTAAAAAGATTGATATCGGAGGATTAATCTTTCGAGACCTCGTTGCCAAGCTCTCAGGAAAATCTAGGCAAAAACATTTGTCTTACCCAAGGTTTATTTCCTGTGTGCTTCAGGACCTTCTTGGTTCTGACTATGATAGGTCTAACGTCGAAGGCACAAAGCCTGACGTCTTGCATAAGACCAATTTTTCTAGTGGCATCCCTGAGGTAACACCCATTGCCCTGACTAACTACATGTTGGTGGTTATTCAGGGGGAGAACGCTGTTTCTCCAGTACCTTCACCTACTAAGAAGGTGAAGAAGACAAAGAAGGGTCAGTCCAGTAAGGTGGTTAGACCCAAACCACTCGCCACTGAGACTGATGCCGAAAACCAACTCAACCTTAAAAAGGGGTTGAATGTGGCCCAGACCTCTGAGACACCCACTACAGAGACCCCTGACCACAAAACAAAGGCCAACGGAGGGCACTGAGAAATCATCCTCAGTGTCCTCGGGCAAACCCTTTCCACATGTTCCCACTGACATACACAAGTCTGAGGGATCAGGAACAACCACCCATTCACATTCCGATGAAGGAACTGACAAATCACAATCAGTTCCTGAGGGAGAAAAGGGTTCTAAATCCTCGGTGGGGCAGCACTACTCCACTGAGAAGGGGACCCATCACCAATCACATCCCGTTAACGTTCCTGAGCAATCACACTCAGGATCTCAGGGAGTAAAGGTCCCTGAATCCCCAAAAGGGCAGTACAACCCTGATGGGAAGGGGGACCATCAACCATCACAATCAGTGCCTCATGATAGTTCTGAAAAACACCCATCAGGACTTGAAGGCGCTAAGGGGGACAAAGACTCAGAGGGATATAAACCACCCGCTGATACGGAACCCATAACCACCTCAGGCGGATCCCTTCACTCAGGAACTGCCCCCAAAAGTCAGGCTGGGCAAACCCCCTAGTTATTATGACTAGTCAGGCTGAGCAAACCCACTCAGTTATTATGACGGGGTCAGGACCTGGCCACAACAAAGGTGAGCCCTCTTTTGAGGGGGAGCCGGATACCCTGAAGGTTCCTTCTCTGGCTGATCTTCAAATCTTACTGAATGAAGAGTCAGAAGAGGAATTAGTGGATTTTGGTGATGAAGAAGACGTTCTGGGTATTGAGGAGGAAATAGAGATTGATATAAGCCCTCCTCAGCACCTTGAACTACAACCATCTTCTCCTCCCCCCTGAGGATCAACAACCCAGCCCCCCCACATCATCATCATCATCATCAGGTGCTTCTTCTCCCGCCACTCCTCAGTGGTTGGAGAGATATGATAACGTTCTTCCATTGACTGAAGGACAACTGGTTAAATTCCTTCGCAAAGCTAACGAGGGTCTTTACACTGAACTCACGGAAGAACAGTGGAATCAGCACATTGAAGTGGCAGCCTCCTATGCTGACTTCAGGGCTTCTGTTGAAGAATCTCAGGAAAAAGTGCTTCAGGTCGCCAAACTGACTGACAAACAACTCGGCGACCTGAGAGAGACAATTGATGAAATGGGCACTGAACAGCACAAGGAACTCTCCAACATTCTTAAGGGTCTTGAATCTGTTCAAGAACAACTTGGAGATGATCCCATCCTGATCAAAAGACTGCATGAATACATGGATACCCAGAAGTTCACTTCCAATTCCATCATAGAGCTTCTAAAGCTTCTTCAGGGGGTGGATTTCAAATCTATCAGGTCGCAGCAAGATTCTATTCATCAGGTAGTCACTGATACCAAAGGGCACCTGGAAAGGATATCCTCAGCCTTTGATCAGCTCTCAACAAAACATAATGAGATGATCGACCACTATACCTCCCATGTCACTGAACTTACCACAACCCAAAAGGCAATGGCGGCTGAAATTACCACCCTGAAGAATGAGTCATCAGAAACTAAAAAGATGGTCTCCAGTATCCTCACCATTCTTCAGGCCTCTCAAGTAACTCCTCCTCCTCAGTCAGCAGGTACATCCACTGAAGTTCCAATACCTGCTGAGGGGGAGAAAAATGATGAACCTATCCCTGATCCTTCTTCTGCTATCGTGGTTGTCCCTGAAACTTCCACCAGTCAACCCCCTCCCATTGACAAAGGGAAGGGAATCATGGTGACTGAAACAAGCACTCCTCCTGAAGCACACTTGGTTAAGGCCACAAATGAAAGACGTGCAGATCCTGATGCACCCTTTTACGTTGATTTGGAAGGAGGGAAAAGGGTCTTTGGGACTCCTGATGAAATAGCTGAAATCTTGCATCAAGAAGATCTCAGGAAGGCCCAAGAGAATGAACAACAACTCAACAGACCAGTAATTGTTGAGGTTGCTAAAGAAGTGATCAAGGAGTCTGATAAAGACATTCAGGGGGATGAATTCATCAGGTTACAAGCTGAACTTCTTCAAGAACACAACAAACAAGCCAAACTAAAAGAAGAAAGGAGGCAAAGAACCTATGAGAGGTATGTGTGGCACATGACCAAGACTAAAGGAGAGGGCACAATCACTAACATAACCATTCACCCCACCAAGCCCATAAGCATAACGGTTCACAGGGGACCAAGGAAGTCTGAGGTTAACCAGCCCATTAAATTCTCAGACTTTGGGCTAAGGGAATGGGATATGATGATGCCCATCCTGAGGAAGAAGACACAAAGCAAGATAGCCCCATCTCTTATCAAGTCCCTGAACGCAAAATATGAAGAACTTGAAAGGGTAGCTAAGAGTCTTGAGATTGATCATGAGAAGGCGCTTGCTTCTCAGGGACTGGCAATCCCTGAACCTACTCAGAAGTCCGGAAGGAAAAGAAAAGCAGTGGATCAGGAACCTGAACAATATATAGCTGCTTTGCACTGCAACAGGATTCCCCCTGAGGGAGTCAAGTTCATTCCTAACCGTGTCATCAAGAAGCCTGAGTATGGTATCTTCTTCATTGATGAATTTGCACAGCCAGCCTTCCAAAGAGTAAGTGACATTGATCTAGTGGAAACGACAACTCTCCTCGCCTACAAACTGATGGCACTTAGAGTAAAGAGTCCTGAGAACGAGGAGTTTGTCAAGCTGCTGGATAAGATGATGAATGAAAGACCTGACAAGGAGGTGTTAGTGTCTAAGAAGGCGAAACTTGAACTCATGGGTTATGTACAAGAACCCTGAGTATTTTGTACTTAGTTAGTTAGGACTTGTAATGATATTAATAAGATGACGTTTTTATTATTTCAGTGTCCTTATTTACTTTCTAGTACATTCAGTATGAGCAGAAGTCATTAGCTCACTCATTACTGATCAGAACACTTAGGAATAATTTATATCCAAATAGGGGGAGATTGTTGGGTCCATCAGTACCCAAGAATACTTAAAACAAGATTTGGACACAAATTAACTAAGTGTTAACTTAAACCGAGAACAATTCAAGTCACTGAGTGAACAGTCACTCAGTGAGTCATCTTCAGGATGCTTAAGGCGAATTCAAGAAGAAGGATTCACTCTCAGGAAGGCGGTACTCCCTGAGTAGGACTTGAGCCAAAGAAGAAGATGATGGTTCAGTGAGTGCTGGACAAGAACTCACTGAACCCCAGTCTCCTCAACAACATCTAGTGATTAAAGACTGAAGAACTAAATGCCTGAAAGAAAGGCGGGAAGATCTGGGAAGAGTTTAAGATAAGATCAAATCTTATCTTGTCAGGAAGAAACCTTCCCTAAGACGGCTAAAAGTCATGGAGTGTCAGACCAAACACTCCTAAAGACTTTGTAGTCCATTCCCATTGGTTCTTGGAAATGACAATTACTATTGTAATTGTCAGACACGCAAGCTACAACAAGTTGTAGTATTTTAATCACTTTTACTCTTTTATACTTGTGTATAAATAGGTTCAAAAGGAGAGAAGTTGAGTGTGTTTTTGTACATTGAAAGCCTTAGACTTTTGCAAAACAACTTCTCTCCTACAAAGAGTAATGTATCCCTGAGATAGCTCAGTGGGTCAAATTTGTTACCACTTAAGCATAGCTTGAGTTTAGATAGAAGACACCATACCTTGTCTATTCGATCCCAAGTGTTTATTCCGCTAAACACTTGGGTAATAGATTCTTTGATTCATTTCTAATAAGAATTTAAACGTTGAAAAATACTTGTGTTTTTTACTTTTACGTTTTCATTAATCTGTTAGAATTAATCATAACATTGTATTAGTCATAAACATGAATAGATTAACTTTCTAGTTAACTCTAACCGTGTTAAGAGAACAGCAAAAATGACACAAAAAAATGTTACTACTTGTCACTTATATACTTTTTTGTGTTTGATCAAAGTCACATTTGGTAACTATCCGGAAAAAAAGTCATATTTTGTAATTTATTAGTTGCTCATTTGTAGTATCACCCGGTAACTCGAATCACCCGACCCGACATAACCCGACATGGATACAACCCGAACTTGATAACCCGATTCCTTATCAGGTCGGGTTGCGGGTGAGGTTTTAAAAAATGAAGAAGTCAAATTAAATAAATAAATAAATAAATAAATAAATAAATAAAGTCGACGGTACCTAAAGAGACCACCCAACCGACAACTCACCTCAAAATCTCATCCCATCACAAAAACACACAAACATACACATTTCATCAAACCCAGAAAAACCAAAATGTTTGAATTCACCCGCATAAACACCAAATCTGAAGACATCGACCTAGAACAAGGAGGAACAACGTTATACCCAGGAATCAGTCATGGAGAAAACGTGCTTTGTTGGGGTTTCATCCGTAAAGTTTACGGGATTCTTGCTGCCCAGATGGTTCTGACCACTCTTGTTTCCTTTGCCACTGTTTTATATGCTCCGGTTAATGAGATGCTTCGTGGGAATTCTGGGTTGTTGTTGTTTATGGTGTTCTTGCCTTTTATATGTATGATCTATCAAACCCTTTTCATTTTTATGTTTAGTTTTGTGTATATGATGTAGATCTGTATAATTGTTATGGATCTGTAGTTATAGTTGACCTTGGGTCTTGGGATATGAAATGTCTAGGGGTGGCAATCGAGTCGTGTTCTGCTTGACCTAGTCGGGTTGGCGGGTTGGCGGGTTGACCCATTTATTAATCGTGTCAAGAAACTCAACGCTAACCCAAACCTGCGTAACGCGTGTAAACCGTTTGTGACCTTTTTAAGTAAATATGTCAAGCGGTGAAGAAGGCTGGTGGTCGGTGTTCGGTGAAGAAGTTCGGTGGTTTGTCGATTCAACTACTTTAAACATATGAATAAGTATACAGCAATTTTAATAATATCGAAGTTATAATCGTAATTTAATGTCATATTAAGCGCAAAACTAAATACATTTTAATCCAAATCCCACATAAAAATGAAGTTATATATTTTATTTTTTATACGTTTACATACTTAAACGGGTTCGCGGGTTGACCTGATTGATACTTGCTCAACTTAAACATGACCCGTTTATTAAACGGGTTAGTTGTTATGTTTGATTATATGTTTTTATGTTAATTGTTATGTTTTATGTGTGGATCTGATTTTTGTGGTATGGTGTATAGTTAGAATTAGCCCTAAGCATATTGACCCGGGACCCGCGGACCCAAACCGACCGAAACGATCCGAATGGAGCCTGAACAAGTCTGATCACCGGTTCCTTGATTTTCTTTTCTTTGGTCTGGTGACATCTCATAACTTGTTCAAAACGGGTCCAAACCCGAGAAAACTGAACCTGTCATTACGGTTAATAGTTTTGGGACGAGCATACCTATAGTTACAATTGAGTTATGAAATGGATTAAGTTGATAATTAGTGGTTATGTGCTATAGTGGAAGAGATTAAGATGGTACAGTATATGATTTTTGATGTGTGATTGATTGTTTGTAGATGTTACAAAGATAGAACTCGAACGAGATTGATCAGTTATCGATTATGTACTTTAGTGTAAGAAATGAAGATGAAAAAGGCATATGATTTCGTACGTGACTGATTGTTTGTAGCTTTGATGTTAGTTGGTGCTGAGCATAGGAAATATATAGTTCTCTGACTTCACTCTATTGTGTGATGGCAATCTTAATTGCTAATGACTTTGTAGTGTATGAGCTTATGCGACACATACAATCATGGCTTTGACATGTCCTGTAATGCCTTATTTGTTGATGTTCTTAGCTCATGGCCTCATGCCTTGATTATGTGTGTTGACCATTTCTCGAGTCCATCCTCTTTTCTGACGAATGAGTATGGACTGAAACTGTGTAGAACTTTTTACTAAATTTTCTAGATCAAGTTAGATTCTTTTTTGATCATTCAATGTGACAGAGCGAGACATGTTTTGATCATAGATGTAGACTAAATAAAGGTTTTTTGAGCTTTTGACAATCATGTTTTAGCCCGATGGGATCCTGCTGAGTTTTCAGTTTTGACCATTGAATCTTGGCATAGGGGTTATCTATTTTTTGAACAATACATTTGCCGTATCTCAATTCTTGACTGATCATTGCTATTGGTTGGTTTTATTTGGACTTCTAATCTGAGTATAGGCTACGGATTCTTATTATGTATGGCTGAGATAGAAATGCAGGGCTACTTGAGGTTTTTGGATTTTTATTTTTCATCGTAAAGATTGTTGGAGTTGAGTAGGTTTCAATGATGACATGTACAACTTTTTAAAACGGATACTTCATAGTGTTATTCCCATACAAACATTGGGCATGTCATTCATTGCCGTTGTTGAGCACATATTGATTGGCCGATTGCAGTTTTAGTTATGCAATCGTCATATACTCATATTTTAAATAAGTAATGAATTTTATAAAATAGTCCTTACAAAAACGATATTATTACAATAATAATCTATGGTGTTTAAACAAAACAATTATGAGCTTTACACATTTTGGATATGCTTTATGGGTACCTTTCAACCTGTGCTTGTTTAACTTCTGTTTTCTAAGTTATGTTTAGAAGTTAACAGACTTGACCCCTTTACCAAGTAGTTAGAAGTATTCAGGTGTTTAAAGCCTTTAAGGTCATGGAATGGAAGTACCAATAGAGAGCTCTACTTGATCACACACTTCATCGTGATGCTCAACTGCTCAAGTAACCTAAATAATTTTTATGTTCAGATTTCAAAATCTCAGCTTGGGGATTTTTAGCTTCAGTCTATATTTGGACTTTGTATTCTATAATCTTTATATTTGGAAGTTGGAACCCTAGAGGTGGCAAAATGAATGATGTTGGATCCTTAAGGAGCTAGTATAATAGTAGTCGGATTCACGCCACATACTTGAGTCAAAGTCAATTACCACGTGACCACTTTCAAATTCTTCTACTGTGATTGTTGAGGATCTTATTCAGTTATGCAACTTCGATTTCGATTTTTTATTAAATTATTTTAGTTGCTTAATAGTTTGACAACAAAATTTTGCAGTGTTGTGGCCATTGCATGTATATCAACAAAAGCACCCACTTAACTTGGTCTTCCTAGGACTCTTCACAGCATCTCTGAGCCTCACTGTGGGTGTAACCTGTGCCAACACAGATGGTTCGTATTCTTGATTCCATCTCTTAATGTTAATAAACATGATTTTTCTGTTTAACATATATCCAAAATTAATCATGCAGGAAAGATCGTGCTCGAAGCTTTGATCTTAACCTCAGCGGTGGTTACTTCCCTTACCGCCTACACTTTCTGGGCATCAAGGAAGGGCAAGGACTTCAGCTTCCTGGGACCAATTTTGTTCACCAGCCTTGTCATTCTCCTCGTGACTAGTTTTATGCAGGTGCGATCTCTCTGTTTCTTTTTCTCGCACGCACACAAGTGCACATATAATGCGCAATTTTTTGGAATTTTGGTTACTAGTATGCATTTGAAGCCTTTGTGAGTTGGTCCAACGGGTCAATGCAAAACCTTATTCCACATGGTCTGGTGTAACTTTAGGCCTTCTAATGAGTGGACATGGTCTTTAAAACAATTGATAACGCCTAGTGATATAGGTGACCATTTCAGTCCATATGTATGGAAACGGTCAAATAGGGGTGTATTTTATCCGATACCATATGAAACATAGAAGACTTCCTATAGTTGAGTTGGGTCGAATTGTTTAAAATCTTGTCTTAGTATAAGAATATAGTCTTATCATATCTAAAACATCAGCTGAAGGACAAAACGTGTTGTTGGGTAGGCCGCTCTCGAGCCGCTTGCCAGCATTTAAATTAGCCTAGTTTGACCCGAACCATGTTAAACAACGAGTCTGATCCACCTTTTTTATGTTGTCATTTCTACATAGTGGAGGTTTAACATTATGCTTATTGAGGCCGTAGGCCATAGGGCGAACCCTTTGGTGTTCAGTATACAATTAGTTCTCCCAATTTTAGAAATTATATAACCCGTGCTCATATGGCTTGATTTATGTTATATTTGTCATGCAGATGGTCTTCCCTCTTGGACCTACATCAAACGCCATAATCGGTGGATTTGGTGCAGTGATATTCTCTGGGTACATAATCTACGACACTGAAAACTTGATTAAGCGATTCACTTATGATGAATACATCTGGGCATCAGTCACTCTTTATCTCGATATATTGAACCTCTTCCTTACAATACTAAGGATGCTAAATAGAGGAGACAATTAGGCATCATGATGATGTATGCCAAAGACGGGTTTGCTGGAATAACTCAATGATCGCTTGATCATCTATCATTTACAGTATTAAACTTTAAGACATGCATTACATTTTGGGTATATTATGACATATGGGTACATTTTACTATTAACTTGTAAGTATTGTAAGCGAATTATTTTGTGTGAGATATAGTTCTGTTTTGCATTCAAGAAATGGAAATTTAATGATTGCTAGTAGGGGTGTTATCGGGTCGGGTTATCGGGTTTGTCGGGTCGGGTTTTGAGTTTTTAGAAAGTCGCCCGCAACCCGACCCGATAAGTAATCGGGTTATCGGGTTCGGGTTGGATTCGGGTCGGGTTAAATCGGGTGGGTGATTCGGTTTATCGGGTGGCCCGATTAAGTAACAGTAGTAACCGATGTAGATCAGTAAATGCAATTAGGGGTGTTATCGGGTCAAGTTATCGGGTTTGTCGGGTCGGGTTGAGTCGGGTTTTGAGTTTTTAAAAAGTCACCCGCAACCCGACCCGATAAGTAATCGGGTTATCGGGTTCGGATTGGATTCGGGTCGGGTTATATCGGGTCGGGTGATTCGGTTTATCGGGTGACCCGATTAAGTAACAGTAGTAACTGATGTAGATCAGTAGATGCAATTCATATTAAAAAGCATTCAATTCGCAGCTTATTCAATATTTGAAGTGAACATGTGGAAACATAATTTGTACCAAAGCACTTGTTCATAAATAAACACTTAACACGTACTACATTTACAATATTTATCTTCATTTGAACATATGAAATTGTATATTATCGGATCACAAAAGCAAGGCCCATAACTATATTTCACATTGTTACAGTTACAGCGGTAAACAAAACGTGTAAACAAACGATCAACGACAAGAGGGTGCATGATAACTTTCACAACTTTCCCATGTTTGTAGCAATTGAATATTGTAAACTATATAGAATTATTTATTTAAAGTAATAATTAAAAAAGCAATAAGTGATTGTCGGGTCTTATCGGGTTGACCCGATAACCCGATAGTATTATTTATTTAACCCTAACCCGACCCGATAACACTATCGGGTTATCGGGTTCAGGTCAAAACAACCCGACTAGATTTTTTGATCCGATTATACCCGACCCGATTAGCCTTATCGGGCTCGGGTTCGGGTCGGGTCAACCCGACCCTACTGACACCCCTAATTGCTAGTGTCTATAATGTTAAAAAGTTAAATTTGTCACCAAATATGAGAGATAATACTGGAGAAAGTTTGCTTATGTGGATGGGTTACAAATAGTATATGCCAGAGTAAGCAATTCTAACCACACTGTAACTATTTATCATTTTATTGTATTTGCAACATAATCGTCTGTATTCTTGGTAGTTTTCGGAGTAAGTTAACTTTTTGAAAGTACGTTGTTATTTGATGAGGTATGTCCTCCTCCGGATACTCCGGAGGAGACAATCACAATTATCTTTAAACATTTCTAAGGCAAAACCACTCCATGATGAGGAGAGCTGTCTGCTCAGTAGAGCTGTCTGCTCAAGGAGCATAATGAAGGAGCAATGCCTACTTCGGAGCTAGTACACTGACCATCAGAGCTAGTACACTGGCAACTGACATACGTAGTACGATGATGTACGGATAACACAGGTGCTTGGTCCACAAACTAACATGGAGACAACTCTGACCCCGAAGACCAAGCCTGATGCTTATCAGCGCTTTACATGCTGCACCTAGAAGACAACTTAGCTTCCACCAAAGGTTTTGGCATGGAGCTAATCACAGGTAGTATAAAAGGAACTGTTCACACACATGAACAGGCATCTCCACACACACACATACTCCGATACAGACTTCCCTCCACCTTTACTTTACTTGTAACTTATCACTTATCATTCATACCAAGTACTCATTCTCACACCGGAGCTTGGTCTCGGATTAAAAACCCGGGGCGAGCTAACGGTGTTTTCTCTTATTTTCAGCCTACAAGAAGAAGGAGCTACCGCGGAGTCTCCTGAAGCTTAGGGTTGAAGAGCATCTACGAACATTTGCTCAAACATTGGCGCCATCCGTGGGACCCTTATACCAATCTATCAGAGCTTTAAGCAATGGACGGTGGTATGATAGGTCCTCATCCGGAGGAAGGTGAGAACCTGAACACTGGTGTGGAAGGGACTGGGAGAACTCCTCCGGGAGGACACTCCGCTCCCTCCGGACCAGCTCAGGAAGGGCCTTCTCCGGCCTATGTGAAGAAAAACATTGATGTGTTAAGAACTATGATCAAGGAACTTGATAGCAAGGGGAAGGAGAAGGCAACCCCTCGCAAACTCTCATACGGAGGATCAAGAAGTGCTGAATCGGAGAACTCTCAAAAGAGTCTGTCGGTGGGAGAGGCCGGAGGATACTCCTCCGACGGATCATCCAAGTCTGGAAGGAGCAGGTCACGATCTGCTAGAAGACACTGGAAGAGTATCTCCAAGCGAAAGTCCTATGCTAAGTCTCATCGCCCAGAAAGGTCAGAAGGACGAAGCAGGTCTAGGACCAAGAGTGTTAAGTCGAAGTCTCGGTCAGCAAGAGCCTCTCGAAGGAAGTCAAGTCCGGAATCAGGATACGATACTATATCTGGAGATAGCTCAGAGGACCTGAACACGCCTTACAAGCGGCCAAAGCCTATGCCGTTCACCTCTCGGATTACGCGTTTTAGGTACCATCGAAGGGCTAAGCTGCCAGCGAATATTCGGGTGTATGAAGGAAACAAGGATCCGGACGATCACCTTAGCATCTTCTCGGCTGCGGCTGAGCAGGAGGAGTGGCCTATGCCTGTATGGTGCAAGATGTTTCGTCAGACCTTGAGTGGTTCGGCAAGGAATTGGTTTGACAGCCTTGACCCAAAAAGTATTGATGGGTTTGAGGAATTGAGCAACAAGTTTTTGGAAGAGTTCTCGCAACAGAAGAGATACGATAAGGATCCAACAGAGATCCACGGGATCAAGCGGAAGCCGAATGAAGGACTCCAGGCATTTATGGATCGATTCAAGGCAGAGAGCTCCCACATTAAGGGGGTACCTCCAGTACTAAGGATATCCGCGTTCATGCATGGACATGGTCATCCGGAGTTAGCCAAAAAGCTTAATGACAAAATCCCTAAGACTGTTGATGAAATGTGGGAAAGAGTCAGGGCCTTCATCAGAGGTGAGACGGCAGCTGACACCACCGAAGTTATTAAGGTTCCACATTGGGAGAAGAAGCCTGATAGAGGCACATGGTCTGGTAGTCCAAATGGGCCTAGAAATCGAAACAACAGAAGAGGGCAGGGTCGTAGCATGGGAACGTGCGTGCCGTATGTGAAGAGAAAGGGATTCACCCCTCTAACCAAGACTCCAAAGGAGATACTCGCCATGGATAATGTGAACTTTCCTCCCCCTCCCCCTTTGATTGGCACTCCGGAAAGTAAGAATATGCACAAGTTCTGTGACTATCACCAAGATAGGGGACACAACACTAATGATTGCTACCAGCTAAAGAAGCAGATTGAGGAAGCAGTAGCCTCTGGAAAGCTAGCTCACTTGGTGAAAGACATCCGACAGGGAAACCCGAAGAATAGAGCAGCTGCTAAGGGAAAGGCAAAGGTCATTGGCATGGTAAGATCCCAGGGGTACCGGAAGAGACCCTATGAGAAAGTGGAACATTGGATGGACAATGAGATAGCATTCCCCTCCGTCCCTCGATATCAGTTGGTAGATACTCCCATTATAGTCGAGGCCACGATTGAAGGCTTTCAGGTGAGAAGAATTTATGTAGATGGGGGAAGTTCATCCGAGATCATGTATGAGCATTGTTTTCGAAACTTTGATTACCGAACCAGATCAAGGTTGAAGGAGTCTAGGATACCATTGGTAGGATTCTCTGGAGAAGTCAGCTACCCACTAGGAGTCATTGACTTGGAAGTCACTATGGGGGA
Organism: Artemisia tridentata subsp. tridentata; assembly: GCA_021014915.2. Classification (NCBI taxonomy): domain Eukaryota; kingdom Viridiplantae; phylum Streptophyta; class Magnoliopsida; order Asterales; family Asteraceae; genus Artemisia; species Artemisia tridentata. The sequence continues at coordinate 21,193,513 of CP139505.1, forward strand.
GTATGATAGGACCCGAACCGTACTGATGGAGTTCGCGGTTGTTGATAGTCCGTCTCCATATAATGTTATACTAGGAAGAACTGGGATGAGAAGCTTGGGGGCCGTAGCTTCAACAATTCATTCCATGATGAAATTCCCCACCTCTGGTGGGGTAGCCACAATCGTAACTAGTAGAGAGACACTAAGGGAATGCAGGCAGATCGAAGAGGCTCAATGCTCCAGTCGGAATGCCAAGGTATCTGGCTCGAGTCTGCGACAGACAACTTCGGGAATAACGGGTTCTAGAAGCTCATCGATTCCGATAGAGAGGCAACCTCGTGGAGAGGAACTCCATCCACGGAAACTGGGAAAAGAACTTGGTGAGGAGCAGGTTCTTCCGGATAATGCCAGAAGAAGAACATCGAAGCCAGAAGAGAAAGTAGTGGTTAATGACAAATACCTGAGCAGCTCGTCACCATTGGTGGCAATTTGTCCGCAGAATGTAAGAAGGCCCTGATACAGACTCTCAGGAGGAATGCGGACGTGTTTGCATGGACTCCGTCATACATGACTGGTGTTCCTCGGGCAATAACAGAGCATCGTTTGGACACTTACCCTCATGTTGAGCCAAAGGTGCAGAAGAAGCGGAGTCTAGCTCCAGATAAGAGAAAAGTAGTGACGGAACAAGTTGATGAGTGGCTCAAGGCTGGGATCGTGAAACAGGTACAGTACCCTACTTGGGTCTCTAATCCTGTGCTGGTAAAGAAGGTAGATAAGAGCTGGAGAATGTGCATAGACTTCAAAGATCTTAACAAGGCTTGTCCGAAAGATCTTCATCCTCTGCCAGAGATTGACTGGAAGATAGAGTCTCTCATGGGGTTCAAGTACAAGTGCTTCCTAGATGCCTACAAGGGCTATCATCAGATCCAGATGGCTAAGAAAGATGAGGAGAAGACTGCTTTTCATACGGAGGAAGGAGTCTTTTGTTATACGAAAATGCCTTTTGGTCTAAAGAATGCTGGAGCAACATACCAAAGGCTTGTGGATTCCACATTCAAGGATCAGATCGGAGTAAACTTGGAAGCTTATGTGGATGATATGGTGATCAAAAGTCACACCGAGCCAGACATCATCAAGGATGTGGAACAAACTTTCGCTACTCTTCGAAAGATTAACATGAAACTTAACCCCAAGAAGTGCTCGTTCGGAATGGAAGAAGGGAAGTTCTTGGGGTATGTGGTTACCTCCGAGGGAATCAGAGCCAACCCGGAGAAGACAAAGGCAGTCATGGACATGCCTTCACCCAAGAACCTCAAGCAGATGCAGAGCCTAAGCGGGAAGTTAGCAGCACTTAATCGTTTCTTATCCAAATCTGCTGAGAGGTCCCTACCTTTCTTAGATACATTGAAGAAGTGCACCAACAAGAAAGATTTCAAGTGGACAGAAGCGGCTGAAGCGGCATTTCTAGAGATGAAAAAACTTGTGCCTGAACTACCAACTCTTACCACCCCAATGAAAGGCGAAACCTTGATGATGTACTTATCCGCGGCGAAGGAGGCGGTTAGTGCAGTACTTCTCACGGAGAGAAACAGAAGACAGATGCCAATACACTATGTTAGCAGATCATTGCAGGGAGCAGAGACGAACTATGCTCCAATAGAGAAGCTCACCCTTGCATTGGTTCATGCAGCCAGAAGGCTAAGGAGATACTTCCAGGCTCATCCGATCAAGGTTATCACAGATAGGCCTATCCAACAAGTATTAAACAGCACTGAAGCATCCGGAAGGCTTGCAAAGTGGGCGGTTGAGCTAGGAGCATACGGTATATCATATGTCCCAAGGGTCTCGGTGAAAGGCCAAGTCTTGGTGGACTTCTTGGCTGACACTGTGGCAGAATTACACGACGATCCTACGGTCGAAGGGGCTCCTGTGGTAGAAGACATTCCCGAGTCATCAAGAGCAAGGGAAAAATTTACCCCAGGGCCTAGGTCTTGGAGGTTGTATACCGATGGTGCATCGAATGAGAACGGCTCCGGGGCCGGACTCATCCTTATCGCTCCAGACGATGTGGAGTACTCCTATGCACTTCGCCTAAATTTTTCTAACTCGAATAATGATGCAGAGTATGAAGCTCTGCTAGCTGGGCTGAGAATAGCAAGAGAAATGCAAGTGACAGACATACATGCTTTTATAGATTCCAAGCTGGTAGCTAGTCAAGTTGAGGGGTCATACGAAGCTAGAGGCGAAAAAATGAAACAATACCGAGAGAAGGTCCTGGAGCTAGCAGGGTCATTCGAAAGGTTCCGGATCAGTCATATCCCTAGAGCTCAGAATAAAAAGGCTGATGCCCTGAGCAAGCTAGCTGCAGTTAAATTTGATCATTTGTCCAAGGAAGTCCTAGTAGAGGTGTTAAATGAGCGTTCCGTTGAAGCAAAGGAGGTCCTCACGATAGTAGAGGAGGAAGGCCCTACATGGATGACTCCCATCCACAACTACTTGGAGAAGGGGATTCTACCCGAAAACCCGGCGGAAGCCAGAACCCTTAAGGAAAAGATCGAGAACTACACCTTGGTAGATGGAGTCCTATATAAAAAGTCTTACTTAGTACCGCGATGAGGTGTGTGGGACCTCTTCAGTCCAATTACATTATTAGGGAAGTGCACATGGGTTCTTGCGGAATGCATGATGGACCAAGACAAGTAGTAGCTAAAATCATGAACCTGGGATACTATTGGCCTACCATGCACCGAGACGCAAGGGAGTTAATTCAAAAATGTGATAGTTGCCAAGCTCATGCGTCCGTACCAAGACTACCCAAGGCAGACATGATCTCAGTAACATCAGCTTGGCCATTCATGAAGTGGGGAATGGACATTGTGGGACCTCTGCCGGAGGCTCCCGGAAGAGTCAAGTTTTTTGATTGTGGCGATAGATTATTTCACGAAGTGGATGGAGGCAAAGCCGTTAGCTACCATTACTGGTAGGCAGGTAGTGAACTTTGCGTTTGATAACATTGTATGCAAATTCGGAATTCCAGCCTTCATCATCACAGACAATGGAACTCAGCTGGTGAATGATCCCTTCAAGTCATGGGCGGAGAAGCTTAAGATTAAGATAATCTCCACTTCAGTGTATCACCCTCAAGCTAATGGAGCGGTGGAAAGGGCAAACAGAAGCCTCCTAGAGGGGATAAAAACCAGATTGGAGAAAGGAGGATCAGCTTGGGTGGAAGGAAGTGCCAAACGTATTGTGGGCACATAGGACAATGAAAAAAACTAGCAATGGCGAAACTCCATTCAGCCTAACCTATGGCACTGAAGTAGTCATTCCTGCGAGATTGGTATGCCAACGTATCGAACTTCCAGATTGAGCCAGGAAACCAATGACCAAGAGCTCCGGTTGAACCTCGATTTGCTGGATGAAAGAAGGGAGATAGCAGCTATAAGGGAAGCCAAGTACAAGCAGCAGGTAGAGAAGTACTACAACAAAAGGGTACGTCACGTGCAGTTCAAGGTAGGAGAGTTTGTCCTTAGAAAAAATGAAGTTTCTAAGGTAAAAAGCACCAGCAAACTCGGCCCAAAGTGAGAGGGGCCTTACAGGGTGACCCAAGCATTTCAGAGTGGTGCCTACAAGCTAAGCGACATGAACGGGCAGGAGATACCAAGAACCTGGCATGCTTGTAACCTCCGAAAGTGCTACATATAAAGCACCGGAGCATTCTCACTATTACTATGTATTCCCTCCGGAGAAGCAATTTTCAAAGCGCAAGGCTTGCTCCGGGGGTAACTTTAGATATTATTGATGTATTGTTTCTATCGGCATGATATGAATGAAACAAAATTTTCCAACAATTTTCTAAGTTATATAATCGTTCATCATAGTGTGACTATGAAACGACGGACGGCTCGCTACCTCCGTTCGAATAGGGTGACTCCTGATAATGTGTTCCCCATGGTGAAATCGGTGCCATTGGTGGTTTAGGCTGAGCAACCTTTGCTAATTGACTCCGCAGCAGAAGGGTCAAGAACAAACACCTTCCCCTTTTGCGCGTAATAATGGCTCTCCAGTGAGTAACTACACCGGATAGAGCAGGTGGCGTGAGTACGATGATCCAAACGCCACATCAAAAACATAACGCAAAAATATTGATCTAACTGTTAAGTTCAAACATCGGTACAAGACTCAAGTATATGCGAGCAAGGCCACGGCTCGTCATGTGCATGATAAACCCTGTTCAAGTATGCAAGAACAAGACACTAAATCAATAGTTGCTACATAGTGTTTATGAAAAGTGCATATATCTAATTTGCATGAATAAATCACAAGATAAATAAGCGTACAACCAAGGTAACGAACAACATACCACAAAGTCATAAGTCATACATGTCTGATACATGAACAAAATGCCAACTACATGGGCAAAAGCATCAGTAGCCACTAGTCACTGCTACTGGAAATGTTACAGACATCCAGTCATAAGTCATATACATGGTTAAAACATAAACAAAATGCCAACTACATAGGCAAAATAAGTTACAAACTAAATCTGAGTCAGACTCCCGAAGATTCTCTGGAAGTAAAAGGTGCCTCCTTGTTCTTCAAGTGCTCTGGGACGGAGGTATAGCCAAAAGTCTTTGTGGAAGAAGTAGCAACTGATGAAATACGCGAAGGAACCACTGTAGCAGAAGGCACTGTGGAAGTAACAACTGATGAAACACCTGGAGGAGTCACCGTAGCAGAGGATATCTGATGTGAAGGAGCCACCACGTCAGGCTCAAGCTGCGAGATATCCGAAAAAGCATCCCCAGCATGCTGGGACACCTTATGAAAAAAAGGAAACACCTCACTAGGTAAGGCGGCCACAACGTCATCAAGTTTTTCCTTGGCCCCTGGAACATAGTTAGAAACCTTCTGTATAATCTTCAAGAAATCTTCTTCGGACCGACACATACTCAAACCATGCGCAAAACCAGCACTGATAGCCATAGACGACACTCCAGCAAGAGCTCGGTGAAACTCCCCACTGCCAAGAAACCTCCGAATGAGTGTCTCAAAATCACGCTGAAAGAAGGAAGTAATATCATCGCTGGATTTTTTAATGAATCCATCACGATCGGAAAGTGTATGCCGCAGCTCACTCAACTCGGCCTCGCTATCTTGCAACTTAGACTTAACCCCAGCAAGCTCGGTATCAACCTTTGCTTTATCCCTCTTCAAATCATCCCTCTCCTTCTTCAACTCATCCCTCTCCTTCTTCAACTCATCCCTCTCCTCTTTATACCTCTTACTCCTCATGCTTCTACGATCATACTGTTCAAGCTTCTTGGTAAACTCAGCCACCTTGTTGTTGGTGCTAACTGCGATCTTGGTCTGCTCCTTCAAGTCAGCCGCCTGCCAGCCAAGGAGGCATTCCTGTCGCTCATAGCGCGCTGAAAGGCGGGTGAACCTATCAGACTCAGCAGTATAACGGGAGTTCAATGCAGTACTGTGGGATAACATGAGACAGGTCAAAACACTCATTCTATCAGAAAGCTGTTGAGTAGTAAGCTCGTTCACCCGAAGAGCCTCGGCCGGTGTAACCGCCCGCTGAGCAAAGTCGCGACAAGCTTTGGGATCCTTGAAAATCTCTTTCTTCAAAACCCCAAGGAACGGCGCATGAAAATCATCCCATTGCTCTCTAGAGTATGGAAGGAGCTGACTGGTAGAGCTATCATCGTAAGGATAATCCATATAGTAGGGCCCAGGTTGGAGGAACTCAGCCTCCAACTCTCCCCCAGTAGTATCCCCTTCTTGCGGTTCATATCTGAACTCAGAGCGCAAATCACCATACTCACTCTCGTCATCCTGACCGGCATCACCCCCAATGTCGTTAGGGACCTGGTCATCTATCTCGGCAACGGGATGAGTATCCCCAGCGGTACCTGTACACATATATGAGAGAAAGAGTAAGAAAAAGACACCATAATTTAGAAACTACATACATATATAAATGGTAGAAGAAATTTACCGTAAGCTGTCTCAGTACCAATCGCAGCAGCCTCTACAGGGGATCTATCCTCAGCACGGATAACATCTGAAAACCCATCACCTGGAAGGATAATGGTATGTGTCACGTTCAATCCAGTTCTCGAATTAAATGTTCGAAGGGGAACAACGTTTAGATACTCACCTCCAGGGTTCCCCTCAGCATGCTCAGAGTTATTCATAACAGTACCTGCATCATCATGAAGGGTATCGCCATCAGCTAGCTCATCCCCACTAGGTTGCTCATGAGATCCTGATCCTCCTCCAGCTACTGCTCCAGATTGCTCTTCATCTACTCAATTTCTCTTGGTCACATCAGCGGATCTCGCGGTCTGAGTAAAGGCCTTTCGCTTGGCCGTGCTCCTAGCCTTGGCGATCACCTTAGGATTAGGCTGAGTCGCTGCAAACTCTTCTGGAGTAGGACCAGGAATATCGGTTCCTGCCGAAGTGAGTGGTGTAGCTCGATCCATAACCCGCTCTAGGATAGAGGTAGATCGATCATGAAATTCCTCCCTCACTTCACTACCATCAATTGAGGGCATACACAGAAACTCGAAAATGCTCATAGCTGCAAAAGAAATCCTTGTTAGAAATACACAAGAAAACAAATTATAATATGAGAGCATATGGAAAGATAAACATATTTCCCCCGTACCAGTGCCGTCACGGCGTCTAAGCACCGGGTCGCATAACGGTGACTTCCATACCCGGCTTAGCCCAGAAAGAACCAACACACCCTCAGGAAGGATACGAGGCCTTACAACGTGTTGACCCAACCGAATCACATCATCCTGACTAAAATCACAAATCGGAAGGTCATCCGTAATGGACGACTCCGGATGTCTCCAAGGCATATAGTGTGGAATAGCCCTCCGGTCTATCAAGAAAAACTTCTCCTTCCAGTCCTTCAAAGAAGACTTACTGTCATCCATGCATACTGGTGCAGGTTGTCTAAGCTTAGCAAAGGAGAACCAATCTCCCTGTTTGGTAAGTGTTTGAAACTTCCGAAACAAGTTAACGGTAGGTTCTATGTTCCGACTTAGGCAAAGGACCTCGAATGTAATTATTTTGTTCAAGCCTAAAGGAACTAGCTGGGAGATGTGCACCTTAAAATGTTTAAGAACCGCTAATAGGAAGGAATAAAAGGGAATCCTAACACCTGAGAAGTCAAGGATCCTAGTGTATATACCAATCGCATTGTCTGGGAGGTCCGACATTCGGAAGGAGGCATCAGGCAAGCGAGGATTTAAGTCTAAGGGAATGTGGTATTTAGTTATCAACTTGTTAAGCTCGGAGCTTCTCAACTTACAAGTATGAATATCCATATCTCGCTTAGCCATAACAAAATAAATAGGAGTTAATGAATACTGCGGATCGAAGCAAACAATACTCACCTCCGGACGAGTCAAAAATCCGAACGGAACAACTCTCCTGGATCAAACCTCTTGAGTACCCTACCAAAAAAAAATGGTTGATTTATTAGTCGGCTGTGAAGGAGTTGCTAAAATAATTCTTCTCGTTGTTACGGCTACTGTTTACAAGCTAGAGGGACGAGCAAGCTAAAGGTACTAGCAACCAACACATCCATTTGAATGCTTAAACTTCAAAATCCTTCAGCAAGCTAGACTGTCCATTTTCTAATATAAAAAAAAAATGATGGATAAAGTTGTATTCTATGGCAAATCTATAAAAAAGAGGAAGGAATTTGGGCTAGCTGTGGTACCATCCTAGACACGTCACATGGAAGTGCACATGGAAGTGCCCATGGATTTGTTCTTTTTGCACACAAGTTCTTGTTTTATTGTCCACTGAGCATTACTTCAAAGAGCAATAAAGCTTTTTGTTATTTGTTTATTGATGGATCTTTTGTAATTATCCAAAACTTATGTAAACCTCACCTCCTAGTTTTACAAGAACAAGCTTCTACTAGTGATTGACTCAATATTTCATGAAGAAATGATACAGAGGAAGGCATTTGAGAAGTGGGGTAACAGTCTTCGATCGAAACACTTGCTAATTGCAAAATCCATTTTCTTAAAAAAAAAAAAAAAAAAAAAAAAGGGAAGTCTTCCTCACCTCCGGAGGAGATAACTCCCTGATGAGCAAAACACCAATCAAAGCACTTCCTCCCTACCTCCGGTCGAGACACCTCACACCAACCTCCGATCGAGACAAACTCTGGTCGAGACAACCTTACCTCCGGTCGAGACACCTCACACCAACCTCCGATCGAGACAAACTCTGGTCGAGACAACCTTACCTCCGATCGAGACTTTGGCACGAGTAACACAAACTCCGGACGAACCTAATCAGGCCAAACTCCGGACGAGTAACACAAACTCCGGACGAGCCTACTCCGGACGATTTTCAGTCGACTAGGAGTGAGTCATTCGGTTCCGTTCGATAGTGTGGAATTTAGTGTGAAGATGTTGCAAAGTATTAGACCAGCACTAGATGATTTCTTGAGTAATTTCGTTTGGAATCTGGGTAAGGTAAAAAATAGTGAATAGGGGTGAAAAGGGTGAAAAAGGGGTATTTATGTTACCTGATAAAGATAACGCCTAGACAAGGTGGGCCTGATTAGCCCATAACATAATAACTCAATTAGCCCAAGTATAATAATAGTTACACAAGGAACAAGGATGAGAAAGTGACTCATCACCACACCAAAACTCATATATATTCTTACATTTTAATTTTGGCGCAAATTTTGGTGCGGTAAAAATAATTTTGAAAATATGCGAGCATTCTCGAGAAAGTACCACCAGCCTCCGAACAAATGACCCGAACGTTTAAACAAGCTTTTTTCCTTTTAAGTCTAGTACCAATTCTTTGGCAATACATTGATACTAGACTGGGGGGACATGATGAGGTATGTCCTCCTCCGGATACTCCGGAGGAGACAATCACAATTATCTTTAAACATTTCTAAGGCAAAACCACTCCATGATGAGGAGAGCTGTCTGCTCAGGAGAGCTGTCTGCTCAAGGAGCATAATGAAGGAGCAATGCCTACTTCGGAGCTAGTACACTGACCATCAGAGCTAGTACACTGGCAACTGACATACGTAGTACGATGATAACACAGGTGCTTGGTCCACAAACTAACATGGAGACAACTCTGACCCCGAAGACCAAGCCTGATGCTTATCAGCGCTTTACATGCTGCACCTAGAAGACAACTTAGCTTCCACCAAAGGTTTTGGCATGGAGCTAATCACAGGTAGTATAAAAGGAACTGTTCACACACATGAACAGGGATCTCCACACACACACACACTCCGATACAGACTTCCCTCCACCTTTACTTTACTTGTAACTTATCACTTATCATTCATACCAAGTACTCATTCTCACACCGGAGCTTGGTCTCGGATTAAAAACCCGAGGCGAGCTAACGGTGTTTTCTCTTATTTTCAGCCTACAAGAAGAAGGAGCTACCGCGGAGTCTCCTGAAGCTTAGGGTTGAAGAGCATCTACGAACATTTGCTCAAACTAACTTTTTGAAAGTACGTTGTTATTTTATTGACTTTACCCCTAAGTAATAAACCGCGTCCCAATAACATTGTGAGTGTGATGCTTACGAAACTAACTACATTTGGCTAAAGGGTGGACCTGTATGTACGGTCGAGCAAAATAAACCAAAATCGAATCGAATTGAACCAGATTTAATCGAATTGAACCGAACCAACCTTATTCGGTTCGGTTTTTGGTCTCATATAATTATAGTTTTCGGTTTCGGTTTTACTCGGTTAGGCTTGGGTCAAAACCAAGAAAAATACGCTTAAACTATCTAAACCGGTTTAGCTAGGTTAGCTTCGGTTCGGTTTCGCTAGGTTAACTTCGGTTTTGTTCTCGGTTCATATTTTCCTCAAAATCAGTTTTCGATTTGGGTCGGTTTTGGTCGATTCGGGTCGGATTTGACCCGTTGCTCCGCCCTTCAGCTATATGTCCTAGATGCATATGGCAATATCGAAATGCCTAAGTCTAACAAGTTTAACAATACATGAAAACTGGTAGTTTTTCTAGTACGAACACGTAATTTCTCTAGCATGAATCCGAAATCCTGAGTCGAATAACTTTTTGTTTACATTCCAACACTCGCCTACAATTTTTAAAAAACCGATCAAGGAAGTTAGATATACATTTTTTAAGTTTTTTGACACGATTGATTTGTTTGACTTTTCTCTTCTTAGCTAAAAAATCACCCATTAACTAGTAATGCGTCTCGTTAAAAAAAACTTAGTATTAGTAATGTGTCAAAACCAGCAGAATCACTTGTTATAACATGATTAAAAGTTGTGTGGGTTTTTCATGATGTTGTAGTGAGTGTAAAGGCAAGAAGGATGAGAAACTGGTTTTGTTAGAAGTTTTGTGATATATAAAGAGAGAAAATATTTGTGGTTCTAATGATTTGATGAAATTAAGGCTGAAGGGAGTGCAGCGAACCAAGAGGTGATAAGCCCTTGGAACGCCGGCGGTTCGCCTCCAACACCGCCCCCCCCCCCCCGGCGACTTGCTCCTCAGGCGATAGATATGGATCGCCGGTTTGTGTACAATGTTTGATAAAATATAGCCGTTTGATAACGGCTCATCTTCTTTTTTCTTTTTTTTTAAACCTTCGATCTTCAAAAAAAAAAAAAAAAAACACAGTCAACATATATTTTCAAAAAAAAAAAAAAAAAACACACACACAACACTCTTATTTCTAAAAAAAAAAACCCACCATAACGTAAAAATTTTTTTTATGGAAGATTTCGAAGATTCGTCATCCTCATCATCAAGTTCCGATTCTTCGGAACTAGATGAGGCGATCGAAGGTGCCATTTATAACACCGTTAATACATTTATTGAAGTCTTGAAAGAGCGGGTAGCAGATGATGGCCCCGTTTTAAGAAGAAGGGCGTATGTGAATCGTCGTCGAGAGGAGGCAAACGAGAGGTTGATGCGTTTTTACTTTGTTGATGAACCGGTATTCGATGCGCGGGTATTTCGACAACGCTTTCGTATGAGTAGGCGGCTTTTTTTGAAGATAACAAATGATTTGGAAGAAGAGTACCCGTATTTTCAACAAAATTATGATTGTCGTGGGAAGTTAGGTTTCACCTCAATACAAAAATGTACTTCCGCGCTTCGTCAACTAGCATACGGATCGAGCGTCGATTCATTTGACGAGAACCTGGAAATGTCGGCGAGGACTTCACGGGATACGTTAACTAAATTTTGTCAAGGTATTATTATTAGTTAGAATTATTAGTAGTATTATTATTAGTTAGAATTATTAGTTAGTATTTTTTTGAATTATTAGTAGTATTATTATTAGTTAGAATTATTAGTTAGTATTTTTTTGAATTATTAGTAGTATTATTATTAGTTAGAATTATTAGTTGTATCATTATTAGTTAGAATTGCTACATTTTTTTAGTATAGTTAGTTAGTATTTATTTTTTTAATTGTTACTTTTTAACTATTAATAGGTATTATTGAGATGTATGGGCCGACGTATCTACGTAGACCGACTTGGACGGATCTACAACGTATTTACGAGGTGCATGAGCAGGTTCATGGTTTCCCGGGCATGATTGGTAGTATTGATTGCATGCACTGGCCCTGGGAGATTTGTCCGACCGCATGGCGGGGCACACACACACGAGGGGATATTGGGAAACCGTCGTTGATACTTCAGGCGGTTGCGTCTACCGATTTATGGATTTGGAATGCTTATTTTGGTCAGCAAGGATCAAACAACGGCATCAATGTGTTTGAGTCTTCACCTATACTTGAAGAAATTATATCTGGGTTGGCGCCAACAGGTTATTATATTTGTTAATAAATGAATTATGTATTTTATAATTTTTTATGTTTTACTAACACGTTTTCATTTTTAATTTGTAGCTGCTTTTTATGCAAACGGTAATTATTACAGAGCCGGGTATTATTTGAGTGATGTCATATACCCGGAATACACTACCTTTGTGAAGACTTTCACCAACCCAATTGATGAAAAAAGAAAATACTTTAAGAAGAAACAAGAGTCGGCACGGAAGGATATTGAAAGAGCGTTCGGGGTTTTGAAAAAGAGGTGGAAAGTTGTTAGTTTTCCATCAAGATATTGGGACAAGGAGAAAATGCATGCCGTCATGTATACTTGTATTATTCTCCATAACATGATTTTGGAGGATGAGGACAAGGCATTTTGTCAAGATTTCAACGAGCACGACCAGACATTGAACCCCGAGTATTGGACTCAAGAAACTCCAATGGAGCAACGCATTGAGAATTCAAATGTCGTGAGAAGCCGTGAAACACACAATATGCTTAAGGCGGATTTGGTGGATCATTTATGGGATAATCGTGGGCCGAATGAACAACAAAACGCGCCTCCAGAAGTCGACGAATTTGTTAGTGATGAAGAATAATTTTTAGTATTATTAGGTATAACAATTATGTAATATTTATGTTTTACAATTATGTATTTTTAGTTATAAGAATAATTTTTAATATGTATTTTTAGTTATTATTTATATAAAATGTATTTTTAGTTATTATTAATAAGTTAATATTGAAAAAAAAAAAAAAAAAAAAAATCATTACAAGTGCCACGTGTCGCGAGTCGCCCCACCCTCCTGGGTAGCCCCACTCCCTTTTTTTTTTTGAGGTTACCCAACATGCTGACTCAGCGCCACGTGTCGCGAGTCGCCCCTTAGTTGGGTAGCCTCACTCCCTTTAGTCTAACGATGTTGATTAAAAGTTGTGTGTGTTTTTCAAAGTTTAAGTGTGTGCAACGGAAGGAGTGTGATAAATGAAGGCCTCTATTATACACACCTCTCCTATTATGTGGGATCCGGCTACTTTTGATAGAATGTACAACCCGACAAAGCAGACAGTACAAGCGACGGCAGCAGGGGAAAAAGTCAACACACCCCTTAAGGGGGGTTTGGATAAGATGGGCCTAAATGAATTTGTTATTTTTGCCTTTTAATGGCCTGATTGCCTGGATTAAAAGTTGTGCGTATTCATGATGGAAGTGTGTTTTATAAAGTTTGTCATAAATGGATTTGTCAAGTTTGTTTATACACATATATAATTCATAAAATGATGGATATTAATCTAAAGAATTTATAATATTTCAAAACTAAAATTCTAAAAATTTAGGGCATGCTTGGTAGGGGGTTATGGAGGGTGATGAATGGGAAAAATAATAAAAAAATGTGTTTGATCGAGTATAATGCAATGATCCATTACCCACTAATTAGTAATGATTTTCCTTTCCTTTCCCCGAATTTGAACCAAACACGTCCTTAGTAATATAATGGTAATATTGTAATAGACTTGTTAATATGTGCTTATTTGTCACATGTTAAGATATAATGTAGTTAACATACTCAAACATTTGCTTTTAATCAAAAAATGTATTTTAATGGTATTAATAGACTTATAATTTAGTACTAATGAAATGTGATGTTTAATTAATACGTTCAAACTTTTTACATCATTTTAGATCTTAACATGTGTTTAGTGATTACACTTAATAAATATAGTTTTTTTATATAAAAATTTAAAAGAGTAAACTGCAAAATACATCCCTGTGGTTTACACCTTTTGGCATTTTACATCCCTGTCAGAAACTATTGGCAATATACATCCCCCGTTAGGCAAACGTTTGCCACATTACATCCCTAAGTTGGATGGGCGTTATCTTTCTCCGTTAAGTGTTTGCATCGTTAGTCCCTCTGTTAAAATGTTTGCACCGTTAGTCCTATGGGTTAAGTCTATTTGCACCGTTAGTCCTTCGTTACGTTTTCGTCTGTTTTTTACGTTTTCGTCTGTTTTTTTACGTTTTCGTCTGTTTTTTACGTTTTCATCAATTTTTTTACGTTTTCGTCCGATTTTTTACGTTTTCGTCCATTTTTTTTTCGTTTTGTCCCTTTTTTTTAAGTTTTCGTCTGTTTTTTTACGTTTTCGTCCGGTTTTTTATGTTTTCTTCCGATTTTTTACGTTTTCGTCCGATTTTTTACGTTTTCGTCTGATTTTTTACGTTTTCGTCCGATTTTTTTCGTTTTCGTCCGATTTATTACGTTTTCGTCCAATTTTTTCGTCTGATTTTTTTCGTTTTCGTCCATTTTTTTACGTTTTCGTCTGTTTTTTTAAGTTTTCGTCCGATTTTTTACGTTTTCGTCCGTTTTTTTTTACGTTTTCATCCATTTTTTTTACATTTTCGTCCGCTTTTTTACGTTTTCGTCCATTTTTTTCTTCGTTTTTGCCTCTTTTTTTACGTTTTCGTCCGGTTTTTTATGTTTTCGTCCGATTTTTTACGTTTTCGTCCGATTTTTTTCGTTTTCGTCCATTTTTTTACGTTTTCGTCTTGTTTTTTACGTTTTCATCCGATTTTTTTATTTTTTCGTCCTATTTTTTTCGTTTTCGTCCATTTTTTTACGTTTTCGTCCGATTTTTTACGTTTTCGTCCGATTTTATACGTTTTCGTCTGTTTTTTTTACGTTTTCATCCATTTTTTTACGTTTTCGTCCGCTTTTTTACGTTTTTCATTTTTTTCGTTTTTGCCCCTTTTTTTTACGTTTTAGTCCGGTTTTTTATGTTTTCGTCCGATTTTTTACGTTTTCGTCCGATTTTTTACGTTTTCGTCAGTTTTTTTTACGTTTTCGTCTGATTTTTTTACGTTTTCGTCCGATTTATTACGTTTTCGTCCATTTTTTTTACGTTTTCGTCTAGTTTTTTACGTTTTCGTTTGGTTTTTTAAGTTTTCGTCCTATTTTTTACGTTTTTGTCTGTTTTTTTAAGTTTTCGTCTGATTTTTTCCGTTTTCGTCTGTTTTTTTACGTTTTCGTCTATTTTTAATGAAAAAAATCGGACGAAAACGAAAAAAATCGGACGAAAACGTAAAAAATCGGACGAAAACGTAAAAAAACAGACGAAAACGTAAAAAATCGGACGAAAACTTAACGAAGGACTAACGGTGCAAATAGACTTAACCCATAGGACTAACTGTGCAAACATTTTAACAGAAGGACTAACGATGCAAACACTTAACGGACTAACATAACGCCCATCCAACTCAGGGATGTAATGTGGCAAACGTTTGCCTAACGGGGGATGTATATTGCCAATAGTTTCTGACAGGGATGTAAAGTGCCAAAAAGTGTAAACCACAGAGATGTATTTTGCAGTTTACTCAATTTAAAATATTTGTGTACTCCTTTTTTATACATTTATTGCAAGCATTTATTAACTTGTCCTTACACATATAACCAACTTATTTTCTTCAAAAAGAATTAACCCACATTAAAATCTTTATTTGCTTTTACCCATGAGCATTAATTACTTAACATCAAATCAAGGGTGCTCATCGGTTTATTCAGTTCAGTTAAAAAAAAGTTTCTGGGTAAAATCGAAAATCAAACCGAACTGGCTTCAATTTGAATTAAACCGAACCGAAAATCAAATTCGAATTCAGTTTGGTTTTTGGGTTGACCCGAATTTCATATATCTTTTTTTTTTTATTTAATTATATAAATTTTAGCAAAAAAATAAAATTCAAATATAAAAGAATATTATATTTATACTAAGAAAGGATTTTAATGTTTTTTTTATATAAATCGTATCCAAACTGAAAATCAAATATTTAATTCAGCTAGATCCGGTTTTGACAAATTCAGTTCGGTTACAAATTTGATTCGATTTTATTCGGTTCGGTTTGATTTAGATTTTTGATTTATGTGGTATCACCAACTCCCCTGCATCGAATTAAACTTCTAGGTATATTCTTTGGGGATATGATGCTTACTTTATAAAGTAGGAAAATTACCTATTTTCTTTTGTAAAAAATTAAAAATATTTACAATTAAACACTTTTATTATATCACAAATACATGTTTTACCCGTTCCTTTATAAAAAAAAAAATAAACAACTTTTCTACTTTACAAAGTAACCATCATTTCTAGGTAGTATTCTCTTTATAATTATGGCCCAAAATAAACATAAAAAGCCCAAAAAGAAATAAATACATTTTTTAACAAAAACCAAAAACCATAAAAACACCTCTCCCTCCCTCTTCTTCTGTAATAACAAAAATCAAAACCAAAAAATCAAAAAAATCGAAAAACTTTCAATCGCTTAAATTCATCAAATTCACTTCTCTTAAAAACTAAAACTCAATTATCACACACACACACAAATTAATCATTATTATCACACACACACACAAAACACACACACACACACATAAACGTGAATTGTTTCTTTGTTTATGTACAATTGATAAAAAAAAGGGTTTATTTGGGGTTTTTGTGTTTGATCACTTTTGGACCAATTCCTTCAAGGGTTTTTGTGGGTTTTTTGAGTTGTGTATTGTGCTTTTTTCATTTTAAAAAAATAATTAAGTTTTGAGTAAATGTGTGTTGTTTGATCAGTTATGTTGGACTTTAGGATATAGAATTAGGGGTTTTGTGTTTTGATCACTTTTGGACTAATTCCTTTAAGGGTTTTTGTGGGTTTTTTGAGTAGTTTAAAGGGTTTTTATTTGGAAAAAAAAAAAAAAAAAAAGGTTTGGTTTGTTGGAATGTGTGTGTTGGACTTTCGGATACGAAAGTAGGGTCTTTCGGGGTGAGTTTAGGTTTTTAGGGTTAGGGTTAGGGTTAGGGTTTTTGTTGTGTGGTTATGGAGGGTGTTGAGCTTGAGAAAGGGCAGGCTTGTTGCGATTATAATGAGGCTAATGTTCATCCTGATATAGCTTTCTGTTACATTGTAAGAGTTTAATATTGTGCCGTTTTGTTATAACAAAGTTTTTTAGTGGATTGTTTGTTTTGTTATTGAAGTTTAGGAATATGTTGGACTTTAAGTGTTTGATGGATGATCAGTTGAGTGAAATTCGTTTGTATACGTGTTTATTAAACTACAAAAAACGAATAAGCATGTTGATTGGATATTTGTTTGTTGGTAGTTGATTGATGATGTCGCTTTGAAACTAGATTGTTTATGGTTCATTGAAACTACAGTTCCGGGCAGTAAACACTTTGTGTCATGCTTCAGTCGTTTTGAAAATTTTGAGTTTGACAATGAACATGGAAGACGAGAAATTGTAAAAGATAAAAGTTACCCGAGGTTGATCTAAGTTGAAGTTGCGTATGGTTTGTGGCGTTTTTCTGCAAATGAATTGCACTTTGCGCAGTGGTCAATTTTAGTCAATTTGGTAAATGATCCATGATATGTCACATGAGTCTTGCTGTGTTTTGATAACTTTAACTGAGATAATCTGAATCATACGACACTTACTCGAAGATGCATATCACTCACATAGGATTAATTCAAATTTATTGTCTTTTACTGCTGATGCGTGTTGCTGACCTATAGTTATACTATTAATGATGTCATGTGTTGTTATGCTATTACTTCCAACCTTTTGTCTTTTACTGCTGATGTTTGTCGCTGACTTACACGTATACAAGTAATGATGGCATGCGGAATAGGGCTTGGTTGTCTTATCTGTCAGCTTTGATGTCAATTGATCGTTTACTATAATTAGATGACTAACACTATTCCGTTACGTTGAAGTTTCAAATATGACATGTCCCATGTTTTAAATATGTATGTCACATGATTTGTTTAAACTTCTAAATGCAACTATAACGTGCAAGCGTTTTTATTACAGTGAGATTATCACTAATTACAATTACATTTTTGCTATTTTAGGACCAGAGGCTTGAGGATGTATTGGGTCCATTTCAAAAACATTTTGAAGGCTTGGTTACTGCAGAATCATTGGGTAAGCCACCGGCGATTAAACTTTAATCCACGACTCCACAACTCTATAACAAAATTTATTGACAGGGCCAGCATGGGGTGACTATGGGTCGTTTTTACCCATGTACAAGCATCCTCCCCCGATCAGTTCTCAAACGAAGCCTCCTCAAATAGTTCCGAATTTCAACACACCACGTGCACCTAACAATCATCGTTTGGAGGTATATTAAAACTTTATCGCTTATCTTAAATGCTGACAGATAAAGTTATGATCACTTATTTGATAATTGTGGGTTGTGTTACTATTTAGGGTGCTCTGTTGAATCTTGTCACACCCGTAAGCCTTATTAGACCCGCTGTTGTATCCCACCACAAAGATGTTGTTCCTAGTCAGAATACATTACCAGTTGATGTTTCGGCTAGCAAAAATGCCTCTAAAAATGAAGCCACTACAAGTAGTGTGGCAAATCCAAGTGAGCAAAGTTCACTGAGGTTACGAATCAAAGTTGGTTCCGATAACCCCATTAGGAAAAACAACGAAATTTACAGTGGTCTTGGACTTCTGTCGCCATCTTCCTCAACGGGAAACGATTCAGAGGATAGTGGTGGGTCCCCCATTGAGTCTCCTGGCTGTGTGCTACGTGTAAGTTTGATCATTCTCTTTTCGGTAATTTTATTAATGTCAAAAAAACCCTATACACTTTCAGTAAACACACATAATGACAATCAGATCCTTTTGAACCTAAAAAGTGGCTCGAAACGGGCGTATCTTGTCAATATATATTATGTGGATTTAGGGGCAACAAGGCCCTTTTTGTTAAATGTTAATATAAGTGTACAGATTAAATCATGTCTAAAATTTCCTTATTCATCTTTTTTTTGTTACCGTTTAGGATATGACTTCCATATTTGTTCCTGACGACCGTCTGGTTTCACCACTAAATGAAAGTCTACTTTGCTTAACAAAAGCGGATAGAATGCTAGAAACCAAAGTTGCACCTCCTGTCAATCTTGTCGATGCTTCATCTTCACTTCATGAAGAAGTGAAACAGATAGAAGTAAAGGAAGTAAATTCACGAGTGAAATGTGAAGTTGTGGATGGAATAAAAAATGAGGGTCCGTTTTTAGAAAAATGTATGGGTACAGAATCTCTTGACAGTAAACGGGATTTGACCAATGAGTCCAAAGGTAGGCTGTCAAAAGTTTCTGTAACAGTCAAGGCAAATAAAGAAGCTAAGAAAAACGTAGTACCTGTAAAGAAAAGGGAAACAAAAGGAGAATGTGTCAAAGATGGATTGTTTAGCCCCGACTTTACAAGCAAGGAGTCGGGGGAAAGTGTCAAACATAGTTCAAGTGAGCATAACGAGGAAACCAGACCAATGGCAGTCACCAAAAGGATTTCGCTTGATTCAAAAAGAAGTAGCAAAGGTAGCACGGCTCTTTCAGTTTGTAAAACTGAACCTGATGTTTCTAAGCATACAACTGATCATTTAGAAAAGAACGTTGGTCCTAAAGTACCTCACGGTATTGGCAAACCGCCAATGGGCGTTCAAAGCACTGGCATATCGTCTTCAGAGTTAGTTAAGTTAAAATCGAGGTCTAGACTTTCTTTAGGAGCAATGAAAGACAAGAGCGGTATAAAGGATCTTGTCAAGGTACGTAATAGCTATAAAGATTTATTTGACACAGAAGCGGAGGACCAGAATAAACAAACAAAATTATTAGAGTCTCCCACCCGCAATGGAGTAGTAAATCACAGTGATTTTGGGGCAGCGAATGGAAAAAATGCTGAGAGAAACAAATCTTGTGCTGTCGTGTCAGACACTCAGCAAACAGAAGTGGCTCCAGCAGAGGCAGCGTCTCATGAGAATTGGGTAGCGTGTGATCGATGTAATAAGTGGCGTCTGTTACCAATCGGTATCACGGCAGTTGATCTGCCTGAGAAGTGGTGGTGTAGCATGTTAACATGGCTGTGAGTTCTGTTCAGTTGTTCCATCTGTTATATTCTTGTCGTATATAAACTTTTCTCACGAAATTAAAAATTTAAGAACATTTTTTGTTCATTGTGCAGTCCTGGAAAGAACTATTGTGATGTCAGCGACGAGGAAACCACACAAGCTGTTCGCGAAATGAACGTCAAAATAAGTTCTCAGAATCATGTTATTGGAGATACATACCATGCCAACTCCAATGCCAATTCTGAGACAATGCCTAATGGATGGAAGAAGAATAAGTCCAGACCCGAAGGTAGCAACTCCAGTCTGGTAGAAACTTCACATTCATCAATGGATAGTAGACAGAAAAGAAAAAGGTTGAGTGAAGCAAACCAACAACTGCTCGAGAAAAACGTAGTAAATAAGCCTATTGATGTGGGAAGGAATGCAGCAACAGTAAATGGTAAGGTTTAGTATGTATCCATAACTAAATGTGATAGTTTTTTGAAAGTACTAATTTCTTCTTATGAAATACGTATGTAGGTGAACCGAGGCCTAAAAAGCTGAAAACAAAGACAGGCTTAGATCAGCATGACCATCTAACTTCAACAAAGATCAAGAATGAAAGTGAGAGAGATATGGAACAAGAAAGTGATCATCGGCCCGGGGACAGGTTGGTAATTTCAGTCAAGAGACAGACGGACAATACTCGAGCTTCCTTGAAGAGTAAGTTATTGGATAGGAAAAGCTGTGAAGAAGTGGAAATGCCTGCAAAGAAGCGAAAGTTGAAAGATCAGCAGGATACACCGCCTTACGCAAACACGGTGAAAGAGGAGAGATTAAAGACTTCTAACACTGACATAAATGGCGAAGAAAAACCTTTAATTAAAGGAAAAACAATGAAAATAAAATTGTCGGTTAGCAGAGAAAGTTCAGTTGACAAAAGTCATGAGAAGAATTTGAACGCTGCGTCTTCAAGAAAGGATTTGGAATCTGAACGATCTCAGTTTGGGGCCACTTCAAGTTCTTCAAAGGTCTCTGGTTCTCGTAGAAGGGCTAGCTTTCAAGAAATAAAAGGATCACCTGTAGGGTCAGTCTCGTCATCTCCTTTAAAGGTTCCTAATCTGGACTCGCTTTCACCTGCTGGGAGAACTATATCAAGAAATGCTCATGCTAAAAGTAGAATCGGGCCTGGAGTTCCAAGAAAGGTACTTGACAGGGAAGATGATATGCAAAGCCGTGACATTGATGCAAGTCAAAGTCAAAAACATGGTGGCAAAGTTGAACTTAAACGTAAAGAAGCCTCCAAAATTACTGGCACAGTGAGTACACAGAGTTCTGAGAAGGGATCTTTATTAAGGTCCAAGGATAAAGACGAAAAATGTACTATTCAAAGAGTTAAGTTAAAGGCGCCTGCTCCATTGACTGAGCAAGAATCGGTTCCTAATAAAGTAAGACGGGTTGACGTCAATGGACCTGCATCAAATGATTCTAGTGTTGGCAAGAAAGTTATTAGAAAACGTTTAAGTGACAGCATAGCGGATCAAAAGCCAACAACTTTGACAGAGCATGCTCAGTCTGAAGCAAAATTGGGTGATATGGGTTGTTCAGAAATGAATTCAACTGTAATAAAAGAACCGAGAAAGGATTTTTTGGGCGACATTTCACAAACAAGGGACACAAATGAGGTAGAATCTAAAATGGAGGGTAAATCACTGGGTTTGGATGTACAACCATCTGATGGTTCTGATCACAACGTGTCAAAAGTTATTAAACGTCCCAAAGATGCTGCTAATCAGAACGCTAAAAGTCTTGTGAACGATTGTGGTACTGTGAAGGATCTCAGTGTTGTAAGTTTCTTGAAGGAGTATGCATCGAGTCAGACAGCTATGACTGCATTTAAAAAAGCCGAGGAGTCGAAGGACTATGCTGATCGTTTAAAGGTTTGCATAAAAGACACATATGTTTTCATTGTCCCGTTTCAGTCATCAAAAAATGGTGTTGTGTCCCATTTGAGTCATTTTGTAGCAAATAATATACCGGGATGTGAGAAAAACTACATTGGTAATTTATGCAAAACTCCATTTTCAAACTGTTCCATATCATTAGGCATAAAAAGGAGTTTCGGATTCGTTAAACTTTCAAATACTGCTTAATACCATTATTATTCTTATTCTTATATATATATCTCTCATCTCCTGCAGATTTCTGGTTTTGATTATGAGTGCAACGATGCATACTTCAATTCCGCTTTGAAGTTTCTTCATGGTGCTTCTCTTCTGGAGGCGTACTACAATGACTTCAGCAAATTGAAAGGGATGGTGGATCCAATGAGTGTTTACAGTACTTCCGCCAAACTTAGCAAGTACGTTAAAATTTTATAGTATAAAGCGACTTATATGTATCTGTATTTTACTTGTTTATTACTTATGATAGAACGTATAACAACAATGTGAATGGTATAGCTTCTGACTTATAGAAAACTTGTAGAATTTGTGCTGAAGAATACGAGAAACGAAAAGAAATGGCTGCTGCAGCATTAGCTTATAAATGCATGGAAGTGGCGTATATGAGGGTAGTTTATTGCAAAAGTTTTGTGACAAAACATGACTTGCAAACGAGTATGCAAATGGTGACTCAGGGTATGTTCATATGTCACTTTTTTTTTTTTTTTTTGATAAAACAATGTATACCAATAAAAAGTTATATACTGTTTAGTTTTATGGAAAATGTTGAGAATCGGGCTACAGAATATTATCGTACTTTTTCATGTGTAACCCACAAAAAAAGGGACAAAATAAAAAGTACATTTGTATGTTACTCAAAAAAATCTGGTAACAAATGATCACTAATCATTCACGGCCTAGCCTTCCTCATCTTGTTTGGTATAAAGGTTCTGTGACTCTTGTAGGTGAGTCACCATCGTCTTCTGCATCAGATGTTGATAACTTAAACCATCAAGCAACGATAATGGATAAAACCATGTTTTCAAAGAACATTACACATCTTGGAAACCAAGTTGTTGCTCGAAGCCAAGCCAACTTTACGAGGCTTCTTGATTTTGTAAGTTCATATTCTCTCAAGCATATTCTTATTTTGTCAGGTGTGTGTTTGGATTTGAGTTAATGAATTGAAGTGAAAATAATCAGCTTATAATATTTAGACTAATTGCTTTGTCTTATTCCTTATCTAAGGGTAAACTATATTTACTTATTCTTGAAAGTTGATGTGCTTTTGTTGTAATTAAATTTGCAGACGAGTGACGTAAGTCTTGCAATGGAAGCTTCTCTAAACACACAAAACGCTTACAGAGCTGCTAGTACAACCCTGGAAGAATCTCAGAACAAAGAGATGATGATTTCGGTCAAACGGGTTGTAGACTTGAGCTTTCAAGATGTAAAGGAACTTGTGACTTTGGTGCAAAATGCACGTGAGGCCATCAATCGTCAAGGCTTCAAAGGCAGTAACAGGCAGCAGAACTGTAAATAACATTCGGGATTTAATTTTTGACCTATCTGTACAAAACAGGTTCGGGACCAGGATCAGGAACAGAACACAGAAAATTATATCATTTTTGACTGAGGTAAAAGTTGACGACCCTATAGCACTTTAGTGACAGTGTTGGGTTTGCGAGATGAAAATATGGAGAGGATTTATGTTAGGATATTTGGTCTTATAACTTCATATACATCAAATTGGTGTTTTTTTTATTACCATAACATAGTACTGAGTATTTTAGAACTTAGAACATTTCATAGTCTTTGCAGAAATGCCTGGATTTTTAGGACTCGATGCTTTTTTGACAATCAAAAGGCAAGTTTTGGACACATGTTCTTTTTGGTGTTGTTATTTATTCGTCAGTGTATTAGACTTGGCGGAAGGCCTTGGGTGTAAGGTCACTCGTGTTTTGCTTTAAAGCCGCAGACTTAAAAGTTGTGGATCGGATACCGAAAGGTAAAACAAAGTGGTTGAAAGACTAATGCCACTGATATAAAGAATGTGAATTGCCATCACTAGGATGATAATATCAAATTTCCAGATTTACATTCATAAATTTGTTTTTCTGAAAAAAAAAAAAAAAAAAAAAAATATATATATATATATATATATATATTTCTAATTTTGTAGGAAAAAAGGAAGGGTTTTTTTTTTTTTTTTTTTTTTTTTTTTTTTTTTTTTAGGAAAAAAGGAAGAGTTTTTTTTCACTCTTTTGAGATTGCTTTCATTTTGGTACATAAGTAGTTAAATTTGATTTGAGATTAAAATTAATCTTTTTCATATATGTTTAAATAAATTTAATTGAAATGTTTTAATAAATATTATATTTTTGAAATTTTAAGTGAATTTTATAGATAAATTTAATTGATTTTTTTTTACTAAAATATTATATTCGGTTAGTTGAGTTTATAAAATTAAGTTTGTGTTTGAATTCGACTTAATTGACTTAATATGAAACAAACTGAATTTATTAAGTCATATGAAAATTGTTTGTTTATAAAAACTGTTAAAATATTAAGTAATAAAACTAAGGTAGTGTTTGATAATGACTTAAAGAGTCTTACTTTATAAATAGGTAAATTTATTAAGTCATTAATTGAGTGTTTGTTTGATGCTTAATTTAAATTAATGATTTTCTAGAAAAAGTCATGGGAGTGAAGGTCTATATTAAGTCAATCACTTTTATCTTATTTTTACATATTTACCCTCCCACTTTTTAACCTCTACTTTAACACTTATTTTAAATAAAATGGTATAACAATAATTTTTCTAATTCAGACACTTTATTCAGCACACAAAACAAACAACAGTTTATTAATCTACAAACAGATAATATATATCCAGACAGATACTTTAATTTTACAGGACTTAATAAAAAAAAAACTAAACAAACAGGCCCGGTGGTGTTTGAATTCGACTTAATTAACTTAATATTAAAAAAAAATATAATTTATTAAGTCATATTAAAACTTTTTGTTTGTGACTTAATAGAGAAAGATGACCGAAAATATTAAGTAATAAAACTGAAGGTGTCTGCATTAAGTTATCTCTTAATTAAATACGACTTAATAGTCTGCATTAAGTCATCTCTTAATTAAACATGACTTAATAAAATTTTGTAACAAAGAAGCCCTAATGGGTTGTTTGATTTCGACTTAATTGACTTAATATGAAAAAAAACTGAATTAATTAAGTCATATGAAAACTGTTTGTTTGTAACTTAATAAAGAAAGATGACTGAAAATATTAAGTAATAAAACTGAGATTGTTTGCATTAAGTCATCTTTGTCTAAATATTTTTTTACTAAACACAAGTCTAAGGTTTGAGTTTATAAACGTTTAACACGCATAAGTTACGTTCGGTTGGTTGAGAGCGGTTAATTCAGCGGATGGATAGATTACTATATATATTAAATGTCAACCAAAACGACGCCGTTCCATCTACAGGAACCGTCGTTTAGGCCTTGGGCCACTGTTCCCGCCTTTTTTTCAGCCCATTCCTTCTCCAGCCTATTTACCCGGTCCATTCTTCTTCTCCGGCCTATTTACCCACTCCATCCTTCTTCTATTGATAACCTGAAACCTCTAGAATCCACCACACACATCACCGGCTTTCTTTTTCTTATTATTCTTATCAAAACCTTTCACCACTCATAAGCTTAGGCTTTGATTATTTTCGTGATTGTTTTCAAAGACGAAGGATTAATCAAAATCTCATCCGACCGAGTTCATCATATTAGGTAATTAACAAATTATTGATTCTTTATTTTTTATGTACTGATTGTGTTAATTAGTTTCTGTGTTTTGTTTAAGTTTTTTTTAGGTGGCAGTGGTGTTGTTGTTGCTGCCTTCAGCTGGTGGTGGTGCACCTGCGCCTACCGATGCCGAGACAAAGAAGGAAGAGAAGGTCGAAGAGAATGAAGACTCTGATGATGAAATGGGATTCAGTTTGTTCGACTAAGGATGTGGTATGAAGCATTTTCCTATGTTATCTTTGAATTTGAATTTTTTGGTAGTAATGATAAGGCCGAAACTTTTGTATAGTTTTTACATAGTTTAATTACATGCACACTACATGTTTGTTATAATGCTTAGTTGGATAAAATAAGTTACTATATTTGTTTAATGCCTGAAGTCTGAATAATCCAATTGTATTGATTAACTGTTATATAAATATTTTGTGATTAAAAGAAGATGAATAGGCATTCAACATCTTATGGTGATTCAAGCATTAGCAAATATAATGCTCAGTATCCGGCTCGAGGAGTGTCCTTTAGAATGTTAGTAAGGTTGCTTTAAAGTACCAGCATTTGGGTTATGGCGTCTGTGAATGATACTTCAGCTGTATAATTGTGTGTTTCTTTTGTATTTATTGGTGTGTGAAGCAGGACATAGAAGTGATCTGAATCAATGACGTTCACAAGAGCGGATGGTAAACCAAAAGGGTAGTCGCGAGAGTCAAGAGAATGTGGACGCCGGATCGCAGTCGTTTGAGCAAGACATGGAAATCGGATATGAGGAAAGTGGACCTCCTGAATTGACTTTTGAACGGCTGGAACAGAAATTTCAGGATCAGATAATGAGATCTGTAAAAGGGGCAAGATCAACATAGGTTCTGGTGGTTATGGGATGGTTGGTTTTACTAATTCTGCAATTCGTTTTAGTAATTCTGCAATTCTGTAATTTATAACACTTTATGTAAAAAAGATGCTAAAGGTTTTGGCTAATAAATTGTAGGTCTACAGACGTAGTCTTCCAAATGGCAATTAGTTGCCATTAAAAGATCTCAACAAGGATCGACGTAGGGTGCTAATGAGTTTAAAACTGAGATTGAGCTTCTTTCAAGAGTTCATTGATGATACCATGTCATTTGCCATCACATTGACATTTTAAGCAGGTGTTACCTTTAATACTGATAGTAATTTGACTCATTTATTTGCATGTTTGAAAACTTAAGGTTATGTTTTGTTAAAAAAGTTGCGAATGTGGGAGGATCAAGGATGTTGTGTCATAAATGCATGCTTCAAGTATAATTTGGGGCGGTAACTTTATCAAGTGTAAACCTGTCTTATAGGTTAACCGCGCTTTTTTGTTGTCATTATAATATTCGGTTTTTTCTTCCTATTTTCACGTATAACATCTGGAATACTAATTTTGCAGTATTTATACGACGACGGGTATACGAAAAATGGCAGAGTTAGATGCACTCAACCAGGATGTGTGGCCGCGATTAGTGTCGCCAAAAGAGTGACCGAAGAGATGGAAACTGAGGATGGCGATTTGCTTGGTTATGGTATTTATAAGAGCAGGTCCGATAAAAAAAGGTTAGATTTAGTTGCCAAAAACTACTCCGTACTATTTAACTCTTTGGTTAAAACGTTAATAGATGTTATTTATTGTTTCCATTGACAGTGTATGAAATGATACTAATTAAAGCCAAACCTGTGAATGGTAATGTTTTGTTTTTTAAGAAGCAAGGCATATTGTGGATAAACCAGTTGGTGTATTTGACATGGATGAGAGGGTTAACAAAGCTGTGGCTGCAGCTAACCACGACGTAAACCAGGAAACACCATTCCAAAACCATTCCTGTAATCTGCAGCCAAAAATTATTAAAGGTATGTACATACAAGCTTTTAATTATAAATATTTAATTAGATTTGTTGTTTATAAGCTTATTTAATTATGTGCTATTGTCATTTTCGGAAGTAGTATATTGTGAATGAATTTTTGTTTCAACTGTTGTCATTGTGACAACCACTGACAAGCACAAACTTCCGTTCTGGCATCTGCTCAAATTTATAGTCTATAATCAACGCCCCGCCGCAACGCGGCGGCGCGAAGCCCTACTCGTTAATAGTAAGATACAAACAAATTATGAGTGTCTGACTATATTTTTTTCTTTTGTGTATTATTGCATTTCTTTTACAAAATAAGAAAACTCAAATTCTGTTTTTAGACGTGGTTATTTTCAAGCTTCTCATAAATATTTATTTTTAACCAAAAATCCAAATTGAAAAATGTACCAAAACTTTAACTATTGAAAACTAAGGGCCCGTTTGGTACAAGGTTGTCACCCACTCACCCGTATAGAATCAAAGATTCTTACCCATTGTTTTGTATACTTTTTTATTTCTGACACATCATTTTGATTCCAAATTTGCATACCACATTCCCTAGGTGTGTTTTTGATGAAAGACACCAATCAAAAAATTTCTATTATTTGTAGGTTTTTTTCTAGCCACATATATTCATTATTCTTTTTGTCTTTTACTTTTTTGTTATTTGAAAGAAGTACATAATATCTATTAAAAATATATATATATATATATATATATATATATATATATTATATATATATATATATATATATATATATATATATTATATATATATATATATATTAATTTATTTTCTCTTTCCTTATTTTCTTTAAAACTTTTCTCAAATCCGAATTCAATTCCAATCCCACTTACAAACTAAACCCTAAAGGTTACTAAAAAACTTTAACTACGTTTGGTACGTAAAAGGGTTTGAAATCGGATTTGGATTTGGTGTTGGTTTGATTGAAAGTGAAATAAAAAATAAATAAATGATAACTTAAAATATTATTTTGTTTTAATAAGAAACATGTACCATATTTAATTGTTTATATAGTTTTAACCACATGAGTAAATAAATATTATAAAATAAAGGAAAGTTAGCAAATTGTGTGGTGGTAACTTTGGAGAGAGAGTCGGTGCTCAGAATTTGTCGGGGAAATGAGACAAAAGTCACAAAATTGTAGTGGAATGGATTTGTGGGTTTAAATTCATTGATTGTAATCACAAAAACAAACCAAACAAATTTTTTTTATAAAATGATTCCATTCCTCAAATCAAAAAGCACCTACCAAACGGGCCCATATTTATATCACTTAGTTAATTAAATCAACTTTATTACCACTAGCTTTATGTAGAAACCACCTCCGAAAAAGTAAGAAAGGGGCTCATCTTCCAAATAATAAATTGAAGAATTTTGTTTAAAAAAAAAAGCCCCAAATTAATTGTATTTATATATTTTTTTTCGTTTCTTCTCTCACACACTTCACTCAATCGATTCAATTCAATTCCAATAAATCAATCAGGTATATAACTAACTAACTAACTATCTAACTAATCAACCAATTCAATTAATTTTATTATATCACTCGATTCATTTATTTAATTCGTTGATTTTACGCTATATATCTGATTCAATTAGATCGTGTTTGTTTTGGAGCCCTAAGTAGGGTTCCGATTGATTTATTAGGGTTTGGATGTGTGTAATTTGGGGATTTCCATCAGAATTAGGGTTTATAGATATGCGCCGCGCATAAGCTGTTTGAATTTAAGCGGTTTCCATCAGAATTAGGGTTTATGTGAGTTTTTGATTGATTTTATGATTAATTAGGGTTTGGAGGTGTGGAATTTGGGGATTTTCATCTAATTAGGGTTTATAGATAAGCGCCGCGCATAAGCTGTTTGAATTTAAGCGGTTTCCATCAGAATTAGGGTTTATGTGAGTTTTTGATTGGTTTTAGGATTTAATTGATTATGATTTTGTTGGTTGAATCTGCTTATTATAGAATAGGTTAGGTTGGATATATGAGTATTAGACCAAGAGTAGTGGTTTGGGTGTGGGTTGGGGCAAATCGTGACACTTGGCAGTGAGAGAAAAAGGGGCGTTGAAGCAAAATTGGGGGTAATGGTTTCAACGGGCAAGAGAAAGATAGATCGAATCAAATTAGCAAAATACATCAAAGAAAGAGAAAGAAACGCCCGTTGTGGATTCAACGGGCGTTGGATTTTTTGAGTTTCAACAGTGGTGGGGGGTGGTTCAACGACTGTTGAATGGGCAATTGTGGGGCTTCAACGCCCCACTACTCTTGGTCTTAGAGGTGTAAATGAGTCGAGGCGATTCGATAAAAAAAAAAACTCGAGTTCGACTGAGTATTAGTTTTCGTGTGAAGACCATAGGAAATAGTGTTTGTATTTTGTTTATTTTGTGAACATGATGCAATAAGTCACGGAAAAAGTATTTATATTGAAAGTTTGAATCTAGTCGATTATATAATAGGTATGAATATTAAGGGTGTAAGTGAATCGAAGTGAGTCGAACACTGTCAAACTCGAGCTCTGAGCATCAATTTTCATGCTCGAGCTTAAGCTTGATACTCTTGTATTTGGCTAGGATCGACTCTATTATCGGTATTGGATGGTAACGGTATTAACAGAGGTTTATATTACTCATTTGACTTGATGGGCTTGTATAGTATGATAAGTATGCATATAAGTAAGGTAAAAATGGAATAATACACTAGCTCAAATAGGCTTGCGAGCCTTAAGAGCCGAGTATTTTGTGAGTCAATCTCGAGTAGCTCAAGAGATGTCTCGTCGCGTTTACACCACTAGATATGATGGTAAAGAAGTAATTCAATGTCATCTCAAATAAGCCTTTTGAAATAACTTAATGAGCATGTCCAAAACTGCATTTTTTTTTATGAAGTAAGGAGATAAGTAGAAGTAGTTTGGGTGATCCGAACACTCTAAGCTGCTTATCTTTTAGAAATATATGTAGATACACAAAAAATATGTATTCCTAGACACCCTTTATGTTTCATGAACTTTCAACAATTGTTTGACAAAACTGTCGGCATTTTGGTCTGAAGGATTTATATTAATTAGAAAAGCATGAGTAGGATTTTTTTTGACATTTTGTCGTTTTTGTTTGTATGTTGAATCGATTTTTACCGTCATAAGTAATTGTGTTATCCGTTCACGGCTTGCAATATTGTTCCCATAAATGATTAACAAAGTTCAAACGGTTGAACCTTTTTTGCGTCTCACTCACATACTTAGTTTACAGCGCCGCCTCTTACTAACAACATTAATATCATTGATTCCTGTTTCAGAGCTGTAAGCTGGTGTAACACCGTCATAAAAAATGAACGAAAGAAAAACGATTGACTTGGATCAAGGATGGGACTTCATGCAGAAAGGGATATTAAAGTTGAAGAATATCCTAGAAGGCCTTCCCGAGCCACAATTCAGCTCAGAGGACTACATGATGCTCTACACGTATTATTTTTCATTTCATTGTTGGTTTGATTGACTGTGTGCTTTATTAATTATATACTGTCTAACTCTTTGAACTTCGTTTCAGGACCATCTACAACATGTGCACACAGAAACCGCCACATGACTACTCTCAGCAGTTGTATGACAAGTATCGTGAGTCTTTTGAAGAGTACATTACGACAACGGTAAACTTTATATCCGTTAATAACACTCTTATCTGCTATGCTGATGCATCTTATGTTGATTGTATAAATGATTTTTGCTGGATATTTGTTTATCCTGTAACGTTTATCTCCTTGGCACTGTTGAAGATAAATTTTCTGTAGTGCTCTGTCAATTTTTATTTAATTTAATTTATTTATTTATTTTTTCTGGCTTTGTTATTCGAGTGAATATTGTCATCAAGCAACAATTTTACTGTAAGCCTGTAAACCTGTTGTAAGTCGCTTAAAAAGGGTGTTTGTACTCTGATAGTTCTCTGCAAAAGTAGGGTTGTAAGAGTTGGTCATAGTGTTGGTACTTTCACAGTTTTGTTGATATATTCTCTATTACGTAGTTTGCTGTATGATAAACTTTGTCTGAGGGTTGCGACTTGGAAGGAAAGCCTAATGATTGCTCGCCTTCAGTCACCCAAGAAACTGGAAATACTTGATAAAAATTGTTAAAACGATTATTCTTGTTATAAAAATCTTTGATCTATTTATTTGCTAATTTGGACAACCAGATGATCTAATTCCAAACAAACACTTGGTCCTTATGCTTGTGCTTCTTTGTGCATGTTATCAGGGAGAATCAGAGCTTCTATCTTATAATTTTCTGAATACTTTAATAGCCACAGCCCGCAGAACCTATTTCTTCATTTGTTTGGAGTGTCATTATCATTATGCATACGTAGAGTTTTGTTAAAATCTCGCTGACTTTAAAGCATGAAATGTATCTCTGTTTCATTTACCACAATGGTTTTGTTGGCTTATGTTCATTTAAATGGTTAATTGTTTTATCAGTGCATGATGTTGGTTTTAATCTGTGTTGCCATGTTATGTTTGTTTAAATGGTATTTCTTCTATACAAGTCTTACCTTCTTTAAGAGAGAAGCATGATGAGTTCATGCTCAGGGAGCTTGTGAGAAGGTGGTCCAATCATAAAGTCATGGTTCGGTGGCTTTCCCGATTCTTTCATTATCTCGATCGCTATTTCATAGCTCGACGATCTCTTCCACCACTGAATGAAGTTGGACTTGCCTGTTTCCGTGATCTGGTAGTTTACAATTGCATATCTAAGCTTTTGGTCTAGTCATTTAAATAAAGACATGTCTATGTTGTTACCTATAATACTTCGAAGTTAAATCAAGACTGAAAGGAGACATTTATATTATTGGCTATGCTGGGGCACTACTATAGTACTATGTAAAGGATAATGATAATTTATTGAAATAACATCGAATAAAAAGTTGTTTCTTCAAGAACTCGAATTTTATCTTCAACGTCAGGCATAACGACCAAATAAGGATATGTGCATCATCTCAACAACTAATTTGACTTGATTCTGTTTTGTCTTTTAATTGAATCTTTCTGTGTTGATTTACTCTCGGATATGCTTGTTAGGTATACCAAGAGGTGAACGGGAAAGTAAGAGATGCTGTAATATCTCTGGTATGTTCTATTTCA
The DNA here is from genome assembly GCA_021014915.2 of Artemisia tridentata subsp. tridentata. Lineage (NCBI taxonomy): Eukaryota > Viridiplantae > Streptophyta > Magnoliopsida > Asterales > Asteraceae > Artemisia > Artemisia tridentata. Next base: position 21,225,970 of record CP139505.1, read on the forward strand.
TTGTTTTCTCTACAATCTTCCTTGTTTTACTTCACTATTGAGATTTTTATTCTATGATTCTTAATCAGATCGATCAAGAGCGTGAAGGAGAGCAGATTGACCGAGCTTTGCTTAAGAACGTTCTAGATATATTCGTTGAAATAGGAATGGGTCAGATGGAATACTATGAGAATGATTTTGAAGCTGCCATGCTCAAAGATACAGCATCATATTATTCACGCAAGGCGTCAAACTGGATTTTAGAAGATTCTTGTCCAGATTATATGCTCAAAGTAAACTACTAATACTCTTAATAGATCTTGAAAATGAACCTATTCTGTGAAAATATTATTTTGTTTAATTTAAGGATTTTTTTATCTTGAATTTCAGGCAGAAGAGTGCTTGAAAAGGGAAAAGGACAGAGTTAACCATTATCTTCATTCCAGCAGTGAGCCTAAACTGCTCGAGGTATACTTTTAAGTTCATCATCGCTTGATTTAAATCGATAGAGAAATAACACCTCACTTATGTTTCAAATACTGCGTTAACCTAATTTCTGATCTTTTACATTTGGTGCGTGTAGAGAGTTCAACATGAGTTGTTGACTGTTTATGCTACTCAATTGCTTGAGAAAGAGCACTCTGGCTGTCATGCGTTGCTCAGGGACGACAAGGTATGCACTTAAAAGTTAGACCCGTATAAATATAAAAGTAGTTAGATCAGTTTCTTGACCATGATCATTTGCTTTTTTGTCTTCTTAATATTTTCTTCTTGTTTAGGTCGATGACTTATCAAGGATGTATAGGCTCTTTTCAAAGATACCCAAGGGACTGGATCCTGTATCTAGTATGTTTAAGCAGGTTGGTTATATACTGGATATTACCTTTTCCCTTTTTTTAAAAAATTTCAATCTCGTTTCTTATGCGTCTGTGTTTTACAGCATGTCACAGCTGAAGGCACGACATTGGTGAAACAGGCAGAAGATGCAGCAAGTAACAAGAAGGTATGTGCATACTTAATTGAGAATGTTTTAAAACATACCGATGGCTTTTTTTCATCTGATCAATGTATTCAAAATATTAAGCTGTTATATGCTTCCTTACAGGCTGAAAAGAGAGACGTGGTTGGCTTGCAGGAACAGGTAGCCATGATAACATGGAATTGACATAACTATGTAATTTATGTATCATCACTTTATCATAAACTTACTTGTGTACTGGTCTCCAGGTTTTTGTTAGAAAAGTGATTGAGCTTCATGACAAGTACCTTGCATATGTAAATGACTGTTTCAATAACCATACCCTCTTCCATAAGGTTTGTATAGTAGCTTCACTGATAAACCATCAATGTGATGACATTGTAGTCATTTTATTCTTACTGTTTTCTCTTTTAAACGATCCTCTAGGCTCTTAAAGAAGCTTTTGAAATATTCTGCAACAAAGGTGTTGCTGGAAGTTCAAGTGCAGAGTTACTTGCCACATTTTGTGATAATATTCTTAAGAAGGGTGGAAGTGAGAAACTGAGCGATGAGGCCATTGAGGACACGCTTGAGAAGGTATGTTTGTCGTTGTAGATGTCATCCTCTCTTATGTGTCGGCAAGACAGGGAATGAGATTTGAGTTGACTTATTTGCAGGTTGTAAAGCTGCTTGCCTACATAAGTGATAAAGATCTGTTTGCCGAGTTTTACAGGTAACGTTTTTTGTTAGACATGGTGTGGTAAAATCTTTTTTGCTTTCATTTCTAACGATAGATTTTACTCGCAGGAAAAAACTTGCTCGTCGGCTTTTGTTTGACAAGAGTGCTAATGATGAGCATGAGAGAAGTATTTTGACTAAGCTGAAGCAACAGTGTGGCGGTCAATTTACATCAAAAATGGAGGGGATGGTAAGTACGCAGAAGTGAATAGTCAATTTCATACTTACAATTAGCTTTTGAATTAAAGTGTTTATTGAGGTTTTGACCAATAAAAATACATCCTGAGCGACTTTCTACCCATATGATCTTGTATCGTTTAAGCGTTCTCATTTTTAGCAGTTAGAGATAAAACATAACTCGGATTAAAAACATTCCCAAGTAAACCTGTTTGAACTGCCACATACGTTCTAAAATTGTAATTCACCTTTTATTTGCTGTTTTTAGGTTACAGATTTAACATTGGCAAAGGAAAACCAATCTCACTTTGAGGAGTATCTGAGCAATAATCCAAACGTTAGTCCTGGGATTGACTTGACTGTCACTGTGCTGACTACTGGCTTCTGGCCTAGTTACAAATCGTTTGACTTAAATCTGCCAGCAGAGATGGTACAACCGTTAACTCCATTTTCATTAGATCGAATGTTGGCTTATGTTGTTCTCTAGAGTGTTTATATCATTATTGCTTGTGCTTTAGGTCAAGTGCGTTGAAGTTTTCAGAGAGTTTTATCAAACAAAAACAAAGCACAGAAAACTTACATGGATATATTCATTGGGTACCTGCAACATAAACGGGAAATTTGATGCCAAAACTATCGAGCTGGTTGTGACAACCTACCAGGTATCTCCTATGGAGCTAATTGTGTTTAACTCGTGTATACTAGATAGCTTTTTTATTTGTAAGCTTTTGACTAATTACATTTCATAATGCAGGCATCTGCCCTACTTCTTTTCAACTCATCAGACAGACTGAGTTATCAAGAAATTATGACTCAGTTGAACTTGTCAGATGACGATGTTGTTAGGCTACTCCATTCTCTTTCCTGTGCAAAATATAAAATTCTTCTCAAGGAGCCAAATACCAAAACAATCTCTCCTACTGATACCTTTGAATTCAACTCCAAATTTACAGATAAAATGAGGAGGATCAAGGTATTTGAGTCTTCTTACTTTTTATGTTACAGTTTACGAAGTAGTTTGATTTCTGAATAAAACTTTAGGTGGCAAAATAGGCGGGTTGATCAGGTTGTGTAACAAGGTCAGAACGGATTATTTATATGGTACAGGCTGAATTGAGTCGGGTTGAGTGGAACCTGAATGTTTCAGTAGTGTTAGATATGATTATAAAAGTCATTCTAGTTACTCTACAAGTTTTCATGCAGTAAAGCTAATGTCGTTTTTTGTTAATCTATTTGATCTGTTAGAAGTACAAACATAACCAAAATCAATTTATTCATAAGTAAATGGATCGAAAATGCCACCTCTGAATTAGGCCAACAAATTATTATATATTCGAGTTATTTATTCATTGTCTGATGTAAGTTCCTTTTTTCCTTTAATATTTAGATTCCTTTACCTCCTGTGGATGAGAAGAAAAAGGTAATTGAGGATGTTGACAAGGATAGGCGGTATGCAATTGATGCTTCAATCGTACGAATCATGAAGAGCAGAAAAGTGCTCGGATATCAGCAGTTGGTTATGGAATGTGTTGAGCAATTGGGGCGTATGTTTAAGGTGAGTTCTTTTCTTTTTGTTTCTTTTCTTGTTTATAGGTGTATGTAAGGTGAGTTTTTCATGTGTCCCTGACCCAAATGAATTAGACCCAAATTGGAATTGTGTATGATACACTTTTTCCTCTTGGACTTCTTTGATACATGTTTCCCGTGCTCTAAAATCCTTTCTAGACCAAGAAATGGGTACATTGGGTTTGAAAATTTAAACAAAGAGTTATAACAAAAAAAATGGGACGAGTTCTTTAAATGTAAAAAAGTAAAAAACATATATCTCATCTTGAATTCATACTCGGAAAAACACGTTAGGTGAACATACATCTCTTATATCATTTTGTTCCAATATTCGGATTAGGATTGTATAAATATTCTTATGTAATTACAAAATTATTGTTTCACTCTTAACCTAAACTCTCGCTAATCATGAACCACGAACATGTGCAGCCTGATGTAAAAGCAATAAAGAAGAGGATCGAAGATCTGATAACTCGTGATTATCTTGAAAGAGACAAAGAGAACCCTAACTTGTTCCGGTATTTGGCTTAATTCTTGTTATGGTCGATTAATTAAAAAGCTCAAATAGCATGAAATCCAGAGCAGATCCGTGGTGCTTGAAGTCTGGCTGAAGCTACGCTTACAGTTCTTTGCCAGTGTTTCAATGCCTCTTTTTGGATTAATGATTGACGCTTGACCATGACACAGACGTCTCTTTAAAGCTTCTTACTATAAAAAGCCAATATGATATGTTCTTGTGGATATTGTAAAATTCTCGGTTCTGCGGTTTTACATTCTAGTTCACAGATTAGACGAATTCGCTATCTTTTTCATATTTTGCTTTATTTGACTTGTTTTAGATTTATATTGCTTGTATTCATCATCCGTGATGCAATTATGTTGAAAACGCTAAAAAAAAGGAGGTAATATCGGATTTTTCATATATATTTGTACTACTTGTTTCTTTGCTTTCTAAGATGCAAAAGTATGTTCAGTTCTTGGTTCTTTATGTTTTTAACTGATGGTTCTCGATGTCACCCAAATCAAGTTTCGTTTGAGATTAGTGTTTTTTAGTGGCATGTTTTGGTCCTCTTGAGCTAGAAATTTTTTGAAATTTTTTTTTGCTTTGGAGAGTACTTGTAGAAATAGGTTTTGCTTTTTAGTACTCGTAATAAACTAATTGTGCTTCTGTTCTAAAAATTTATTGTACATTGACAAAAAGTACGCAGTTTGAAAAATGCATTTATCACTGTTTTGAATTTTGTAAAAGCCAGTAAAAGATGGTTTTACCATTTAGCTATTTAGTGACGTCATTTAACTTTGTAAATTGTTTAACTTTTGTATTTAAGCATAGATAGATTACTAGTTATAATGCCCGCGCACGCGCGGGGTTTTTATAAAATTTTTAATAATGTATTTTTATTTATTGAAAAACAAATAGCTTATTTTTTAGTTTTTTGTTTTTATTATGTTTCTTAATTTTTAATAATTGATTGGTGGGAAATGATGAAAGAGAGAAAGTGTATGACACTTGTCAAAAGATGAATGGAGTAGGTCTATTGTTATGACTCATTGTTAGGCCTATATATCACCACTCTTTCGAATATATTGTTGAAGTTTACACTTTTTCATTTAATTTGTTAGAGAAGTATTTAATTAATTAGTAGTTTTGCTTTTATATATTATTATTTTCCCGTAAATTTTACTTTTTTTCTATATATTTTGTGTATCCGCAAGAACGCCGTTGGGGGCGGGTCCCCCACTACTCCTAACATGCCTCCGCCCCTGATTATCACACATTGACAACTTGAACCTGATTGTATAATTTTCAAATTATACAGTGGGAATTTAAGTAAACCTAAAGGATCAAATTTGACCCATTTACATACAAATGGTTCATGATATGTTTTATATTTAATGGATCAAGCGCGTTGAAAGTCTTCAAAAGTGTATTTTTAATGCATATACCATCTTAAATATTTATTCAATGATCCAGATTATTAGTGAAACAATACAATTTAGTCATCAAATTTGAGACGCCATTTCTATACAAACTTTTAGATAGAAAGTGTTTTAAGGTAAGTCCAACTGAACCCATACAAAATTTTCCAATTGTGACCCATTACATAACTTGCCCATTTTTGCTAATAGAAAGTAATAGAGGATTAGCTATTTACAGTTTTTGTGCAGTTGCGTAATGCTTTCTGAGCAAGTCCTTCTGATAATTTGTCAGACAACTTGCATACAAACATTGTTTGTGACAATTGCTTGATGGCAAATGTGTGACATTTGGTAAGCACATCCTTGTTACTCCAATGCTTCTTTCATCTTTCTGCAAGAACAATAGGTGGGATCCGAGGTTTAATAAGTCAATTGAGGGCTGCAAGGTACACAAACCACATGATCAGTGTTCAACAATCTCAATTATTACTGAACAAACACGATTAAAACGAAAAATGTTGCATAAAGTCTCATGAAGCTAAACTAAAGTACTAAACCCTCGCCTTCTTAGCAGCCTCTGAAGCTTCCGAAGTCTTCGACTGTGAATCAATTGAAAGATTCATTAGCAAATCAGCAACTTCTATAGAGCAATGAATTAAGGACGTCCAACTTTTTCAATAAGCATAAACCATATAATTAGTATCTAGAAATAGTCTCAATTAATATTCTAAAAATAATTCTTGTTGCGCATGAGATGCTTGTAATGCTCATAATCTAAGTTTGGTTATACGAGTTTGTGTTTTGTGTTACACACCCATATAAGCAAGTCGAATGATCTACCCAAAACATACTTTTGGAATTTACATAGCATAGAAATAATCCTATATATAAATAGCAATAAACACATTCCCCTCATCAAAGTAAACTACGATCCCTGATTCCCTGCATCCGGTATCAAAACTATCTTGACCACGTCGACATTCAAGAAGCTCGACTAATGTAGTATGAACTATGAAGGCAGATATATAAGATGAATATTTTATATTGGGAATGAGACTTACCAGGAAGAAGGTTACTGTCCTTCTCCACTTTCACATAAAACTCATGTACATTATATAATTGTAAAAGACTTACCAAGATCAAGGTGATTATCTCTCTCAACTTTTACATAAAACACAGCTTCATGAACTACTATACTGAATAAATTATGGTCTCCTCTTGTACGATATATAACCACAGTTAGCAGATTAATGATTAGAGCTATGGGCACCCAAGCATGTCATTTTGCAATGATGCGACAATCATATTACTACAACACATTTACACATGCTTCTCAAATTCCAGTTCTAAACAGTCAACTCACTTTTACAATGTTTGATTCATCATTTATTTTAAGATTCTATCAATTGTTGTTATGTTTTACTTTTACCTGTGCTTGTTCATTCTTTTTTTCAAATTAATTTTTTTATTTTTCTCGCATTACCTGCTTCAATGCTCTTGCATCATTGGTTCCATCACCACATATTGATGTTATCCATACAAACAATTAAAAAATGTTGTCCACTTGTTCTAACCTTGCAATACTTAACATATGAAAATATTTTGTCATCTAATACCATTATAATCATTGGCCACATATTTATATCTTCATAAGAATTTTACAACTACACATATTTACCGATTATGATGAAAGCAAAGGTATGCAACAACAAAAACAATCACCTTAAACATATTTTTTATGACCCTCGGCTAAAGTGTCTACTAAACCCATAATTGTAGTTTGTACTATGTTTCGTTTTCGAAGGTTGTTAGATGATACAGGTCAACTTTTAACATGTCAAATTGGTACAAAGTCGCATAGAAGTGTTAGTTACACAAAAGTAACAGTTCAGACATTCAGTTCAGTTGCATAAAAGAGTATTTAGAGGAGTCGGGTTCGCTAGATGAAATGAGTCAAAATTTCTATTGAAAGTTAAATGGGTCAAATTTGTCAAAAGTCACCCAAGAATGTGTTATATAGTTAATCTAAAAATAAAACGGGTCATTGCAGAAAATTTCCACCAAAGTATTTCTAAGTTAGAGTTAGTAAGAGATTTCTTATAGCATTCTCTCTATATACCCTATAATTGATGTATATTGATTATTGATAATTAATTATAATATGAGATACTCTCTATATACCTTATTTTTTAGTATTCTCTCACCCAAAATATCAATCACACGATAATAGGTTGGCAAGTATAGATTCTTTAAAGTAAAAGTAGGCATGAAAGGAAAATACTAACTTGTGGTATAACTTTTACGATGTCTTGCCCACTCTTGACACTAAAAGGTTCATTGGCAAGACCACTTTCGAGATGATAGATAAGCTCCTTAGCTTGACACGAACTAAAGTCTCGATCAACATATTGAGAGTTCCACATTTCGGTATACAACTTCATCACCGGTTTTGCAAGTTTCCCATTCTGTATCCTTATTTTCCTATCCACATTAATAGAATAAATTATAATTAGTTCAGACAAAAAACCATATCTCGGGTAATAATCTAACTAATACAATTAAAGAACTTACATGGCAAAATTTGAATATTATGAAAAACGGGTCAAAACAAATTATCTTTAGTTTGGTTTGGGTTGAAACACTTATTCTCCGGATAAAGTTTTTATAAAATATAATTAGCGAGTCGAACATGATTATAGAAAACTTTAATATTTTAAGAATTGTCTAATTTATTAGATCAAATGCTAAAATTTGAGAAATAGAACTTGTCATGTGTATCATACCTGAGCTCCCAACCCATACCAAATGTAGAAGTGGCAGATGGCAGAGACCACAATCCATCTTCTTTACGTGCAACAACCAAACCCGTACCGACATTGTAGGTCACCATGATACCAACTTTTGAAACAGTAAGAATAGCAAGTCCTTTCGACATTGTAGGTCACCATGATACCAACTTTTAATATAGAATATGGTATCAATTTTTCCGGTGTCAAAACTAAAAAGAAGTATATTTTTAAGGAATTTATTGTTTATAATATGAGATATAACAATATCTTTCAATGACTCAGATGTACATAAATAAGTACATTGACGACAAATGGAAAATACTTTACTACTTTATACGATATTGCCCATTACTTATAGACTAAGCCGAGCATACACACTTTACCTTAAAGTAACCACAGATGGTGATTGCAGCCTTATGAATCTCATATTCCATAGTGTGTCGCCATGGGAATCTGAGTCGTGATCGCAATATACTAAGGTCAGTTAGGTCCTGTGTCGGCACGTGTGAAGCACAACTCACTTAATCCATACTTAATTCGGACAGAACACACATCATAAACGTGTTGTGGGTTTTCTTTAAGGAACTTTGTAGGCATTATACTCCTCCACTTGAGCACTCGTTACAAAGTACACTGCCACAAAAGCGACAATGATGTCCAGAGCATATGATAGAATGAAAGCGCACATCAGCAGTAGCACTATCAGCCAACCAATTTGGTGGGTCGGCTTCTATACAGTTAAGATACCAATCAAGAAGTTATGATCGTATAGGTTTTAGATTAAAGTATAGCCTTTTGATTTTATTAATGACAATATCTACATCCATCACTTGTACCCCCATAGAAATAAAACTTATAGCTTTACTAACTTAGTCAAGATAATGGAGTAGTAAATTATATAAACCACGAATGGGTCTGAGCACAACTTGCAATCGTTCCTATTTACTTACTTGCGCAAAATAATACTCCGTTAGCCATGACACCTTGGACATATTTTAATTTCTGCTTGACATGATGATTAACACTCCAATTAGTCGTAAAATATGATTTAGGGTTTCGAATAAAAAGTGATTTAAGTGTTGCGTGAGATCGATCTGAGAGGTTTGGGGTTGTAAAGGTTTTTGTTAGGTTTTGTTATATGAGAATGAAGAAGATTTGCTCCGTTCTTTTTTCAATTTACAATATTAGTCCAAAAGTGTGGAAAAAAAAAACCCGTTAGGTACATGTGTGTTTTTAAATTTTTTCATAACATCTAAAATTGTAAAACGAAAATCATCTATTTTTACTCAAATTAGAAAATATTTATTTTTTTCTATTAAAGATCTCTGAAAAATAAAATAATTAATAAATCAATTATTACTAAATAAGGAATGATTTGATTTTTTGAAATGAAAAAGTCCCCACTTGAGGTTTTGTTTTATTATATAAAAGATTTTGAGATAAACAAAAAAAAAAAAAAAAAAGTGGACAATAATATTAAATTATTAATAATATTGAGCCGAGTGAGTAATAAAAGAATCATGTGTAAAAAGCAAAAAGTTTTAACTTTTAAATGGGTTGGTAGTTGGTATAGATTTAAATCACTTTGAGTTAAGGCTTTTTAATTTAAATATTTGAGCAGCTTTTTTTTCCATGGAGAAAAAAACCTTCATTTAAAAGTCTTCAAAAAGAAAAGCTTTACCATATGTGCTCTAAAACTGCTTGATCAAGCAAATATAATGCTTGTGCACAACCTACAAGAAAATGTCTACATTTTACATGGCATTATGACTTGTTTAAGTTTATGCACTTCTAAACTGGAAACAAAAGTACCCAAATCCAAGTTGCGGTCTTCAAAGTATGCACAACATATAAGTATGATCATCATTTTACAAGTGAAAAAAAAAAAAAAAAAAAATGTATGAGCAGAGACTTCCGTGTCTAACTGGTATCGCATACGACCCTTCCAAGACATAATTCGATCAAGAAACAAGACTATCCACCAAAATAGGTTCATATATGGCCTCGAAGCCATAAAACAGATGAAAGAAAACAAGCAAAACCATGATACAACAAAAAATATATCACTTCCGTCAGGTTGCCATACAACAAGTTGCCTAATGTGCTAAACTTAAACCTCACAACATGAACCAAATCGGTTCAAGTAGTTGCAATCCCATGTATGCCGAGTTTTCTGAGTTTTATTTGGAACAAGTATAATGCTACTGTTATATCCCTGTAAAATTGTGCTCGCTAAGTGAAAGCATTATCTTGGATCTTTTTTCTGTTTATTGAAATATTCTGGGGGCATAGAAAGAAACTGCACGGCTCGTTGAACCTGATCAACATCTACACGAAACTTTTCTGCGATTTGGTTGACGTCCATTGGGCCATTGTGATCTTCGGATTTGCCTTGATATAGAAGGATGATTTGGCGAAGCTGTGCCACGTTTAAGGTTCCTGGTGGTGCTGGTCTTTGTTCATATCCACCGGTCTCTGTAGTTGTATTTCTTAACTTTGGCATTGGTCTATTGTACTTGTCCACCACGAATGCCTGTACAAGTAACATTTTAAAAGTTAAAAGTTGGTCAAATTGAATCTGAAAACATTATATATATAGTGCCATTTATCGTAACTCCATGTGTGTTCCAAAAACTGAAAAGTGACAATTTTGACCCAAAATAGTCATGAATGGGTCGATTCAGGTTATGCTTTATCTCGAACGGGTCAAACAGGAAAAAATATAAGTAGAAAATGGTTCGATAGATGCCCAAAAGGGTATTTTTTAATACATAAAACCTCGTAATTCAGAGAATATAATTTCAAAATCATTATTGATGCACAAACTATTCATAAAAAAACGAGGACGGAAGTGTTTCAGATTAATCCAACCGGACCTGCAAGTAAAATCACTCGTTTTGACCCTTTTACCAGCTAGGAAAAACAGAAATTCTGGCAAAATCTAATATCACATGTCTGGGTTTCAAACTTTCAATGTGATACAATTGGATATACATTCTGAACATGTGTATGAACTAGGCACGATAAACCTTATTCGAAAAGAGTTTATATAACATTACTGTTATGTTTTTAGTGAAATCAGCAAAACATTGTTCATTCTTGCAGATTAAATCATTAAGAGCATTGTATATGTCAATAGCAAATGCCAAGTTAATGGTCACGAATTACATACATGAAGCTACATGGACTGGAACATCAAGAATGAGTTAATGAACCACCAGGAAGGACTGTTAACCAGACGAAAGGATTATTGTTCTTGCTGCAACTAATTGACCATCTGAGTATTTGACCTTGACAAGACTATTATTAAACATTCTAAGTAAAAGACTACAGCAACTATTGTTAGTTTGTCAACTCACCTCACCCATCTCCAATTTGCCTCCTGGTTTTGTTTGAATCCGACCAACCATCTTACTAAGCATTGCATCATATTCAGAATCACGTTCTTCTTCAATAACATTATCCGCAGCGTTTACTGGTTGACCATCTAACAAAATAATGTAAATACCACCAATGAGAACATAACTTTTACATATACAATGTCGTACATAAGCTTCAAACATAACTGAATTATTATGCAACTTGTTGGCTTCAAAAAATTTGCATCACCTTACACCTCAAGACAGCCATAAAATCTTTTGACTGAGAACGTGACTGTAATTCCAACTTGGTGAGCTAAAAATAATATTATGCAGCCTAAACACTAGAACTAGGGTGTATAGACTATAGACCAATTACTCGTTTGTGATAGTGGTACACTATACCATGGCTTAATTACCTGTCATAACTGCTTATAAATCCTCTTAAATTCACCTTTCCTTAAAGTGCATTTGTTTTGCAGATTCACGTTAGGGTGTTTGGGATTGCTTATTTACACTGCTTATGCATTCTGATACATCAGAAATGCAGTTTTCATATAAGAAGAGTGCTTACAAATATCTGTTTGTTTTGAGGTAAAATAATCAGTCTGAGTGTTGCTTATACAAAATGTTTATCCGGTAATACTATTTTACCTTTGGAGTCCTTAGATAAGCAGCATTGCTAAATACTGAAATTGTTGATTATCAGCTTTTACGTATTTTCTGGCTTATTTTCTAGTCTTATGGGCTTATTATATACTAATAAACTTATGTAACCGATAAGTAAGCTTCCACATAATCAGATAAACAACTTAACTTTAATAAAAAGCACAACAACAACAACAACAACAACAACAACAAACCCAATCCCGCCGGGGCAGGGTAAGGGGGAGGTAGAATGTAGACAGATCCTACCCCTACCCCGAGATAAACCCGGGAGTAGAGCTGTAGAGAGACTGCTTCCAACGAGACCTCCGGCAAGTGCAGGTGTGTGGGTGAGAGAGAAAAACGAGAGAGCAACAAAGACAGTAAACAACAAGCAAACGAAAGCAGGCAAAAGCAAGCATGAAAAACCCACAAACAGAGCGAAAAACCAGCAAGCAGGAAGGGGACATGGGCAAAAGCACAAGCAAAGGAGCACAACAACAAAGCCTAGACAAAAAGAAAGAGCCAGGGCACTAAAAAAGCAGACAAACCTAAGGGAGCAACACAGAGCAAAGTAAAGCAACGCACGGGCCTTAATAAAAAGCAATAATCCCAAACACCCCCTAATAAAATTTGAAGACCAAAAACCCTAATAACTTATAAACCCTACCAAACCAAAATGCTAGTAGTTCTTTAATTGACTATTCATTAGTAATAAAGTTTAATACTTTATTAACAATGTGCAACTGGGTATTCATTCAAATCAAAATTTAACTCAAAAAATAAAATTTTAAAGTTAAAAAAAAAAAAAAAAATTACCACCGGTGGGGGGAAGGTTAGGATCGACTGGGGGCACTGGTGGCTTGGTGTTATTAAGTTGTTGACTGGGGGCACTGGTTGTTGGTGGTGGTGTACGGACGATCCTACTGCCAGATGCTCGACGAAATGCCTGTCCCATTTTTTTTTACTTTTTTAAAATTTTTGATTTTGATTTTGTTGTGGTGTGTGTTTTTATGGTGTGTGCAGGTGCTGCTAGTTTGGATGTCCACGTAACGCCTTCTTAACCCCTCCACGTTCGTTTTTTACTATTACATGGACACATACAACTAACAACTAGGGCTGATCAAAACCGACCGAATCCCGACAAATACCGATCGTCCCAAAACCGAACCGAGCATAGTCGGGTCGGTACTCGGTTTGGGTTTTCAGCTTTTTCGGGTTTCGAGTCGGGACGGGCCAAAAACCAAGAAAAGACAAGTAAAACCGACCGAAATCCACAAAACCGAAACCGACCAAACCGACCGACACAAACCGACCTATACTCGGATTGGGATTCGGTTATGGTTTTCCAGCTTGTCGGTTTCGGGATGGGTCGGGATCGGGTCGGGACGGGTCGGTTTCGGCCCGATGCTCACCCCTACACACAACAGGTAGTGATATGGATGCCTGAAAAGCACAAGTTGTTTGCGGGTTATTCGGTTTGGTTAGTTGAAAGATTTAAACTATTCATTGCGGGACAGATGATTCCTTTACTACCCTAACCGAACCTGAAATGAGCGGTTACTCGCGGTTCAAGCTACGGTTAACCATTTTAGGCGTTTAATCGAGTTTAACAGTATGGAAAATAACATGATCCGGAACGTAAATGGTCATTTTCGTAAAATTAAATAACATTGGATAAATTAAATTCATATTAAAGGTATCTCATCACATTAATTGCATTCAAATAAACATACATATAGATTAACAAAAAATATTTATTCCATGATTTTAGGTCACGTTTACGTCAATTAATTTTCACACATGGATGTTTAGTAAATATTTATTCTAGTAGCAAAAAAATCATTATACAATAAAAATACTGCAATAATATAATTAATACTTGTACGATTATTTGAATATTTAGTTAAAAATCTTCATGTATATTATACAAGGTTAATCGCGGGTATCTAAAAATAAAACCCAAAATCGAACCGTGATATATGGATTTTTTAGGGTTCAGATTGAGCGGTTTGGCTTCGTTTTTTCGGATTTTTTGAACACCCTATGAAAAATATACCTAAAAACATGTCTAATCATATCATTAAGTGGGATGTTTTTCAGGTTTTTCTCATTTTTTCTCGTTGTTAGTCATATTAGATCCGAGATTATAGGGATTTCATATTTATTGTAATTGATTTATGTTTCCTTTATTATGTCTTGTATTGTCCTATATAAGGACCCCCCCTATGTACTCAATATAGCAACACAATACAATACAAAGTTTGATTTGGTATCAGAGCCAAATCAACTCCTTCTAAAATCACTGCTGCCAACCCCCCTATCCTGCCGGAAACCCTAACAGCAGCAGCGCTGCCTACTGCAGCCGCCACCACCACCTTCACCGAAAATAAATCATCCGGCTCTTCTCCCTCTCTTCCAATCACCATGGCAGCCATCACAAAACTAACAAATCAGGAGAAAACCATTCACAACTCTCACAAATTCGCCTTTAACCTAAAACCTACCAACTATGGTCACTGGAGATCAATGATAGAACCCTTCTTGGTCTCTCACAACTTGTTCGGCTATGTGGATGGTACCATCCCATGCCCACAACAGCAGGTCACAACAGGAACTACTACAACTGATAACCCAAGTTATCTCCCATGGGTTGCGAATGATGCCCATGTTCGATTACTGATTACATCAACCGTCTCTGAAGAATCTTTCCAGCATGTCCAAGGTAAAACATCTCGTGAGATTTGGCTTTCATTAGAACGTGCCTACGCACCAGTTACCTCTTCTCACGAGTTTACTCTAAAAAGTCAACTCCTTAGAATCACCATGAAAGGTGATGAGAAACCTGCTGAATACCTAAGTCGAGCCCAAGAATACGCCACTGCTCTAGCTAACATTGGCGAACCCATGAAAGATAAGGATATAGTCATGCTTACACTCTCAGGGCTCCGTGAAGAATACAATGGTCTTAAGGCAAACTTGCTGGCGCGGTCTCCTCCTGTTACCTTCAATGAACTTCATGGCCTCCTCAGTGATCATGATTACATGATTGCCAAAATCCATGGTGTGTCCTCTGCAGCCTCAAACCCGCAGGCCTTTTTAGCCACTGCTGCACTCACAGCAGCCCCCACGGCAGCCCCACCTCCCACTATCAATACCATCCAGCAGCAACTCAGCAACCTCCAACTTATGGCTGCACAGTTTGGGTATCAACTTAATCCTATGGGAGCCTCTAGTTCACAACCACAAGCGTTTTTTGCACCCAGATCCACCAACTCTAACCGCGGCAGCCGTGGCTCTCGAGGATCTTCACGAGGACAGCCGCGCAACAATTCCAACAATCGCTCTCGTGACAACACCGGTACAAGACAGTTTGCTTGGGCCTCTACTCAGAACATGGTTTATGGTCACTGCAATCGCTGTGGCATTGGTCACCTACCATCTCAGTGCCCAAACCAGTCAAATCAATCTCGCGTGACTCCACAAGCCAACTATGCTGCTCACTCGGACGTTGCATCCCAAGCTGGCTTTACATGGCTGTCTGACACTGGAACAAATGATCATTCTGCTCCAGACTTATCTAGTCTCGACAACGTTGAGCCCTATTATGGTAATGACTCTCTCCTTGTTGGTAATGGTAATCCCCTACCTATTTTGCACATTGGCTCCACCAAACTCTACTCCCCTCACAAAACCTTTAACCTAAATAATATTCTACACGTTCCTGCACTTAAGAAGAATTTATTATCTGTCCAAAAGTTTTGTACTGATAATGATGTCTTTTTTGAATTTCATTCTTCTTATTTTGTTGTGAAGGACGAGTCTACACGCACCACCCTCCTAACGGGTCCAAGTGAACAGGGCTTATACCCCATCCGCCTTCCACGTTTTCAGTCTCTTCCAAAAGTCGCTTTCACTGCTGTCAAGGCTTCCTCCACAACTTGGCATCAACGTCTTGGACATCCCCATGCTCAAGTCTTTCAGTCTATTGTTTCACATTGTTCTTTACCTATTTCAAATAAACTTTCAAATTCATTATGTACCTCTTGTCAGCAGGGCAAGTCTTCAAAACTTTCTTTAGCAAATTCAAATTTTCGTAGCACTCATGTCTTGGATTTGGTTTATTGTGACGTTTGGGGTCCTGCGCCCACTTTATCTATTGATGGTTGTCGTTTCTTTCTCTTATGTGTTGATCATCATACTAGGTATATGTGGTTTTATCCATTGGTGTATAAATCTGATGTTTTTTCTGCCTTAACTAATTTCATAAAAATGTCAGAAAGACAATTTAATACTAAACTGAAAAGCATTCAAACTGACTGGGGTGGCGAGTTTCGAAATCTCACACATTTTTTTAATAATCTTGGAATCGTTCACCGACGTTCGTGCCCTCACACAAGTGAACAAAACGGCACAGTCGAGCGTCGCCACCGTCACGTTGTGGAAACTGGTCTCACCCTTTTAGCCCAATCTCATCTTCCTCAACGATTCTGGCAATTTACCTTCGAGACGGCTGTCTACTTAATTAATCGACTCCCTTCTCGTGTCTCATCCAACAAGTCCCCTTTTGAACACATTTTTAAACGTAAACCTGATTACTCCTTTTTACGTGTCTTTGGGTGTCAATGTTTTCCTTATCTTAGTCCATATAATCGTCACAAGATGGATTTTCGGTCCACTCCGTGTGTATTTCTTGGTTATAGCCCTGTTCACCATGGTTACCGGTGCTTTGACCCAACCTCAGAACGAATATATATTGCCCGCCATGTTCGCTTCAACGAACATATATTTCCTTTTCACAATCCGACACCCGTGCCACCTCCCTCACCAACCGAGCCTCCCTATATCTCCATTTTTCCTGACCTCCCACCCGACCTCCCTGATGAACCCCCCACGTCACCCACACCTTCCTCCATACCTCACAGCCAACCCATCCCAAACGACACTACACCTCCAAACCAACCAGACCAACCCGACCCTTCACCCTCTCCTACAAACTCACCCGCTGCTACTCTACCCCAACCACCCACACCAGCTTCAACCAACCCGCAAGCCAACCCACCTCCTCGACCTAGACCACCCAACCTACGACCCAATCCCAAACAAACCACTCCCTACAATCCTGCAGCTTACACTGCCACTACTAACCCTATCTTACCCACCGAACCCACCTCATTTACCATTGCCAACAAATCCTCGGAGTGGCGTCATGCCATGGCTGAAGAGTTGGAGGCACTTTATAAGAATGGGACATGGTCACTTGTTCCACCTGTCAAAAATACTAATATTGTTGATTGCAAGTGGGTTTACAGGTTGAAAACATATCCAAATGGAAAGATTACCCGCTACAAAGCACGACTTGTTGCTAAAGGATTTCACCAACAACCAGGAGTTGACTATCATGAGACCTTCAGCCCAGTTGTCAAACCGGCAACCATTCGTATCATCTTATCTCTGGCAGTTACACAAAAGTGGCCACTTCGACAACTAGATGTTCAGAACGCCTTCTTACATGGGGATCTCCAGGAAACAGTTTACATGAAACATCCTCCCGGGTTTGTTGATCCTACAAAACCGAATCATGTGTGCTTACTACACAAGTCTCTCTATGGGCTTAAACAAGCTCCTCGTGCATGGTTTACTCGGCTTTCTACGGCGTTGCAACAAATTGGTTTTTCTGGATCCCGAACTGACCCATCATTATTTATTCTAAACTCCAATGGTACTATTGTCTATGTTCTTGTTTACGTAGATGACATCATCATTACTGGAAATCATCCGGGGGCAGTCAATGATGTTATAACTCGTCTAAGCTCTTTTTTGCGGTCAAGGACCTTGGTCGTCTACATTATTTCTTGGGTATCGAAGTGGTTCATCATAATTCTGATCTAATTCTCTCCCAGCGTAAGTACATTATGGATATTCTTCATCGAGCTGGACTAACAGACTGCAAGCCGGTCACATCTCCTATGAGTACTTCTCGTGTGTTACTTCCGGATGACAGTCCACTTCTTGATGACCCTTCTCGATACCGGCAGACGGTTGGGGCTCTTCAGTATGTCACGTTATCTCGTCCGGACATTGCCTTTGCTGTGAACAAGGTGTGTCAATTCATGCATGCCCCAACCGAAAACCATTGGGTTGCGGTGAAACGAATACTTCGTTATCTTAAAGGCACGTCTCATCTTGGCTTATTGTTTCGCCATGGTTCGGGTTCCCGGCTTCAGGCTTTTTCTGACTCTCACTGGCACCAAGATGTTATTCAGGCTTACTCTGATTCTGATTGGGCTGGTTGTCCTGTCGACCGTCGATCCACCGGGGGGTATGCTATCTACTTGGGCTCAAATCTTATTTCGTGGGCTGCCCGAAAACAACGGACTGTCTCTCGATCGTCAACAGAATCAGAATACAAGGCAATCGCTAACACTGTAGCAGAACTTATTTGGTTAAGGTCTCTTCTTCGAGAACTTAGGTTGGTTAATCACTCACCAACACTTTGGTGTGATAATCTCGGGGCAACTTATCTCTCTAAAAATCCGGTCTTTCATGCACGCACAAAGCACGTCGAAGTAGATTATCACTTTGTTCGTGAACAGGTCACTCAAGGAAAACTGAATGTCAAGTTTATCTCCACCAATGACCAAATTGCTGATGTATTTACAAAGCCCTTGCCATCACAGAGATTTGAATTTCTACGGTCCAAGTTGCAGGTCGTTCCCCGCCCTCAACTTGCGGGGGAATGTTAGTCATATTAGATCCGAGATTATAGGGATTTCATATTTATTGTAATTGATTTATGTTTCCTTTATTATGTCTTGTATTGTCCTATATAAGGACCCCCTATGTACTCAATATAGCAACACAATACAATACAAAGTTTGATTCTCGTTAATCCTAATTTTTGCTTCTGCCACGTGTCTATGGTCTAGACGTATAAATCATTTCCTTATCTTTCTATATTGTGAAAGATTAATGCTTAACTAGTAAATACTAGACCAGACCAGTTGATGGTGGTAAAAAAAATAGAGGTTTTTCTAGTAATTTTAACAGTGTTTGTTTTTAGACGAAAGAAGTCTAGTTCAAAGTTTCAAACCAAGCCCGACTAAAGGGGTGTTTACTAAATTAAATGATTACATATAAAGGTCTTAATTAGGCACTTATCGAGAAGAGTGTAGTTTTAATGAGTCCCCCAATTAAAAAATTGTAAAGGTTTCAGACCCACATTTATCTCATTAAACCATTGAGCTAGACCATTGAGCTTTCGGCTTTCTTCAAAGGTTCATGAGTCACGACCATTACCCGATGTTACAGGAAAAACTTACAGAAAACAGCTTCAGCAAGAAATTGAGACGAGAAAATTTAGACCATTGCACAAAACAACACAAGAGAATGAGATTAACTGCAACAGTCATTTAGACTCAGAGACTAGCATATATCGATAACTTAACCAAGAACATTTACTCTCATGTGGGTTCATCATCACACACTATTACGCTAATAATCAGGCATGACACTTAACAATGAACCCACATGAGAATTCGACTTTTCTATGAATCAGCAAATTATATGAAGCATTTCAAGCACCAAAAAACAGAATCACCAGTACGACAGATCCTTTTACCAAGGTTTACACCTGCAGGTCATTAGTTGACTGAGCGGGTTTAACCATATAGATTTTAACTTCAATAAGTCTATTTTTCATGGCAAGATTGAATGCCAATCCAAATAGTTACAGCAGAACACTGATATGAACAAGAGCAAAAGACAATATCACCTACATGTACCTAATTCTCAGTCAAATCTTACCAAGTCAAAGATAAAAAATATTAAAAAAAGTCAATGGTATAACCAAATTTATAACGGGTCACTCAAACCATTTTCTCCTCAACGGGTCATCTTTCAAAATGAGTCTTCATAACCCCAATTCTGCAACCATATACAAACGAGTTTTACAACATCTTTGACCATTTCTCAATTTCACCATCTTCGTCGTCTCCTTTCACACCAGACGAAGCATCACCCATACTACACTCACTAACGGCCCCACCAACTTCACCTCTCGAATAAGTCATTTTTCTTGATTTCGGGACGTTATCTTCTTTACCCTTTTTCTTACTATGAGTCATCAAAAGACCATTAGCAATTGCTTCCAATGCTTTAGCAGTAGGTGGCCTATTTCTAGTACCCTGTCTCCTCGACCCAACACTGCCGTTTTCTTGCTCTTTCGGCTTCTCTGGGCCCATCTTGTTTCTTTCAACTTTAACTTCCGTCCCAGATTCACCATGCCCGAATTCTGTGGTAACATGGGGAAAATTCAAATCGAACAGATTCATCTGTTGTTCTTCAACGGTGTCGATTGAACTGCATCTTGATGTAAAACTTAAATTGGAGGATAGTTTAGGATTAGCTTGAGACGATGAACCGACATTTGAGTCTAAGCTTGAACCAGCCTTCGAGTCAACTCGAGTGCATGCAGATAGTCTCCTTTGTCTTTTTGACTGATGTCCTAAATTTTCTTGTTTTGACTTCCTCACTTTTGTACCATCGGGTGGTATTGAACCTGAACCATTGGTTTTCTTATGTTTTGTTTTTAGCTTTTTGATCGGCTTATGATCCTCGTTAGTATCCATTTCTTCATCGAACAGAAAAGGGTGATCCACAAGAAACGTGTTTCCACTATCAGACTCGTCACTAGAATCCAACTCACTACTAACATCGTCTGAAACCATCTTCACAATTTCCATTTCCCGCATCTCAACGATTTTCCCGCCACATAAACTCGTATCAACGACAGTAAACTTCACCACAACTTTATTACCACGATTCTGAATACGAGGTTGCAGATAACGATTTTTACGTTTTTCAAGAAACCCGTTTTCTTCTTTTTTTTCAAAGTTTGTTACTTTTTCAACCTTTTCTTCATTATCGAGCTCTAGAAGTTGTGGGTTCAACGCGACTTTACTCAAAACATCAGTTATCGAATCCAAATACTCTTCCCATTTGATTAATTTCCTTGAAAATGTTTCAACACCAGGCGTTAAGAAGACCAATGAATGCTTCCCGTTTGCAGTAAAATTGTACCCGTTTGGTTCTTCCGAATGCCACCCTCTTGCAAGCAACCGAGGCCACACGGCTTCCCAGAACAAATCATTGGATCGAGCTTTGCTTAGCCGATAATCACCCGTGAGAAACTGAATGATCTCTGCTGCAGTAAGAGTAGAACAAGCTTTTCCAATCGGTATTTCAGGGCGAATGTGGATTGCATGGTTTTGCTTTGTTGGTTCAATGGCGTGGCCTGTTAAATCCTGCTTACCTTTACCGATTGCTACTGTGTCAATGAATGTTTTGATACCGATTAAAGTTTTTATGGACGACACATATTCTTCTAATTCTATCTTATCGTCTCCAAACGACCTAGAAACCTGCATGATCATTAGAACTTATAAGCAGGGTGAAGATTTAATTTCAGTCATTCTGGCATCTCCTATTATTAGGTAATCACTATGTAACCAAGTATAGCACGTCTTTTAGTGTCGGCAAATTAAATGGCCTTCTAGATACCATCCTCGCGGCAAAGTGTTAAGTGTAGGCATAAACCTTTCACAAATACTCATTGTAGTGTCAATCCAGCATGATGAACAGTTCTAATTTGTGGAAGTCATATCCCGACACAAAGACACGTAAAGCAATGCAAGTGTAGGACTTTTACACAAATATCATCAATTAACAGAAAACAGATATGAACATATAGATAACGCAGAATGATGTGAAAATAAATATGTTAGTGAGTCATGTTGACAAAGCCTGCTGTCACAAGAGGTAGAAACCGGATAATTATTAGCCAACATGAAGTCACTTCTTTCAAAGAGGTAAAAACCGGATAATTATTAGCCACCAGATCCAAAATTTTGGAACTGAAATTATCTAGGGAATTTAGGTATTTTGGTGCCTCACATCTCATCCAAGTAGTATTATGGTTACCTTTACCGAGAGTCCGCATTTTCGTATACAAAAGTCGTTTGTTATTTTTCAACTGCAATTCCACTTCATTTTTCGAATTTCTATCTGTTCACATATATAATATTGGCCCAATGCACATTGCTTAAATGAACATGCTCAATGTCAAGGATAGACATTTTTTAGCCACACGCCTCATCGAAGTGCAAAATGTTCAAAGATACAAACACAGTAACAGCATTAACAACATATTAGCCATTGATATTCAGGTAAGCTAGATCCCATAAACATAAACCATAAAAAAACAGACCAGCAAAGAATATATAAAGTTTCTTATGGGGTGTAAGGGCATTTTCAAAGAAATGCTTTTTTTTCAAAATTTCGTTTTCTTCTCTTTGAAATAATGCAGATTATCACTTTTCTCAAATGGTTTGCCAAACACCATTTTCTGATTATTTGAGTTTTTTTAACACAATAATCATATAACCTCCTGAAAACGCAATCCCAAACACCTTCAAGAAATTTTAAAGCCTTAAAATAGAAACATAACGACATCATGTGTTTCTGCCACACATGCACATGAGTCACGAGTCACAGACATTTAACAATCTTCAAGCACATGTGCTAAACCACTTAAATGTAACTTCAAGTAAATGCCACACTGATTATAAATTTTATTTGACGTACCTCCATAAGGGAATTCTTGCATTCTTCAGATACATGAGGAACCAAACGAGCAATAAACTCCTGTAGTCGTAAGCCACTAAATAACCTTGGTCCCAATATACACTTTTTCCCTCTACTCTTCCTACAATCTGACCATCTTTTGTATTCATCCGACTTATAAAAAATACCATAGTAATACGACAATATATCCCCAACTTCTTTACTCTCAATAAACCGCCTCAACCGAGAAAAATTCTTCTGAAAAATATACAACCCAAGAAGAAAGCTTTCCCTCTCGAGCTCATTCCAGGATTCCAAAGCCCTGCCTGGAACAAGCGAAATCACATTTTCATTTTTCATATTCCCTAAATCGTTTATCATGTTTTGGGGTTTGTGATGTATCCACACTATCGGTATATCTAGTCCTATAAGGAAATTGCTTGGCAAAACTTCATTTGCTTCTTCTTCTTCTTCTACTTTGTCCATGGGGTTCCTCATGTAGTCAAAATAGTCAGATCCAGTAATCATTGATGGGAGTTTGATTTGGTACTCGTTACCAACACGAGGGAGGGCTTGTACTGGTCCATATAAACCGTACGCGTAAGTTTCTGGAAATTCATTTTCACAGTCGTCATTTTGGTCCATTTCCATTCAATTTTTCTGCACAAGATATCGAAGTAAAGAAATATATCATTCTATCAACAGTATCATAGTAAGAGTACATCTATGTAAGAACATAGTAAATTTATCACAGCAACGTTCACAATGAGTATAAGACAACAAACAAAATTACATATGTATATCAACAGTATCATACAAACATACAAACTGCTTATTTCACCTAACTATAAATGTGTATCATGTTTATAAGCAATTATAAGTGTTTGGTTTCACTTATCCAAAGTGCTTATCTGCAAGTGAAAATTAAACAACTTAGAGGTTGTTCAGGAAATCCCTATCTGCTTACTTGTAATTGACTTACAAGTTAGAGGGTGTTTGGGATTGCAATTATAAATGCCCATCTCTTATTTCGAAACAATTTAATGTTAAATGAAACTGCTTTTCTGCTTAATTTAGAGCAAAACAGCACATCAAATTGTAACAGCTTATTTTTGAAGCAGTTTAAGAGAAGTTTCCGTACATAAGTGCTTATCTGCTTCTTGTATAAGGATACTTTAACAGATATACTTTCCCAATCACTATACAGCTTATCTTTTAAACCAGATAAGCAGTTTACTATACACAATCCCAAACACCTGTACGAAGTAAAAAGTTATAATCCGGTCAAGTGTTAAACACTATTATTCCCATAACAAAACATGAACAACCACATAATAATAACTTTCACAACCCCCAAAATCAAACAAAACCCCCCATCTTTAATTTATTTGAACGAGATATATGGGTATCACTCACAATGTGATGTTATTATCTCCGCTAAACAAACAAAAAAAGAAACAAACATTTAATTCGCGGGTCTGTAAACACCAGAAAGAAAGAAAGCAAGCATACACTTTTGTTGTTGTAACAAACACCTAAAGGCAGCAAGTAAGTAAAAATCGTAAGACCATTCCATCAGACTAAACAACATCTTTCACACACCGCATCTACCCCTCTTTATTACACACAAACATCATCCCTCCCTCCCTCCCTCCCAACTTGATGTATACAAAACAGAAGAAGAAATTAACATGTAAAACATGACAAAGTCTTGCAATGTTATCAAAACCAGACAAGTAAGATTCAACCCCCACCATCCGTACAAACTGAAACCCAACAACAAAGACACAAACCCCAGTAACAAGAGTTAAAATAAACCCATATATGTAGCTTATAAAATAATATTTCTTTTTTTCTTATTTTTTTTAATAAAAATTACATCTTTTTATAATTTCCGGTTAAAAAAGAGCAAGGTTGAATCAAGCGGTTAACACCCTTGCCTCTGGAGACAGAGGTCAAGGGTTCGATCCTCACCCCTTGCAAGGCCGGAGGTCCTTTTCTACCTTTAGTAGAACCGGAAGCAGCCTCCTCTCTACCTTAGGTAGGGGTAAGACTGTCTACGTCTCAACCTCCCCCATACACCGTGGAAGACGGTAGACGGTATCGGGAGTTACTTTACTTTACTTTTTTTTTTATAATTTCCGGTTACTTTTGCAACATTGAATCATATAGTCCGTACTAACATTCAACAAACACAAACACCAGTAACAAATAGTAGTAAACAAGAGTTAAAATAAACCCATGTAGCTTCTAAAATAATCTCTTTTTATAATCTACAAAGAGAAGCACATCTTTGACAATCCCCCAAAATCAAAGAAACCCACCATTTATTATTATGCACAAACAACACCCCCACCTTGTATATACAACAACACAACAAGCTATAAACAATGTGATGTTATAAAAACCCAGTTATAAAACAAGTCAGACTTGTTGAAATAAGACGCTATATATGTATAAAACAATAACAAGAAAGATGGGTTGTTGTTAACATGCAAAATAAACATATATACCTTACCTGACTGACTGACTGACTGACTGACTGACTTTCGTTATGTCTTGTTGACGGTGATGGTGAATAATCGTTTGCTTGCTTGAAACAAACCCCACAAATATTAAAGACGAACCAAAGAAAATAAAAATATATATATTTAGTATAAGTAATTTTTTATTTAAAATATATACAAACAAGAGGTTTTTATTTATAAAGAGTAGAAATAAAGAAAGAATGGAGATCGAGTCTGGTCTGGTCTAACACGCGATTCAAGCAAGCGCGTGAGTGAGTGAGTTTATTAGTATATAAAACTTGCATGTATTTAGTATGTAGTAAAAGTATAATTTTTTTAACGTGGCACAGCTTTCTACTTAAAACGTGATCTAGCTACCCCTATTCCCCTCGATAGATTCGGATAAAGGGCTATGTTTGGCGCAGAGCTTTTTGAGACGATGAGCAATGAACTTTTTGATTTTTAGTGTTCATTTGGTAAAAAAGCGGTGAGCTTTGCTATTTTTTAGAAAAGCTCATTTTTCTAATGTTTCTTTAAGAAGCTGTGAGCGGTGAGCAGTGAGCTGTGGCTACAGCTCACTGCTCACAGCTACTTTTGCCAAACATAGCCATAATTACTACTCCATCCGTCCGTCCCAAAATAAGTGTCCAGTTTGACTTTTCAGAGTCAAACTTGTTCAACTTTAACTTTAAATATTTTTTTGTGTTATATAATATTTGATGAAAAATTACACTAATGAAAAATACACTTAAAACACAATCCATTTATATATTTTACATCAAGTATTATATAACACCCACAAAAATAGTTAACACCCATAAAAATAGTTAAAGTCAAAGTTTAACTAGTTTGACTCTGAAAAGTCAAACTAAACACTTATTTTAAGACGAAGACAGTAATTTTTAGCAGGTATTAATATTAGGGTGACCTTATCGTCTGATGGGCCGGTCAACTATTCAAGGCCCAACCAAACTTTTCATATGATGTCAAAAGTGGAACTCATATTGACTTGCGTATCTTGGTGAAGGACATGGATTCTGGTTAGTAATGAAATATCTTGTTGTGTCACTTGTGTCATTGAGCTTTAAAAGATGGCTATATTTTTATAATCTCCTAAAAAGTGTTTTTATTTATTTATTATTATTAAATTAGACAACTATGTAAATCTAAAAATTAACTCTTAATAAAAGATATACTTTTCAAGCTCAAAAAAAAATAAAAAAATAATAAAAAAAAATAAATAATTCAAGAAGACATTTAAAGTCTAACATAAAGCAATTGAAGGCAAACGGGCAACAAGCTGCGCCGCCAGCCCTTTTTGGATTGCAAAGCTAATCCGCTGAAAAACTACATTCATAGATCTAGGAGACATCACATTAGAATGCATGACCCGCTGAACTCTGTTGAGGAAGGCTACAGCATCAGGTGCTAGAAAACCAAAAGTGTCAAACGCGAAAGGTATAAACTCGTGCTGATTGTCAATGCACGCTTTCTCATGCTTGCTCACTTTGCATGAGGCAGCTTTAAGGGCAGCCTCCCCTGCAGTAAAACCTCCACTCCTCAATCCCACGAGAGGAGAAACACCTGTTAGGTCCACACAAGCATGCTTACCACCTGCCCAACCAAAAACCAAAACATCAGCTGGTCTAAGTGTTGATCTTCCCTCCCGAGGGTCAGTCAGGAAGTTCACGGGTGCTTCTTTCTTTGCGGAGACCCCAGCACGCTTAAGTACATCAAAAAGGACATCACGAACCATATCATGTCTGTACTTAAAGCCGGGGAGCTCCCTACAATGTACAGCATGCTCACCAAATGAGTCCAAACATGCCTTGCGACAAACCGGACATGATTCATTACCCGGGAAAAGAGGAATCATTAAGCGGTACTTAAGGACCGTACGATACTCCACAGGTGACATGTGTTGGCCTAGACCATCAATAGGAACAGCCGTAAGAAAGTCTTGAGCATGTGGCGATCGTAGGCATTCGAAAACAGCTTTCTGTCTATCGGTCATGTCAAATTGAACTTCCATACCTTGCACAATTTTACTGAACAGAGCACTCGCCAAAGTATGTTGGGCTTTGATGGGGGCGGTGTCCTTATCAGTGAAACCGCTGAAGTCAAAGTTCGAAAGCTTATTACGGAGACATGCCAAAGCACAAGCATAGTCAGGGTCCATGTCACACAAGCCACTGTCACGTAAAATGTGATCTTGGAGGGCCCAAGATTGGGCCCTAGAAGCCACAAAAGCGTATGAGGAAGCCTCAACCGCTGAATACAAGCCCAGACCACCAAACCGAATAGGTAAGGAAGCGAGCCTCCACTGGAAATCTCCAAAATAAGGACCTCCACAAACCACTAATTCTTCAATCGCCTCACGTAACCCTTTGTCAAAAAGCAAGGCCGCCTCCTCTGTGTACACAGGTTGACACGTCCTCAAGCCAAAAAAGAGTTTGGCAATGCCCATACATGACCGAAGCAAGAGGAGCGCGCTCTGCGGGTCCCCTAACTGTGGAAGAAGTCGCATCAATTCAACAGCATTAGCAGCTCTCCTCATGGCCAACCCGGTAATAAAATCCCTATCTCTGCTAACTGCCCCTCCAAGAAGCTTCACCCCCACAGTTGGCCTCCCAATGTCAGCCGGGAATAAACCTTGACGAAGCTTTCTACCATCACATGAAGGCCAAAATATTTCAGTTTTCTTAATATTCAGCTCAAGACCCCTACCTGGACCGTCCACCTGAATGATGTCCAATACTTTGGCAACCTCCTCTGAATCTCCAATGACAGTCCCATCATCAAGATACCATGCTTGGAGGAGAAGCTTACAACGGTCTCTGATTTTATGCACAAGCGGGTGCAAAACCAAGGCGAATAGAAGCGGTCCCAAAGGATCGCCTTGTTGAACCCCAGTAGTGGACCAAATATGTACGTCTCCAAGATACACCCTCGCTGCCTGCTCGTATAAGAACTCTACCCACAAAGAGATAGAGGGGCACCTCAACCTTACCTCATGAAGTAAGGCCGATCTATCCACCATATTAAAAGCGTTAGAGAAGTCAACTGTGAGCATCGATAGAGACCCATCCGAGTGGCGCTCGCTTAACACCCTGTTAACACTATGTAAAATAGCTTCAGCGCCACCAGACACGCCCACCCCAAATTGATAATCATTAAGGTACTTTGTCATCTCCTTACCGACCCCTTTCATAGCAACCTTAGAAACAAGACGTCTCCAAATAGTACCCACTGCGATAGGACGTATGCCGTTGTCTGGCTTAAGAAGCGGTGTAAGAGGAGCGGATGCGACAAACTCTGCCAAACTTTTAGGACATCTTCCTCCTAACCAAAGATTAACCACTGCAGTGATAGCCCTTAAGAGATCGGTAGCTACAGCTGACCCCTCACCACATAGAGCATCTAGGATGTGTTGTGCTCTCAAGCCATCTCTCCCACAAGAAGTTCCTTTCGGGAATGATTTAACACAAGCAAGGACACAATCGACCTCGGCTACCAGGGGGGGCTCAGAAAACAAAGCATCTGGCAAAGACGGAGGTGCCTTGTAGGGGTGCTTAGCCTTCAGAGCCTCTATAGTATCCGCATTGTACGGAGCAACACCAGAGGAGCATAACACCTTCATAGCAGATGTAAAATGCCCATCTGCCACCTTACGCAGACACCGCTTGATTGTAGTATTACCTTGGGATTTTTCCTCTTGCTTATCACTTCCCTCATGGGCCAATGAACCCACACCAGAAAAGTTTAACACTGATTCGACCAAAGAGGTGACACCACCCTCATCCCCCCAAGTAGCCAATGCATTCAGAATAGAACGACTTTGCAAGTTCTTTCTGTTCCCTGACCTGCTTTCCTGCCTATTCCTGGGCTTAAACACTTGTAAAGTACAACGAGGGAAGAGTAGCAACCTGACCCATTCATCAACAGACCCCGGCTTGGCCACCACCCTATAGAGAGTAGTTTTCAACGCCTGATTAAAAGCATAGCGACAATTATGAGGGATGCTTTTGACGGTAGTGATAGGTGCTTTAAAAACCCGATCTAGAAGCTCAACATCAAATAATAATTCTCCATTTACTTTAACAGGCGGCTCATTGGTAGAGGGCATTAAAATTCCAACGATATGGCCACCACTGTCCCCTATCCCCTTAGAAAACCGAACAAGCCCATCGGGATGATGACAAGCACGGCTCAATGCGTGTAACTTCATACATTTCCCACACATCCATTGACCAAATACCTTTAAAGTACCCTCCACTTCCCTACACAAGTTATAGTCTGTAGTAATAGCCTCCCGCAACACATTTTTACGTTCATCATTACAAAGGTGGACACTCTTAAGATGAGAAATCATACGAGATATCCCCTTATTATCACACACACCTGAAGGACAACAATGGAACCCCTTAAAAGGACATGACCATGTCCCTTCCGAAGTTGAAGACGAAGATGCCATGAGGAAGGGGGATACCTTTTACGAAGTGTAAAAAACTATTATCAACTGCCTAACCCCACCTGAAACAATCCCGCGGAGCTAAACTTTACCTAAGTGTAAAAACTGTTTGAGACATTTCATCGAGCACGTGGCGGGTGTCGTTAGCAAGTGCAGGAAACAGTTCAGGAACATTAGGGTTTAAATGGTGAAATTGGGGGGTTTTGATTTAGGGCAAATTGGTGAAATTCGCTATGTAATTAAAGGAAAATGTAAAGTGGGTTTTGAATTAATTTGAATAATATTGAGTTTTTGAGTAGATACTGGATTAATTTGATGATGATGATGATGCCTAAGTGGCAATTAAGAGTAAAAAGATAGTGATTGAATACTTACAGTGTGGTAAATAAATAATGACGGAATGAAATTGAAACACGATGAACCCCAAAATCTAACAAAAACCCAACTTTATCACATACAAAATACAAGAAGTTATAAACAAAGTACTAGTAATAAACAAGATGGGGTATCTTACAATGTGATGTTATAAAACAAAAAATTCAACCCAAACAGCAAACACCAAAACACACAAACATAAACAAACCCATGCCAGTTATAAAATGAAGAACTCCCACTTGTTATTTATTTATTTATTTTTTAAATAAAATCTTTTATATTTCATCAAAATAGAATTTACATAGTGGTTGAAGTCAAACGAGCAACAGCGCCCCCTTTTTGGATTGCAAAGCAAACTCTTTTGAAAACTACATTCGTGGATCTACGTGTTGTTAACATATTGAAACATAAAAAAGAAAGAAAGATGGGTTTTTAACATGTTGAAAGACGGTAAACATGCAAAACATACATACCTGATCAACCTGAATTGCTTTCGTCTTTCTTGACTGTACGTGGTGAATAATCGCTTGCTTGCTTCAAACAAACCCAAAAATGTTAAAACTATTACTATTATTATGTGAGGATGAACAAAAATATAAAGAGAAAAATAACAACACACATCAAGAGATGGTTTCTTTTATTTATAAAGGAGTAAATTGCAAAAATCGTCCTTGTGGTTTGGCCAAATTGCAGTTTTCGTCCTTGTGGTTCATTAAGTGTAAAGATCGTCGTTATTTTGCACTGTTACGTGCACTTTTAGTCCTCCATCATTGCAAAAATCGTCCTTGTTGTTTGCCAAATTTCACTGTTGAAAGACCAAAAGTGCACATTACAGTGGTCTTTGCACTTATTGAACCACAAGGATGAAACGTGTAATTTGGCCAAACCACAAGGACGATTTTTGCAATTTACTCTTTATAAAGAGTATAATAGAAAGAATGGAGATCGAGTCTGGTCTTTCTTGGTCCAAACCCACGCGAGTGATTCAAGCGCGTGCGTGACTTTATATAAAAAAAACTTGCATGTATTTAGTATGTAGTAAAGTAATTTTTAATGTTACCATTAGGGTAACCTTATCCTCTGATGGGCCACTCAACTTATCTAAGGCCCAACCAATACTTTTCCTTTCTCTAATCTCGATGCCAAAAGTCAAGTCCATAATGACGTGTATAAGTTTATAGACAAACTAAGACTAAGCGGAGTGGAGCGACTTCCAGGCGATAAGGCCTTGGGTCGCCGCCGGATCGCCGCCGGATCGCCGGCTACACCGCCCCCCCCCCCCGGCGACTTGGCCTCATGCGATATATATGGGTCGCCGGTTCGTTTTGTATCTTCGAGGAAACTAGCCGTTTGTAAACGGCTCACTTTTTTTTTTTTTTTTTTTTTTTTTTTTTTTTTATAAATACCATCCATCTTCATTTAAAAAAAACACACAACATATATTTTATAAAAAAAAACACACACACACAACACTCTTATTTTAATTAAAAAAAACCCATCATAACATAAAAAAATATTTTATGGAAGATTTTGAAGATTCGTCATCCTCATCATCAAGTTCCGATTCTTCGGAACTATATGAGGCGATCGAAGGTGCCATTTATAACACCGTTAATACATTTATTGAAGACGTGAAAGAGCGGGTAGAAGATGATGACCCCGTTTTAAGAAGAAGGGCGTATGTGAATCGTCGTCGAGAGGAGGCAAACGAGAGGTTGATGCGTTTTTAACTATTAATAGGTATTATTGAGATGTATGGGCCGACGTATCTACGTAGACCGACTTGGACGGATCTACAACGTATTTACGAGGTGCATGAGCAGGTTCATGGTTTTCCGGGCATGATTGGTAGTATTGATTGCATGCACTGGCCCTGGGAGTTATGTCCGACCGCATGGCGGGGCACACACACACGAGGGGATATTGGGAAACCGTCGTTGATACTTCAGGCGGTTGCGTCTACCGATTTATGGATTTGGAACGCTTATTTTGGTCAGCAAGGATCAAACAACGACATCAACGTGTTTGAGTCTTCACCTATACTTGAAGAAATTATATCTGGGTTGGCGCCAGCAGGTTATTATATTTTTTAATAAATGAATTATGTATTTTATAACTTTTTATGTTTTACTAAGACGTTTTCATTTTCAATTTGTAGCTGCTTTTTATGCAAATGGTAATTATTACAGAGCCGGGTATTATTTGAGTGATGGCATATACCCGGAATACACTACCTTTGTGAAGACTTTCACCGACCCAGTTGATGAAAAAAGAAAATACTTTAAGAAGAAACAAGAGTCGGCACGGAAGGATATTGAGAGAGCGTTCGGGGTTTTGAAAAAGAGGTGGAAAGTTGTTAGTTTTCCATCAAGATATTAGGACAAGGAGAAAATGCATGCCGTCATGTATACTTGTATTATTCTCCATAACATGATTTTGGAGGATGAGGACAAGGCATTTTGTCAAGATTTCAACGAGCACGATCAGACATTAAACCCCGAGTATTGGACTCAAGAAACTCCAATGCAGCAACGCATTGAGAATTCAAATGTCGTTAGAAGCCGCGAAACACACAATATGCTTAAGGCGGATTTGGTGGATCATTTATGGGATAATCGTGGCCCGAATGAACAAAACGCACCTCCAGAAGTCGACGAATTTGTTAGTGATGAAGAATAATTTTTAGTATTATTAGGTATAACAATTATGTAATATTTATGTTTTATTAGTATTTAATATGTAATTTTAGTTTAAGAATAATTTTTAATATGTATTTTTAGTTATTATTTATATAAAATGTATTTTTAGTTTAAGAATAATTTTTAATTTTTAATATTATTAATAAGTTAATATTGAATAATTTTTAATTTTAATATTATTTATATAATATGAAAAAAAAAAAGTTGAAAAAAAAAAAAAAAAAAAAAAGTTGAAAAATCAATCAAAAAATCAATCATTAGAAGTGTCACGTGTCAGGAGTCGCCCCACCCTCCTGAGTAGCCCCACTCCCCCTTTTTTTGGAGGCTACCCAACTTGCTGACTCAGCGCCACGTGTCGCGAGTCGCCCCTTAGTTGGGTAGCCCCACTCCCTTTAGTCTAACTACTCATGTTTTCTAACTCTTTTTTGCGCAGTGTAAAATTAATTTTTCAGTATTTTTCACAAAATGAATATGATGATTTTTGGTTTTGGGTTTGCCACGCGCGAATCCACACTAATTAAGAGCCTCTGCCACGGTGGTGGTAGTATTAAGACCCCCTCCTTCTAATGACCTAGATTGATGATTTTGATGATTGAAATAAAATGAGTTTGGTGATCATCATTACAACTGTTTGGCGATATGTTGAATTGTGATGTGACTGTGACTTTGAGGTGGTGGGTTTTGGTGACCATTACACTCGACCTAAGACTAGAGTTAGTGGTCACACCCTCTCACTTTCCGCATCAGCACCACCTTAGCTTTCTCTCTCCACTCACCTTCCCCGCACCTTTCGTACATGTTTTTCTCTTGTGTCACGCGTGAGTTCAATACCAAACAGTGGGGTCACGAGTGAAGGATAACCCACCACTACGACTAGTCTAATAACTACTACTAATAACTTATATTTTGTTATTCAAATGCCTAACTGCTTACTTGTAATTGACTAACAAGTTAGAGGGTGTTTGGGATTGCAATTATAAAATGCCTAACCGCTTACTTGTAATAACTACTACTCATAACTTATATCTTGTATTCTTGTTGTGTCATTTGTGTCGTCGAGCTTAAAAAGATGTACACATTTCTTGGTTAATCTCAAGTTAAGTACAGTAAAATATTGGCTAATAAAATATTGGCTAGTAATCACATGTGTCATTTGCTAATCTGTTTTCTTCTCAACTCAAGTTGACCTCTTTGTCGACTTTGCAATGTTGTTATTGTTGTTCAGCAACTCCTATTGCTAGGAATTTTACGAAAGATACAAAAACAGATTAGCAAATGACACGTGTGATGACTATTTAATTAATATATTCTATTGTTAGTCGCTAAATTTAATATATACCCCAAAAAAGATTGTTCAAATAACTTCTTCGTTAAATAGTTAAGAGAAGTCGAGTGTTAACAATTTGATCTATTTTTACTAATTAGAAAAAACCTAAACTTGACATAACCATAAAAAAAACTCTTGTAACTTGACATAAACGATTCTCAAAAAAAAAAAAAAAAAAAAAAAAAAAAAAAAAAAAAAAAAAAAAAAAACATAAACCAAATAACAAGAGTATTCTACAGGTGCATTGCAATAATAAGATCTCTAAGTTGTACAGTTTGGCCACCTTGACAGATACTACTACTTAGGTTTGGATGAGATATATTGTGTCCTCAACATTTTACATAAAATGAGTTGTGGTCTGCAGCTTTCGAATTACCAAAACCAAAAGTCGGAAAGGACCATCTTCCATGCCGCAAGTCCTCAGTATCTACATTTTCACGATCAATCCTTCCAACTCCATCGTAATCTGGGATCCATGATCCATTTCCTGTCATTGGTCTGACATCATCTTTGTATACTATACACATCCCACATTTCGCAACAACATTAAAATTAGATTCGATACTTATAATAAGATGTTCAGATTCAATACCGTGACATAGGTTCTCAATAAAATCAATTGATATGTATCCAATCCACACATGGTCTGCACTTTCAGCAGCATGTGCTAATGCCGACCCACAAATCAATTTATCCTTACTCAACGGCTTAAATTTGATTGCAGCGCCTCCAAATAGTTTGTCCTTCCAATGTAAATGAAAGACACAACATATGGCCAACCCTTTCATTCTGGTGATCTGATTTTGAGGTAAAGTAAGCGCGATCGTGTTACCCAAACATTGGTTGGTGAACCAGTTTGGAATTTTGGTTCCAGGAACTGTGATGCTTAATCTATAATTCACTGCAGCACATTTCTGCATTTACAAACATAATCCTTAGATACATGAGTTTCGTGCATTAAAATACTAATTAAGATGAAGAAGATATACACCTGGACCAACGATTTCATTAACAAATTAGCAACATGGTTTACACTCTCTTCATCCTCTAGGAGTTTGAAGCAGCCATGGAGTGAGATCTTAAACAACCACTTGCATTTATTTGAAAAATCTCCAATCTTTTGCAAAGATGTACAATGATCTGCCTTAAGAACTTGAATGAGCGATGGAAGCTCGTGAAGTTCCTCAAGTTTTTTGCAGCCGTTCAGGTTGAGGTATTTGAGATGGTAGAGCTGAGAAACACGTAGAGGTAGCCGGGTGATGGGGTTACTGCTCAAATCCATCTCTTCCAAAGATGGCCATGCACTTTCCAGGTAAGAAGAGAAGTCATCTTCTACAAGATTGTTCTTTGCAAGATCCAGTATTCTCAAAGAATTTAAAGATGAGGAATCCTGAGTTTCCAGCTTAATTGGTAGTATTCTCGTACAATCAGTTTGTTCAAGTTCCAGCTTTATTCCCATCATCAAAATGGCAAGGCCAGTCAAACGTCTGCTGGATAATGGTATTGCCTTTAACCTTTCACAACCTCTAATATCTAGCAGCAACAGCCTCCCCATCTCCCCGGAGACTTCTGGAAATCTTTCAAGACTTCGACAGTAATTAAGAAGTAGAATTTGTAAGGACTTCATATGGATAGAAGATGGGAGAACCTGAAGACTGAAACAGCCACTCATATCTAAGTGAATAATCCTTTCGTGAAGCAAAACAGATTGGTGAACCTCCACCAACTGCTGACAATGTGACAAATGTAAGCTCTCAAGATTTGGGACGCCCGAGACATCTGGAAAACTTGTTATTGCAAGCGAACCACATAATTTTATGAACTTGAGGTTGGTGAGGATGACCTGACATGTTAGCCACATCGGTCAAGGCAAGACTTACATATAAAACAACTTGGATTCACAAAAAACACTACCTGTTGTTCTATTTGCAATTGTTGCATCTCACCATATTGCATATCAATGGCAGCAAGCTTGGTCATACCTCCTGTTATTGTTAGAGATTGAAATGGGTACCGATACCAACAAAGCCATCTTAACTCTTCAGGAAAATTTGAAGGTTCACTCAGAGTGAATCTCCTGTAAACTTGAAGTAGCCTCAGTTTCTTCATGCGCACAAAGGCATCTGCACTACAATGTAAGATATGCTTACCCATGTAATCGTCATAATCGTTCTCCACTATGGCTTCCACGATCTCTAGTTTCTGTAACCAATAAATCATTCAAGTATTTATATATATCAACAAAAAAGATATATATTTGGGTGTGCAGGTGTTGATGACGTGTTGCTAAAATTATTGCACAACATATATAGACCAAGGTATTTCCTCTCTTACACATATCCATGAAAACTACAGGATGGAGCAAAATGCATTGGTTTAACTTTGATAATATCTAATGTAGACGTAATGGTTGTCAGAAAAATATACTTTTCCTGGATTTTTAAAATCGCCACCGCAAACGAAACAGTGTATATATATGAATAACAAACTTTAAAATTCCAACTTTGATAATATCGGTATGAAGAAAGATTAATCTTTAACAAGTAACTTCTCTAAACTTTTTGAAACGAGCAATATAAATATATCATCTGCGTGTTATTGTTAAAACATAAAAAGATAAACTTGAGTCCAACCTGACAGGGACGCTTTTTTTGGAATGTTGAATGAGAAAGACACAGATTATCTTTGTGAGCTAAACCTATGCTCTTTTCAAGTAATTGATTTATTCTATAAACAAGCATTGAGAAAGAGGCGGTTGAAGATTAAGTGCCCATACACATAGCAACATGTCTGGTTGTATTGATGATAGAGCACATAAAAATGCATAAGAAATTAAAGAATACAATTGCATAAGAATAGTGCTTACTGCAGTATTCGTCATTACTTCTTCTATTTCCTCTGGAACCCATAACATGCTGTTTGGATATAATCTACGGACAATACATCGACCCATCTCTTGAATGAGATCATGCATGTAAAGATTTCCATTCGAAATGGTCAGAAGACATTTTTCAACCAGCACTGTTACTCCACTCACAGCTTCATAACCACAACTATCAAGAATTCTCGTGACATAACGCCTTTTCTTTCCTTTGAAGAAACATGCAATGTGTAAGAATATTTTCTTTTCATAATCATTCAAGGCATCATAACTTAGCTTTAGAGCTTCAGTAATTTCCCTGTGTGGTATTTTGGCCAAAACATTCAAGGCACTTTCCCAAAATTCGAAATTTCTACCACAAAAATGAGAGCCTAAAACTTTAAGGGCTAAAGGAAGGTGGCCTGTATAACCCACTACACGATATGATAGCTCCTCATATGCTTTCGGAGGGATGTTTGCCTTAAATGCATATCTACTAAAGAGTTCCATAGCTTCAGCTTTTTCTAACAACTCAGGTACATATTTCTCTTGTGCGTAACAGAGCAAATGCTCATCTCTGGTTGTTACAATAATTCTACTACCAGGGCCAAACCACTCACAAGAACCAGCTAAGAATTCGAGCTGCTTAAAACTATCAATATCATCGAGGACAACAAGAACCTTTTTACGGCCCAGTCTTCTTTGAATCTGACGTGCCCCATCATCACAATCCTTTACAACAAAATTCGGTTGCATTAAAATTTCTGAAAGAAGTTTCTCTTGTAAGCATTTGAGGCCTTTCTTATCGGAACCATTTTCTCTAACATCTTCCAAAAAGCTGGTACCCTCAAACTCATACGAGATTTGATGATAAACAGCTCTAGCTATTGTTGTCTTGCCGATTCCACCCATTCCCCAAATTCCAATCATTGAGACATCATCATTCCTTTTACTTAACAAATATTTCACATGCTGTAGACGTGATTCCATCTCAATCATATTTTCAGTTGGTAGAGATTCAGTATAGCTCAAGATATGCCTCACGATTCGTTTAATACATTCAGCTTCATGCCTGCATATTGACTACAACTTTAGCTAATATAAAACTCGATCCCAATGCCATTTCCTTTTTTTTATTTTATTTTCGTAAATACCTTACGGAATAAGGGCAAATCAACTTAGGATGCTATTAACCTCATTGCAGTAAGTTTACAATTTGGTAACAACTTTAACAATCTAAAACAAGCTAAATAATGGAGTAAGGAACACTAACCCACAGGGCCACAGGCAGTTTTGGGAACATCCCATCCAGATAAATTGGCAGCAGTCACTAAAGCTTCCCTCCATCTCTTCACTCGATCCATATTATCTGCAAATTTCACCTCATGTTGTTCAAATGCTTCTTGAAAACTGTTTTTCTGTCCACGGACATCGGAGGGTTCCACATCGTAGAACACAGGTAACACCCTCTGTCCCGTCACATCACGGCATTCGATAATCTTCCCAAGTTCTTCCAAACACCAACTAGAGTTTGCATAGTTTTTCGAGAAAACAACAACTGCAACCATAGACTCTTGAATAGCTTTAGCAAGTTCAGGGGAGATGGATTTCCCTCTCTGGAGCTTCTCATCATCCTTAAATGTATATATTCCAGCCTGATCCAGAGCTGAATAAAGATGATCTACAAAATTGTTTCGAGTATCCTCGCCTCGAAAGCTTAAGAACACGTCATACGTCCATCTTTGAGATGATGCAGCAGTAGACACTGATGATGCGGAACTAACCAGGGCACCATCCATGGCCGTGAGCGAGAGAGTCTGTTGCAAGTTACAGAAAAGGGTTTTACAATTGTCACAAAACTCAAGAAGACATACAAACATCAATCATCAAATGAATTCATTATAGAGAGAACTCAGAGTCAGAGATTGTCTGTGATTGCTTATTGTTTTTAGCATTCTGCTTGCTTTTAAGCAGATAAGCAATTTGATAAAAAAATAAGCTGGTTATTTTCACTGGAGATCAAATTAATATTACTTTTCTACCCTCAAATCTAAACTAAAACAAATAGCTTAAAGGGTGCTTTGGATCAAGGTTTTCAAGATCGGGATCCTACCTAGGATCGTTTTCGTCTTTGCAAGATCGTGATCGTAAAATCGGATCGGGATCCTAAGATCTTACTATAATGCTATTATTTAATGATCTTTGTAATATTATTCAAATCTACAAAATATTATATATTATAAACATGAAATTACATGAATATATCATGAAAATGTTGTTATAAATTATGAATATGAAATGTTTATGAAGAATCACATATTGTTTTTTAAATATTATAAAAACATAAATATAATTTGTAGTTTTTTTAGTTTGCGGTTCGAGAAAAGTAAGATCGAATGGGAGTAGATCTTAAGATCCTACGGTCAAAATCAAGATCCTATAAGATCTTAAGCTTGTTAAGCTTGTTAAGATCCGGATCGTTTTTGCTTCATAAAATCGTAAAATCCTAAGATCAGGATCAGGATCTTAACAACTATGCTTTAGATTGCTTCTTTTTTTTAAGCAGTGGATCAAACTACTTTGGTCAAAAAGATGTAGATTGGCAGGGACACCTCAACCCTGTGTACCATAATGGTACCCATCAACCCTACCCAGCAAAGGTTTGATGCCTGTGAAATACCTCCACCCAATACCCAACCATGCTTGCGGAACGGAATCGAACTCGCGTCCATCATTTGGTCAAGACATCACATGGTTAGGCCCGGCTTCAAAGGTAGCTGGTTGATATCATTAGAGCTTATGGTCCCCATGTGAGGACTTCCCGGTTGGTCACCCAACTCGGTACTACTCTCACCTAGGCTCGCTTAACTTAATAAGCTTCACCCAGTGGACCACAAAGCCAATGATTGGATCAAACTACTTTGGTTTGTCACAAAATTAGCTTTTTCGAATGGGCCATTCTTAGTTCAAAGTGCTTATTTAAGATAAAACAAAAATTTCTCTTCTACTATATATTAAGTTAAATGAAACTACAAAATCGCCATTAAAAAATAGTTACCTGTGCAGAACCGAAGGCGAATGTGAATGAAGATTTGAGTGATGCAAACACTTGAAAGTCGTCTGTTTGTATGTTTCATGTCTCCCAAAGTCTTTAAAGACTTCCAAAGTCTTGACTTTCTAATTATAAAAAATTACACGTTTGGTCCCTGTGGTTTGCTCAGATTTCATATTTAGTCACTAAGTCGTTTTAATTACACCAGAAATACCTATTTTTGAAACCTTGCACTCATTTAGTCCCTATTTTGGATAGGCCGTTAGTTTGACCTTTAAGTGTTTAAATAATATTTTTCTGTTAGTCATTTCGTTAATATTTTTTGCACCGTTATTCCTCATTTTCTAAAATGAATTAAAAAGAGCAGCATGGCTCGAACTCGGCTCTTGTTACCCAAAAACCAACACCCTAACCACTCGACTAAGCGTCCAAAGGTGTAATTATATCAAAATAAATTCTATCTAACATTTTTTTTTCTCAAACTCGATTTTATCCATTTTCGTCTCTTTTTATACGTTTTCGTCCGTTTTGTTTACGTTTTCGTCCGTTTTTTACAATTTTGTACGTTTTTTAGGTTCTCGTCATTTTTTTACGTTCTCGTATGTTTTTTTACGTTTTTATACTTTTACGTCCGTTTTTTTTACATTTTTGTCCGTTATTTACGTTCTTTTCCCCTTTTTTTTTACGTTTTCGTCTGTTTTTTTATGTTTTTTGTCAATTTTTTTACGTTCTTGTCCCTTTTTTACGTTTTCGTACGTTTTTCACGTTTTTGCTCGTATTTTTTACGTTTTTGTCTGTTTTTTTACAGTTTTGTCCATTTTTTACGTTCTCGTCCGTTTTTTTACGTTTTTGTCCTTTTTTTATGTTCTCGTCCATTTTTTTACGTTTTTGTCTGTTCTTTTACGCTTTTAAACGTTTTTTACGTTTTTGTCCATCTTTTACGTTCTTGTCCATTTTTTTACGTTTTTGCCCTTATTTAACATTTTTGTCTGGTTGTTGCTTATTTATTTATTTTTATTTTTTTTACGTTTTTGTCCATTTTAATCTAAGCGTAAAAAAATATATAAAAGCGAAAACGTAAAAAAAAAGGGTGAAAACGTATAAAAATGAACGAAAATGTATAACAACGGACAAAAACGTAAAAAAAACAGATGAAAACATTTAAAAACAGACGAAAACGTATAAAAACGGACGGTAACATGATAAACGGACAAAAACATAAAAAACGGACGAAAACGTTTAAAAACATTGTGGAAAACTAGAAGGGGGGTTGAATAGTTTTTACCGTTTTAAAGATTTCTTTGCTTTGTTACTATATGTTAATTTCAAAGGAAACAATCAGAAATAAATAATCACACAATATAAACAAAAGATAAAGAGAGGAAAGATCAAACCACACGACACTGTTGTTTATAGTGGTTCGGCTACAAGGACTCTCTTCCTTGCCCTACTCCACTCCCCGAGTTTCCTACTCGAGAGTTTATCTTTCACTAAGAAACAAACTCCTTTTCCAGGCGGAGAAAACCTTTACACGTCGCTTACTTCCTTTTCCGGTACTAAGCTAAACACCGGGTTCTTTTCACAAGGTAGAACCAACCTGACGTCGCCTACTTACTTTACCGACACTAAGCTAGATGTCGAGTTCTTTACACGGGTACAACTACTCCCTACACTCCTTGTGCTTTAAGGACTAAAGCACTAACCACACTCACTGATTACAAATGATAGATATGATGTGTGAAACAAACTACAATATCACACAGTAATGCAACTAAAGGATTACGGTTCTGTAGATCCTTGAATGCTTGATCTCCTTTCTACAAAATGAAAGATCAAAGTGAAATGCAACTATGAATGATGTTAGTAAGATATGTA
The DNA here is from genome assembly GCA_021014915.2 of Artemisia tridentata subsp. tridentata. NCBI lineage: Eukaryota > Viridiplantae > Streptophyta > Magnoliopsida > Asterales > Asteraceae > Artemisia > Artemisia tridentata. The sequence goes on from CP139505.1 coordinate 21,267,890, forward strand.
CTGAATGAATATATGTGTTAAAGCTATATGAGTGATGAGAGAGCCAAATGATCAGCTTCCTATTTATAGGCAAGCTGATCTTCAGCTCACGGATCCGGCGGATCCCTCAAAAGGGATCCGTCCTTTACAAGACTTGGATCCGTGGGATGTGACAGCTATGTAATAGTTGTCTCTTACCATATCTTAGTTGTATCTTACCATATCATCCAAGATCTTCAAATGTCAACTATGTTGCTTGTAAATCTAACCAAGATATATCAAAGATATTGTATGTGATGCATACAATGATGTCATGGAATGGTTTATGAATTAAAGTTTCCTTTTAAGGAAACAAGTTACTAAACTTGTAATTCTTAGTTAATATGTGAAGTGTAAAGTGTGTACTTAAGAGACTAAGCTAGTATTTATTATTTGCTAAAAGATATTCCTTATATTTGTCATTAACAAAACTAATGAAAGATCAAAGAATATAAATAACGTTTTTGGGACGCTATTTGTATTAACAATCTCCCCCTTTTTGTTGATGACAAAACATAAGATATATTTTTGAGCAAGAGAATAAATATAGCATGAGTTCTTAAAAATATATATTAAGTTTGTTTATTAAAGAAAAGTTTTGTAAAAAAATGTATGTACTGTGATGAATCACAGTTGATGCAAACTTAGTTCCTTTCTCCCCCTTTTTGTCGAAACAAAAAGAGTAGCGTAGCGGAATGCGATTTTGAGAACCTTTAAAGCTCCCCCTTGTTTTATACTCCCCCTAGATGGAGTAATCAAGGAAATAATGCATAAATCTACAAAACAAATGGTTAGTATATGAAATGCTTATGAGATGCTCCCCCTTGATGTATACTCCTCACTTCTGGAGTACCAACGTATACTATGAAGGGTATGATATGCTGCAAATGAAGTGTTAGTAATGAATGACTTCAATGAAGAAGTAGAATGCTTGTGAAGTATTCTCCCAAACAAGCCTTTTAATAAGTTTTGACTTGAAAAAGTCAAAGTAAGTGTCTGATCATTATTTGTACCTAAGGTAATGATAATCAAGATATAATATATGCTATAGAAGAATGTTAGTTCACAATGATAATGATAATATGCAATATGTTGATCACTCATAAGCATAAAACATCATATTCATATAAATTGAAAATTTTGTGACAAAAGTCACAAAGAGAAATGATGGTATGATTACAATAAAAAGACATAAAAAGTCCTAAAACAACAATTTTAAAGGTCCTAACAACTAGTCTAAAAACCTCCTATTGAGGAGGATGAGAGATTGCGTTCAAACGTTCAAGAACATGGTTCAAGATGAACCTCATCTCATTTTGAAGCTCATGGACCAAGATGTTGGTCCTTTGGGCCAAGTGAGCCGTTCTCTCACAATGTGCGCAATCATGACTTGAGAAGCCGGGAGGGAGACTAGGCTCCAAGCTTTGCGGTGGTGGTGGTGGTGGTGGTTGGTTGTTGTTGTTGTTGGATGGTTGTTGTGGTGTTTGGAGGGAGTTCATAAGGATGTTTTGAATGTCCATTGCTTCATGAAGGCGATGGTCTACCATACCCGAGAGAGTGTAGAGACGGTTGAGCTCTTCACTAATCTCTTCTTGGGTTTGAGGCATATTCATCCACATTGCCTCGTCAATGGCTACTAGAGTGGATGTGGGTGATAGAGGTTGTGGTTGAGGTTGGGATGATTGTGCATCATGGTATAAAGGGCCATGGATGTCCGGGTAAACCGGGTGAAAAAGCATGGGTTGTTGACCTTCAAAGGTCATGGGTGGAAGATTGGGTAATGTTGGTGAAAGTTCTTCTAAGTCATCAAGATGTGGTGATGTAGGAGGAGTCCTAAATAATTCCAAGGGTTGGAGTTTGGGTGATTTTGGTGGTGATGGTGATCTAACAAGCTGTGATGGAGCCGGTGGTGGAGTAGAGGCTATTGGAGTAATGGTTGGTGGTGGTGTTTGTATAACAACATTTGATGGTGTTGGGGTGGAGAGTGTAAGGAAATTTTCACTCGCAATGGGTGATGATATATTGAGAGGAGAATTTTCCTCAGATGAGGAGTTTGCTAAGTTGATAAAACAACAGGGTTTAACACTAATGCGGGCTGTTCTTCTTGAAGGTCTAGATGTGGAAGAGTTGTTTGACTTAGTCATGGTGAAGTGTGATAGCTAAGATGTACAGGAGAGGAGGTGGTTGTTGTGTGAAGAGATGATCCTAAAGTGCTAATTTATAGACAGAAGGTTTGTGAGTCTGTGTGTTTGGATTTGATGTGAATCCAATAGAGAATGTTGGTTACTAATGATTTGGAACAAAAATTTGTGCAGGTCATATCAAGGAAGTCAAGCCATTGAGCTTTGGTTGAGTAATATGTTTTGGATATGCAGTTAATACAAGAGGATAGTGGAAAATCTGATGATTTGATATTTCCACGGATTTGACGGATCCCTAAAAAGGGTTCCTTCTTTGTATCTGTTTGGTAACTCACACCTAAAATTCAAAAATTTAAATTTTGGTGGGAAATTTTGTTCCTAAGTTTCTAAGAGTTCCTAAATGATTCTAAGATGAATTATGATCAGTGAATAAATCCTAAATGATACTAAATACTAAGATTTAAGAATCGGGATAAGTCGAAAAAGTTTTATAATTTTACTGGGAAAATCTGCGGATCCAAATGGTTGCAAATGCGGAACCTTATTTTGCAATCCGCCAAATCCGCAGGATGGCGGTTGGCGGATCCAACGATAAGCCTTGGCGGAACCCTGTTTTGGGATCCGCCAGATCCGTATGTCTAAAACTTAAAAACTAAACAGAACATATGTCATATTTTTCGTTTTTCGACGAAAACCCGAAAATTCACCTAGACCTTACTTAACATCTAATATGTATAGCAAAACAACTAAATATGATAACATTAACACATGATTGCACATAGTTTAATCAGTACTTAGAAGCTTACCGTTTTAGGTGTTATGCCAAACACTGGCTATAACCCGAAAAATTGATAACCATGATGGTTATCCACCTGCAAGTGTTAGTTATTACACATACACAACAAGTTTTATCAAATAGATTCTAGACACACAGAAGTTTAACAACACAATATCCAACATTGTTTAAAACCAAACACTCCATTAGCTCAGCTTCTTCTTCAACTTCTTCATCCCCTTGTGTAATTTCATCATCCAACGACCCAGATTCTTCACCATTCCTTTGATGTTTCTATACTCAGCGGATTCATGTTGGATTGGAGGAAGATGGCTCAAGTACTCGGGTGGAGGAATCCTAGAATTTGGCATACCATCATCTTCACTCATTGAAGATGATGAGGATGATGTTGGAACACGAGGACGTTTGCCCTTATCAACACTAACCCTAAAGTCACTCAAGGGAACGAAGGTATGTTCAATTTCATTGTAATCCGGAACAAAGCCTAAATGATTTGGACGAGCGGGTGCAAAGGCTCTATAAAGTCGGGTTAAGAGCATACCATAAGGCATTGCAATCTTGCTTTGAACCGGAATGTCACACATTCTTTTGGCAATATAATAAGCAATATTGAAAGGTTGACGGGTAGAGATGTTGTACATCATGTGACATAAACAAGCATTGATATGATCACGATTTCCTATGGTGCACATCACATTTGCCCTTAATACATCTTCCATTTTCCTGAATTCGGGTTTGAGTTCATTTAGCTCCATTGCAAATGGATCTCTAGCAACTTCACGACCACGAAACATTCTTGTGGGGTTGTTCTTAGGAATGAAGAGATGTTCCCTAATCACTTCTTTTGATTCGAGAGGAGTGACATATGGTGCCGTCCTATTGAGGTTGGATTCTAAGATTGTTAAGGACCATTTGTCCGAGTAAATACATGTCCCTTGACTTGGAATTCCTAAGACTTCACCGAATTGATCAAGAGGGATGTTGACAAGATTTCCATTTAGAGTAAAATGAAGACTTAAGTAACCTTCATCACTCGAAGTAAGACCTACACTAGCATAGAACTCAAGTATGAACCTAGGAATGATTGGTTCATCTATATCTAAAAGAGAATCGAATCGAATTGCGGCTAATTGTTCCCTAAGTTGTGTTCCTTCATAGAACGATGAATCTATGGCTCTACCCTCATGGACATACTTTTTCTCTAAGGCTTTGAAAATTTCGATTTGGGCATCGGTTAGACCCTTGGTTTTGTGGACTTTGGGTAAGTAGTGAACGGTTTTCTTGTGATCGTAGTTGGTTGCGGGAGGCATGATTTTCCTAAGTACAAAAAGTTACATAGTTTTAGTTAAAATGATCGAAGGAAGTGTAAAATTCCTAGTGTGTGCCTACATGGGGACAATGTGGAGGTGCGGTTATCTCGACTCCTTTTGATGCAAGAAAAATTAGTTTATGCAAGTTTTGTTTACAAACGAGAGATAACCCAAACACTCCTATTTCAATGTAGCTACGGTTGAATGTACCCGAAAATACATATTAGTTATGTATTCCCTTTAGCATTCAAGAGACATTATGCAAGTGAAGTCTAAAAGATAACGTTTTTGCATTTGTATGAACAATGTAAGAAAAAATCATTTTACCTAGTCGTTAGAAGATTTTAGTGAAAAATTTTCATGGGGTTTTTGTTAAATTAAGACAATGTGCTATAAGATGCAATTCCTAACTAAGAAAAACATGTTTTTAAGTATAATGCAATAAATATGCTTCATGATTTTTCAAGAATTATGCATATACCCCAAGTTTATGTTTTGTGCATGAAATGGAAATCCTAGACGCAGATCAGGAGTATAGATATGATAAGAATACTTACAGTGATGTTAGAAGCACAAATTTGTGGAAGAAAATGGTCTAAAATGTGATGGAGATTAAGTGTGTGTCGGATGTAGTAAGGTGATATGTTTTGGAGTGAGGGATGAATAGTAGCTGTTCTTGTTTATTAAATAATAAACTGCACATAGCATGCGACGGATCCGGCGGATCCCAAACAAAGGATCCGTCCTTGTTGTCGATTGGATCCGCGGATTCAGAACGCATGTTTTGGTTTAGTGTCGTGTATATCTAAACTAATGCTAATACTAATGTTTCTCCTAATCACTGGGTTCCATTAATCCTAATCCAAGTCTAAGATAATTGAAAGGTTCTCGTTTAAGTGGTTTAGTGAGAATATCGGCAATGTTGTCCTCTGAGGAAACTTTCTCAATTGAGATGATTCCCTTCTGTACATTGTCGCGAAGGAAGTGATGACGTATTTCAATATGTTTGGTTCTAGCGTGTTGGACTGGATTTTTGCTTAGATCGATAGCACCTTTGTTGTCGCAAAGAATGGGAATGTTGTTGAGTTCAATTCCATAGTCGACGAGAGCTTGTTTCATCCACAGTGCTTGTTGACACGCCTTTCCTGCAGACACATACTCGGCCTCTGTTGTTGAGATTGCGAGGGCAGTTTGTTTCTTAGCGAACCATGATGTTAGACAATATCCTACAAAAGTACAAATACCACTAGTACTTTTCCTATCAACATAATCACCTGCGTGATCTGAGTCAGTATACACTATGGTTTCTACACCCGTTCCTTTGGGATACCATAATCCTAAGTGTGTAGTACCTTTAATATACCTAAAGATTCTTTTAACAGCTTCAAGATGGGAAGATTTTGGATCTTCTTGAAAACGTGCACATAGACAAACACTAAACATAATGTCAGGCCTACTAGCCGTAAGATAGAGTAAACTACCAATCATTCCTCTATATTTAGTGCTATCTACGGATTCATTTTCTTCATCCTTAGTAAGTTTGGTTTCGGAGGACATGGGTGTTCTCATGGGTTTTGAGTCTTCAAGACCAAACTTCTTAAGCATATCTTTGATATACTTTGATTGGTTGAAGAATATCCCATCTTCTAATTGTTTAATTTGGAGACCTAAGAAAAAGTTTAGTTCCCCCATCATACTCATTTCAAACTCGTCATGCATGATTTTTGAGAAATCGTCGCATAACTCTTGACAAGTTGAACCGAATATAATGTCATCCACATATATTTGGACTATAATAATATGTGATCCCTTTTTCTTGGTGAAGAGAGTATTGTCTACTAGGCCCATGGTATACTTATGGTCAACTAGGAAAGTCTTAAGTCGATCATACCAAGCCTTTGGTGCTTGCTTAAGTCCGTATAAAGCTTTCTTAAGTTTAAAAACATAATTTGGTTTTTCAAAGTCGGCAAAGCCGGGAGGTTGTGCAACATATACTTCTTCATTAATAAGACCATTTAAGAAAGCACTTTTGACATCCATTTGAAATAACTTAAAATCATGTGCACATGCATATGCAAGTAATATCCTAATAGACTCAAGTCTAGCTACTGGTGCAAAGGTTTCATCGTAATCTATACCTTCTTGTTGATTGTAACCTTGAGCTACTAGCCTAGCTTTGTTTCTAGATATAATACCCTTTTCATCCATTTTATTTCTAAAGACCCATTTGGTGCCTATTATGGTTTGGTTTTTAGGTGGAGGTACCAAAGTCCAAACATCATTTCTAATAAATTGATTAAGTTCTTCTTGCATAGCAATTACCCAAGATTCATCTTTTATTGCCTCGTCTATATTTTTAGGTTCAATGGTTGAAATAAAGCAAAAATAATTACTTTCATTTTGAGCTTTGGATCTTAATGTTCTTTCATTAAGTTTTCCTATGACGTTTTCTAATGGATGACTTTTAGTTTCTTTAACATTGACTATTTCTCCTTTTACGGGTTCATTGTCATTTTCAATGTTTTCTATAGTATTAACCATTTGACTTTCAACTAAGTCATCATCTACCAAAGGTGATGTCTTAGAGGGAGGTGGACTTTCGTTGAATGTTACGTTCAACGATTCCTCGACTCTTGATGTTTCCTTGTTTAATACAATGTATGCTTTACTGTTTTGTGAGTACCCAAGGAATACACCTTCATACGACTTTGGGTCGAACTTAGTGAGATATTCCTTTGTGTTTAAAATGAAGCACTTGCTTTCAAAGACTCTAAAATATCCTAATGTAGGCTTTTTGCCTCGATAAATTTCATAAGGAGTTTTATTTAAAAATTGTCTAATTAAAACTCTATTTAGGATATATGTAGAAGTATCTACAGCGTGACACCAAAACTTTTGTGGTATGTTTTGTTCATTTAACATAGTTCTACTCATTTCTTGAATCGTTCTATTTTTACGTTCTACTACACCATTAGATTGAGGTGTACGAGGAGCCGAGAAATTATGAGTTATTCCATTATTACCACAAAAATTTCCAAATTGAATTTCATTGTCAAATTCTCGACCATGGTCAGTTCTAATAGATACTATATTACTTCCTATTTGATTTTGAATTTTCTTGCTTAGAATTTCAAATTTGTCGAATGCCTCATTTTTAGTTTTCAAAAACCTTGTCCATGTATATCTAGAGTAATCATCTACTATAACTAAAGTGTAAAAATTTCCTCCATAACTTTGTATAGCCGACGGGCCAAACAAATCCATATGTAATAATTCTAGGCATCTAGATGTAGATACCATGTTTTTAGCCTTATGGCTACTATGTACTTGTTTTCCAATTTTGCAAGCATCACAAAAGTGTTGGTCATATTTCAACTTGGGTAGGTTCCTAACGAGTTCTTTGGATGACAAAGATTGAATAAGCCTCATATTAGCATGACCTAAACGTCGATGCCATAGAGTTGAGTTTTCGTCCAAGGAGGTAAGACATAACTTATCTTTAGGTGTTTTATCTAATTTCATAACATAGACATTATTCTTTAAAACACCTTTTCCTACGGTTATGCCATCTTTAAGTATTTTACTTCCATTTTCACTGAAAAGGACGTTATACTTTTTGCGGCATAATTGACTTATACTAAGTAAATTAAAACCTAAATTATCTACATGAGCAACATCATCAATAGATAGAGAGTCATGAGAGATTGTACCTTTTCCGATGATTTTACTTTTAAGCTTGCTACCGAATGTGACATTACCTCCGTCATATACTTGGTAGGTTGAAAAAAGATTTTTGTTTCCCGTCATGTGTCTTGAGCACCCACTATCTTTGATCCACTCATCAGGTTCAAGATCAACTTTCAAGCATACCTAAGTTCATAAAAGACTCAAGCATTTGGTCCCCAATATCTCATGGGTCCGTTTGGGTTAAACATGACATTATCATGGTTTATGTATGTAAATGGTGGACCATTGTTCCATGACATATAGCTAGGACCATGAAAGTTTCTAGGCATGTTTTGGTTCCAATTATTTTGATAAGTATGTTGTGGATTAACTATACTCTTTGGAAAGGGGTGTTTGGGAAAACTCATTTGAAGTCTCTGTTGATCCGTTTTAACTCTATATTCATTTCTAGCTTGTCCTCTTCCTAAAGATACTGCTGGTTTATGTTTATTATTGGTTATACTACTGTTAGGTTTCTTAGTAACTTTAACAAATTCGGAACGGTCGACTTTGTGAACCTTCTGTTCAACTTGAGTACCCGCGGATCCTTTGGATACACTTGGCGGATCCAAATTTTTGGATCCGTCGGATCCGTGAGTGTCCAACTTGGTTGAATCAGTTTTATTCACAGTCTGTTCCTTATACTCACTTAAGGTTCCTAGTTTCATAAAGCCTAGTCCTGTTTTATCATGAGGTAGCTTTTGCATTTTCATTATTTCATCTGCACAACTTATGTTTTTATCAAACCTTTTAAACTTTGAATTTTGTTTGATCAAATCTTCCTGTGTGGTTCTTAAGGTTTCTAATTCAAGTTTTAGTTCTTGACAAGACACACACGTTTCTTTACTATCTTTGCCTTTTTCAATTCGTATTGCTTTTTCTTTAAGCCAAAATACTTCATTTTCTAAAAGTGTTGTCTTAGTTTTCAAAAACTTGTTTTTGTTTATGATTTTTAAAGTAACGTCACACAGTTTGTTATATTCTACTTCTAATGTTTCATCATCTATAAAGGAGCATGAATCAGAATGTACCTCTTCTGTGTCATTAGCCATAAGTGCCATTTCGTTGTTCTTAGGCTCATCATCATCATCTCCTTCACTATCGCTCCAAGCTCCGCTAACGAAGGCTCTTTGAGACTTGGTCTTTGGAGGCTTTGGACATTCTCCTATTAAGTGACTGGAGTCACCACACCTATAGCATTTCCTATCAACCTTACCTTTCTTATCTTCATGATCTTTCCGAGAGGATTTCTTTTCATCACGAGGTTGTTTCACAAACTTTCCTCGTCTCCTGAAGAATTTCTTGAAATCCCTCACGGCCATTGCATACTCTTCATCATCACTGTTTGAACAAGACTCATCATCACTTGACTCGACTTTGGCTTTCAAGGCAATAGTGTAGCAACCGGCATTTTTAGGGCAATACTTATTTATAAAACTCGAAACCATTTGCGACAAACGATGATTTTTCCAAACTTATTGGTGACAATTGGTAAATTTCAGGAAACATTTTAAGTACCGCATTTCGTTAAATAAAACAAGTGTTAAAATTTCAGAAATTACCTCTTCTACGTTGACTTTGATTCACGTTGAGAATTATTTATATGGAATATTATGTCGTTGAATTATTTGTGTGGCGTTACTTTAGGCACTACTTCGAGTCGGCACAAATAAACCTAATAACGCGAAAAATATTGATTTTTAACGAGATAACACGAACATGTGCATATTTATAGTCGTTTTGAGTGGAAAATTATTCTAAAAATAATGAAGCAACTTGAATGAACCCGAGAATGGTGGCGACGCATTTTTCTAACCTCGATTGAGTTTCGTCAAAAATAATCCAGAAAACGTCATGTTTTATTTTACAAATGTATTTTTATCAGATTTAACAGAAAATCGTATTTAAAGTGAACGGTGACGTTTAATAGTTGTTTGGGAATAAAAACTAGTAACCTCGGGAAAGTTTAATAAAATTATACCGCTAGTCCTTGCACCGACCCCTCCTTTGGAAATAAATAAAACACAAGGACCTATTTACAATATCTGAAAACTACTCTATACTAATAACCCTAACCCTAGCACTATATATATCTCTTTATAAAATTTGTAGGGTTATACCCTCCTCTCAAATAAACAGCCGCTATTCCCCTCCCTCCCATCTCTCTTCTTTATAACTTTTTTTTCGGCCATATTATCTGGCCACCGGAGCTCCAAGATCCGGCCACCACCTCTCACCGCCACCACCACCTTGTTTATCTCATCATCCCCATCATGTCTACATAATACACGCGCCTCCAAACCACCTCATCTATTCTCCTTTTTCAGTAACCCATAGTTTTTCCGGCAAGACTTTCCGGCGACACCTGGTTGTAGCCACACGAGCACAGATCGAAGCTTATTTTTGGAGTTTGTTTTTGGTTCTAGTTACCACGATGACCATCACCCCAGCCTCCACAGCCGCCACTCTCGTCTCTCTCCTCACTCCGTTTTCGGCATGGTAATAATCGAGAAAACAAAGATTTCTTATTTATTTCATTTCTTTTCATTAAACCGTTTATTATTGTTGTTGTTTGTCGTGGATTAAAATTTTATATGAAATAAGTTTATAAATTCGTGAGTTGAAAAAAAAAAACCGGATTTAAACTTTGACAAAATGGTTAAAGATTCGTGTGGTAAGAAATCTGTTGAGAAACTTTCTGTTTGATACATGTTGTATACGGGTCGGGTGTTAAACCCACGAAGAGTTTCAGGTCATACCCATTTGGGTCACTGTTCGACCAGAAGTTGATTTTAAATTTAGTCATGGTTTTGATCCTTGTTGTAGTGAATATTATTGGTATGTTGTGGTTATTGATCTTGTTGTTGCCATTGTTGTGTTTGACTGTTTGGGCATTCAGTCGACCTCGCGAATACTCGTCCGTTTATTTTGGTCTCAGTTTGTTTGTTGTAGCTTTTACTCGTCGGGTCTTGTGGACTAAACTCATTTTGGATGTTGTGTTGTTGAATTGTTAGTGACGAGTCGGAATTATAACGAGTGTGGGATTCGGGTCAGGTCTGAAACCTGGTGATTGTTTGGGAATTTGTTTTGAGATTATTAAAGTTACTATAATTACTATGGCTATTTGTAAATCAAGTCGAGTCGAACCCGGTTTGTGCCTTGTGTATCGGATTCAAAATTTTTACTCTAAGTGGAGTCTTTTAGAATGGCAGTATTTAATAGCTATTGGTTTGTTTTGGTTTAATGGGCTCGATAAGCCACATTAGGGTGCGTTTGGTTTTTATAAGAGTCACAAGCCCAAAACAATTAAATTTGAGTATGTGGGTTATTTGTTTGGTTATAAAGTGTTGAGTAAAAATATATTTCACAAACGAGATAGTAACGTTGGCATTGTGACGATTGATACGTTTTGGATTACCTGAGATCGTGATTTGAATTTGAATACGGACTTTGATTATTATACTTGGACGTTTGGTAAATTACGAATCGTTATCGGACTTACGATATTAGATAGCGGACTTATTGAACATTTTGACTCGGGACGGTATAATATATTAAATTCAAAATGAACTTAATATATTAAACACGAACGGACACAAAATCTTCAATAAAACCAAAACTAATATTTACAAGAACAATAGCGAGACATAAAACTTGTTAAATATTGAAATTTCATATTTGATTTATACCTCGACGACTCGAGAAAAACTAACTTTTAACTTATTTTTATAAAACGTTTATGTTTTATACAAGTTATTTGGGATAACGGGGTAAATATCGAAACGTACAAACTAAGTTATTTGATTTAAGGTATTTGTTGTCGTAAACTTCTAGAGTTATCTTCCTTGGTTCGAGTTCTCGTCCGTAATTCTCTCGAGTTTGTTGATGTCTCTCCTCTTTGGCGTGAGTGGTATGTCGAGTCTCTATTTTCTTACCACACCACGCGAAACGTTAACACTAAACTTTTACATACTTTGATACGAGTAATCCACAAAAACTAAGACGTTTGTCTTCTGAAACTCTCTTACTTTACGAGACGTATTCTAAGATAACTACATACGTATTAGGTTGTGCCGTGAGACCCTAGTTGCCGTGAGATTTTAGTTGCTGTTGCGTTAGGCTACCTTTGAGCTGTTGTGATGTTCTACTCTCTGACACTGTTGTGATATTACATTGCTGGACTGAGGTGAGTTCTCGTAGCCCCTTTTTCATTATGTTTTTCCTTGGGGGAAAATGGTACTCAAATGATATTTTAACTGTTTTTCATGCTGTGATTATACTGTTTTCATGATTTTGGACATTATGTGTGTTGATACAATTATGTGCTACAATTTGTTTGACTGTGTGTACATTGATGCGCAACTGTTAACTCTTTCGAGAGCCGAAACAATTGATAGATCTATCGGGGTAGCTCCCCTCTGTGTGTTCTGTTTACGTAAACAATTGGTAGATCTATCGGGGTAGCTCCCCTCTGTGTGTTCTGTTTATGTGTGCAACCGTGGCAGGTTCAGTTGGCGCGACATTATTTGGTTTCAACATTATTTGGTTTCGACATGTGCTTATAATTGGTTATCATAATCACTTTTGTCCTACACTATGATATCACAGCTCAGCAGTTTTACTTTCAAACCTACGAGCTCACCAACATTATGTTGACGTTTTCTAGTACCATTTTCAGGTGGATCATTACTAAAGTATTTGAAGGCACACTTATCGGAATCAGACTATTTGATACTTGCTACTATGTTTGTCAAGATGTCAAGATTTCAAAAGAGACTTGTTTCCCTTTTCAAATTTAGTCTAAGAATGTTTTGTAAACAGTTACTGAAAATATTGTAAGGTATGAATCTATGATGTTATGCAATGTGCCTTTCTCAGTTACATCCCGTGTTTCCGCCTTTGACGGGGTGTGACAGAATGGTATCAGAGCTTAAGGTTATAGAGAATGCCGGTTTTTCAAAAATAAAAACCTCAACTATAACCAGACTAAAGTTTTTATAAAACCCCAAACATGGTACGAGTCGACTAGCCCGAGCGTTCCATCATTTTTCCTAAATTACGCATAGCCTGATCAACTATGCTTAATTCAGGAGCGATCATGGGATGATGGGGGTAGTTACCTTGAGTCATGTTTGGTTGGAGTCGGAGTCTAGACCACCTGAAAATGCATTGGTTTATGTGTGTGCAATTGCCTTACGTGTTATGTTTATTTGTGGTTATGCTACTTTACCTTCTGTGTGTTGAAGCTTTTAGCTTCTAGGACAATATGTGAGCTTGACATTGTGTATTGATGTGCTTTGATCTGATTTGATATTGTGTGACATGATCCGATATGTTACGATATGTTTTGAGTTAAGTTGATATGACATGGTTTGATTTGAATCGAGCTAGAATATTTTTGTACCATTCCCCATACTCGTGCGTTTGATATTATACGCAAACAAAACTCATAATATATATTTTTGCTAGATATATATAGCGATACATTATTTTGAAAACGTTACCTTGCGTAGACTATTTTGGATACGCTATACAACTTTAAATACTATTTTGAAAGGTCAACATTGGTTTCGCTATTTTGAAAACGCATTATATTGATATGCTATTTTGAGAACTATTTTGGGACATAACATTTTGGAAACACTCTTTTGAGAAATTGTTTATCATCAAAGACGTTAAGCCTTTTAACGACTCTTAACTTAATTTCATGACAGTTCTTGTTTGATGAGTTGTGAAATTAAGTTAAGTTTAAATCGTTACTCGGTTTAATGTTATAGATGGTTGATAATTTAGTGCCATTTGAAAACGATTTTGGATACAAGATTTTCTGGTATTGCCCTATGCCGATACGTCACATGCCTTGTCTTCCCACACTACTCCTCTTATTAGCAAGCCTGAACACACAACATTATAAGCCGATTAGTCGGTTAACACCATTAGTTGCTTTAGGAAACAACCCACCAATCAAAATGGACACATTAATGGTTTAGTCATATGATTAGAAACTTGGAGACTACAAGTGAGGTAATAGGACTCATGAGAAGCAGTGATCTTATTAGTTGAGTTGTTTATGTTGACCATGATAGCAATGTTTGTCTTAGTGATCGTGTTCCGGAGATGGTACTGATCTAGATAATTCAAATTCTGATGGCCAAAATTTTGTGCAAATGAAAGATTTTCTTGTGAACTCTATAAAGTATGATGAACTGTTGATTTTCATAGATTGGAACGTGTTATAATGTTTCTTCAAAAACTAAAGTTGGTTGATAGTCGAAATCGTTCTAAAAATGTTATAAAATAAATTTGTGATTCCAAACGAGTGGATTGTTTTAGTATAAAAGTCGTCTCAAGTGTTTGCTTAAACATCAATTTTCTTGAAAATAATTAAAAAAAAAAAAAAAAAAAAAAAAAAAAAAAAATCCAAACCATATATGAAGAATCGCTAATACAAATTACAAATTTTGCAAACATATATTTTTTTTTTCACATGACTATAACCACCGAAAAATTTCAAACAAAGTTGCTCTAAATCACGTTTATGGTCAAAATTTCATAATGTCTTACTCAAATAAACGTTGTTAACAACTTCAGAGACCATGCCTCCAAGAGGGAACACGTATCATTCATGGACAAACCTCGGGAACAATCATAGTGCCTACATAGTATGCGACCTTAGAAGTGAATCGAACATAGACAGTCAATAGCGATGCGTCGTGCCTTGACGCTATTCCTTCGAAGTGCAACCTTCCTGCCCATCCCAAAAGATAAGACTCTCGTGTTGATCGAAGCGCGTTAGATTAAATAGTCAGTGTGCAATTACTGAAAGAGACAATGTGGCCTTCAGAGTCCTAGTTACAATGAGACATGACATCGCTCTTACCTTCAGATATCAAGAAGTTGCACCTGACCATAAGACCTTTGCCCTTCACTTGTAACAAGATCTCTCGACGTAGTATTTACTTGGCAACAATTTTGAGTCGTTATATATTTTAGTCATGCCTAGAGGAATTGAGCACTTAGACGTAAGGGTTTCGCCTAATAATGATCTTCGAGTGTTCCAGATCATTGACACCAAGTTCTGCCTATAGACCTTTTAATTCATAGACTATCGTCTTCAACTATTCGTGCGTTCCTGACGACACGTTCCTCCCGAATGTTTTCACACCAAGGGGTTTTCCTTTAGAAACCTTTTATCAGGTGTGAGACTATTAATGATCTCTGTCCTCATTGATTGAACTCTATTAGATCCTACTATTTGAATGAGTACGTCAACAAATCCTTCCTACATGATAAGGACACCAACATCGAAACTCTTCACTAACCTTGGTCACACTTTTGCCTGAGTATGATAACCTCCTCATGAAACATGTACATAAGACTCTTGTGATCTGTGCGGATAAGACATTACGTACCATACAGACACCGCCTTTTACGATATTACTTCGAAACCACGACTGCCAACTCCTTGTCACGAATTGGAATGTTCCTCCCCATGTCCTTCGACAGGACAACTTTCCTCACATTAGAAAGCCTTCATTTTTACTTCATCAACCTTCATGGACGTCGGACGTTCCTTCATTCGGAGACACAGCCTTGACGATTTTATAACACTTATAATTTTCTCCCCATCGATTGTTGGTCAACAACTCCCCCCCCCAATAGAAACAACAAATTCACTTAACTACACTTAAAATTTATTTCACCAGATTTTCTCCCCGTCAATGCCCTTAAGAATACCATTAATGATTCTTTCAGTAATAAAATTTTTCTCGATCCACAAAATTTTTAGCTAGCATTCCATTTAATTCCTTCGACCCACGACTCGTGCGATGACATGAAAAAAGAAATCGCAAATCATTTTTGGCACCAGAAGTCGGACGAAAGCAAGTATGTTATAGACGAAGAAGATACCTGACACAACAACCCTTACTTTTTCATCAATCGCTTTAAAAGCTTACCCTTTTCCCTTAGATTCTTCATTTTTCTTGTCATGTTGATATCCCCGATAGTGGCTCATATCATAGTTCACCTCTTTGACGAATACATCGACTTTTGTGAGTCCATGGAAACCACCATCTTCATAATTCAACTAAGTAGGTGTACTCTCACTTAAAGTGACCTGGATGGCTACACCAGTGTCAAGTGGTCGTGCCAAATCTATGACGTGCCATCCTCATACACCATTTCACGTATGTAGGTCTAAACTTCAACTGACTTGTTTTCATTGTTACGACGTTAAAGATCTCTACTACTTGTATGAAACCTCTGGAACTACAAATTATTCAACCATTTCGAATCCTAATGAAGGCCAGTTAGATAACGACTGATTCCCCTTTCCTCATGGATGCTCGACGTTCTACAAGGCGTCGTGACTTGATGATAATTCTTAACATACGTCATGGCTACTACAGTCTCTTCAAGTTTGGGAAACCTCCTTCAAGCCTACCTATGTAGTCTCATAAACAAAGTTCCTTTCCCTGTCGCCTCTACCAATATTCTCTGAGTGACAAAAATTTCCTCAACGGTACCCTTGATTTTCTTCGCTAATCCCACTAATTTTAGCCGTAAGTACCTATTCATTGTTTGAGCAAGTCCTTAACTGAGCCAAGTCATCGAAGATGTTAAATTCCTTCTTAATTACTTGATTAGTAACTTAATCCCGTGACAGTTCTTGTTTGATGAGTTGCGAGATTAAGCAAAAATCAAGTTGATACTTAGTTGAAGGTTTTGATGATTTTGTTCGAAGACAGAAATGCTTATTCCATCGAATTTAGTCACCCGATAATTACCTTCGACTGCTCGTCGCATTTGATTCAGAAGTACGAATTTGGACTAAGACGACATAGATTACAACTTTTAGCAGTATTTACCTTTGTCACATAAGTTCCGACCGCGACATTGGATCCCTAATTCGAAATTTTAGTGCTCTTGCTATAACTTTGACCTTCGATAGGTTCTACGTACACGCGCTAGCCTATTTCAGTGAGAGTAGGCGGAATCGTTGACTCTAATATAGGTGGCAAGATCTCTTATAGCAGACCAGCAGTTCGTTAACAAAAATGGGTCATATAGATTTACGAGCAACCCATGGACTTAGTGATTAACGTGTGAGGAACCATAGGTAAGGTCTAACTGGTGACCAACCAATTATCATTCCATAAGATGTCAGCTTGGTGATTTATTTCATGTTGTGAAAGAGCCAACCAGAACCCCCGATAGAGAAGTGAGCAATTTAGATGAGACAAGATTCTAATTTTAAGTTTGTTGGAACTTAGACCGTGGACACGAGTTACTTGGGAGCGAAAAGACCAGATGAGACTTAGGTAACCACACCTTTTTGGTAGTAGTACTAGCTGAATTTTGAGGACAAAATTCTTTTAACGGGGGAAGACTGTAGCAACCGGCATTTTTAGGGCAATACTTATTTATAAAACTCGAAACCATTTGCGACAAACGATGATTTTTCCAAACTTATTGGTGACAATTGGTAAATTTCAGGAAACATTTTAAGTACCGCATTTCGTTAAATAAAACAAGTGTTAAAATTTCAGAAATTACCTCTTCTACGTTGACTTTGATTCACGTTGAGAATTATTTATATGGAATATTATGTCGTTGAATTATTTGTGTGGCGTTACTTTAGGCACTACTTCGAGTCGGCACAAATAAACCTAATAACGCGAAAAATATTGATTTTTAACGAGATAACACGAACATGTGCATATTTATAGTCGTTTTGAGTGGAAAATTATTCTAAAAATAATGAAGCAACTTGAATGAACCCGAGAATGGTGGCGACGCATTTTTCTAACCTCGATTGAGTTTCGTCAAAAATAATCCAGAAAACGTCATGTTTTATTTTACAAATGTATTTGTTATCAGATTTAACAGAAAATCGTATTTAAAGTGAACGGTGACGTTTAATATTTGTTTGGGAATAAAAACTAGTAACCTCGGGAAAGTTTAATAAAATTATATCGCTAGTCCTTGCACCGACCCCTCCTTTGGAAATAAATAAAACACAAGGACCTATTTACAATATCTGAAAACTACTCTATACTAATAACCCTAACCCTACCACTATATATATCTCTTTATAAAATTTTTAGGGTTATACCCTCCTCTCAAATAAACAGCCGCTATTCCCCTCCCTCCCATCTCTCTTCTTTATAACTTTTTTTCGGCCATATTATCTGGCCACCGGAGCTCCAAGATCCGGCCACCACCTCTCACCGCCACCACCACCTTGTTTATCTCATCATCCCCATCATGTCTACATAATACACGCGCCTCCAAACCACCTCATCTATTCTCCTTTTTCAGTAACCCATAGTTTTTCCGGCAAGACTTTCCGGCGACACCTGGTTGTAGCCACACGAGCACAGATCGAAGCTTATTTTTGGAGTTTGTTTTTGGTTCTAGTTACCACGATGACCATCACCCCAGCCTCCACAGCCGCCACTCTCGTCTCTCTCCTCACTCCGTTTTCGGCATGGTAATAATCGAGAAAACAAAGATTTCTTATTTATTTCATTTCTTTTCATTAAACCGTTTATTATTGTTGTTGTTTGTCGTGGATTAAAATTTTATATGAAATAAGTTTATAAATTCGTGAGTTGAAAAAAAAAAACCGGATTTAAACTTTGACAAAATGGTTAAAGATTCGTGTGGTAAGAAATCTGTTGAGAAACTTTCTGTTTGATACATGTTGTATACGGGTCGGGTGTTAAACCCACGAAGAGTTTCAGGTCATACCCATTTGGGTCACTGTTCGACCAGAAGTTGATTTTAAATTTAGTCATGGTTTTGATCCTTGTTGTAGTGAATATTATTGGTATGTTGTGGTTATTGATCTTGTTGTTGCCATTGTTGTGTTTGACTGTTTGGGCATTCAGTCGACCTCGCGAATACTCGTCCGTTTATTTTGGTCTCAGTTTGTTTGTTGTAGCTTTTACTCGTCGGGTCTTGTGGACTAAACTCATTTTGGATGTTGTGTTGTTGAATTGTTAGTGACGAGTCGGAATTATAACGAGTGTGGGATTCGGGTCAGGTCTGAAACCTGGTGATTGTTTGGGAATTTGTTTTGAGATTATTAAAGTTACTATAATTACTATGGCTATTTGTAAATCAAGTCGAGTCGAACCCGGTTTGTGCCTTGTGTATCGGATTCAAAATTTTTACTCTAAGTGGAGTCTTTTAGAATGGCAGTATTTAATAGCTATTGGTTTGTTTTGGTTTAATGGGCTCGATAAGCCACATTAGGGTGCGTTTGGTTTTTATAAGAGTCACAAGCCCAAAACAATTAAATTTGAGTATGTGGGTTATTTGTTTGGTTATAAAGTGTTGAGTAAAAATATATTTCACAAACGAGATAGTAACGTTGGCATTGTGACGATTGATACGTTTTGGATTACCTGAGATCGTGATTTGAATTTGAATACGGACTTTGATTATTATACTTGGACGTTTGGTAAATTACGAATCGTTATCGGACTTACGATATTAGATAGCGGACTTATTGAACATTTTGACTCGGGACGGTATAATATATTAAATTCAAAATGAACTTAATATATTAAACACGAACGGACACAAAATCTTCAATAAAACCAAAACTAATATTTACAAGAACAATAGCGAGACATAAAACTTGTTAAATATTGAAATTTCATATTTGATTTATACCTCGACGACTCGAGAAAAACTAACTTTTAACTTATTTTTATAAAACGTTTATGTTTTATACAAGTTATTTGGGATAACGGGGTAAATATCGAAACGTACAAACTAAGTTATTTGATTTAAGGTATTTGTTGTCGTAAACTTCTAGAGTTATCTTCCTTGGTTCGAGTTCTCGTCCGTAATTCTCTCGAGTTTGTTGATGTCTCTCCTCTTTGGCGTGAGTGGTATGTCGAGTCTCTATTTTCTTACCACACCACGCGAAACGTTAACACTAAACTTTTACATACTTTGATACGAGTAATCCACAAAAACTAAGACGTTTGTCTTCTGAAACTCTCTTACTTTACGAGACGTATTCTAAGATAACTACATACGTATTAGGTTGTGCCGTGAGACCCTAGTTGCCGTGAGATTTTAGTTGCTGTTGCGTTAGGCTACCTTTGAGCTGTTGTGATGTTCTACTCTCTGACACTGTTGTGATATTACATTGCTGGACTGAGGTGAGTTCTCGTAGCCCCTTTTTCATTATGTTTTTCCTTGGGGGAAAATGGTACTCAAATGATATTTTAACTGTTTTTCATGCTGTGATTATACTGTTTTCATGATTTTGGACATTATGTGTGTTGATACAATTATGTGCTACAATTTGTTTGACTGTGTGTACATTGATGCGCAACTGTTAACTCTTTCGAGAGCCGAAACAATTGATAGATCTATCGGGGTAGCTCCCCTCTGTGTGTTCTGTTTACGTAAACAATTGGTAGATCTATCGGGGTAGCTCCCCTCTGTGTGTTCTGTTTATGTGTGCAACCGTGGCAGGTTCAGTTGGCGCGACATTATTTGGTTTCAACATTATTTGGTTTCGACATGTGCTTATAATTGGTTATCATAATCACTTTTGTCCTACACTATGATATCACAGCTCAGCAGTTTTACTTTCAAACCTACGAGCTCACCAACATTATGTTGACGTTTTCTAGTACCATTTTCAGGTGGATCATTACTAAAGTATTTGAAGGCACACTTATCGGAGTCAGACTATTTGATACTTGCTACTATGTTTGTCAAGATGTCAAGATTTCAAAAGAGACTTGTTTCCCTTTTCAAATTTAGTCTAAGAATGTTTTGTAAACAGTTACTGAAAATATTGTAAGGTATGAATCTATGATGTTATGCAATGTGCCTTTCTCAGTTACATCCCGTGTTTCCGCCTTTGACGGGGTGTGACAGAATGGTATCAGAGCTTAAGGTTATAGAGAATGCCGGTTTTTCAAAATAAAAACCTCAACTATAACCAGACTAAAGTTTTTATAAAACCCCAAACATGGTACGAGTCGACTAGCCCGAGCGTTCCATCATTTTTCCTAAATTACGCATAGCCTGATCAACTATGCTTAATTCAGGAGCGATCATGGGATGATGGGGGTAGTTACCTTGAGTCATGTTTGGTTGGAGTCGGAGTCTAGACCACCTGAAAATGCATTGGTTTATGTGTGTGCAATTGCCTTACGTGTTATGTTTATTTGTGGTTATGCTACTTTACCTTCTGTGTGTTGAAGCTTTTAGCTTCTAGGACAATATGTGAGCTTGACATTGTGTATTGATGTGCTTTGATCTGATTTGATATTGTGTGACATGATCCGATATGTTACGATATGTTTTGAGTTAAGTTGATATGACATGGTTTGATTTGAATCGAGCTAGAATATTTTTGTACCATTCCCCATACTCGTGCGTTTGATATTATACGCAAACAAAACTCATAATATATATTTTTGCTAGATATATATAGCGATACATTATTTTGAAAACGTTACCTTGCGTAGACTATTTTGGATACGCTATACAACTTTAAATACTATTTTGAAAGGTCAACATTGGTTTCGCTATTTTGAAAACGCATTATATTGATATGCTATTTTGAGAACTATTTTGGGACATAACATTTTGGAAACACTCTTTTGAGAAATTGTTTATCATCAAAGACGTTAAGCCTTTTAACGACTCTTAACTTAATTTCATGACAGTTCTTGTTTGATGAGTTGTGAAATTAAGTTAAGTTTAAATCGTTACTCGGTTTAATGTTATAGATGGTTGATAATTTAGTGCCATTTGAAAACGATTTTGGATACAAGATTTTCTGGTATTGCCCTATGCCGATACGTCACATGCCTTGTCTTCCCACACTACTCCTCTTATTAGCAAGCCTGAACACACAACATTATAAGCCGATTAGTCGGTTAACACCATTAGTTGCTTTAGGAAACAACCCCCAATCAAAATGGACACATTAATGGTTTAGTCATATGATTAGAAACTTGGAGACTACAAGTGAGGTAATAGGACTCATGAGAAGCAGTGATCTTATTAGTTGAGTTGTTATGTTGACCATGATAGCAATGTTTGTCTTAGTGATCGTGTTCCGGAGATGGTACTGATCTAGATAATTCAAATTCTGATGGCCAAAATTTTGTGCAAATGAAAGATTTTCTTGTGAACTCTATAAAGTATGATGAACTGTTGATTTTCATAGATTGGAACGTGTTATAATGTTTCTTCAAAAACTAAAGTTGGTTGATAGTCGAAATCGTTCTAAAAATGTTATAAAATAAATTTGTGATTCCAAACGAGTGGATTGTTTTAGTATAAAAGTCGTCTCAAGTGTTTGCTTAAACATCAATTTTCTTGAAAATAATTAAAAAAAAAAAAAAAAAAAAAAAAAAAATCCAAACCATATATGAAGAATCGCTAATACAAATTACAAATTTTGCAAACATATATATATATATATATTTTTTTCACATGACTATAACCACCGAAAAATTTCAAACAAAGTTGCTCTAAATCACGTTTATGGTCAAAATTTCATAATGTCTTACTCAAATAAACGTTGTTAACAACTTCAGAGACCATGCCTCCAAGAGGGAACACGTATCATTCATGGACAAACCTCGGGAACAATCATAGTGCCTACATAGTATGCGACCTTAGAAGTGAATCGAACATAGACAGTCAGTAGCGATGCGTCGTGCCTTGACGCTATTCCTTCGAAGTGCAACCTTCCTGCCCATCCCAAAAGATAAGACTCTCGTGTTGATCGAAGCGCGTTAGATTAAATAGTCAGTGTGCAATTACTGAAAGAGACAATGTGGCCTTCAGAGTCCTAGTTACAATGGGACATGACATCGCTCTTACCTTCAGATATCAAGAAGTTGCACCTGACCATAAGACCTTTGCCCCTCACTTGTAACAAGATCTCTCGACGTAGTATTTACTTGGCAACAATTTTGAGTCGTTATATATTTTAGTCATGCCTAGAGGAATTGAGCACTTAGACGTAAGGGTTTCGCCTAATAATGATCTTCGAGTGTTCCAGATCATTGACACCAAGTTCTGCCTATAGACCTTTTAATTCATAGACTATCGTCTTCAACTATTCGTGCGTTCCTGACGACACGTTCCTCCCGAATGTTTTCACACCAAGGGGTTTTCCTTTAGAAACCTTTTATCAGGTGTGAGACTATTAATGATCTCTGTCCTCATTGATTGAACTCTATTAGATCCTACTATTTGAATGAGTACGTCAACAAATCCTTCCTACATGATAAGGACACCAACATCGAAACTCTTCACTAACCTTGGTCACACTTTTGCCTGAGTATGATAACCTCCTCATGAAACATGTACATAAGACTCTTGTGATCTGTGCGGATAAGACATTACGTACCATACAGACACCGCCTTTTACGATATTACTTCGAAACCACGACTGCCAACTCCTTGTCACGAATTGGAATGTTCCTCCCCATGTCCTTCGACAGGACAACTTTCCTCACATTAGAAAGCCTTCATTTTTACTTCATCAACCTTCATGGACGTCGGACGTTCCTTCATTCGGAGACACAGCCTTGACGATTTTATAACACTTATAATTTTCTCCCCATCGATTGTTGGTCAACAACTCCCCCCCCCCCCCAATAGAAACAACAAATTCACTTAACTACACTTAAAATTTATTTCACCAGATTTTCTCCCCGTCAATGCCCTTAAGAATACCATTAATGATTCTTTCAGTAATAAAATTTTTCTCGATCCACAAAATTTTTAGCTAGCATTCCATTTAATTCCTTCGACCCACGACTCGTGCGATGACATGAAAAAAGAAATCGCAAATCATTTTTGGCACCAGAAGTCGGACGAAAGCAAGTATGTTATAGACGAAGAAGATACCTGACACAACAACCCTTACTTTTTCATCAATCGCTTTAAAAGCTTACCCTTTTCCCTTAGATTCTTCATTTTTCTTGTCATGTTGATATCCCCGATAGTGGCTCATATCATAGTTCACCTCTTTGACGAATACATCGACTTTTGTGAGTCCATGGAAACCACCATCTTCATAATTCAACTAAGTAGGTGTACTCTCACTTAAAGTGACCTGGATGGCTACACCAGTGTCAAGTGGTCGTGCCAAATCTATGACGTGCCATCCTCATACACCATTTCACGTATGTAGGTCTAAACTTCAACTGACTTGTTTTCATTGTTACGACGTTAAAGATCTCTACTACTTGTATGAAACCTCTGGAACTACAAATTATTCAACCATTTCGAATCCTAATGAAGGCCAGTTAGATAACGACTGATTCCCCTTTCCTCATGGATGCTCGACGTTCTACAAGGCGTCGTGACTTGATGATAATTCTTAACATACGTCATGGCTACTACAGTCTCTTCAAGTTTGGGAAACCTCCTTCAAGCCTACCTATGTAGTCTCATAAACAAAGTTCCTTTCCCTGTCGCCTCTACCAATATTCTCTGAGTGACAAAAATTTCCTCAACGGTACCCTTGATTTTCTTCGCTAATCCCACTAATTTTAGCCGTAAGTACCTATTCATTG
This sequence comes from Artemisia tridentata subsp. tridentata, assembly GCA_021014915.2. NCBI lineage: Eukaryota > Viridiplantae > Streptophyta > Magnoliopsida > Asterales > Asteraceae > Artemisia > Artemisia tridentata. The sequence continues at coordinate 21,292,464 of CP139505.1, forward strand.
TTTGAGCAAGTCCTTAACTGAGCCAAGTCATCGAAGATGTTAAATTCCTTCTTAATTACTTGATTAGTAACTTAATCCCGTGACAGTTCTTGTTTGATGAGTTGCGAGATTAAGCAAAAATCAAGTTGATACTTAGTTGAAGGTTTTGATGATTTTGTTCGAAGACAGAAATGCTTATTCCATCGAATTTAGTCACCCGATAATTACCTTCGACTGCTCGTCGCATTTGATTCAGAAGTACGAATTTGGACTAAGACGACATAGATTACAACTTTTAGCAGTATTTACCTTTGTCACATAAGTTCCGACCGCGACATTGGATCCCTAATTCGAAATTTTAGTGCTCTTGCTATAACTTTGACCTTCGATAGGTTCTACGTACACGCGCTAGCCTATTTCAGTGAGAGTAGGCGGAATCGTTGACTCTAATATAGGTGGCAAGATCTCTTATAGCAGACCAGCAGTTCGTTAACAAAAATGGGTCATATAGATTTACGAGCAACCCATGGACTTAGTGATTAACGTGTGAGGAACCATAGGTAAGGTCTAACTGGTGACCAACCAATTATCATTCCATAAGATGTCAGCTTGGTGATTTATTTCATGTTGTGAAAGAGCCAACCAGAACCCCCGATAGAGAAGTGAGCAATTTAGATGAGACAAGATTCTAATTTTAAGTTTGTTGGAACTTAGACCGTGGACATGAGTTACTTGGGAGCGAAAAGACCAGATGAGACTTAGGTAACCACACCTTTTTGGTAGTAGTACTAGCTGAATTTTGAGGACAAAATTCTTTTAACGGGGGAAGACTGTAGCAACCGGCATTTTTAGGGCAATACTTATTTATAAAACTCGAAACCATTTGCGACAAACGATGATTTTTCCAAACTTATTGGTGACAATTGGTAAATTTCAGGAAACATTTTAAGTACCGCATTTCGTTAAATAAAACAAGTGTTAAAATTTCAGAAATTACCTCTTCTACGTTGACTTTGATTCACGTTGAGAATTATTTATATGGAATATTATGTCGTTGAATTATTTGTGTGGCGTTACTTTAGGCACTACTTCGAGTCGGCACAAATAAACCTAATAACGCGAAAAATATTGATTTTTAACGAGATAACACGAACATGTGCATATTTATAGTCGTTTTGAGTGGAAAATTATTCTAAAAAATAATGAAGCAACTTGAATGAACCCGAGAATGGTGGCGACGCATTTTTCTAACCTCGATTGAGTTTCGTCAAAAATAATCCAGAAAACGTCATGTTTTATTTTACAAATGTATTTGTTATCAGATTTAACAGAAAATCGTATTTAAAGTGAACGGTGACGTTTAATATTTGTTTGGGAATAAAAACTAGTAACCTCGGGAAAGTTTAATAAAATTATATCGCTAGTCCTTGCACCGACCCCTCCTTTGGAAATAAATAAAACACAAGGACCTATTTACAATATCTGAAAACTACTCTATACTAATAACCCTAACCCTAGCACTATATATATCTCTTTATAAAATTTGTAGGGTTATACCCTCCTCTCAAATAAACAGCCGCTATTCCCCTCCCTCCCATCTCTCTTCTTTATAACTTTTTTTTCGGCCATATTATCTGGCCACCGGAGCTCCAAGATCCGGCCACCACCTCTCACCGCCACCACCACCTTGTTTATCTCATCATCCCCATCATGTCTACATAATACACGCGCCTCCAAACCACCTCATCTATTCTCCTTTTTCAGTAACCCATAGTTTTTCCGGCAAGACTTTCCGGCGACACCTGGTTGTAGCCACACGAGCACAGATCGAAGCTTATTTTTGGAGTTTGTTTTTGGTTCTAGTTACCACGATGACCATCACCCCAGCCTCCACAGCCGCCACTCTCGTCTCTCTCCTCACTCCGTTTTCGGCATGGTAATAATCGAGAAAACAAAGATTTCTTATTTATTTCATTTCTTTTCATTAAACCGTTTATTATTGTTGTTGTTTGTCGTGGATTAAAATTTTATATGAAATAAGTTTATAAATTCGTGAGTTGAAAAAAAAAACCGGATTTAAACTTTGACAAAATGGTTAAAGATTCGTGTGGTAAGAAATCTGTTGAGAAACTTTCTGTTTGATACATGTTGTATACGGGTCGAGTGTTAAACCCACGAAGAGTTTCAGGTCATACCCATTTGGGTCACTGTTCGACCAGAAGTTGATTTTAAATTTAGTCATGGTTTTGATCCTTGTTGTAGTGAATATTATTGGTATGTTGTGGTTATTGATCTTGTTGTTGCCATTGTTGTGTTTGACTGTTTGGGCATTCAGTCGACCTCGCGAATACTCGTCCGTTTATTTTGGTCTCAGTTTGTTTGTTGTAGCTTTTACTCGTCGGGTCTTGTGGACTAAACTCATTTTGGATGTTGTGTTGTTGAATTGTTAGTGACGAGTCGGAATTATAACGAGTGTGGGATTCGGGTCAGGTCTGAAACCTGGTGATTGTTTGGGAATTTGTTTTGAGATTATTAAAGTTACTATAATTACTATGGCTATTTGTAAATCAAGTCGAGTCGAACCCGGTTTGTGCCTTGTGTATCGGATTCAAAATTTTTACTCTAAGTGGAGTCTTTTAGAATGGCAGTATTTAATAGCTATTGGTTTGTTTTGGTTTAATGGGCTCGATAAGCCACATTAGGGTGCGTTTGGTTTTTATAAGAGTCACAAGCCCAAAACAATTAAATTTGAGTATGTGGGTTATTTGTTTGGTTATAAAGTGTTGAGTAAAAATATATTTCACAAACGAGATAGTAACGTTGGCATTGTGACGATTGATACGTTTTGGATTACTTGAGATCGTGATTTGAATTTGAATACGGACTTTGATTATTATACTTGGACGTTTGGTAAATTACGAATCGTTATCGGACTTACGATATTAGATAGCGGACTTATTGAACATTTTGACTCGGGACGGTATAATATATTAAATTCAAAATGAACTTAATATATTAAACACGAACGGACACAAAATCTTCAATAAAACCAAAACTAATATTTACAAGAACAATAGCGAGACATAAAACTTGTTAAATATTGAAATTTCATATTTGATTTATACCTCGACGACTCGAGAAAAACTAACTTTTAACTTATTTTTATAAAACGTTTATGTTTTATACAAGTTATTTGGGATAACGGGGTAAATATCGAAACGTACAAACTAAGTTATTTGATTTAAGGTATTTGTTGTCGTAAACTTCTAGAGTTATCTTCCTTGGTTCGAGTTCTCGTCCGTAATTCTCTCGAGTTTGTTGATGTCTCTCCTCTTTGGCGTGAGTGGTATGTCGAGTCTCTATTTTCTTACCACACCACGCGAAACGTTAACACTAAACTTTTACATACTTTGATACGAGTAATCCACAAAAACTAAGACGTTTGTCTTCTGAAACTCTCTTACTTTACGAGACGTATTCTAAGATAACTACATACGTATTAGGTTGTGCCGTGAGACCCTAGTTGCCGTGAGATTTTAGTTGCTGTTGCGTTAGGCTACCTTTGAGCTGTTGTGATGTTCTACTCTCTGACACTGTTGTGATATTACATTGCTGGACTGAGGTGAGTTCTCGTAGCCCCTTTTTCATTATGTTTTTCCTTGGGGGAAAATGGTACTCAAATGATATTTTAACTGTTTTTCATGCTGTGATTATACTGTTTTCATGATTTTGGACATTATGTGTGTTGATACAATTATGTGCTACAATTTGTTTGACTGTGTGTACATTGATGCGCAACTGTTAACTCTTTCGAGAGCCGAAACAATTGATAGATCTATCGGGGTAGCTCCCCTCTGTGTGTTCTGTTTACGTAAACAATTGGTAGATCTATCGGGGTAGCTCCCCTCTGTGTGTTCTGTTTATGTGTGCAACCGTGGCAGGTTCAGTTGGCGCGACATTATTTGGTTTCAACATTATTTGGTTTCGACATGTGCTTATAATTGGTTATCATAATCACTTTTGTCCTACACTATGATATCACAGCTCAGCAGTTTTACTTTCAAACCTACGAGCTCACCAACATTATGTTGACGTTTTCTAGTACCATTTTCAGGTGGATCATTACTAAAGTATTTGAAGGCACACTTATCGGAGTCAGACTATTTGATACTTGCTACTATGTTTGTCAAGATGTCAAGATTTCAAAAGAGACTTGTTTCCCTTTTCAAATTTAGTCTAAGAATGTTTTGTAAACAGTTACTGAAAATATTGTAAGGTATGAATCTATGATGTTATGCAATGTGCCTTTCTCAGTTACATCCCGTGTTTCCGCCTTTGACGGGGTGTGACAAATAGACTTGATCTTCTCCTTTTTGCCTTTGACAATTTCCGAGTCTTTTTCCATAATCATTTCGTGAACTTTTAGGTTTCCTATGAGCTCATCTAGTGTCATGCTTGAGAGATCTTTAGATTCTTCAATAGCTGTCACTTTTGCTCTCCATTTCGGATGGAGTGCTCTTAGAAATTTCCTGACAAAATTCTTACTAGAAAAAGATTCATCAAGTGCTTTAAGTGATGTAATAATAGTATTGAACTTAGCAAACGCACTATCAATGGTCTCATCTTCAGAGATAACAAATTGTTCGTATTGTTGGACAAGAAGATCAATTTTGTTATCTTTTACTTGTGAGTTCCCTTGATGTGTGATAATAAGAGATTGCCAAATATCCTTAGCCGTTTTACACATAAAGACTCTTTCATATTCTTTCTTAGGTAAGACATTATAAAGCATCATTTTGGCTTCATTATTTTTGGCAATTAGCTTCTTTTGCTCATCACTGTGACGAGTAAGAGTAGCTCCTTCATCCCGACCACCCGAAATATTATTACTAATAGGTTTGTAATCACCATCAACTATAATGTACCATAGATCTATGTCCTTTGACTTTACATAAGTCTCAAAGCGATTTTTCCAATAAATAAAATAATTTGGTTCAAATAGAGGTGGTCTTTGCATAGATTGCCCTTCTTTAAAGTTTTCAAAATCCATGGATCGTTTTAAGTTTTAAAATACAATATATTTTAAAGATCTTAAGTAACCTGGCTCTGATACCAATTGTGGAAAACTAGAAGGGGGGTTGAATAGTTTTTACCGTTTTAAAGATTTCTTTGCTTTGTTACTATATGTTAATTTCAAAGGAAACAATCACAAATAAATAATCACACAATATAAACAAAAGATAAAGAGAGGAAAGATCAAACCACACGACACTGTTGTTTATAGTGGTTCGGCTACAAGGACTTTCTTCCTTGCCCTACTCCACTCCCCGAGTTTCCTACTCGAGAGTTTATCTTTCACTAAGAAACAAACTCCTTTTCCAGGCGGAGAAAACCTTTACACGTCGCTTACTTCCTTTTCCGGTACTAAGCTAAACACGGGTTCTTTTCACAAGGTAGAACCAACCTGACGTCGCCTACTTACTTTACCGACACTAAGCTAGATGTCGAGTTCTTTACACGGGTACAACTACTCCCTACACTCCTTGTGCTTTAAGGACTAAAGCACTAACCACACTCACTGATTACAAATGATAGATATGATGTGTGAAACAAACTACAATATCACACAGTAATGCAACTAAAGGATTACGGTTCTGTAGATCCTTGAATGCTTGATCTCCTTTCTACAAAATGAAAGATCAAAGTGAAATGCAACTATGAATGATGTTAGTAAGATATGTACTGAATGAATATATGTGTTAAAGCTATATGAGTGATGAGAGAGCCAAATGATCAGCTTCCTATTTATAGGCAAGCTGATCTTCAGCTCACGGATCCGGCGGATCCCTCAAAAGGGATCCGTCCTTTACAAGACTTGGATCCGTGGGATGTGACAGCTATGTAATAGTTGTCTCTTACCATATCTTAGTTGTATCTTACCATATCATCCAAGATCTTCAAATGTCAACTATGTTGCTTGTAAATCTAACCAAGATATATCAAAGATATTGTATGTGATGCATACAATGATGTCATGGAATGGTTTATGAATTAAAGTTTCCTTTTAAGGAAACAAGTTACTAAACTTGTAATTCTTAGTTAATATGTGAAGTGTAAAGTGTGTACTTAAGAGACTAAGCTAGTATTTATTATTTGCTAAAAGATATTCCTTATATTTGTCATTAACAAAACTAATGAAAGATCAAAGAATATAAATAACGTTTTTGGGACGCTATTTGTATTAACAAACATACCAAAACGTATAAAACTGGACAAAAACGTAAAAAAAAGACGAAAACGTAAAAAAACAGACGAGAACGGGTAAAAATGGTTGAAAAAGTAAAAAAATAGACGAAAACGTAAAAAAATGGAAGAAAATGTAAAAAAACAGACAAGAACGTAAAAAATGGACAAATATGTAAAAACGGACGAAAACGTAAAAAAATGGACAAAACCGAAAAAAATGACAATAAAAAAAAAAAAAAAAAAAAAAAAAAAAAAAAAGGGCGAAAACGTAAAAAAAGGAACAAAAACTTAAAAAACGGACGAAAACGTAAAAAAAATGGACGAGAACGTATAAAAACAAAATGAAAACGGATAAGAACGAGTTTGAGCCAAAAAAAAGGTTAAATAGAATTTCTTTTGATATAATTACACCACTGGACGCTTAGTCCAGTGGTTGGGGCACTGGTTTTTGGGCAACAAGGCCTGAGTTCGAGCTATGATGCCCTTTTTAATTCATTTTAGAAAATGAGGACTAACGGTGCAAAATATATTAATGGAGGGACTAACGGGTAAATATTATTTAGACAATTAACGGTCAAACTAACGGCCCATCCAAAATAAGGACTAAATAAGTACAAGGTTTCAAAAATAGGTATCTCTGGTGTAATTAAAACGAGTTAGAGACTAAACATGAAATCTGAGCAAACCACAGGGACCAAACGTGTAATTTTTTCTTCTAATTATAAAAACACACGAGGAATTCCTCGGAGGAAACAACTTGTATATTTCCACGGGTTATGAGTCCAATACCGTCGTCCACAGTGTATGGGGGAGGTTGAGACGTAGACAGCCTTACCCCTACCTTATGTAGAGAGGCTGCTTTCGGTTCTACCAAAGGTAGAAAAGGACCTCCGGCCTTGCAAGGGGTGAAGATCGAACCCTTGACTTCTGTCTTTAGAGTCAAAGATGTTAACCACTTGATCCAACCTTCCTCTTTTAAACAAACTTGTCTATTTCTGGAGAGGTTTTATTTTTACAAGTGACACCTTTTTATGATTTTACAGTAAACTTTTTTTTTTTTTTTTTTTTTTTTTTTTTTTTTTTTTTTCATTTCGAAAAGCAATATATTAATATAACACTTGGAAACATACGACAACAAAACAAGAACACCATAATGGGACATCACCCCATTACGATAACACCAACAACAGCTACAACTCAAAAAGGATACCATAAAATTGTTGAATTGTTGAAAATTAGTCAAAGGTGAAGGAAATATAGAGTGTAATTAATACTCTTATTAAAACACCTCATTATTTAAAAGTACAGTGATTTATTCATATTGTACAACCAATTAAAAACATATCTAACAAATTAAATACAAACAATTAAAACACCCCTTACTAAAAAGTACAATAAAAATTCCACAATATACAATTTAAACAAGCTATAATAATCCATAATATAAAATAATTAAACACACTAATTAATGTTATTTTTAAAACACCTTAAAATGAAAAGTACATGTTATTATACACATTATACAAATTAATAAAACACATAAAGTTTCATACAAGCTAACAAGTTGATGGTACATATAGTTTTGAAAACTGGACCGGACCAACGGGTTCAACCGGGAACCGGTGTAGCCACCGGTTCGACTAACCAATAAAAGCTATCCAAAAATGAACCAGAGAGGACCCGTTGAAACCGATACAAACTGGTAAATCAGGCCTCATCGAGATCTATTTCTCCAGTTAATCGTCACAGGGTACCCGTGTATACTATATATAAAGGAAAAAACAAAAAGTGAAAAGTAAAAAGTTGAACGTGACACGCTTTCTATATATAAAGAAAACTTGCATGTATTTAGTATGTAGTAAAGTTATTTTTGAACGTGACACGCTTTCTACATAAAACATTAGGGTAACCTTATCCTCTGATGGGCCACTCAACTTATCTAAGGCCCAACCAATACTTTTCCTTTCTCTAATCTCAATGCCAAAAGTCAAGTCCATAATGACGTGTATAAGTTTATAGACAAACTAACTCTTGTTTTCTAACTCTTTTTTACGCAGTGTAAAATTAATTTTTGAGTTGCGATTTTCAGTATTTTTCATAAAATGAATATGATGATTTTTGGTTTTGACCACGTGCGAATCTTATTACACTAATTAAGAGCCTCTGCCATGGTGGTAGTATTAACACCCCCTCCTTCTAACGAGTTTGGTGGTCATCATTACAACTGTTTGGTGATATGTTGAATGGTGATGTGACTGTGACTTTGAGGTGGTGGGTTTTGGTGACCATTACACTCGGCCTAAGACTAGAGTTAGTGGTCACACCCTCTCACTTTCCGCATCAGCACCACCTTAGCTTTCTCTCTCCACTCACCTTCCCCGCACCTTTCGTACATGTTTTTCTCTTGTGTCACGCGTGAGTTATGTACCAAACAGTGGGGTCACGAGTGAAGGATAACCCACCACTACGACTAGTCTAATAACTACTACTAATAACTTATATTTTGTTATTCAAATGCCTAACTGCTTACTTGTAATTGACTAACAAGTTAGAGGGTGTTTGGGATTGCAATTATAAAATGCCTAACCGCTTACTTGTAATAACTACTACTCATAACTTATATCTTGTATTCTTGTTGTGTCATTTGTGTCGTCGAGCTTAAAAAGATGTACACATTTCTTGGTTAATCTCAAGTTAAGTACAGTAAAATATTGGCTAATAAGTTTCCTCTTTTCATTTATTAAATTGGCCAACTAGCAATGAAATATTCATTGAATAGTAATCACATGTGTCATTTGCTAATCTGTTTTCTTCTCAACTCAAGTTGACATCTTTGTCGACTTTGCAATGTTGTTATTGTTGTTCAGCAACTCCTATTGCTAGGAATTTTACGAAAGATACAAAAACAGATTAGCAAATGACACGTGTGATGACTATTTAATTAATATATTCTATTGTTAGTCGCTAAATTTAATATATACCCCAAAAAAGATTGTTCAAATAACTTCTTCGTTAAATAGTTAAGAGAAGTCGAGTGTTAACAATTTGATCTATTTTTACTAATTAGAAAAAAACCTAAACTTGACATAACCATAACCAAAAACTCTTGTAACTTGACATAAACGATTCTCAAAAAAAAAAAATAAATAAATAAATAAATAAAAATAAATAAATAAAAAAAAATAAAAAAAAAACAAATAACAAGAGTATTCTACAGGTGCATTGCAATAACAAGATCTCTAAGTTGTACAGTTTGGCCACCTTGACAGATACTACTACTTAGGTTTGGATGAGATATATTGTGTCCTCACCATTTTACATAAAATGAGTTGTGGCCTGCAGCTTTTGAATTACCAAAATCAAAAGTCGGAAAGGACCATCTTCCATGCCGCAAGTCCTCAGTATCTACATTTTCAAGAACAATCCTTCCAACTCCATCGTAATCTGGGATCCATGATCCATTTCCTGTCATTGGTCTGACATCATCTTTGTATACTATACACATCCCACATTTCGCAACAACATTAAAACAAGATTCGATACTTATAATAAGATGTTCAGATTCAAAACCGTGACATAGGTTCTCAATAAAATCAATTGATATGTATCCAATCCACACATGGTCTGCACTTTCAGCAGCATGTGCTAATGCCGGCCCACAAATCAATTTATCCTTACTCAACGGCTTAAATTTGATTTCAAGGCCTCCATATAGTTCGTCAATCAAATTTAAATGAAAGACACAACATATGGCCAACCCTTTCATTCTGGTGATCTGATTTTGAGGTAAAGTAAGCGCGATCGTGTTACCCAAACATTGGTTGGTGAACCAGTTTGGAATTTTGGTTCCAGGAACTGTGATGCTTAATCCATAATTCACTGCAGCACATTTCTGCATTTACAAACATAATCCTTAGACACATGAGTTTCGTGCATTAAAATACTAATTAAGATGAAGAAGATATACACCTGGACCAACGATTTCATTAACAAATTAGCAACATGGTTTACACTCTCTTCATCCTCTAGGAGTTTGAAGCAGCCATGGAGTGAGATCTTAAACAACCACTTGCATTTATTTGAAAAATCTCCAATCTTTTGCAAAGATGTACAATGATCTGCCTTAAGAACTTGAATGAGCGATGGAAGCTCGTGAAGTTCCTCAAGTTTTTTGCAGCCGTTCAGGTTGAGGTATTTGAGATGGTAGAGCTGAGAAACACGTAAAGGTAGCCGGGTGATGGGGTTACCGCTCAAATCCATCTCTTCCAAAGATGGCCATGCACTTTCCAGGTAAGAAGAGAAGTCATCTTCTACAAGATTGTTATTTTTAAGATCCAGTATTCTCAAAGAATTTAAAGATGAGGAATCCTGAGTTTCCAGCTTAATTGGTAGTATTCTCGTACAATCAGTTTGTTCAAGTTCCAGCTTTGATTCTTTGGCAGGAACATTGTATCCTATAACATCTGTTCCCATCATCAAAATGGCAAGGCCAGTCAAACGTCTGCTGGATAATGGTATTGCCTTTAACCTTTCACAACCTCTAATATCTAGCAGCAACAGCCTCCCCATCTCCCCGGAGACTTCTGGAAATCTTTCAAGACTTTGACAGTAACTAAGAAGTAGAATTTGTAAGGACTTCATATGGATAGAAGATGGGAGAACCTGAAGACTGAAACAACCACTCATATCTAAGTGAATAATCCTTTCGTGAAGCAAAACAGATTGGTGAACCTCCACCAACTGCTGACAATGTGACAAATGTAAGCTCTCAAGATTTGGGACGCCCGAGACATCTGGAAAACTTGTTATTGCAAACGAACAACTTAATTTTATGAACTTGAGGTTGGTGAAGATGACCTGACATGTTAGCCACATCGGTCAAGGCAAGACTTACATATAAAACAACTTGGATTCACAAAAAACACTACCTGTTGTTCTATTTGCAATTGTTGCATCTCACCACATTGCATATCAATGGCAGCAAGCTTGGTCATACCTCCTGTTATTGTTAGAGATTGAAATGGGTACGAATTCCAATAAAGCCATCTTAACTCTTCAGGAAAATTTGAAGGTTCACTCAGAGTGAATCCCCTGTGAACTTGAAGTAGCCTCAGTTTCTTCATGCGCACAAAGGCATCTGCACTACAACGTGCGATATGCTTACCCATGTAATCGTCATACTCGTTCTCCCAAATGGCTTCCACGATCTCTAGTTTCTGTAACCAATAAATCATTCAAGTATTTATATATATCAACAAAAAAGATATATATTTGGGTGTGCAGGTGTTGATGACGTGTTGCTAAAATTATTGCACAACATATATAGACCAAGGTATTTCCTCTCTTACACATATCCATGAAAACTACAGGATGGAGCAAAATGCATTGGTTTAACTGACCAACACCATTTCTAAGAATCAAATGTCTAATGTAGATGTAATGGTTGTCAGAAAAATATACTTTTCCTGGATTTTTAAAATTGCCACCGCAAACGAAACAGTGTATATATATATGAATAACAAACTTTAAAATTCCAACTTTGATAATATCGGTATGAAGAAAGATTAATCTTTAACAAGTAACTTCTCTAAACTTTTTGAAACGAGCAATATAAATATATCATCTGCGTGTTATTGTTAAAACATAAAAAGATAAACTTGAGTCCAACCTGACAGGGACGCTTTTTTTGGAATGTTGAATGAGAAAGACACAGATTATCTTTGTGAGCTAAACCTATGCTCTTTTCAAGTAATTGATTTATTCTATAAACAAGCAATGAGAAAGAGGCGGTTGAAGATTAAGTGCCCATACACATAGCAACATGTCTGGTTGTGTTGATGATAGAGCACATAAAAATGCATAAGAAATTAAAGAATACAATTGCATAAGAATAGTGCTTACTGCAGTATTCGTCATTACTTCTTTTATTTCCTCTGGAACCCATAACATGTTGTTTGGATATAATCTACGGACAATACATCGACCCATCTCTTGAATGAGATCATGCATGTAAAGATTTCCATTCGAAATGGTCAGAAGACATTTTTCAACCAGCACTGTTACTCCACTCACAGCTTCATAACCACAACTATCAAGAATTCTCGTGACATAACGCCTTTTCTTTCCTTTGAAGAAACATGCAATGTGTAAGAATATTTTCTTTTCATAATCATTCAAGGCATCATAACTTAGCTTTAGAGCTTCAGTAATTTCCCTGTGTGGTATTTTGGCCAAAACATTCAAGGCACTTTCCCAAAATTCGAAATTTCTACCACAAAAATGAGAGCCTAAAACTTTAAGGGCTAAAGGAAGGTGGCCTGTATAACCCACTACACGATATGATAGCTCCTCATATGCTTTCGGAGGGATGTTTGCCTTAAATGCATATCTACTAAAGAGTTCCATAGCTTCAGTTTCTTCTAACAACTCAGGTACATATTTCTCTTGTGCGTAACAGAGCAAATGCTCATCTCTGGTTGTTACAATAATTCTACTACCAGGGCCAAACCACTCACAAGAACCAGCTAAGAATTCGAGCTGCTTAAAACTATCAATATCATCGAGGACAACAAGAACCTTTTTACGGCCCAATCTTCTTTGAATCTGACGTGCCCCATCATCACAATCCTTTACAACAAAATTCGGTTGCATTAAAATTTCTGAAAGAAGTTTCTCTTGTAAGCATTTGAGGCCTTTCTTATCGGAACCATTTTCTCTAACATCTTCCAAAAAGCTGGTACCCTCAAACTCATACGAGATTTGATGATAAACAGCTCTAGCTATTGTTGTCTTGCCGATTCCACCCATTCCCCAAATTCCAATCATTGAGACATCACCATTCCTTTTACTTAACAAATATTTCACATGCTGTAGACGTGATTCCATCCCAATCATATTTTCAGTTGGAAGAGATTCAGTATAGCTCAAGATATGCCTCACGATGTGTTTAATACATTCAGCTTCATGCCTGCATATTGACTACAACTTTAGCTAATATAAAACTCGATCCCAATGCCATTTTTTTTTTTTTTTTTTTTCTCGTAAATACCTTACGGAATAAGGGCAAATCAACTTAGGATGCTATTAACCTCATTGCAGTAAGTTTACAATTTGGTAACAACTTTAACAATCTAAAACAAGCTAAATAATGGAGTAAGGAACACTAACCCACAGGCAGTTTTGGGAACATCCCATCCAGATAAATTGGCAGCAGTCACTAAAGCTTCCCTCCATCTCTTCACTCGATCCATATTATCTGCAAATTTCACCTCATGTTGTTCAAATGCTTCTTGAAAACTGTTTTTCTGTCCACGGACATCGGAGGGTTCCACATCGTAGAACACAGGTAACACCCTCTGTCCCGTCACATCACGGCATTCAATAATCTTCCCAAGTTCTTCCAAACACCAACTAGAGTTTGCATAGTTTTTAGAGAAAACAACAACTGCAACCATAGACTCTTGAATAGCTTTAGCAAGTTCAGGGGAGATGGATTTCCCTCTCTGGAGCTTCTCATCATCCTTAAATGTATATATTCCAGCCTGATCCAGAGCTGAATAGAGATGATCTACAAAATTGTTTCGAGTATCCTCGCCTCGAAAGCTTAAGAACACGTCATACGTCCATCTTTGAGATGATGCAGCAGTAGACACTGATGATGCGGGACTAACCAGGGCACCATCCATGGCCGTGAGCGAGAGTCTGTTGCAAGTTACAGAAAAGGGTTTTACAATTGTCACAAAACTCAAGAAGACATACAAACATCAATCATCAAATGAATTCATTATAGAGAGAACTCAGAGTCAGAGATTGTTTGTGGTTGCTTATTGTTTTTAGCATTCTGCTTGCTTTTAAGCAGATAAGCAGTTTGATAAAAAATAAGCTGGTTGTTTTCACTGGAGATCAAATTGATATTACTTTTCTACCCTCAAATCTAAACTAAAACAAATAGCTTAAAGGGTGCTTTGGATTGCTTCTTTTTTTTTAAGCAGTGGATCAAACTGCTTCGGTTTGTCACAAAATTAGCTTTTTCGAATGGGCCATTCTTAGTTCAAAGTGCTTATTTAAGAGAAAACAAAAATTACTCTTTTACTATATATTAAGTTAAATGAAACTACAAAATCGCCATTAAAAATAGTTACCTGTGCAGAACCGAAGGTGAATGTGAATGAAGATTTGAGTGATGCAAACACTTGAAAGTCGTCTGTTTGTATGTTTCATGTCTCCCAAAGTCTTTAAAGACTTCCAAAGTCTTGACTTTCTAATTAGAAAAAATTACACGTTTGGTCCCTATGGTTTGCTCAGATTTCATGTTTAGTACTAAGTCGTTTTAATTACACCAGAAATACCTATTTTTGAAACCTTGCACTCATTTAGTCCCTATTTTGTATGGGCCGTTAGTTTGACCGTTAAGTGTTTAAATAATATTTGTCTGTTAGTCCTTTCGTTAATATTTTTTGCACCGTTAGTCCTCATTTTCTAAAATGAATTAAAAAGAGCAGCATGGCTCGAACTCGGCTCTTGTTACCCAAAAACCAACACCCTAACTACTCGACTAAGCGTCCAAAGGTGTAATTATATCAAAATAAATTCTATCTAACATTTTTTTTGCTCAAAATCGATATCCATTTTCGTCTCTTTTTATACGTTTTTGTCCGTTTTGTTTACGTTTTTTACAATTTTGTCTATTTTTAGGTTCTCGTCCCTTTTTTTTACGTTTTTGTCCATTTTTATGTTCTCGTCCGTTTTTTTTACGTTTTTATACTTTTATGTCCTTTTTTTTTTTACATTTTTGTCCGTTATTTACGTTCTCGTCCGTTTTTTTTACGTTTTCTCCCTTTTTTTTACATTTTTGTCTGTTTTTTTTACTTTCTTGTCCCTTTTTTTACGTTTTCGTATATTTTTTTACGTTTTTGTCCGTATTTTTTTACGTTTTTGTCTTTTTTTTTAATAGTTTTATCCCTTTTTTACGTTCTCTTCATTTTTTTACGTTTTCGTCCGTTTTTGTCATTTTTTTTACGATTTCGTCCATTTTTTTTACGTAAAATAAAACAAGCGAAAACGTAAAAAAAACGGAGACAGAGGAGAACGTAAAAAAACGAACAAAAACATAAAAAACAAACGAGAACGTATAAAAATAGACAAAAATGGATAAGAACGAGTTTAAACCAAAAAAATATTAAATAGAATTTCTTTTGATATAATTACACCACTGGACGCTTAGTCCGGTGGTTGAGGCGTTGGTTTTTGGGCAACAAGACCTGAGTTCGAGCCATGATGCCCTTTTTAATTCATTTTAGAAAATGAGGACTAACGGTGCAAAATATATTAACGGATGGACTAACGTGAAAATATTATTTAAACACTTAACGGTCAAACTAACGGCACATAAAAAAAAAAAGGACTAAATGAGTGCAAGGTTTCAAAACAATAGGTATCTCTGGTGTAATTAAAACGAGTTAGAGACTAAACATGAAATCTGAGCAAACCACAGGGACCAAACGTGTAATTTTTTCTTCTAATTATAAAAACACACGAGGAATTCCTAGGAGGAAACAACTTGTCTATTTACACGGGTTATGAGTCCAATACCGTCTTCCATAGTGTATGGGGGAGGTTGAGACGTAGACAACCTTACCCCTACCTAATGTAGAGAGGCTGCTTCCGGTTCTACCAAAGGTAGAAAAGGACCTCCGGCCTTGCAAGGGGTGAAGATCGAACCCTTGACCTCTGTCTCCAGAGGCAAAAATGTTAACCACTTGATCCAACCTTCCTCTTTTAAACAACTTGTCTATTTCCGGAGAGGTTTTATTTTTACAAGTGACACCTTTTTATGTTTTTTACAGTAATTTAAAAAATATATATATATATATATATATATATATATATATATATTTATATATATATATATATATATATATATATATATATATATATATATATATATATATATATATATATATATATATATAACTTTATCTTTTTTCGAAAAGCAATATATTAATAAAACAGTTGGAAACATAGGACAACAAAACAAGAACACCATAATGGGACATCACCCCATTAGGATAACACCAACAACAGCTACAACTCAAAAAGGATACCATAAAATTGTGAAACGGAAAGTGCGAGATGAAAAATATAAAGTTTAACAAGTCAAAAGTATTAATCCGACAAAAAGTACAGAATATAAACTGATAAAAAACTGTGTTGTACTGTAAACAGTGAGTCAAAAAGGTGTAGAAAGTACGGAGGAACATGTGTACTTTTGATGGCCAAAGGGTACAAGTAACACAACCCTTCCCATTTATATGCCACCATTAGATTGTGTAGAGGATCATCTTTCGATGAGGAATATTGTCTTTTTGTTTAATCGGGTTTTGTGTTGGTTTTGTATTTTAATTAGGTACGGTGAGTTTAAAAAGTGAGGTTTTAGCTTGAGTTGCTGAAACTGATGTATTTTTTTTAATTACTTTTTATTTTTTAATTTTTTTAAACTAAAATAAAAGTACATGCTATATGTGACTTATTACCATATAGCTTGTACTTATTACCATTTTTTTTTACTATTGTTTGGTTATCCGCACTAAGCCAACGTGAATAGTTTCGATTGTAATTCGTAAATATTACAGCGAACGAAGTTCCTTTAATGAGGATACGGGAAGCCAACGTGGCTCAACACTTTGAAACACCAAATCAGCATCTAACATTTCTTCATGGACAAAGACAACTACACTTTTTTTTTCGTCGATTACTCTCATTCCAGTCAAATTGATAAAGATACAAACTTTTAAAAATGTCAATTTAAGAATTCAAAAAAGAAATATCAAAGTGAATATTGAAATTAAAGAGGAAAATAATTTAAGAATATCATGAAATTATATTTAAAGAATAATTAATTGTATAAAAGATATGTCAATGACTTCTTTTTTATCTATTTAGACAAAAAATATTAAAATACTTCTCATTAATATATACGTATAACATTTGTAAAAAAAATAAAAATAAAATAAAATAAAATAAAAGGTGAAGCGACAATTTGATACGAAAACAAAAGTAAAACGACATCCAAAAACGACGTCGTACGAAGAAAATTAAAAAAGTGCAATAAGTACCCCCAAAGTATGCGAAAACTTACAAAAATAACCTTGGAGTTCTTAATATTTACGTTTTACGACTCTTTTATATATCAAACATCATTTCATCAAATATCTAACAAATACCTAACGAATTCTTTAATAAAAAAATCGATTCGAAGAGCTCTGTATTACGAACAAAACGAGTCAAATATTGATACGTTTTTGACAAACGTGCGATTTATAAAAAAAAAAAAAAAAAAAAACCCTTTCAAAACACAACCTTAAACTATCTAATAATCTAAAAATAACCACATGGGCCAAAGACGTACGACTCTATGAAAGTTTGAATTATATAAATTACCTTACTTCTTTCTATTTACGAATTTTTTAGATATCAAACTTTATTCATCAAATATCCAACAAATAACTAATGAGCTTTTCAATAAAAAAATATACCGATACGAAGAGCTCTGGATTCCTAAGAAAAAAAGCCAAATGTTGATATGCTTTTGGCGTGTGTATGATTTTATAAAAAATGCCGAAGTTTAATATTTTAAAATAGGGTTTTTCTAACTTGTGCCATGGTGGCACAAGCTTAGAAGTGTTTAATGAAGACAACTATTTTTTTAAATAACTTAATTTTCATATAAAACATTGAAAATTTTGGTAGACATAATAAATTTAGAAAATTATTAATATCAAAGAACATGAGTAAATTGCAGAAATAGTCCCTGTGGTTTGCTCAGTTTGCATATTTAGTCCCTGGTCTTTTGAAATTGCAGGCGGCCTTCCTGTGGGGAGTTTTTGGTTCCGTTTTGGTCTCTGGCCAGGGACTAAATGTGCAATTATGAGCAAACAACAGGGACCATTTCTGCAATGGCCATGGACCAAAACGAAGCCAAAAACTCCCCATATGAAGGCCGCCTGCAATTTCAAAAGACCAGAGACTAAACATGCAATATGAGCAAACCATAGGGACCATTTCTGCATTTTACTCTTATTAATATAAATGAACATGAGAACATGGTAATTTGAATTCATTTAATGCCTCTTAACCTTTACTACCATGACACAAGTTAGAAATTCCCTTTATGTTTCGTTATCATTCGCGTAATTATTAGTTTCGGTTTTATTGAAGATTTTGTGTCCGGTCCGAGTTTAATATATTAAAGTCTTTTCGAGTTTAATATATTATATTTTCTCAAGTCTCAAAATGTCCGATGAATCCAATATCTAATATTATACATCCGATAACGATCCATAATTTTCCAAACGAAACAAAACCATTATATGTCCAAAGTCGAGTCGTAATCCATATTCAAATTTTTTTTGTATAATCCGAAACGTACCAATTTGTATTAATGTCGAAGCCAACAAAGAACTCGCTAGTCAATTATATTTTAACACCACAAGTTTATAACAGACATACTCTTATAAAAACAGTTGGGCTTTAGCCCATTAAATCCACAATCCAAGTCCATCTTACTCTAACTGCTGAAAGCAGTGAACCCTCTTTGACTCACATTTTCACACCAGTTTATAGCACTCTATGACCTTTCGATTGACCAAAAATTAGAGCTAGACTCTCGACACCTATGTGGGTTTCGAACCAGAACCATAAAAACATAACAACTTATAACCAAAAAATATAACAATACTTATCATGCCGAGACCATGGGAGGTCCCGGCTCCAAATCTGTCGACCATAAGAATAAGCAAAACAAACTAACCGTGACCCAATGGGTCTCGATACAAGACCCAATCGAGTTTCTTACCCGATCCGAGACTAAACCCACCAAGATACACATACCCGAAACACCTTATTCGGACCTTACACAATCTTGACACAAATACATCAATCTAGGTCGAGTTTTACCAGGACTGACATTAAATCCATCTCTTATATACCAGGCTGATGGGGTTAATGATGGTGGCGGTGTTGATGGCTGTTATGGTGGCCGGAAAAGTGTGGTGAAGGTGGACGGCTGCTGGAGTTTTGGAGGAGAAGGAAAGTATTAATAACCCTAAAAGTGTTATAAATGAGTTTATATAGTGCTAGGTTTAGGTTTAGAAAACTCTAGGGACCAAAGTGTCATTAACAAAAGTTTAGGGGTAGGGGTGGAACTTTAATCTAGGGACCAATCCTGTCATTTTAGCAATCTTCCTTGAATTAAGGCTCGGGGCTCATTTAGACTAGCAAACGACAGATTTATGACACGGGAATTTCGCTATTGCACTCAGAATAATTTTTTCAATAAAAAAGACTATTCATACGCCTCGCTTTTCACAATTAATAAAATAATTAAATCAAATCGTCGGTTGTGCCAGTACGCGTTGTGTACAAATTTCACGTTTCGCGAGATAATTTCATGTTTCATGGTCAAATGAGCTCGGAAATATTCGTAAATGAAAAACAGGAAAATCTCGTTTAGAAATATATTCGCAAAATTACGGGGTATTACACCAGCAGAGGTGCAAAGCGCTATCCTCAACCGATTACGAACAAAACAAGAAAAACAACTCAAACTTATTAACAGTTTGTTTGGCGAGATATCTCGTATTATGCTACAAATGCATAATCGTGCTCCAGAGATCGAAAGGTTGCGTGAGTTGCCTCAAGACCATCCAGCTATCAGGGTCGGTCTAGAAACTATACAAAGAACTAATGAAACAGATCTAGAACTTCATGTCGCATTGAAGATGGTTATGGAGTAGGTGTTACAAGTGTGGGAAGAGAAGTCGGATCTTATCGACAATTAGAACTCTATATAAATTTCGTATCGTATTTTAATTTTTTAATTTTTTTTTTTTTTAATTTCGTTGTAATTTTATTTTATTAAGTATGTAATGTTATGTTTTTAATGAATGTTATGTTTTTAAGAAATGAAGTAATTTATAAGTTAGGGGTTGAATTTGAAAATTTATGTGTAAAGGTGAGTTAAGGTGTGTTAAAGCTGAGTTATTGTTGTGTGGGTTAAATCTGAGTTAAGTTAAGGTGTGAAAACGCTGACGTGACATGCTTTAAAATTTAAAGCTGAGTTAACTGTTGTGAGTGGCTTTAAGAGTATATAGAAAGAATGGAGATAGAGTCTCGTCTTTCTTGGTCCAAACCCACGCGAGCGATTCAAGCGCGTGACTTTATATAAAAAAAAAGAATTGCATGTATTTGCTGAAGTATGTAGTAAAGTAATTTTTTAACCAGTTTTAATGTTACCATTAGAGCATTCACATCGGACGTTAAATGGAGCGTTAAAGCCACGTTAAAGTGGCTAAAAGACAAAAAAAAAAAAAAAAAAAAAATTTGCTACATTACACGTTAATCTTGCGTTATGCGATGTGAGCCTTCCACGTTAACGCTGCGTTAAGGGGTGCGTTACACGCTTTACGCAGCGTTAAGCTACTTTATATATATATATATATATATATATATATATATATATATATATATATATATATATATATATATATATATATATATATATATATAATATATATATATATATAATATATATATATATATATTTTTTTTTTTTTTTTCACTTTGCCCCCTTTTAAGGGTAGTTTGTGTAAAAATATTTGATATAAAGGTGAGTTAAGGTGTGTTAAAACCAAGTTAACCATTGTGTGGGTTAAAGCTGAGTTAAGTTAAGGGGTGAAAAAGCTGACGTGACATGCCTTAAAATTTAAGGCTGAGTTAACTGATGTGAGTGGTCTTAGGGTAACCTTATCCTCTGATGGGCCACTCAACTTATCATCTAAGGCCCAACCAATACTTTTCCTTTCTCTAATCTCAATGCCAAAAGTCAAGTCCATAATGACGTGTATAAGTTTATAGACAACAAACTAACTACTCATGTTTTCTAACTCTTTTTTGCGCAGCGTAAAATTAATTTTTGAGTTACGATTTTCAGTATTTTTCACGATGATTTTTGGTTTTGGATTCGCCACTGATCATGCGCGAATCCTATTACACTAATTAAGAGCCTCTGCCACGGTGGTGGTAGTATTAAGACCCCATACTTCTAACGACCTAGATTGATGATTTTGATGGTTGAAATAGAATGAGTTTGGTGGTCATCATTACAACTGTTTGGTGATATGTTGAAAAGTGATGTGTAACACCCCCAAATTTCGAATAGCAACAGCGGAAGACTTTACCGGGTGTTACGTAGTGGATCACAGTCATAACCATAGAAAACGACTTAAAAAGACGTTTTAATTTATCATTCAAAACACAAGAGTTTTTATAATACAAAGATGTTTCATAATTGAACATGTTTATTTAAATTTGAATGATAAACATTTATTTAGAACCCGTGCCGGGTTTAATGCCCACTCCGTGCCTTGAGCTTCAGCTTCTAGTTACCTGAGAATACATGCTAAAAGTCAACAAAAGTTGAGTGATGTTCATAGGTTTGGGTTTAACAGTTTGAACACAAGTATAAGTGTTAATTGTTTCGAATACAATTAACTAGTTAAAATCAAGTTGTTATTGCATTAAGCTCATGACACGCAACGCTTAACAGGCATCAAAAGAATGATGTAAAGTATATGGGCCCTCAAGGTAGGTATTTGCCAATAACCTAGAGTTTGTTTAAATAAAGTGCGTTTGAGTGGCTCATCCTAGCAGACTCAAACGGGGATTGTCAGTCCCAAATAGATCTATTCACAACTATTTACGTTCACTCGTAAGTGATTAAGGTTCATGATAGAGGGACTTTTGGCAATAGCTACTTAAGCAATAATAACATCAGGCATAGCATACAAAAAGTTTGTGTTCATGTTTTGTAGCATGTATCTCCCCACAAAAGAGATTTAAAAATTGAAAAGTAGTGGGCTATGAACTCACCTGGTAGTGCGGTAGTGGTAGTAGTATCGTTATTCAAACGATGGAAAAGGAAACGGCTTCAACACACGACCTATATAGTATATGGCAAGTCTTAGTGGTTTGATAGTCTAAGTTTGGCTTATCGCGATTTATAAGGTTTAAGGTTTTATTGTTTTATTTGCAACATTAAAATGTGCGCGTTTAAATGATCAAGGTTATATATAAAATGTAATATTATATATAAGAGGGTTGTAAAAATATAAGTTTTATATATATAAGAAGGAATATGTAGAGTTATATGTATGGATATATAACATTTTTGGATGCGTGCTTGTTCGTTGGAGTGTAATGGTTGACAAAAGAGATCGTTGTTTGACGAATCGAGTCGGTTGACGATAAGTTAGATTTAACGATTGCGTTAAGTGATTACGTATATATATTTATAAGTTATAAAACTTACGTATATAGAATTATTAGAAAAAGTGACATTAAATGTCGACTACACATATTTGGTTCGGGTTTTGGGTTTGTAAAATATTACCACAAGTATAACATTTAGAAATATTCTTTAGGTTTTTACAAAATTACACTTTTGACTCTAACGACATAACATTTGCACCGTTAGTCCTCGGTTAAGTTTTATTTATATTTTAAATCTAAAACTTTTAATATTTACATATTATACCAAAAAGTTCCTAGATTTACAGTTTTCATCACAAGATTATTAAAATGACGGTTTTTACCGAAAGTTTCCAATTTTGACAACTTCAGTCCCCCGGTTAGCAATTCTTTGCAAAACAAGTCCAAAATTTATAAAAATTAAAGTTTATCATTTTTATTTCATAATTAAGTCCAAAACAGTGTTTATAGCTTATATGAACAGCTTATTTTGCGAAAAGCTTATTTTTTTTTTTAGCTTATGGGCTTTTAACGAGCTAGCGATGTGGCCCATTATGGGTTTGTGATCAGTTGGGCTTAGAGGGGGTTTGGGCTCGGTTACGGGCTGGTTTAGAGGTTATAGAAATATAACGAAAACACTTATATGATCAGCTTATTCGAAAAACTTGTAAACGACTTATTGGGCTTTTAAGCCTATATACGAGTTTCATGAAAACTATTACGTATGAGTTTCACTTTGAGTTTTAACGAGGCATTTAACGAGCTTGCTAGGTTGAATAAAATATACAACCCGTAAGTTTAGTAGCTCGACTATTAAGTTGAGCTATAAAACTCAAGTGTTGTACGTCGAGTTCGCAAAATGCAAGACCATAGTTAAGCGGTATAGCTCATTATGAAAGCAGTTTACACGTTTCAAAATACTAAGTGTTTTATAGAATTCGAATAGTCCCATGTGACTTAGGAATGGGTGATTTTTAGAATTGATATCTTTATGTTGTGTTCGAACATTAGTTGTTCTCGACAGTTTTTGTGACAAATAATTAGAGTGTCGGGTAAAATATATCTGTTGTTAATGAGGTTTGCGAGATATAGAGACAAAGTGAATGGTGGCATGCAAATGTATCTAGCGTATGAATTTGAAAGAAGAAAAAGAATAGCTTACTTCACTACTAATGTTGAGATGAATACGTTGTTGTGAGGACTTGGAAGGACTAGGGTCACCACTAGTTTGCTTATACGTGTGCTCAAGAGATGGACGTGATATGGAAAACCTTTAGTTTGCTTGTACGCTACTATCCCTTGCTAGAGGTCACAAGTTACTCCAAGCTTGAGATACTTAGCTAAGTTTATGTGAGAATTGAGTTTGTATTGAGAGAGTGCATGATCTGGTTGCATGCATGCGTTTATATAGGAAGATTTGGAAATTTAACCATGTGCATATTTTGAATGAAGGTAAGGAGTGGTTAGTGTGAATCGTCCTTGTGCTTGTTCGAACAAAAGGATGAAGACAAGATTTCCATATTTTGCGTTTTGTTGAGTGTTGTGGTAAATGAAATGATGATACATCATGTGTGTACAGGAGTGTACTAAGATGTGTCATGGTATTGTCAACTTGGAGTGTAGAAGTAAATCAAATAATAGTTCTTTTTGGATGCTCTAGCCGGCGCTCACATACAAGGAGAAGGTGACAAGGTGATTTTTGAGTTAGTCCCTGTGGTTTGTCCGAATATTTCATTGTGTTAAACACAATTTCGATCTGGCCAATAATGAATGAGTAGGGTCGTTTGGTTGTTTGTTTACTTGATAATTGTTTGGGGTGAATTTATTTGTTAGTTAAAAACATGTATTGGTCGAGTCTGAGGTAGTACGAAGCATGTTAAGTCCTATCATAAAATTTTGAGTTGTGTTCCTATCGTGGTCAATGTGTCGACCCTTGGTGATTTTTAAGCGAGCAAATGTTCGTATGGTTATATAAAGTTTGTCACACTTGATTCTTAGTTGAGTAGAGAATTGAGTGGCGTAAAGTAAATATGTTGTCGTTAAGTTAGATTGTTCGTAAAATAGCCAAAGTGTTTGATCATTGAGTTACCAACCCGGAAGTTTACATATGTAAATTTTGGGCTTGGATTGTGTTCTGGGCTCGTTTGTGGGCTAGTTCAAGAAGAGAAAAGAGAAAACTTAAGGATCCGTTTGGCTTGTTTAATTTTTGCCGTAAGATTGGGCTGAGGCCCAATGAGCTAACAGTTCATTTGAGTATTGGGTCGGGGTCCAATGGGGTTACTGTGTATTCGTGAAAATTTTCGTGAGCTCGGGAATGTATTTGATCACATTTGGTTAATTGACGAAACGTATAAACGTTAAGTATTAAACGTTAATGATTTTTAGATAATTTCGCGATTTTTGACTATCAAGGTTCGTGTGTGAGCGTCGTTTCTAGTTAAATGGGGAATCACTAATATCGTTGTGATTAAATAATATAGCATGCATAAAAAAAATTTTTGTTACTAATAGAAATGGTCATCAAGTAACGTAATGATTTGTTAATCATTTATTAGCATTTACTTAATCATCGGGAAAATTACGAGAGGTTACAGTACCTACCACTTACACTGAATTCCGTCCCGGAATTCTAGTCTAAGATAGGTAATAGGAGTGTCTACGAAAATAGGTGTGGGTATTTGACTCGAATTTGGTCTTCGCGTTCCCAAGTATATTCCGGTCCTCGTTTAGAGTTCCATCGGACTTTGACAATAGGGATGCGGTTCTGTTTTAGTTGTTTGACCTCTCTGTCCATGATTTCCACGGGTTCTTCCGTAAAGACAAGTTTGTCGTCGAGCCGAATCTCTTTCAAGGGAATTACAAGAGATTCATCTGACAAGCACTTCTTAAGATTCGATACATGAAAAGTGTTGTGAACTTGGCTAAGTTCCTCTGGTAGCTCGAGTTTGTAAGCCACTGGTCCAATCCTTTCTAGGATCTTGAATGGACCAATGTATCTAGGGTTGAGTTTTCCACTTTTTCCGAAACGTACTGTTAGGAATATGAATATTCAGCAGAAGACTCGGTCACCCCGAGTACTTATTAGATCATCATAGCTCGTAGGAATATCTGTAATATTATCAGTAGCTTAGTATTATTAGTATTAGTCATATCTATATTTGTGGAGTGGGTCGGGGCTTTCCCCAGTGTCAGCTCGCTCCACAGTCCACTAGGGACATAATATGTAGTAGTATATATATCCCTTCCCACACATGGGAAGGGTTGGACCTTTTCACTTAATCTAATATTACTTGTGTTTCTCTCACTAAAAAGGCTCCCACTTCTCTCTAGAAACCTTCTTCCATTCGATCCAAACTATCCTCATACAAGTGATTCATGTATTGTGAATACCCTACAATTGGTATCAAGAGCCATGGTTAGGTCCATGAGAGTTGGTATTCACGAATTGGTGTAGTTCTTGAGGTTTTTTGTTGGTTCGAATTGTGGTTTTAAGTTTCTCTTGGATTCGGTTTGTTTTGTAGCTTAAACTTCATTTTGTGTTTTTGTTTTGTGATTAGAGGCTGTTTTATATTGAATTTGTGTAGTTCTTTAGGTGTTTCTTGGTTAGATTTAGTTAGATTTGTAGCTTTTTTTTTAAGTTTTAGTTCGGTTTTATTAAGTAGTATAAATCTCAATTTGTACTTTGTTTAGTGATTAGAAGTTGTTTTTCTTTGTACTTTCTAGATTAAGATTAGTATTAGAGTGGTAGTTAGTGTTTGGATTCACAGATTTAAGGCTCGTGTGGTGTTTGTGGGTGATTCGAGTACTTTTCTTTCAAAAGTTCTTGGATGCGGTTTGTGTTGCTTGGACGATTCTTGAATGCGGTTTGTGTAGCATCGTGAACTCGGTTTGTCTTTATACTTGTTTGGGCTAAAGGACAAACGGCATTGATAGTGACAGGTTTGGAAATTTGAGCCAACGCGGTTTGTCTCTACGGTGCGTACGCGGTTTGTGTATCTAGTGTGAACTCGGTTTGTATCTCCACTGTGAACTCGGTTTGTCTCTTGGCACCTACGCGGTTTGTATATCCGGTGTGAACTCGGTTTGTCTCTTTGACGCACACGCGGTTTGTGTATCTTGTGTGAACGCGGTTTGTCTATTTGGTGAATACGCGGTTTGTGTCTTTGGTGTGAACTCGGTTTGTCTATTTGACGAATACGCGGTTTGTATCTTTGGTGTGAACTCGGTTTGTCTCTTGGCACCTACGCGGTTTGTATATCCGGTGTGAACTCGGTTTGTCTCTTTGACGCACACGCGGTTTGTGTATCTTGTGTGAACGCGGGTTGTCTATTTGGTGAATACGCGGTTTGTGTCTTTGGTGTGAACTCGGTTTGTCTCTTTGGCGCACACGCGGTTTGTGTCTCCTGTGTGAACTCGGTTTGTCTCTTAGGCATATACGCGGTTTGTCTAGGCGGTTTGTGTCTTGGTGATTTTAGAAATTCCCGCGAAAGATTCGATTTCTCGGTTAAATCACAAGATCAGTAAAATCCCGTAGTTACTATGGCTACTACATCAAGTACATCATCAGATGATATTCAGGCAGCAGGATCTGACACTCGTCCACCTATGCTAGATAGGACGGATTATGAGTCTTGGGCACAACGAATTAGACTTTACTGCTTGGGAAAAGATAATGGTGTTAACATTCTTAAGTCAATTGACGAAGGACCTTATCAGATGGGTACCACCAGAGACGTTGTTACAACTGGTGAAGATGGTACTGTAACTTGGGGCATCGACAGACCTAGAAACTACAATGATCTTAATGAAGAAGAAAAGAAGAGGTATGATGCCGATATTAGAGCCTCCAACATAGTTATTCAAGGTCTTCCAAAGGATGTATACAAGCTCATCAATTTTAACACTGAAGCCAAGGCTGTGTGGGACAACGTTAAAATGTTGTTGGCAGGGTCAGAACTCACAAAGGAAGATCGTGAGTCACAGCTGTATGATGAGTTCGAGCATTTCAAAATGAACCCAGGAGAAAATGTCACAGATTACTATGTGAGATTTCATAAGTTGGTGAATGATATGAGGATGATCAGAATGACTATGCCCAACATCCAACTTAACTCAAAGTTTGTGAACAACATGACTCCGGAATGGGACAGATTTGTTACTGCCGTCAAACTCAACAAAGGTTTAAGGGAGACTAACTATGAACAGCTGTATGCTTACCTGCAACAACATGAGAAGCATGCTGTCTATGATCGGGTGCTGAGAGAAAAGTTGAATCCTTCAACTACGAATGACCCACTGGCTTTCATGACAAATGTACAACCAACAATCCAATCATCATCCTATCCAAGCTATCACCAACTTCACTCACAAGTACCTGCTATGAGTTCACAACTTGACTCAGGCTACTCTCAGACCGACAAAATGATTGACAACCTCACCAATCAAGTATCTCTACTGGTTCAACAGTTTCAAGCATCACTCCCTCAGACCAACAATCAGTTAAGGAATTCTTCCAACCCACGCAATCTAGCAATGGTGGAGGACGGGAAAATTGTGGTCCAGAATGTGCAAGGGAGAGCTGGTAGAAACATGGGTCGAGGGTATGTGCAGAACAGAGCAGGGAATGCCAATCAGGGGCAAGGGAAACAGATCAAGTGTTATAATTGTGGGGGGCTTGGACACATTGCTAGAAACTGCAATCAACCTAAACGTCCTCAGAACTCAGATTACTTCAAAGACAAGATGCTGTTAATGCAAGCTCAAGAAAATGGTGCTGTATTGGATGAGGAAGAGTTATTGTTCTTGGCAGGAGATGGAGGAAATACGTTTGATGAAGATGTGGATGAGAAACCTGTTCAGGATCTGGCACTTAATGATCCTAACATCTTCAAGGCAGATGACTGTGATGCATTTGACTCTGATGTGGATGATGAACCTACTGCTCAAACAATCTTCATGGCTAACTTGTCTTCCCTGGCCTCATCTCGTCAAGCTGGTTCTTCTAATGCATCCGTGATTTCTGAGGTACTAAAAATTTATGACACATATAATATTGTCGAGGGAC
Source organism: Artemisia tridentata subsp. tridentata (assembly GCA_021014915.2). Lineage (NCBI taxonomy): Eukaryota > Viridiplantae > Streptophyta > Magnoliopsida > Asterales > Asteraceae > Artemisia > Artemisia tridentata. Next base: position 21,321,058 of record CP139505.1, read on the forward strand.
ATCAGATTCCCGTAGAAGTACGTCAGGCAGTTGTTTCTGACTCAAGTGATGTTGATATGGAAAATAGCAATATTGTCTCATATGAACAGTATTTGAATAGCAACAACTCGCCTGATGTACCAAATGGTGAATCCTTTGTCAATAATGATGTGTGTGCTATGAGTAATGTATGTGCCTTAGACAATGCTAGTAATGTAGATAATGCATGTGAGTACCATGAGAACCAATTGCCTGTCCCAGATAATAACTTGATCACTAGACTTAACATCTATAAAGAACAAGTGGCTATGTATGAACAGCGTGCTAAGTTTGAGCTTAATGATCGTGAGCAGAAATTAGAAGGTCAAATGAGTACACTTATTAAAGAGTCTAGAGTGCGAGAAGAAACATTAAAATTAGAGTTAAGTTCTTTGAAAAGTCAGCTAGAACAGTCTGTCATACAAAAACAGGAAGCACAAAAGTGTGTAACAACACTTAGGCAAGAATTCAAACAAAAAGAAACAACTCTTTTAAATGATTTCTCTAAACTCAAGACGTTAAAAAATAAGCTTGAAGATAAGTTGTACACACAAAATCAAACCATACAAACTGCTCAAATGATTCATAAGCACAGAAAGCTGAGTGATAAGCATAGTAAAATCATGATAGGTGAACCAAAGTCAACCATACTTAGGGACATGCAAGTACTTCAACCAGCCCTATATGATGGTAATGTGATGATTAAGCCTATTCATGACCAACCTGAGCATATCTACACTGATGAAGAGGATGAGTTAAGTGATAATACGAAAGAAAAAATGAATGAGAAAATGAGGGATCCCGAGTGCATAGCCAGACGAATAATAATCAAACCCCATGATTATTATGAGGAAAATCGTCTGACTGTGTTTGCTCCTCAAAAGAAGTTAACACCTGAACAGATATTTTGGAAACAAGATAGTGAAAAACTTAAGGAAGATAAACTTAAGGCCAACACCCCCCTCATTCGAAAAGTTGCGTCCATAACGGTGTATCCTCCCAATACACCTAGGAATTTGGTGCCTTTGTCTCTTCCCACTGAATGCAAAACCTTTATTAGCTTATATGTGCTTTGGCAACTGTTTGCTGATTTTGATAAAACATGTAAGAAGAGAATCACACCAACCGGCATCACTGAGGGGGAAAGGTGTTTTGAACATGCAAAAAGGTGTTACTTAACTGAGGTCATGCCATTCTTTAAACTACTTAAAGAACACTTTGAAGGGTTGCAAACCGCCCTTAAAGCCGAAATAAATGAAATGAAAGTAGTATTTAAAGATATGGAAAATGAGGTGAATGAACATGCAATAGAAATTAAGAGTCGAGAGATTGAAAGAAAAAACATACTCATTACTAATGACAACTTGATTGCTAAATGTATTGCACAGGATGTATTTTACACTGTCACTGATTCTGCATTGTCTGCTTGTCAATTTAATGAGTATGCTATTGCATTAAATGTCACCCAGAATCGTGTTGTTGAGCTTGAGGGGGAGAATTTGAAATTGCTTGAAAAAATTCAAAATGACGACCATGATAACATGGTTAAACGTTTTTCTAAACTAGAAGTTGATTATTTGAACTTGCAACTTAAACATCAACACTTAGAAGAAAAATGCAAAATATCAAATGTCAAGACATCCACGGATGTTCCTGAGTTTGATACATATTTTGAATTAAGCAAACGTGATGAAACAATTCAAGCTCACACGAACACGATTCGACTGCTGAGGGCCCAAATTGCCCAATTGAAATCCAACAAGTGTGAAGCATATGGCACCAATAAACCTTCGTCTTCAGACTCTCAGAATTTTCAATATCAAAACACCATAAATAAGTTACATTATGAAAATGAGTGTTATCGAGAAGAAAATTCAAAGGTTAAACAACATTTCAAAGAGTTATATGATTCTATTAAAGTCACAAGAAGCAATCACAATGATCAAATAACCTCTTTGACAAATGAAATTGAGAATCTGAAGGTTCGGGTGAAAGGTAAAATGCCATGCACCACTTGTAATAGTAATGCACCAAAGGTTACTAATAGTAAAAAGTATGATGTTGATGTTGGGGACATTCCGTTTAAGCTTAGAAATAACAGCCTTGCCCATCAAACATATCTAGATCATCTTAGAGAAGGCCTTGACACACTTCGTGAGGTAGTTGAAGAGGATAGGAATGATAAGCCACTTGATCAAGCAGTTGTCTATGCATGCAAACTCACGAAAAGGATTCAGGAAAACTTAGAATATGCCATAGGCTCAATTCCTAAGTTTAGAGGCCATAGAGATAGATTTGTTGCATCATCATCCAATGTTGTGAACAAGCATGTAGCCTTTGACCAACCACCCAAAACATCAGAACACAACACATCATTATCAGGAAGGCATGTGGCAGAAAAACATTCTAATGTTACCTTCGATGCTTCTACAGGAGTAAAAAGTGACACCCAAGCTAGCGGGTCAAGGTCTAGAGGAAATGAAAGAAAGGATATGACTGCGCCAGCTAAGAATGATCACTTGAAGAATGTAGAAGCCCAACCTAGGAACAATAAGTTTACAATGAGTAGGATGAATCGTGTTGATTCTAGTATCAAAAGTACTGTAATTAATTCGAATTCTAATGCTATCTGTAAAACTTGCGACAATTGTTTAATTTCTGCCAATCATGATGAATGTGTTGTGTCTTTTCTGTTGTCTTCTGCATCATCCCATGTTAAGAATGGTAGGATAACTAAAGCATGCAAAAAGGTTTGGAAAGCAACAGGAAAAACATTTGCTAGCATTGGCTATCAATGGAGACCCACTGGAAGGAAATTCAATTTAGGAAAACAGTGCACGTTACCTAAAATGAATAAGCATAAAATTGTGAAAGTTAAGGAATGGAGACCCACTGGAAGGAAATTCAATTTAGGAAAACAGAGATCATTACCTAAAATGAATATGCATAAAATTGTGAAGAATAAGGAATGGAGACCAACTGGTAGAATCCTGCCTTTAGAATCACAATGCCTTCCATCTAGGTCTTGTCCTACCTCTAGTTCTGTCTCCTCACCAAAGACAGTAGCATCTGTGAAATCTGTGGCCTCTGAATATGTATGTGCTGACCAAATGGACCCCAATTGTACGTGGGGATCCACATTTTTCAGTTATCCATTGTTGTCTGGTTTCAAATGCAGGTCGTACAAATCGTCCTGTGGTATTTGGACTCAGGCTGCTCAAAACATATGACTGGGGATCGCTCACGGCTCAAGAACTTCGTGAAAAAGTTTATCGGGACAGTTAGATTCGGGAACGACCACTTTGGTGCTATTATGGGTTATGGAGATTATGTGTTTGGTAACAGTGTAATCTCAAGGGTATATTATGTGGAAGGACTAGGACACAATCTGTTTTCTGTGGGTCAATTTTGTGATTCAGATCTGGAAGTGGCTTTCAGAAAGCATACATGTTTCGTTAGAGAATTGGATGGTTTAGATCTCCTCAAGGGCAGTCGGGGCACCAATCTATACACCATCTCAATTGAAGAAATGTTGAAATCCTCTCCCATATGCTTGCTCTCTAAAGCCTCTAAAACAAAATCATGGCTGTGGCATCGTCGTTTGAACCATTTGAACTTCGGTACCATTAATAATCTTTCCCGTAAAGATCTTGTTAGAGGGATGCCCAGACTAAAGTATGAGAAAGATCATCTCTGCTCTGCATGTCAACTGGGCAAAAGCAAGAAACAAACCCACAAACCTAAAACCATCAACACCAACATGGAAGCTCTTCATACCCTACACATGGACTTGTGCGGTCCAATGAGAATACAAACCATTAATGGAAAGAAGTACGTTCTGGTGATAGTTGATGACTATTCTCGGTTCACATGGGTAAAGTTTTTGAGAACCAAGGACGAAACTCCAGAGGTTATCATTAAACTGATAAAACAGCTGCAAGTAAGGCTCGATAAAACTGTCAGAATCATCCGCACAGATAATGGTACGGAGTTTGTTAACCAACAACTCCGTAATTTCTATGAAAGTATTGGCATCACGCATCAGAAAAGTATCCCACGCACCCCTCAACAGAATGGGGTGGTTGAACGAAGGAACCGTACTCTGGTGGAGGCTGCAAGAACTATGCTTATATTTTCAAAGACCCCGATGTTTCTCTGGGCAGAGGCTATTGCAACAGCATGTTACACTCAAAACCGATCCCTAATTCATCCGGTTCATGAGAAGACTCCCTTCGAGTTAATTCATAACAAGAAACCAGATCTTTCCTTTCTACGTGTGTTTGGCGCACTCTGCTATCCAACTAACGATAGTCAAGACTTGGGAAAGTTAAGAGCTAAAGCAGATATAGGTATTTTCGTTGGATACGCACCAGACAGTAAAGGGTATCGAATCTACAATAAAAGAACCCGTAAAATCATGGAAACCATTCATGTTACGTTCGATGAGCTGAGTGAGCTACCTGTTTCAGGACAAATCAGTTCTGGACCCGATCTTCACCTTTTGTCTCCTGGACCCATTAGTTCAGGACTTGTACAGAATTCCACGCCTGAAGATTCTTATGTGCCACCTACATGTGAGGAGTTGAAGAAGTTATTCGATCCCATGTTTGATGAATACTTTGAGCCAACAAATGGATCCATCCCGAGTGAATCAGCTGTAATTCCTATGGATGAGGTTCAAGCCCCACAAGATTCAGAAGGACCTGCAGCTTCAGTATCAGTCAGTCACAATGCTCCTGCTGCCAGTCAATCGCCTTGGTCATCAAACACTCAAACTTCTCCAGTAATGCAAGAATCTTCAGATAATAACTCCTTGGAAGTTAATCCTTTTGCTCCTGTTGAAGAGGTTCCTTTTGAAAACATATTTGCTCCTGAACATCCATCAGACACATCCTTACCTGAGGAACACAGCACTGCTACTTCTGTTCATAACCATCAACCTCACGACCATCTCAGGAAATGGACCAGTGATCATCCAATCGACAACATCATAGGCAATCCCTCTCGTCCAGTATCCACACGTAATCAACTAGCCACTGATGCACTATGGTGCTTCTTCAATTCCGTACTGTCTAAAGTCGAACCAAAAGATGCCAAAGAAGCAATGACTAAAGATTGCTGGTTCCAGGCTATGCAGGATGAAATCCATGAATTTGATCGACTTGAAGTATGGGAATTAGTGCCTCCTCCGGAGCGTGCAATGATCATTGCTTTAAAGTGGATCTTCAAAGTGAAGCTTGACGAGTATGGTGATGTCTTAAAGAACAAGGCACGGCTAGTTGCTAAAGGGTTTAGACAAGAAGAGGGCATTGATTTTGAAGAATCGTTTGCTCCGGTTGCTAGAATTGAAGCTATAAGAATCTTCCTAGCTAATGCAGCTAGTCGTAATATGATAGTCTACCAGATGGATGTCAAAACGGCATTCTTGAATGGTGACTTAAAGGAAGAAGTTTATGTGAGTCAACCTGAAGGATTCGTGGATGCTGAACACCCTACTCATGTTTACCGCTTGAAGAAGGCTCTTTATGGGCTAAAACAGGCGCCAAGGGCATGGTACGATACATTGTCCAAGTTCCTCCTTGCAAACAAATTCTCCAAGGGTGTCGTTGATCCTACACTATTCACCAGGAAATCAAGAAACCATCTACTGCTAGTTCAGATATACGTAGATGATATCATCTTTGCTTCAACAGATCCTGGTGAATGTGATAGTTTTTCAAAGGAGATGAATTCCAAGTTCCAAATGTCCATGATGGGGCAAATGTCATTCTTCTTAGGACTACAAGTTTCTCAAAGTCCCGGAGGCATATTCATCAATCAATCCAAATACGCCAACGAGATCCTGAAAAAGTTTGGATTCCATTCAAGTGAACCTGTTGACACTCCCATGGTTGATAGAACGAAGCTGGATGAAGATCCTTCAGGGATTCCAGTTGATATCACACAATATCGAAGCATGATTGGATCTTTGATGTACATCACGGCTAGCAGACCAGATCTTCTGTTTGCTGTGTGCATGTGTGCTCGGTATCAATCCAGACCAACCAAGAAGCATGTTGAAGCAGTGAAAAGGATCTTCCGATATCTTCAAGGCACGGTTCATATGGGTCTCTGGTATCCTAAGGACACTGCAATGGAGTTAACGGCATACGCAGATGCTGATCATGCGGGATGTCAAGATACTCGTCGAAGTACTTCAGGAGGAGCTCAATTTTTAGGGGAAAAGTTGGTTAGTTGGTCTTCTAAGAAGCAGATGAGTACTTCCATATCATCTACTGAAGCTGAGTACATTGCTATGTCTGCATGTTGTGCACAAATCCTTTGGATGCGATCACAGCTTTCGGACTATGGATTCTCATACAACAAAATTCCCCTATATTGTGACAACAAAAGCGCCATTGCTCTCTGTTGTAACAATGTTCAGCACTCCAGGTCAAAACACATCGACATCAGGCATCACTTCATCAGGGAACAGGTTGAAAAAGGAATTGTGGAACTATACTTCGTGAGGACAGAGTTTCAGTTAGCTGATATATTCACCAAGGCCCTCCCAAGAGAAAGGTTTCAGTTTATTCTCCCACGCCTTGGCATGAAAAGCATGACTCCAGAAACCCTCAAGTGTCTTCAGGAAGAAAAGGAGGAGTAAAGGATTGTCTTCTTATATCCTTGTACATAGTTGTATATATCTTAAATCAAAAAGAAAAATACAAAAATATAAAACCTATAAAAACCATAAAAAATCGAAAAATCAGAAAATACCAAAAATAGTTCTACCTAGGCATGACTTCTGTTTATCGATAACATTTACGTATCTAGAAATGTCATTCAACAATGGCACGGATTCTTAAATGAAGCTCGAGCAGAAGTTATACTAATCAGTTAAAACATGTCTTAATGGCTTGCAGTTACTTCATACTGCAACCCGCACTGTACAATGAGGAAAGCATGTCGCCAAAAAGACAGCTGTTTCTCCAACCGGGTGATGTTCACCTGGGCATGGATTACTTTATATCCATGTTCTCCCGACTTGATGTACGTGTCAGTGCATCACTTCGTATATAAGAAGAGAAGTCTTCTTTTCATCAAGATTCTCTATCTTGTTTGATTCTTCAAGAGAGTCTTGATGTTACACAAGGTGGTAAATTGAACTAAATTTTCACAAATGTCCGTCGCTCAATTGAATGACTACAACTATGTTAATGGGAAACGGATCATCAATTGAGGGGGAGCATATGTGTTCAAATTTCCGACACCTTGCCACATTTGTGCAAACATCAACAGTGACACTCTCTCGCCAATTCAAGGGGAGCATAGTATGCTCCAAAATCAGAATACATTTAAACCTGACCACATTTTCTCCAAAATTTTTCTAAATGTATTTAAATCAATTGAGATCACAAATCTCAAATGGTTTGAAATTTTTGATCGGGGGAGAGAATGTGATTTAAATAGGAAATTCTGATAAAATGTGATGATTTGGAAGTTAATGTATGCTCTCCCGTATGTGCTAAACCATTTTGTATATCAAGGCACATATTGAGGGGGAGCAAAATGTTTTGGTAATAAACGCAAGCTTTTCCATATGTGCGAAAATCTTTCATATTTCAATGCACATATTGAGGGGGAGCAAATGGTTTTTACAAAACAAAGGATTTGGCATCTCATGTGGCCGTGACTCAGAATTAACCAATGAATTGACGAAACTTGAACTGTCATCAATCGAAAGGATTCGTCTTGGCCGGGTAATAATTTCAAGCTGGGCTAACCAGTGATGTAAGCGTGTCTCGAAAAAGATGAATCTGAGTAGAGTGTACCATTTCGAGAAACTTTCTGTGGATTTGACCAGGCCGGGTAATAATTTCAAGCTAGTCTAACTAGTGATGTAAGCGTGTCTCGAATCGGTCTTGTTCACTGAAAGTGGATCAATTCAAAAAGTGAGAGCTCTACCTAACATGTGCAAATTTATAAAACAATCAACCGAGCACATGTTGAGGGGGAGCATTTGAAAATTATAAAACTCTCAAGTGTTTGCAAAAATGTGTTTCTGAATCATGAACACTTTGAGAGATTTTCAAAGATTTGGCATGGCAATCGTGGAAGTACACCAAAGACCGACCATTTTAATTAATGCATGGAGTTATAAGGATGGTTAGGTTAGGCTTAAGTTCCCACGATCCCGCCAGAGCCGGAGGGATCTACCCAGGGACAATCCACTAGTTAGTGTAGAAGTCCTTAGGTATGATTAAAAAAGGAGATAAGTGGATAAGGGAAAAGTGCCGACTGAGATAGAGCTAGTACTGGAACAAACCCAACAAGGTTCTAGTAATGAAGTCTCGGTATGCACTGAAGGGGTTGAAGAATGAAAAAGAATTGTAAAGAGAAAGGGTGAAAAGAAATAGCCCTCCTTACAACTTAGGCAGAAACCGGGTCAATACATATGCTGTCAGAATCACTTAGTTGATTGCTGGCATTGAAGACAAAGTATCATGGACCCAGTGATACGCTGCACAACCCTCCTTAGCCACTCAAGGTCCCTCAAAGGATTCTTGTTTCAATTGTCACGGAGTTCAATACATTCCTATCGTCTCTCTCACTCCGAGTTAGATGATATTGAAAAGGTGGCAGTCCTCTCCAGCCTCCGCTCACTAAATCAAAACGCACTATCGAGTCTAGAGCCACGAGATACACAATAAGATCTCTTAGGGACACGAATTACTTCTACACTGGTTGTTCAACATTAAGGACACCAGTTGTGAGCTTATGAGTCCTACGCAGATCTTAGCAATCTGCCAGAACATTTATGAGAGAATCTACTTATGTAATTCTCAATGATTGAATGGAAATTCCTGCCAGGGTCAACATCAAGCAGCCCTGAAAGCAGGTCACTTAGGTAATTCCTCGTGGATTACGCTTAGTGGTCGCGGCAGTTTCAACCGGTCTACAGTCGTGGAGTGATCTCCAGCGACTCTCCTAATCGTTGATTTACTACGGTAAAATCTTAAAAAGCCCTCTGTGGGTTTTCGTTTAGGAACGGTCTTGGTAAGGATTAGAGAGAGTCTTCACACTATGCTGTTGACGATCTCGAAATCCAAACTTGTAAGCACCGGTCGAATTATTGCTAACTGTCGTATGCAGGAATTTCTGGCGGATGTTGCTGTGGAATGCTGTAGCTGGTTGCTGTTGTAGCTGGTTGCAGAAAAGATGCCAATCCATTACCACATGTTCACACCACATCATCATCAAAGAAGTCATGATCACCCTAAAAGACCTTCAACACAGCTTCTGCTAACTCTGATGCTGAAGATCATGACACCATATCGTGTGAGCATGTCGGCTCTAAGTATATTTCATCACATGGAGTAGTACTACAGAAAGATGACTTGGAGACTCAAGTGGGATGATACGTTCTCAGATTACTCAAAGTTCATCCAAGACAAATGAGAAGTCATCTTCAGATCACTGATGTTTGCACAACAGTCTATGACAGTGAAGATTCAATGATTACGAGCTATGATGTCAAGATCCAAGGAAGAAGGGCTGAAATTCAGAACATTACTTCTGGGGTGACCTCCCTTAGGGGGAGATTGTTAGGAATATGAATATTCAGCAGAAGACTCGGTCACCCCGAGTACTTATTAGATCATCATAGCTCGTAGGAATATCTGTAATATTATCAGTAGCTTAGTATTATTAGTATTAGTCATATCTATATTTGTGGAGTGGGTCGGGGCTTTCCCCAGTGTCAGCTCGCTCCACAGTCCACTAGGGACATAATATGTAGTAGTATATATATCCCTTCCCACACATGGGAAGGGTTGGACCTTTTCACTTAATCTAATATTACTTGTGTTTCTCTCACTAAAAAGGCTCCCACTTCTCTCTAGAAACCTTCTTCCATTCGATCCAAACTATCCTCATACAAGTGATTCATGTATTGTGAATACCCTACACGTACTTTTCCTTTCCAAGGGGACACTTTTAACATGACCTTGTCTCCAATTTGAAATTCCATAGGTTTCCGCCTCACATCGGCGTAGCTCTTCTGTCTATCTCTCGCTGCTTGTAGTCGTTGTTTAATCTTGATTATTTTCTCTGTTGTCTCATGAACGAGATCGGGTCCTGTGAGTTGTACATCTCCGACTTCGGTCCAACAAACAGGCGATCTGCACTTCCGTCCGTAGAGTGCTTCAAATGATGCTGCCTTAATACTAGCATGGTAGCTGTTGTTGTAAGAAAACTCAGCTAAAGGTAAGTGTCTGTCCCAACCTTTACCGAAATCAATAACACAGGCTCGGAGCATGTCTTCTAGGGTTTGAATTGTCCTCTCACTTTGTCCATCGGTCTGTGGGTGATATGCCGTACTCATGTCTAATTTGGTTCCCAAGGCTTTTTGTAAAGACTTCCAAAAATGAGATGTGAAACGACTGTCACGATCTGAGATGATTGAGATCGGCACTCCATGTCGTGAAACTATTTCTTTTAGATATAGTTTTGCGAGTGTCTCCATCTCGTCAGTTTCTTTGATGGCTATGAAGTGAGCGGATTTGGTGAGACGGTCAACGATGACCCAGATGGTGTCCAATCCAGCTGATGTTTTAGGTAACTTGGTGATGAAGTCCATTGTAATGCGCTCCCACTTCCATACAGGAATCTCAGGTTGTATGAGTAATCCTGACGGCTTTTGATACTCTGCCTTTACTCTTGCGCACGTCAAACATTTCCCGACATACTCTGCTATGTCTGCCTTCATGTTTGGCCACCAGTAAAGTTTCTTGAGGTCTTGATACATTTTATCAGAACCTGGGTGAATGGAGTACTTGGACTTGTGAGATTCATGCAATATGAGATCTCGTATTCCTCCGTATAAAGGAATCCAACTTCTTTCTTTGAAACAGAGCACTCCATCTGCTCTTTGTACGAAGCCATTATCATTCTCTGGCATACCGTGAATCTTTTCACTAGGTCGGTTGTCTTCCTTAAGAGCCTCGGATTGAGCGGCGAGTATTTGTGAGGGTAGAGGTGAACAAATGGTCATTCCTAATGATCTGACTCTAAGCGGTTTCGGTCGTTCTTTTCGACTTAAGGCATCAGCCACGACGTTAACTTTTCCTGGGTGATAACGGATTTCACAATCGTAATCACTAAGTAGTTCTAACCAGCGGCGTTGTCTCATGTTCAGCTCTTTTTGATCTAAGATATGCTGAAGACTTTTGTGGTCGGTGTATACGATGCACTTGGTGCCGTACAGGTAATGTCTCCACATCTTTAGAGCAAATACTACTGCTCCCAATTCCAAATCATGAGTCGTGTAATTTACTTCATGTGGTTTGAGTTGTCGTGAGGCATAAGCTATCACTTTGTTTCGTTGCATCAGCACAGCTCCTAAACCATGATATGAAGCATCACAATATACTACAAAATCTTCATTTCCCTCAGGTAGTGCTAATATTGGTGCTTCACATAGCTTTTGTTTTAACAGTTGAAAAGCTGATTCTTCTTCCTTTCCCCAAACATACTTCTTGTTTTTCTGAGTTAACTGGGTCAAAGGCTTCGAGATCTTTGAAAATCCTTCAATAAATCTCCTGTAGTAACCGGCAAGACCCAAAAATTGGCGTATCTCCGTGGGGTTTGTGGGAGATGTCCAACTTTTGACGGCTTCAATCTTTGCGGGGTCTACATGAATACCTTGACTGTCGATAACGTGCCCGAGAAATTGTACGGTTCGAATCCAAAAGTCACATTTGGAGAACTTGGCATACAATTGTTCCTTTTTGAGTAATTCTAAGATAGTTCTCAAATGTTCGGCATGTTCCTTTTCGTTGCGGGAATATATCAGAATGTCGTCTATGAAAACTATCACGAATTTATCCAAGTAAGGTTTACAAACTCGGTTCATCAAGTCCATGAATACCGCAGGTGCGTTTGTTAAACCAAATGGCATTACTTGAAATTCGTAGTGTCCGTAACGCGTTCTGAAGGCGGTCTTGGGAATATCCTCCTCTCGAACTCTTAACTGATGATATCCGGACCTCAGATCGATTTTTGAGTATACACTCGATCCTTGTAATTGGTCAAACAAGTCATCGATCCTGGGTAGTGGATAACGATTCTTTACAGTGAGTTTGTTCAATTCCCGGTAATCGATACACATTCGGAAAGATCCGTCTTTCTTCTTAACGAATAAGACTGGGGCTCCCCAAGGTGATGAGCTGGGTCGGATAAAACCTTTATCAGACAATTCTTTCAATTGTTCTGACAATTCCTTCATTTCAGATGGCGCTAACCTATAAGGTGCTTTCGCCACAGGTGCCGCTCCAAGTACTAGTTCAATCTGGAATTCTACTTGGCGGGGTGGTGGAAGACCGGGTAGATCTTCGGGAAATACTTCTGGAAAGTCTTTAACGATTGGAACGTCCTCTATTCGCTTTTCTTTGGATTTATCTTCCGTCACATGAACCATGTATGCTTGACATCCTTCATTCATGTATTTCACCAATCGCGTGCATGATAGAATACCGTACCGCGTCTTATTTTTGTCTCCGTGGACAATAAATGTTTCACCATTACATGGGATACACACGGCTTTCTCGTCACATAGTATCCTAGCGTGGTGTTTGGATAGCCAATCCATTCCAATGACTACGTCAAAACTACCGAGCTGAATGGGCATAAGATCGATGGAAAAAGGTTTATCTTGTAGGGTTAGGGTGCAACCACGAATTATGGTGTTGGTGCCAATTAGGTTTCCGTCCGCCATTTCGATTTCAAAGGTAGTGTTTAGTTTGGAAGGGGTAACGTTAAGTAAAGGAGTAAATGTAGTTGACACAAAACTTTTGTCTGCTCCAGTATCAAATAATACTTTAGCACTATGTTGATTGAGTAAAAACGTACCCGTGACAACATCAGGGTTTTGTGGTGCATCTTCTTCCTTTAACACGTACGCTCTTCCTCGTGCGTTGTTTTGCTGACCGTTTCCTTTCGGGCAGCGGTTTTTGAAGTGACCTACTTCTCCGCAGGAGTAGCAAGTTGGAGTTATAGGCTGTAAGTTGCTACCAGTAGCGGGATTTCGGCAATCCTTTGTCTGATGACCCACTTTTTGGCATTTCGTACATCTGGTTATGCATGGCCCATTGTGGTGTAGCTTGCACCTGTTACACTGGGGTTTCTGACCTTGGTATTCTCTGCCTTCAGTAGCAGCATAGGCCTTGATGGTTTCCTGACGTTTGTTTTGTTGGTGGTGACGATTGTTTCGGTTTTGATGATACGGGTTATTATTTCTATGGTTGTTGTTGAAGTTACTGTTGCGGTGGTTGTTATTATTGTTGAGATGGGTGGTTCTCTTATCATCGAGTTTTCTCTTGAGTTCATTGTTGCATTTGACTTCTCGGTCCAGTAGTTTTTGAGCAAGCTCCATGGCTGCCTCTAGAGTTGATGGATTTGATGAAGTGACATTTCCCTCAATACTACGGGGAAGTCCTTCGATATATGATGAGTGTCTAAATACTCATCATTTTTGTCCCATCTGAACTGCCAAAACGTTTAAAAATATGCAAATATGCTTCAAAATACCGAAAATATCATTTGATTGTGTTTTTATTGTTACAAGTGCAAAATGATTAAAAACAGTCAAAAACGAGCTAAGTTTGCATAATTGGCAGTTTTAGTCCCCGAAGTTTCAAAAGTTGTCAAAATAGGTCCCCGGATGTTTTAAAATGGAAAATAAACTTTTGTGATCCTTGTACTATTGACACTTGGCAATTATGGTCCTTATGATAACTTTGGCAAAATACCACAACACACCCTCAAAAATCAGAAGTTTACATTTTTAGTCCTTGTGGTATTATCAACTCAAACCAAATAAACTTAGCTGCTTATCTAACTCAGCCCACAACCAAATCCTCTACCCAACCCAACACTAAAACTAAACCCAGTTACAACCCAAAATCCAAAGCCCAATCCACAAATAACTAAACCCGGCCCACACCCTTTAAACTAAATATCCAGGGTCAAACAAAGTTTGACCCGTCTCCTACCTTAAACCACCCCGCCAAAAACCAGATACCACCCCTCAACCCATAGTTTTTCTCTGACAATCCCATCCACCCTTATCCCTGCCACCACCCCCCTCCTCCAATATGAGTCCTCCACAAGTTAACCCTTCCACGTGCTCAGTAGAAGTTAAAATTCCCACTTGATGACTTTCCCGCCAAATTTTCCAAGTGGACAATTGAGAAGATAAGAAGCAATTAAAGTGTTCAAGAGTGACTAAAAAGTGATGACAAGTATTTCCCAGTTCATTGTACTATAAATAAGAGTGTCTGTAATACGTTTCATTTAGTAGGTAGTAGTAGTTAATTTAGCTTAGTCGTATTTCATTATCTTAATGTAATTCTCACTTTCAGTAATGAATTCAAGTTATCTTTAAGCTATTTGTTCCATTTCAATTCAGTTTGTACTCAGTTTATAGTCTTTATAAAAGTTCAAGTTACTGTGATTCGTATAAGCTCTTAGTATGTTACATTACCATCAAAAGCTCCAAACAAACCTTGCTATAAGCTCACATAAGCTCATCATAGCTTTTGTAAGCTTGTATTAGTTAATGTCAGTTCTAAACTTCAAGTAATGGAAAATGGTCAACGAAAGTCAAAGAATTAGCTTATAAGCTATTCTGGATCAAACAAGCTGAATTGGTGGAAGCTTTTGGGTTTAGAGGCTTCATGGGAAGTCCATAGGTAGTTCTTGGTTCCTAGTTCTTGGTCTCATTGCTAATTCGATTGTAAGTCTTGATTTTCATATTAGTTTAAAATTCAATTACTGTTCTATAAGCTTACACTAGCTTATCTTTATCATTTATAGCTTATCAATAGTTTATAAACTTGTCTCAATCAGTTTCTTTAGTTTATTTCAAACTTGTTCTTTATTTTCACTCAAAAAACTCACAAAAGCCAAAAATAGCTTTTAGTAGTCTAGCTTATTATCTAGCTCAAGTTTGTTTTAAAAGTTGTTAATTAGTTCATATTTAAGTTAGTAAAGCCTTAAAAATCTGAATTCATAAGCTCATTTAGCCTATCTTAGTTCATAATCACCACAGTCACACCTTTAAAAGGGTGTTTGGTTTAGGCAGTGAAACAAGCCAAAAGCTTGAAGTACTGTACATTGACCATTTGGTCAACTTCGTTTAAGCTTAACTTGATCATTATAAGCTGTTTTAGGGTCCAGATAAGCTCATTAGATAGAAAATGCATTTTCACATGCTTTGTGTTCTTTTCAGTTACTCAGAAGTTCAAACAAGCCAAAACAAGCTACAAGCTTGTTTTGACCCTTTCGTTGGCATTTTTGTACTTCATTAGGACCACTTAGTTTGTCCACAAAAGCTTAGAACCTCTGCACAAAGTTTGCACTCAAAACAGCCCATTAGTTATAAAAATCTGCACATTTTCGTAGTTCAGCAATTTTCACTGATTTTCGGCGATTTTTCATTTCTTCGTCGTAAGGAGTTAGAAGCTGAAATTTTGCATGCATATAGCCCCCCAGCTTGTGTACATCTAGGATTTTTTACATGATTTTTAGAAGCCATTTAGACTAGAAAACTTAGGCTCGAAAATGGGCAAATCTGCCCTGTGCAGGCTGCACATCAGCAGGCTCAAACAAGCTTCGGCTTGTTTTGAGCTTGTCTGACTTATCAACCAGCTTGTTCTTGTTATCTTTAGCTTAAATATAGTTAACTTAGTAGCTTTTAGCTTTTTCCAAAAGCTTACAGCTTATTATCTAGTAACTAGCTTGTTTAGAAATTTTCTTGTTTTGAAAAAGCCTTTAAAGGCTACTGTGTAATTAAGCCATCTATTTCCAGCTTATTTAGATTAAAATAAAAAAGTTGTCTTTTTAAAAGTAGCTTATAATTAGATAAAAAGTTAATGTGTAAAAAGAAAATCGAAAAAAAATAAAAATAGCAAAAATGGGGTGTGTGGGATTCGAACTCGCGACCTTTCGATAGAACTAAGCATAACACACACACCCCCTTCCACACGCTCTGGAGCACCAGTTCTGCAAATCTCTCTAACTTAATTCCTTTTATCCTATGTTTTTTCGGTTAAGCTTATTTTCTAGTTTAGCTTATAATCGCTTATCCGAATAAGCTGGTCGAGTGTTTTTAATTTTAATAAATCTGTTATACATTAAAGTATTTTAGATAAAAAATTCAGATTTTTTAGAATACGTTTAATATTTATTTCGTATTTTTGTTTGTAGATTAGTAATTAAATCATAATAAAAAATATAAAAGTCAAAAAAATATAATTCTTTTTTTCAAAATTTTCTTTTATCATATAGAACCTGTAAAAAATATAATTGCATCTGTAATGTTTATATTTCATTAATTTTACGTTTTTACTCGCGCACGTACGTAGTTTTTAGTAAAACCGCGCGTTTTTAGTTTTCTTTGTAGTTTTTTATTACGTAAGTTTTAGATAACCGTTTTTATTACATTTTTAATCGTTTTTAATTATCTTTCACATATTTTAGCTTATTTTACGTATATCTCAGTATTCTACGCGTTTTAATTAAATCTCGACTCGCGTTTTTAGTGTAATTTAGATTAAACGAAAAATAGAAAAATAGTGATAGCTTCTATTTAATAGATTTTATCTTGTTAAAGCAAAATCAAAATATCTGATTCATCAATCACTCTAATCCAAAGCTTTTCACAGTTTTCCATTCACATCTCGTTGGGAAACGATCCGGGTGATCACTTGCCTGGTTTCACACACTACACACGAGCATCCTGTTCTGAGGCTGTTTGCCCTTTTATCATCTATTACGGTTGACCATTCACAAGTGGTTGACTTGTGTGATAGAGAAGTAAAAGACATACGTTTTCAGACGGATCGATATACTTCTCCAGTTCTTTTTCGAAAGTTGATACAACAGTAGGGCATAATACCTTAAGCTCTTGGAATCTCCTGTTGTATGTTTTAAGATCAATTCCCTTTACTACTAGTAGATGGAATTCATCCTCCAATTTTCTTAGTTCCGAACGGGGACAGTATTTCTTCAGCATCTTGGTTTTAAACTCAGTCCAAGGGAGCTGGTAGGCTGCCGTCATTCCCATGGCTTTGACTGTAGCATTCTACCATGACAAAGCATCTTGCATGAGAGTTCCAGTTGCGAAAGTAACCTTGTTTTCTTCGGTACAACCGCTTCTCTGAAAAACAGTTTCAGATCGTTCGAACCAGTGAGCAAGTTCAGTTACTCCTTCAGTTCCTTTGTAAAATGTTGGTTGACAACTTATAAAGTCCTTGTAGGTACATTTGCGGTTCACAACTGTCGCACTTTCTCCTGTTGGTAAACTAGTGCCACTGTTGTGTGCATTTGCTGCTGCCTGTTCTGCTATGACTGCATTTACACCGTCAGCGATTGCTTTTCGGATAGCCTCTGGAGTCATTGTAGGCGTAGCAGTTGCAGTTTCATGATTTGCGGTGGAGGTTGCTTTCCTTGTACGTACCATTGTTCTATCAATATTGCAAAAGCATATTTTTAGAAATCTCATAATGATCACGTTAAGTTAGATTATATTTAATATGAATCATAATATCACAGTCATATTATTAATCATATTGAGTTTATGTTGATTCTGGTTTATGTCTGCAGGTACAGTAAATATCATATCATAAGTACATTCATGACATGTCTGAGTCACAACACACATGAGAACATAAATGATTGGATTTAAACTGTATGAGCCGAGACAATATCGTAATGCACATGAATGTAAGAAACAACCATGGAATACATAAATCAACATCAATATAGTACATCCACACAACATAGATTAATAACTTGTTCGATCTGTTTTACAAAACATAAAGATACAAGATTCTTTATTAATACAACATTGATAGGCTAAGATATCTCCTAGCTATACTGATACATCTCTGATCTATGGTCCTCCTGGTGCACCATCTAAGCGGCGCTGAAGATCTGCAATCACAGTCATCAAAGTCTCTACTGTCTGGTCTCGATCCCTTTCCCTAGCCTGGGAATCCTCAATCATAAGTCTCAGAATCAGAACCTCAGAGCTAACTTGATTAAGCTCAGAGTCTAGTGTCTCAATCACTGTCTGCATCGTAGTAGTAGCATTTCCTAGCACTGAAATAGTCTCAATGGCTTCTTCCAAACTAGCACCCACTTGATCGAAGACTGTCTCCATTGCTAACTGGCCTATCACGAGGTTTTCTACTTCTTCTCCAAGAGTCTCAACCTGCTCTAGTGGTAGGTCGTCAAGAATATCTACAATGTCGTCAAGGCGGTCCTCATGTCTAACTAATCTGGCTGCCAGTAGTGGTACAGTGTGATGGAGGGGTTCTCCGGTAACCGGGAGAATCCTTGAAGCAGCAGTAGCCGAACTCTCTCCTAGTTCCATGGCTCTCGGGGCTCCCTCCTGGGATCTCCAGTGACGAATGATCGGTAGCAAGAAAGACCATCGGCGAGCATCGACTCTCTTGCGGGTTCCCGTGCGAACTGCGGCCTCATCTATAGCCTGAACATAGGGGTCCGATGAAGATGGAACCAAGCGATATGTTCTCTCACGAGGTGGCAGAGGCTCACTGAGTGTAGCTGATGATGGTGAAGCAGGTGGTGGGAGTAGTGGATGGTAATGGAACAGTGGTGGTCTGCTGGTAGAAAATAGTAGGTGGTGGAACAGAAGATAGTGGTGTAGGTGGTGATGTCTTGGTATGCTTAGGAGCTGAAGGTGGTATGATCGAAACTGGTGGTGTACGTACCCGTTTCCGGGGAGTGTGTTTGCAAACAAAACTTTCTCCGGGGCGTCGGTAAAGTTGGTTAAAGGGTTCGGGTTCGTACGGCTGGAGTTGTCGTACTCGTCCATGCCGGCGAATCGGGTCAGGTGATGGGATGGGTGATGTTGGAGGGGAAATCTCCGTGTCAGATGCCGGTAGAAATTGCTGGCTTTCCATGTACCGGTCAGTAGCAGGTGACATCGGTATAGCTGCCGGAGCAAAGTCTAGCGTGAAAGGCATAGGATCCTCATTCTCTGAATCAGATGATACAGTGATAGGATGGGAGTCTGAAGACATAGTACTGTAATAATCCCGAATAATAAATGTGAGCTATTAACATAATCATGCACATGTTAAATTTAGTTAAGAACTTAATGTAGTAAGCAACATTCTTTAATGTTGGATATGCGTAGGCACGGAGGGCATAAGGTGGTTATCTTTAAAAAAAATTGGTCCGTTTTAAAAATGTAGTTATAGTCCAATGTTTCAAAATACATTTGGTTCTCTATAACCATAAGCTCTGATGCCAATCTGTAACACCCCCAAATTTCGAATAGCAACAGCGGAAGACTTTACCGGGTGTTACGTAGTGGATCACAGTCATAACCATAGAAAACGACTTAAAAAGACGTTTTAATTTATCATTCAAAACACAAGAGTTTTTATAATACAAAGATGTTTCATAGTTGAACATGTTTATTTAAATTTGAATGATAAACATTTATTTAGAACCCGTGCCGGGTTTAATGCCCACTCCGTGCCTTGAGCTTCAGCTTCTAGTTACCTGAGAATACATGCTAAAAGTCAACAAAAGTTGAGTGATGTTCATAGGTTTGGGTTTAACAGTTTGAACACAAGTATAAGTGTTAATTGCTTCGAATACAATTAACTAGTTAAAATCAAGTTGTTATTGCATTAAGCTCATGACACGCAACGCTTAACAGGCATCAAAAGAATGATGTAAAGTATATGGGCCCTCAAGGTAGGTATTTGCCAATAACCTAGAGTTTGTTTAAATAAAGTGCGTTTGAGTGGCTCATCCTAGCAGACTCAAACGGGGATTGTCAGTCCCAAATAGATCTATTCACAACTATTTACGTTCACTCGTAAGTGATTAAGGTTCATGATAGAGGGACTTTTGGCAATAGCTACTTAAGCAATAATAACATCAGGCATAGCATACAAAAAGTTTGTGTTCATGTTTTGTAGCATGTATCTCCCCACAAAAGAGATTTAAAAATTGAAAAGTAGTGGGCTATGAACTCACCTGGTAGTGCGGTAGTGGTAGTAGTATCGTTATTCAAACGATGGAAAAGGAAACGGCTTCAACACACGACCTATATAGTATATGGCAAGTCTTAGTGGTTTGATAGTCTAAGTTTGGCTTATCGCGATTTATAAGGTTTAAGGTTTTATTGTTTTATTTGCAACATTAAAATGTGCGCGTTTAAATGATCAAGGTTATATATAAAATGTAATATTATATATAAGAGGGTTGTAAAAATATAAGTTTTATATATATAAGAAGGAATATGTAGAGTTATATGTATGGATATATAACATTTTTGGATGCGTGCTTGTTCGTTGGAGTGTAATGGTTGACAAAAGAGATCGTTGTTTGACGAATCGAGTCGGTTGACGATAAGTTAGATTTAACGATTGCGTTAAGTGATTACGTATATATATTTATAAGTTATAAAACTTACGTATATAGAATTATTAGAAAAAGTGACATTAAATGTCGACTACACATATTTGGTTCGGGTTTTGGGTTTGTAAAATATTACCACAAGTATAACATTTAGAAATATTCTTTAGGTTTTTACAAAATTACACTTTTGACTCTAACGACATAACATTTGCACCGTTAGTCCTCGGTTAAGTTTTATTTATATTTTAAATCTAAAACTTTTAATATTTACATATTATACCAAAAAGTTCCTAGATTTACAGTTTTCATCACAAGATTATTAAAATGACGGTTTTTACCGAAAGTTTCCAATTTTGACAACTTCAGTCCCCCGGTTAGCAATTCTTTGCAAAACAAGTCCAAAATTTATAAAAATTAAAGTTTATCATTTTTATTTCATAATTAAGTCCAAAACAGTGTTTATAGCTTATATGAACAGCTTATTTTGCGAAAAGCTTATTTTTTTTTTAGCTTATGGGCTTTTAACGAGCTAGCGATGTGGCCCATTATGGGTTTGTGATCAGTTGGGCTTAGAGGGGGTTTGGGCTCGGTTACGGGCTGGTTTAGAGGTTATAGAAATATAACGAAAACACTTATATGATCAGCTTATTCGAAAAACTTGTAAACGACTTATTGGGCTTTTAAGCCTATATACGAGTTTCATGAAAACTATTACGTATGAGTTTCACTTTGAGTTTTAACGAGGCATTTAACGAGCTTGCTAGGTTGAATAAAATATACAACCCGTAAGTTTAGTAGCTCGACTATTAAGTTGAGCTATAAAACTCAAGTGTTGTACGTCGAGTTCGCAAAATGCAAGACCATAGTTAAGCGGTATAGCTCATTATGAAAGCAGTTTACACGTTTCAAAATACTAAGTGTTTTATAGAATTCGAATAGTCCCATGTGACTTAGGAATGGGTGATTTTTAGAATTGATATCTTTATGTTGTGTTCGAACATTAGTTGTTCTCGACAGTTTTTGTGACAAATAATTAGAGTGTCGGGTAAAATATATCTGTTGTTAATGAGGTTTGCGAGATATAGAGACAAAGTGAATGGTGGCATGCAAATGTATCTAGCGTATGAATTTGAAAGAAGAAAAAGAATAGCTTACTTCACTACTGATGTTGAGATGAATACGTTGTTGTGAGGACTTGGAAGGACTAGGGTCACCACTAGTTTGCTTATACGTGTGCTCAAGAGATGGACGTGATATGGAAAACCTTTAGTTTGCTTGTACGCTACTATCCCTTGCTAGAGGTCACAAGTTACTCCAAGCTTGAGATACTTAGCTAAGTTTATGTGAGAATTGAGTTTGTATTGAGAGAGTGCATGATCTGGTTGCATGCATGCGTTTATATAGGAAGATTTGGAAATTTAACCATGTGCATATTTTGAATGAAGGTAAGGAGTGGTTAGTGTGAATCGTCCTTGTGCTTGTTCGAACAAAAGGATGAAGACAAGATTTCCATATTTTGCGTTTTGTTGAGTGTTGTGGTAAATGAAATGATGATACATCATGTGTGTACAGGAGTGTACTAAGATGTGTCATGGTATTGTCAACTTGGAGTGTAGAAGTAAATCAAATAATAGTTCTTTTTGGATGCTCTAGCCGGCGCTCACATACAAGGAGAAGGTGACAAGGTGATTTTTGAGTTAGTCCCTGTGGTTTGTCCGAATATTTCATTGTGTTAAACACAATTTCGATCTGGCCAATAATGAATGAGTAGGGTCGTTTGGTTGTTTGTTTACTTGATAATTGTTTGGGGTGAATTTATTTGTTAGTTAAAAACATGTATTGGTCGAGTCTGAGGTAGTACGAAGCATGTTAAGTCCTATCATAAAATTTTGAGTTGTGTTCCTATCGTGGTCAATGTGTCGACCCTTGGTGATTTTTAAGCGAGCAAATGTTCGTATGGTTATATAAAGTTTGTCACACTTGATTCTTAGTTGAGTAGAGAATTGAGTGGCGTAAAGTAAATATGTTGTCGTTAAGTTAGATTGTTCGTAAAATAGCCAAAGTGTTTGATCATTGAGTTACCAACCCGGAAGTTTACATATGTAAATTTTGGGCTTGGATTGTGTTCTGGGCTCGTTTGTGGGCTAGTTCAAGAAGAGAAAAGAGAAAACTTAAGGATCCGTTTGGCTTGTTTGATTTTTGCCGTAAGATTGGGCTGAGGCCCAATGAGCTAACAGTTCATTTGAGTATTGGGTCGGGGTCCAATGGGGTTACTGTGTATTCGTGAAAATTTTCGTGAGCTCGGGAATGTATTTGATCACATTTGGTTAATTGACGAAACGTATAAACGTTAAGTATTAAACGTTAATGATTTTTAGATAATTTCGCGATTTTTGACTATCAAGGTTCGTGTGTGAGCGTCGTTTCTAGTTAAATGGGGAATCACTAATATCGTTGTGATTAAATAATATAGCATGCATAAAATTTTTTTTTGTTACTAATAGAAATGGTCATCAAGTAACGTAATGATTTGTTAATCAT
Source organism: Artemisia tridentata subsp. tridentata (assembly GCA_021014915.2). Taxonomy (NCBI): domain Eukaryota; kingdom Viridiplantae; phylum Streptophyta; class Magnoliopsida; order Asterales; family Asteraceae; genus Artemisia; species Artemisia tridentata. Next base: position 21,344,062 of record CP139505.1, read on the forward strand.
TTATTAGCATTTACTTAATCATCGGGAAAATTACGAGAGGTTACAGTACCTACCACTTACACTGAATTCCGTCCCGGAATTCTAGTCTAAGATAGGTAATAGGAGTGTCTACGAAAATAGGTGTGGGTATTTGACTCGAATTTGGTCTTCGCGTTCCCAAGTATATTCCGGTCCTCGTTTAGAGTTCCATCGGACTTTGACAATAGGGATGCGGTTCTGTTTTAGTTGTTTGACCTCTCTGTCCATGATTTCCACGGGTTCTTCCGTAAAGACAAGTTTGTCGTCGAGCCGAATCTCTTTCAAGGGAATTACAAGAGATTCATCTGACAAGCACTTCTTAAGATTCGATACATGAAAAGTGTTGTGAACTTGGCTAAGTTCCTCTGGTAGCTCGAGTTTGTAAGCCACTGGTCCAATCCTTTCTAGGATCTTGAATGGACCAATGTATCTAGGGTTGAGTTTTCCACTTTTTCCGAAACGTACTTTTCCTTTCCAAGGGGACACTTTTAACATGACCTTGTCTCCAATTTGAAATTCCATAGGTTTCCGCCTCACATCGGCGTAGCTCTTCTGTCTATCTCTCGCTGCTTGTAGTCGTTGTTTAATCTTGATTATTTTCTCTGTTGTCTCATGAACGAGATCGGGTCCTGTGAGTTGTACATCTCCGACTTCGGTCCAACAAACAGGCGATCTGCACTTCCGTCCGTAGAGTGCTTCAAATGATGCTGCCTTAATACTAGCATGGTAGCTGTTGTTGTAAGAAAACTCAGCTAAAGGTAAGTGTCTGTCCCAACCTTTACCGAAATCAATAACACAGGCTCGGAGCATGTCTTCTAGGGTTTGAATTGTCCTCTCACTTTGTCCATCGGTCTGTGGGTGATATGCCGTACTCATGTCTAATTTGGTTCCCAAGGCTTTTTGTAAAGACTTCCAAAAATGAGATGTGAAACGACTGTCACGATCTGAGATGATTGAGATCGGCACTCCATGTCGTGAAACTATTTCTTTTAGATATAGTTTTGCGAGTGTCTCCATCTCGTCAGTTTCTTTGATGGCTATGAAGTGAGCGGATTTGGTGAGACGGTCAACGATGACCCAGATGGTGTCCAATCCAGCTGATGTTTTAGGTAACTTGGTGATGAAGTCCATTGTAATGCGCTCCCACTTCCATACAGGAATCTCAGGTTGTATGAGTAATCCTGACGGCTTTTGATACTCTGCCTTTACTCTTGCGCACGTCAAACATTTCCCGACATACTCTGCTATGTCTGCCTTCATGTTTGGCCACCAGTAAAGTTTCTTGAGGTCTTGATACATTTTATCAGAACCTGGGTGAATGGAGTACTTGGACTTGTGAGATTCATGCAATATGAGATCTCGTATTCCTCCGTATAAAGGAATCCAACTTCTTTCTTTGAAACAGAGCACTCCATCTGCTCTTTGTACGAAGCCATTATCATTCTCTGGCATACCGTGAATCTTTTCACTAGGTCGGTTGTCTTCCTTAAGAGCCTCGGATTGAGCGGCGAGTATTTGTGAGGGTAGAGGTGAACAAATGGTCATTCCTAATGATCTGACTCTAAGCGGTTTCGGTCGTTCTTTTCGACTTAAGGCATCAGCCACGACGTTAGCTTTTCCTGGGTGATAACGGATTTCACAATCGTAATCACTAAGTAGTTCTAACCAGCGGCGTTGTCTCATGTTCAGCTCTTTTTGATCTAAGATATGCTGAAGACTTTTGTGGTCGGTGTATACGATGCACTTGGTGCCGTACAGGTAATGTCTCCACATCTTTAGAGCAAATACTACTGCTCCCAATTCCAAATCATGAGTCGTGTAATTTACTTCATGTGGTTTGAGTTGTCGTGAGGCATAAGCTATCACTTTGTTTCGTTGCATCAGCACAGCTCCTAAACCATGATATGAAGCATCACAATATACTACAAAATCTTCATTTCCCTCAGGTAGTGCTAATATTGGTGCTTCACATAGCTTTTGTTTTAACAGTTGAAAAGCTGATTCTTCTTCCTTTCCCCAAACATACTTCTTGTTTTTCTGAGTTAACTGGGTCAAAGGCTTCGAGATCTTTGAAAATCCTTCAATAAATCTCCTGTAGTAACCGGCAAGACCCAAAAATTGGCGTATCTCCGTGGGGTTTGTGGGAGATGTCCAACTTTTGACGGCTTCAATCTTTGCGGGGTCTACATGAATACCTTGACTGTCGATAACGTGCCCGAGAAATTGTACGGTTCGAATCCAAAAGTCACATTTGGAGAACTTGGCATACAATTGTTCCTTTTTGAGTAATTCTAAGATAGTTCTCAAATGTTCGGCATGTTCCTTTTCGTTGCGGGAATATATCAGAATGTCGTCTATGAAAACTATCACGAATTTATCCAAGTAAGGTTTACAAACTCGGTTCATCAAGTCCATGAATACCGCAGGTGCGTTTGTTAAACCAAATGGCATTACTTGAAATTCGTAGTGTCCGTAACGCGTTCTGAAGGCGGTCTTGGGAATATCCTCCTCTCGAACTCTTAACTGATGATATCCGGACCTCAGATCGATTTTTGAGTATACACTCGATCCTTGTAATTGGTCAAACAAGTCATCGATCCTGGGTAGTGGATAACGATTCTTTACAGTGAGTTTGTTCAATTCCCGGTAATCGATACACATTCGGAAAGATCCGTCTTTCTTCTTAACGAATAAGACTGGGGCTCCCCAAGGTGATGAGCTGGGTCGGATAAAACCTTTATCAGACAATTCTTTCAATTGTTCTGACAATTCCTTCATTTCAGATGGCGCTAACCTATAAGGTGCTTTCGCCACAGGTGCCGCTCCAGGTACTAGTTCAATCTGGAATTCTACTTGGCGGGGTGGTGGAAGACCGGGTAGATCTTCGGGAAATACTTCTGGAAAGTCTTTAACGATTGGAACGTCCTCTATTCGCTTTTCTTTGGATTTATCTTCCGTCACATGAACCATGTATGCTTGACATCCTTCATTCATGTATTTCACCAATCGCGTGCATGATAGAATACCGTACCGCGTCTTATTTTTGTCTCCGTGGACAATAAATGTTTCACCATTACATGGGATACACACGGCTTTCTCGTCACATAGTATCCTAGCGTGGTGTTTGGATAGCCAATCCATTCCAATGACTACGTCAAAACTACCGAGCTGAATGGGCATAAGATCGATGGAAAAAGGTTTATCTTGTAGGGTTAGGGTGCAACCACGAATTATGGTGTTGGTGCCAATTAGGTTTCCGTCCGCCATTTCGATTTCAAAGGTAGTGTTTAGTTTGGAAGGGGTAACGTTAAGTAAAGGAGTAAATGTAGTTGACACAAAACTTTTGTCTGCTCCAGTATCAAATAATACTTTAGCACTATGTTGATTGAGTAAAAACGTACCCGTGACAACATCAGGGTTTTGTGGTGCATCTTCTTCCTTTAACACGTACGCTCTTCCTCGTGCGTTGTTTTGCTGACCGTTTCCTTTCGGGCAGCGGTTTTTGAAGTGACCTACTTCTCCGCAGGAGTAGCAAGTTGGAGTTATAGGCTGTAAGTTGCTACCAGTAGCGGGATTTCGGCAATCCTTTGTCTGATGACCCACTTTTTGGCATTTCGTACATCTGGTTATGCATGGCCCATTGTGGTGTAGCTTGCACCTGTTACACTGGGGTTTCTGACCTTGGTATTCTCTGCCTTCAGTAGTAGCATAGGCCTTGATGGTTTCCTGACGTTTGTTTTGTTGGTGGTGACGATTGTTTCGGTTTTGATGATACGGGTTATTATTTCTATGGTTGTTGTTGAAGTTACTGTTGCGGTGGTTGTTATTATTGTTGAGATGGGTGGTTCTCTTATCATCGAGTTTTCTCTTGAGTTCATTGTTGCATTTGACTTCTCGGTCCAGTAGTTTTTGAGCAAGCTCCATGGCTGCCTCTAGAGTTGATGGATTTGATGAAGTGACATTTCCCTCAATACTACGGGGAAGTCCTTCGATATACTTCTCCAGTTCTTTTTCGAAAGTTGATACAACAGTAGGGCATAATACCTTAAGCTCTTGGAATCTCCTGTTGTATGTTTTAAGATCAATTCCCTTTACTACTAGTAGATGGAATTCATCCTCCAATTTTCTTAGTTCCGAACGGGGACAGTATTTCTTCAGCATCTTGGTTTTAAACTCAGTCCAAGGGAGCTGGTAGGCTGCCGTCATTCCCATGGCTTTGACTGTAGCATTCCACCATGACAAAGCATCTTGCATGAGAGTTCCAGTTGCGAAAGTAACCTTGTTTTCTTCGGTACAACCGCTTCTCTGAAAAACAGTTTCAGATCGTTCGAACCAGTGAGCAAGTTCAGTTACTCCTTCAGTTCCTTTGTAAAATGTTGGTTGACAACTTATAAAGTCCTTGTAGGTACATTTGCGGTTCACAACTGTCGCACTTTCTCCTGTTGGTAAACTAGTGCCACTGTTGTGTGCATTTGCTGCTGCCTGTTCTGCTATGACTGCATTTACACCGTCAGCGATTGCTTTTCGGATAGCCTCTGGAGTCATTGTAGGCGTAGCAGTTGCAGTTTCATGATTTGCGGTGGAGGTTGCTTTCCTTGTACGTACCATTGTTCTATCAATATTGCAAAAGCATATTTTTAGAAATCTCATAATGATCACGTTAAGTTAGATTATATTTAATATGAATCATAATATCACAGTCATATTATTAATCATATTGAGTTTATGTTGATTCTGGTTTATGTCTGCAGGTACAGTAAATATCATATCATAAGTACATTCATGACATGTCTGAGTCACAACACACATGAGAACATAAATGATTGGATTTAAACTGTATGAGCCGAGACAATATCGTAATGCACATGAATGTAAGAAACAACCATGGAATACATAAATCAACATCAATATAGTACATCCACACAACATAGATTAATAACTTGTTCGATCTGTTTTACAAAACATAAAGATACAAGATTCTTTATTAATACAACATTGATAGGCTAAGATATCTCCTAGCTATACTGATACATCTCTGATCTATGGTCCTCCTGGTGCACCATCTAAGCGGCGCTGAAGATCTGCAATCACAGTCATCAAAGTCTCTACTGTCTGGTCTCGATCCCTTTCCCTAGCCTGGGAATCCTCAATCATAAGTCTCAGAATCAGAACCTCAGAGCTAACTTGATTAAGCTCAGAGTCTAGTGTCTCAATCACTGTCTGCATCGTAGTAGTAGCATTTCCTAGCACTGAAATAGTCTCAATGGCTTCTTCCAAACTAGCACCCACTTGATCGAAGACTGTCTCCATTGCTAACTGGCCTATCACGAGGTTTTCTACTTCTTCTCCAAGAGTCTCAACCTGCTCTAGTGGTAGGTCGTCAAGAATGTCTACAATGTCGTCAAGGCGGTCCTCATGTCTAACTAATCTGGCTGCCAGTAGTGGTACAGTGTGATGGAGGGGTTCTCCGGTAACCGGGAGAATCCTTGAAGCAGCAGTAGCCGAACTCTCTCCTAGTTCCATGGCTCTCGGGGCTCCCTCCTGGGATCTCCAGTGACGAATGATCGGTAGCAAGAAAGACCATCGGCGAGCATCGACTCTCTTGCGGGTTCCCGTGCGAACTGCGGCCTCATCTATAGCCTGAACATAGGGGTCCGATGAAGATGGAACCAAGCGATATGTTCTCTCACGAGGTGGCAGAGGCTCACTGAGTGTAGCTGATGGTGGTGAAGCAGGTGGTGGAGTAGTGGATGGTAATGGAACAGTGGTGGTCTGCTGGTAGAAAATAGTAGGTGGTGGAACAGAAGATAGTGGTGTAGGTGGTGATGTCTTGGTATGCTTAGGAGCTGAAGGTGGTATGATCGAAACTGGTGGTGTACGTACCCGTTTCCGGGGAGTGTGTTTGCGAACAAAACTTTCTCCGGGGCGTCGGTAAAGTTGGTTAAAGGGTTCGGGTTCGTACGGCTGGAGTTGTCGTACTCGTCCATGCCGGCGAATCGGGTCAGGTGATGGGATGGGTGATGTTGGAGGGGAAATCTCCGTGTCAGATGCCGGTAGAAATTGCTGGCTTTCCATGTACCGGTCAGTAGCAGGTGACATCGGTATAGCTGCCGGAGCAAAGTCTAGCGTGAAAGGCATAGGATCCTCATTCTCTGAATCAGATGATACAGTGATAGGATGGGAGTCTGAAGACATAGTACTGTAATAATCCCGAATAATAAATGTGAGCTATTAACATAATCATGCACATGTTAAATTTAGTTAAGAACTTAATGTAGTAAGCAACATTCTTTAATGTTGGATATGCGTAGGCACGGAGGGCATAAGGTGGTTATCTTTAAAAAAAATTGGTCCGTTTTAAAAATGTAGTTATAGTCCAATGTTTCAAAATACATTTGGTTCTCTATAACCATAAGCTCTGATGCCAATCTGTAACACCCCCAAATTTCGAATAGCAACAGCGAAAGACTTTACCGGGTGTTACGTAGTGGATCACAGTCATAACCATAGAAAACGACTTAAAAAGACGTTTTAATTTATCATTCAAAACACAAGAGTTTTTATAATACAAAGATGTTTCATAGTTGAACATGTTTATTTAAATTTGAATGATAAACATTTATTTAGAACCCGTGCCGGGTTTAATGCCCACTCCGTGCCTTGAGCTTCAGCTTCTAGTTACCTGAGAATACATGCTAAAAGTCAACAAAAGTTGAGTGATGTTCATAGGTTTGGGTTTAACAGTTTGAACACAAGTATAAGTGTTAATTGCTTCGAATACAATTAACTAGTTAAAATCAAGTTGTTATTGCATTAAGCTCATGACACGCAACGCTTAACAGGCATCAAAAGAATGATGTAAAGTATATGGGCCCTCAAGGTAGGTATTTTCCAATAACCTAGAGTTTGTTTAAATAAAGTGCGTTTGAGTGGCTCATCCTAGCAGACTCAAACGGGGATTGTCAGTCCCAAATAGATCTATTCATAACTATTTACGTTCACTCGTAAGTGATTAAGGTTCATGATAGAGGGACTTTTGGCAATAGCTACTTAAGCAATAATAACATCAGGCATAGCATACAAAAAGTTTGTGTTCATGTTTTGTAGCATGTATCTCCCCACAAAAGAGATTTAAAAATTGAAAAGTAGTGGGCTATGAACTCACCTGGTAGTGCGGTAGTGGTAGTAGTATCGTTATTCAAACGATGGAAAAGGAAACGGCTTCAACACACGACCTATATAGTATATGGCAAGTCTTAGTGGTTTGATAGTCTAAGTTTGGCTTATCGCGATTTATAAGGTTTAAGGTTTTATTGTTTTATTTGCAACATTAAAATGTGCGCGTTTAAATGATCAAGGTTATATATAAAATGTAATATTATATATAAGAGGGTTGTAAAAATATAAGTTTTATATATATAAGAAGGAATATGTAGAGTTATATGTATGGATATATAACATTTTTGGATGCGTGCTTGTTCGTTGGAGTGTAATGGTTGACAAAAGAGATCGTTGTTTGACGAATCGAGTCGGTTGACGATAAGTTAGATTTAACGATTGCGTTAAGTGATTACGTATATATATTTATAAGTTATAAAACTTACGTATATAGAATTATTAGAAAAAGTGACATTAAATGTCGACTACACATATTTGGTTCGGGTTTTGGGTTTGTAAAATATTACCACAAGTATAACATTTAGAAATATTCTTTAGGTTTTTACAAAATTACACTTTTGACTCTAACGACATAACATTTGCCCGTTAGTCCTCGGTTAAGTTTTATTTATATTTTAAATCTAAAACTTTTAATATTTACATATTATACCAAAAAGTTCCTAGATTTACAGTTTTCATCACAAGATTATTAAAATGACGGTTTTTACCGAAAGTTTCCAATTTTGACAACTTCAGTCCCCCGGTTAGCAATTCTTTGCAAAACAAGTCCAAAATTTATAAAAATTAAAGTTTATCATTTTTATTTCATAATTAAGTCCAAAACAGTGTTTATAGCTTATATGAACAGCTTATTTTGCGAAAAGCTTATTTTTTTTTTAGCTTATGGGCTTTTAACGAGCTAGCGATGTGGCCCATTATGGGTTTGTGATCAGTTGGGCTTAGAGGGGGTTTGGGCTCGGTTACGGGCTGGTTTAGAGGTTATAGAAATATAACGAAAACACTTATATGATCAGCTTATTCGAAAAACTTGTAAACGACTTATTGGGCTTTTAAGCCTATATACGAGTTTCATGAAAACTATTACGTATGAGTTTCACTTTGAGTTTTAACGAGGCATTTAACGAGCTTGCTAGGTTGAATAAAATATACAACCCGTAAGTTTAGTAGCTCGACTATTAAGTTGAGCTATAAAACTCAAGTGTTGTACGTCGAGTTCGCAAAATGCAAGACCATAGTTAAGCGGTATAGCTCATTATGAAAGCAGTTTACACGTTTCAAAATACTAAGTGTTTTATAGAATTCGAATAGTCCCATGTGACTTAGGAATGGGTGATTTTTAGAATTGATATCTTTATGTTGTGTTCGAACATTAGTTGTTCTCGACAGTTTTTGTGACAAATAATTAGAGTGTCGGGTAAAATATATCTGTTGTTAATGAGGTTTGCGAGATATAGAGACAAAGTGAATGGTGGCATGCAAATGTATCTAGCGTATGAATTTGAAAGAAGAAAAAGAATAGCTTACTTCACTACTGATGTTGAGATGAATACGTTGTTGTGAGGACTTGGAAGGACTAGGGTCACCACTAGTTTGCTTATACGTGTGCTCAAGAGATGGACGTGATATGGAAAACCTTTAGTTTGCTTGTACGCTACTATCCCTTGCTAGAGGTCACAAGTTACTCCAAGCTTGAGATACTTAGCTAAGTTTATGTGAGAATTGAGTTTGTATTGAGAGAGTGCATGATCTGGTTGCATGCATGCGTTTATATAGGAAGATTTGGAAATTTAACCATGTGCATATTTTGAATGAAGGTAAGGAGTGGTTAGTGTGAATCGTCCTTGTGCTTGTTCGAACAAAAGGATGAAGACAAGATTTCCATATTTTGCGTTTTGTTGAGTGTTGTGGTAAATGAAATGATGATACATCATGTGTGTACAGGAGTGTACTAAGATGTGTCATGGTATTGTCAACTTGGAGTGTAGAAGTAAATCAAATAATAGTTCTTTTTGGATGCTCTAGCCGGCGCTCACATACAAGGAGAAGGTGACAAGGTGATTTTTGAGTTAGTCCCTGTGGTTTGTCCGAATATTTCATTGTGTTAAACACAATTTCGATCTGGCCAATAATGAATGAGTAGGGTCGTTTGGTTGTTTGTTTACTTGATAATTGTTTGGGGTGAATTTATTTGTTAGTTAAAAACATGTATTGGTCGAGTCTGAGGTAGTACGAAGCATGTTAAGTCCTATCATAAAATTTTGAGTTGTGTTCCTATCGTGGTCAATGTGTCGACCCTTGGTGATTTTTAAGCGAGCAAATGTTCGTATGGTTATATAAAGTTTGTCACACTTGATTCTTAGTTGAGTAGAGAATTGAGTGGCGTAAAGTAAATATGTTGTCGTTAAGTTAGATTGTTCGTAAAATAGCCAAAGTGTTTGATCATTGAGTTACCAACCCGGAAGTTTACATATGTAAATTTTGGGCTTGGATTGTGTTCTGGGCTCGTTTGTGGGCTAGTTCAAGAAGAGAAAAGAGAAAACTTAAGGATCCGTTTGGCTTGTTTGATTTTTGCCGTAAGATTGGGCTGAGGCCCAATGAGCTAACAGTTCATTTGAGTATTGGGTCGGGGTCCAATGGGGTTACTGTGTATTCGTGAAAATTTTCGTGAGCTCGGGAATGTATTTGATCACATTTGGTTAATTGACGAAACGTATAAACGTTAAGTATTAAACGTTAATGATTTTTAGATAATTTCGCGATTTTTGACTATCAAGGTTCGTGTGTGAGCGTCGTTTCTAGTTAAATGGGGAATCACTAATATCGTTGTGATTAAATAATATAGCATGCATAAAAAAAATTTTTGTTACTAATAGAAATGGTCATCAAGTAACGTAATGATTTGTTAATCATTTATTAGCATTTACTTAATCATCGGGAAAATTACGAGAGGTTACATGATGTGACTGTGACTTTGAGGTGGTGGGTTTTGGTGATCATTACATTCAGTTAGTGGTCACACCCTCTCACTTTCAGCATCAGCATTACCTTAGTTTTCTCTCTCCACTCACCTTCCCCGCACCTTTCGTACATGTTTTTCTCTTGTGTCACGCGTGAGTTCAGTACCAAACATTGGGATCACGAGTGAAGGATAACCCACCACTACGACTAGTCTAATAACTACTACTCATAACTTATATTTTGTTATTCAAATGCCCAACTGCTTACTTGTAATTGACTAACAAGTTAGAGGGTGTTTGGGATTGCAATTATAAAATGCCTATTTAATTCGTTTATTTTTGAAACACTTTTTTTTGCTGAATTTAGTTCAAAACAACACATCAAAGTGTATCAGCTTATTTTTGAAGCAGTTTAAGAGAAGTTTTCATACATAAGTGCTTATCTGCTTGTTGTATAACATATAAACTTTCCAAACACTATACAGCTTATCTTTTAAACTAGATAAGCAGTTTACTATGCACATGCCTAAACACCTGTACGAAGTAAAAAAATCATAATGCGGTCAAGTGTTAACACTACTATTCCCGATCCATTTTAAAACATGAACAAACACATAATAATAATAATAATAATAATAATAATAATAATAATAATAATAATAATAATAATAATAACCAGAGGAGTGGGAGCCCAATTAGTATCTCGGCTCTCTACTAATTTATTGTAAATCCTACATATTTCTAATAAAGTGATGTTTTTATAAGAAAAAATAATCAAAAAAAATAAATAAAAAATAATGATAATAATAACAACTTTCACATCGTTTCCCTGTAAATCTTGCCTTATGTATCTGGGTGAAGACCTGGATTCTTGTTGTGTCATTTGTGTCGTCGAGCTTAAAAAGATGTAAAATTTATTGGTTAATCTCGAGTTGAGTACACTAAAATATTGGCAAAAAAGTCTTCTTTTCATTTATTAATTTGGCCAACTAGCAATGGAATATATTCATTGAATAGTCATCACATGTGTCATTTGCTAATCTCTTTTCTTCTCAAACCTCTTTGTTGACTTTGCAATGTTGTTATTGTTGTTCAGCAACTCCTATTGCTAGGAATTTTACGAAAGATACAAAAACATATTAGCAAATGACACGTGTGATGGCTATTTAATTAATATATTCTATTGTTAGTCGCTCAATTTAATATATACCTCAAAAAAGATTGTTCAAATAACTTCTTCCTCAAACAGTTTAAGAGAAGTCGAGTGTTAACAATTTGATCTATTTTTACTAATTAGAAAAAACCTAAACTTGACATAACCATAACCAAAAAACTCTTGTAACTTGACATAAACGATTCACACACACCCAAAAAAAAAAAAAAAAAAAAAAAAAAAAAAAAAAAAAAAAATCCAAATAACAAAGGTATTCTACAGGTGCATTGCAATAACAAGATCTCTAAGTTGTACAGTTTGGCCACCTTGACAGATACTACTACTTAGGTTTGGATGAGATATATTGTGTCCTCAACATTTTACATAAAATGAGTTGTGGTCTGCAGCTTTTGAATTACCAAACCTAAAAGTCGGTAAGGACCATCTTCCATGCCGCAAGTCCTCAGTATCTTCATTTTCAAGATCAATCCTTCCAACTCCATCGTAATCTGGGATCCATGATCCATTTCCTGTCATTGGTCTGACATCATCTTTGTATACTATACACATCCCACATTTTGCAACAACATTATAAGGAGCTTCGATACTTATAATAAGATGTTCAGATTCAATACCATGACATACGTTCTCAATAAAATCAATTGATATGTATCCAATCCACACATGGTCTGCACTTTCAGCAGCATGTGCTAATGCCGGCCTCCAAATCAATTTATCCTTACTCAACGGATAAAATTTGATTGCAACGCCTCCATATAGATTGTCAATCCAATTTAAATGAACGACACAACATATGGCCAACCCTTTCATTCTGGTGATCTGATTTTGAGGTAAAGTAAGCGCGATCGTGTTACCCAAACATTGGTTGGTGAACCAGTTTGGAATTTTGGTTCCAGGAACTGTGATGCTTAATCTATAATTCACTGCAGCACATTTCTGCATTTACAAACATAATCCTTAGATACATGAGTTTCGTGCATTAAAATACTAATTAAGATGAAGAAGATATACACCTGGACCAACGATTTCATTAACAAATTAGCAACATGGTTTATACTCTCTTCATCCTCTAGGAGTTTGAAGCAGTCATAGAGTGAGATCTTAAACAACCACTTGCATTTATTTGAAAAATCTCCAATCTTTTGCAAAGATGTACAATGATCTGCCTTAAGAACTTGAATGAGCGATGGAAGCTCGTGAAGTTCCTCAAGTTTTTTGCAGCCGTTCAGGTTGAGGTATTTGAGATGGTAGAGCTGAGAAACACGTAGAGGTAGCCGGGTGATGGGGTTACTGCTCAAATACATCTCTTCCAAAGATGGCCATGCACTTTCCAGGTAAGAAGAGAAGTCATCTTCTACAAGATTGTTATTTGCAAGATCCAGTATTCTCAAAGAATTTAAAGATGAGGAATCCTGAGTTTCCAGCTTAATTGGTAGTATTCTCGTACAATCAGTTTGTTCAAGTTCCAGCTTTGATTCTTTGGCAGGAACATTGTATCCTATAACATATGTTCTCATCAACAAAATGGCAAGGCCAGTCAAACGTCTGCTGGATAATGGTATTGCCTTTAACCTATCACAACCACTAATATCTAGCAGCAACAGCCTCCCCATCTCCCCGGAGACTTCTGGAAATCTTTCAAGACTTTGACAGTAACTAAGACGTAGAATTTGTAAGGACTTCATATGGATAGAAGATGGGAGAACCTGAAGACTGAAACAACCACTCATATCTAGGTGAATAATCCTTTCGTGAAGCAAAACAGATTGGTGAACCTCCACCAACTGCTCACAATGTGACAAATGTAAGCTCTCAAGATTTGGGACGCCCGAGACATCTGGAAAACTTGTTATTGGTGAACCATTTAATTTTATGAACTTGAGGTTGGTGAGGATGACCTGACATGTTAGCCACATCGGTCAAGGCAAGACTTACATATAAAACAACTTGGATTCACAATAAACACTACCTGTTGTTCTATTTGCAATTGTTGCATCTCACCACCTTGCATATCAATGGCAGCAAGCTTGGTCATACCTCCTGTTATTGTTAGAGATTGAAATGGGTACCAATACCAACAAAGCCATCTTAACTCTTCAGGAAAATTTGAAGGTTCACTCAGAATGAATCCCCTGTGAACTTGAAGTAGCCTCAGTTTCTTCATGCGCACAAAGACATCTGCACTACAACGTGCGATATTCTGATCCATGTCGTAATAATGGTCACACTCGGTCATGTAATCGTCATACATGGTCTCCACTATGGCTTCCATGATCTCTAGTTTCTGTAACCAATAAATCATTCAAGTATTTATATATATCAACAAAAAAGATAGTATATATTTGGGTGTGCAGGTGTTGATGACGTGTTGCTAAAATTATTGCACAACATATATAGACCAAGGTATTTCCTCTCTTACACATATCCATGAAAACTACAGGATGGAGCAAAATGCATTGGTTTAACTGACCAACACCATTTCTAAGAATCAAATGTCTAATGTAGACGTAATGGTTGTCAGAAAAATATACTTTTCCTGGATTTTTAAAATCGCCACCGCAAACGAAACAGTGTATATATATATGAATAACAAACTTTAAAATTCCAACTTTGATAATATCGGTATGAAGAAAGATTAATCTTTAACAAGTAACTTCTCTAAACTTTTTGAAACGAGCAATATAAATATATCATCTGCGTGTTATTGTTAAAACATAAAAAGATAAACTTGAGTCCAACCTGACAGGGACGCTTTTTTTGGAATGTTGAATGAGAAAGACACAGATTATCTTTGTGAGCTAAATTTCAAGTAATTGATTTATTCTATAAACAAGCAATGAGAAAAAGGCGGTTGAAGATTAAGGCCCATACACATAGCAACATGTCTGGTTGTGCTGATGATAGAGCACATAAAAATGCATAAGAAATTAAAGAATACAATTGCATAAGAATAGTGCTTACTGCAGTATTCGTCATTACTTCTTCTATTTCCTCTGGAACCCATAACATGCTGTTTGGATATAATCTACGGACAATACATCGACCCATCTCTTGAATGAGATCATGCATGTAAAGATTTCCATTCGAAATGGTCAGAAGACATTTTTCAACCAGCACTGTTACTCCACTCACAGCTTCATAACCACAACTATCAAGAATTCTCGTGACATAACGCCTTTTCTTTCCTTTGAAGAAACATGCAATGTGTAAGAATATTTTCTTTTCATAATCATTCAAGGCATCATAACTTAGCTTTAGAGATTCAGTAATTTCCCTGTGTGGTATTTTGGCCAAAACATTCAAGGCACTTTCCCAAAATTCGAAATTTCTACCACAAAAATGAGAGCCTAAAACTTTAAGGGCTAAAGGAAGGTGGCCTGTATAACCCACTACAAGATATGATAGCTCCACATATGCTTTCGGAGGGATGTTTGCCTTAAATGCATATCTACTAAAGAGTTCCATAGCTTCAGTTTTTTCTAACAACTCAGGTACATATTTCTCTTGTGCGTAACAGAGCAAATGCTCATCTCTGGTTGTTACAATAATTCTACTACCAGGGCCAAACCACTCACAAGAACCAGCTAAGAATTCGAGCTGCTTAAAACTATCAATATCATCGAGGACAACAAGAACCTTTTTACGGCCCAGTCTTCTTTTAATCTGACGTGCCCCATCATCACAATCCTTTACAACAAAATTCGGTTGCATTAAAATTTCTGAAAGAAGTTTCTCTTGTAAGCATTTGAGGCCTTTCTTATCGGAACCATTTTCTCTAACATCTTCCAAAAAGCTGGTACCCTCAAACTCATACGAGATTTGATGATAAACAGCTCTAGCTATTGTTGTCTTGCCGATTCCACCCATTCCCCAAATTCCAATCATTGAGACATCACCATTCCTTTTACTTAACAAATATTTCACATGCTGTAGACGTGATTCCATCCCAATCATATTTTCAGTTGGAAGAGATTCAGTATAGCTCAAGATATGCCTCACGATTCGTTTAATACATTCAGCTTCATGCCTGCATATTGACTACAACTTTAGCTAATATAAAACTCGATCCCAATGCCATTTCCTTTTTTTTTTTTTTTTTTTTTTTTTTTTTTTTCGTAAATACCTTACGGAATAAGGGCAAATCAACTTAGGATGCTATTAACCTCATTGCAGTAAGTTTACAATTTGGTAACAACTTTAACAATCTAAAACAAGCTAAATAATGGAGTAAGGAACACTAACCCACAGGCAGTTTTGGGAACATCCCATCCAGATAAATTGGCAGCAGTCACTAAAGCTTCCCTCCATCTCTTCACTCGATCCATATTATCTGCAAATTTCACCTCATGTTGTTCAAATGCTTCTTGAAAACTGTTTTTCTGTCCACGGACATCGGAGGGTTCCACATCGTAGAACACAGGTAACACCCTCTGTCCCGTCACATCACGGCATTCGATAATCTTCCCAAGTTCTTCCAAACACCAACTAGAGTTTGCATAGTTTTTCGAGAAAACAACAACTGCAACCATAGACTCTTGAATAGCTTTAGCAAGTTCAGGGGAGATGGATTTCCCTCTCTGGAGCTTCTCATCATCCTTAAATGTATATATTCCAGCCTGATCCAGAGCTGAATAAAGATGATCTACAAAATTGTTTCGAGTATCCTCGCCTCGAAAGCTTAAGAACACGTCATACGTCCATCTTTGAGATGATGCAGCAGTAGACGCTGATGATGCGGAACTAACCAGGGCACCATCCATGGCAGTGAGCGAGAGAGTCTGTTGCAAGTTACAGAAAAGGGTTTTACAATTGCCACAAAACTCGGGAAGACATACAAACATCAATTATCAAATGAATTCATTATAGAGAGAACTCAGAGTCAGAGATTGTTTGTGATTGCTTATTGTTTTTAGCATTCTGCTTGCTTTTAAGCAGATAAGCAGTTTGATAAAAAATAAGCTGGTTGTTTTCACTGGAGATCAAATTGATATTACTTTTCTACCCTCAAATCTAAACTAAAACAAATAGCTTAAAGGGTGCTTTGGATTGCTTCTTTTTTTTTAAGCAGTGGATCAAACTGCTTTGGTTTGTCACAAAATTAGCTTTTTCGAATGGGCCATTCTTAGTTCAAAGTGCTTATTTAAGATAAAACAAAAATTACTCTTCTACTATATATTAAGTTAAATGAAACTACAAAATCGCCATTAAAAATAGTTACCTGTGCAGAATCGAAGGTGAATGTGAATGAAGATTTGAATGATGCAAACACTTGAAAGTCGTCTGTTTGTATGTTTCATGTCTCCCAAAGTCTTTAAAAGACTTCCAAAGTCTTGACTTTCTAAATTAGAAAAAATTACACGTTTGGTCCCTGTGGTTTGCTCAGATTTCATGTTTAGTCCCTAAATCGTTTTAATTACACCAGAAATACCTATTTTTGAAACCTTGCACTCATTTAGTCCCTATTTTGGATGGGCCGTTAGTTTGACCGTTAAATGTTTAAATAATATTTGTCTGTTAGTCCTTTCGTTTATAATTTTTGCACCGTTAGTCCTCCATTTCTATAATGAATTAAAAAGGGCAGCATGGAACTCGGCTCTTGTTACCCAAAAACCGACACCCTAACCACTGGACTAAGTGTCCAAAGGTGTAATTGTATCAAAAAAATTCTATCTAACATTTTTTTTGCTCAAACTCGATTTTATCCATTTTGTCTCTTTTTATACGTTTTCGTCCGTTTTGTTTACGTTTTCGTACGTTTTGATACGTTTTCGTCCGTTTTTTACAATTTTGTCCCTTTTTTAGGTTCTCGTCCATTTTTTACGTTTTTGTCCATTTTTTCACGTTCTCGTCCGTTTTTTTACGTTTTCATACTTTTACGTCCGTTCTTTTACATTTTTGTCCGTTATTTACGTTCTCGTCCATTTTTTACGTTTTCGTCCCTTTTTTACGTTGTTGTCCGTTTTTTACGTTCTTGTCCCTTTTTACGTTTTCATACATTTTTTACGTTTTTGTCCGTATTCTTTACGTTTTTGTCTTTTTTTTTTTTTTTTTTTTTTTTTACAGTTTTGTACCTTTTTTATATTCTCGTCCGTTTTTTTATGTTTTCGTCCGTTTTTGTATGTTTTTGTCTATTTTTTTACGTTCTCATCCATTTTTTTACGTTTTCATACTTTTTTTTAATTTTTTGTCTGTTCTTTTACGCTTTTAGACGTTTTCGTTCATTTTTTACGTTTTTGTCCATCTTTTACATTCTTGTCCCTTTTTTTACGTTTTCGTCCTCTTTTTATGTTTTTGTCTGTTTTTTTTTTACGTTTTTATCCATTTTAATCTAAGCGTAAAAAAACATATAAAAGCAAAAACGTAAAAAAAACAGACGAAAACGTATAAAAAACGAACGAAAATGTATAACAACGGACAAAAACGTAAAAAAACAGATGAAAACATTTAAAAACAGACGAAAACGTATAAAAACGGATAGTAACATAATAAAAGGGACAAAAACGTAAAGAAACTAGACGAAAACGTTTAAAAACAGACCAAAACGTATAAAACTGGACAAAAACGTAAAAAACAGATGAAAACGTAAAAAAACAGACGAGAACAGATAAAAAAGGTTGAAAACGTAAAAAACGGGCGAAAATTTAAAAAACCGAACAAGAACGTAAAAAAGGGAAAAATACGTAAAAACGGACGAAAACGTATAAAAACGTAAAAAAAAAATGACAAAACCGTAAAAAAAGGACAAGAACTGTGGAAACCATAGAGGGGGGTGAATACGTTTCCATTTAAAAAAACTTAAAACTTTTTGTATCAAACGCCCGATCAAGTGTGACGTAATATGAAAAGTGTCAACTATGATTATATAGCATCTAGAGATGAATATAGTAAACTACAACATATGCACAATCAAACCATGGAACATACATAATCAATCACGACATAAGCAACTAGCCACACAAACATATACGCAATGCAAATATAAATATAAAGCGATAAAGAATGAAATGAAAGTAAAGAGATAAGTAAGAAGGCGCAAACCGGACACGGTGATTTATAGTGGTTCGGTCACGAAGCTCCTCTTCGCCCTACTCCACTCCCCGAGTACCCAACTCGAGAGTTACTTCACTAATCAACAAACTCCCTTCAGGCGGAGAAAACCGTACACGTCGCTTAACTTGTTTTCCGACACTAAGCTAGATGTCGAGTGCTAATCTTAGCTAGCACCAATCTACCACGATCTACCCGATCTACCCTTGATCCACATGATCAATCACACAAGCCCAATGGCTTCAAGAGATCTCCAAGATCTCAACACGATCACAATGATCTACTCCCACTTGACTCGATCTACCCGATCTACCCTTGATCCACATGATCAATCACACAAGCCCAATGGCTTCAAGAGATCTTCACTATCTCTTAAGATCACAATGATCTTGACTCACTCTCTCACAAAAGAAAAATAATCTTGATGTATGCTATGATACAATCAAGAGTGTAACAAATGTTACAAGACCTAACAACTCTAACTCTTGTATCTTCTTGGATACCTTGAGTTCTTCTCTTGCAAATGAAGAGGAATGATAACACTTTGTATCTACTTGGATACTTTGTGTTCTTCTCTTGCTAATCAAGGGGATGACAATACTTTGTATCTACTTGGATACTTTGTGTTCTTCTCTTGCTAATCAAGAGGAATGAAGAGGATCACTTGAATGGATGATTGGATCACTCTTAAACAAACTAAGACTCTCCAAATGATCAAAGAAAGTCATCTAAGTGAGGAGGGATTAGACCAGAGAAAAAGGACTGGAAAAAATCAAGTTGGAAGTGTGAAATGGTCCACTATTTATAGGCAAGAAAAATCTGAACGTTACAGAAAATTTTGTACGGATGGCTCCATTAAACATGCCACGGCTCCACTAAATTTAGTGGAACCGTGGAGCCGTCCTAGACTAGGACGCTCCAAATTTTGTCTTTTCTGGTGAAAACTTATTTGGGGAAGGTTGGAGCTGATTTTTTTTGGGGGGGGGGGGGGGAATAGCTGTTGTGATTTTCAAACTTATTTTTCAAAATAAAACATTTCTTTTTAATTCAAAAATAATTTGTAAAATATATTTTTGAAAAAATGTTTTGTCACATTAAAAATGTGAATTTTAGAAAAATATAATCCTTTGATCATTTGTCAAGTAGTAGATTTGTTTGTCCATACCTTGAGTGATTTATGTCGGGATGGAAATCTACGACTTCGTTGAAGCATACTTGAGACGTCGGGAGGTGTTGATGTAAGTATGCATTGATGATTTGTGTTTACAAGTAACTTGCACATTTTACGTTATGTATTACAAGTTACATGTTTGTCATTATTAAAACCGAAGAAACCGTTTAGTTTAAATATCGTAATATTTGCACTAACAATCTCCCCCTTTTTGATGATGACAAATATGTAAACCGTAACACATAGTAAAATGTAAAAGTTACCTGTTTACACTCCCCTTCTCCCCCTTTTGTCGAATCAAAAAGGTAGTTTCCTCGAGCGCTCCCTACTCCCCCTTATTGAACTACATTCCTTTCTCCCCAGAAAGGCGAGTTTGCATCATCCCAGTGAAGCCTTCTATCACCACTTGTGAAGACGACTCCATGCTATGTATTCAAATACTCCCGAGCTCCCCCTAGCTCAATGCTCCCCTATGGTAATTGAATCCCCTTGTTTATTCACCTTAGTATCTAGCGGATCCATGGATCAAATTCTTACAAAGGCTTTTCCTACATCAAGGGTTAGCTTCGTGCAGCATAATATATAACAGTATAGGAGCAACATTATAGGGATAGAATACACATAGCAAGACATGCATGGGTTAAACTATGTTAACACGTAAGTGTCACAACCCGACCGAAAACCTAAGGTGTAATTGTTCACTCAATCACACTAATCAAGAACGAGATTCGTTCATTGACTGACGCACTAAATGACTTATTCCAAGTTGTCATTGGGAAGGAAAGTTCTAACAAACCTTTTGAACAACATAATCATCTACCTAAGATGATTGATGTTAAGGATAGTTTGTTGATAAGACATACTCTAAATGATTACTATTATGACAAGTCGTGCCATAAAGTAGACTCGATAGAGGTTATACCTAAATGATTCCATAAGGTGGGAGAGTGTTGGTTGTGGTGATGGTGATGGTGATAAGGATGATGTGTTGGTGCCAAGTCCAAAGAGGTTTGATGGTGATAGGGTTAGTGTGATAGCTAAAGGTTGTGGTGGACTTGGTGGAGGTAAGGGTGTAGGAATCCTAAAGGTGGAGGATGATGATGATGTGGTTGGAGATGTTGGTTTTGCCCTTTGAGGAAAGGTGGGAAAGGATGGTTTAGGTTAATATATCGTTTGCA
Source organism: Artemisia tridentata subsp. tridentata (assembly GCA_021014915.2). Classification (NCBI taxonomy): domain Eukaryota; kingdom Viridiplantae; phylum Streptophyta; class Magnoliopsida; order Asterales; family Asteraceae; genus Artemisia; species Artemisia tridentata. The sequence goes on from CP139505.1 coordinate 21,364,786, forward strand.
CTGACAATGAGATGCATGATATATTTCAAAAGGGAAAAAGAAAAGGTGCATGTGATCCTAACAGGATTGTTGGTGGATATCTCTAACGGGGTTAAGGTAACGAAGTTCTAGGTTTCTAGGTTGGATGATCCTAGTTGTGTGTTAGAGATAATTTGGTACATGAAGGGTTTCATGTGTTTGTGAGGATTGAAGGTTGTTGAACTAACTATCACTTATCCAAAGTGAGGAGTAGTTGTAAGGTTTGAGTGTGATGAGTTAAGAGTTATAAGGTTTGAGTGCAGTGATCTATGGGTTGAAGGTTCTTAGACTAACTATCACTGTCAAGAGTGAAGTGTAGCTATAAGGGCTGAGTGTGATGATGAAAGATGTTAATGTGAGGTTTGAAGATGAGATGCAAGATAAGCTTGCAATAGTGAGGCCTTATATAGGCAAGGGTTGTGGGATTCAAACTAAAGTTGGTGATGGTGTCCTATGGTGTAGTGAGGAAATCTTAGGGTGTGTGTGATTTTGCAAAATTTTGCAGGTTTGAGGTTAGGGATGCAGGGATCAGGAAGGGAACAGAGAAAATTCGTCAAACACAGGCACGGTACCACTAAATACCACACGGTACCATTAAATTTAATGGTACCGTGACCTGGAAGTCATGAATTTTCCTGTGTGGCCTAGTTCTGGGCAGCTAAAGGGAAGTTTCCTAGGGAATAAGAACCACATTTGTGTGTTCTTGAGAGTGTTTGGTGAAAGACTATATGAGTGTGTTTTCGCTCCCCCTTAATCTATGACCATCCGGACAAGATGTAAAAGATAAAGAGGAAAACAAACGTTGACGGAAGCGATGAGCTTAGTAACGTCATGACAAGTGGTGGATAGCATACGATAAACTTCACCTTTGAAGTCATGTAGCTCTTCTCAATCATTGTGAATATTCATAGAATATTATGATGAGGCATGCGATTACAAGGAGATATCCTAAGGGTTAAGAAGATAAAATCTTCAGAGTTGTGAGGTTGGTGACAAGGTTCTAGTAGGGTTATCTCAACTTATCCTAGCGGTTCTTCGCTTGAGGTGTGTGGAAGGTGAGTGGGATGCGGAAGCATTAGTAGTGTTTAGTACCATGCAGAAGTGTGAGGGAAAAGGCTAAGGAATCAGATGATAGATACAATCTATTCTGATAGGAGACGGTTTTAGGTTCAAGACTCGAGTGGGTTTTGATGGTGTTGGTGAGAATTGAAAGCAATATTTTTGACAAAGAAATTTCACATATGTTGTGATTTTTCTGGACTTTAGATTAAAAGAATTTATACCAAATAAATTCTTTTATGAATGAATCCAACGGGATTCGATGAACGTTGATCGAGAACGAGAGATGACATTTAATTGCATTTCGCAAATTAAATATACTTTAAATATTTCGGATGAAATATTTAAGTAGTCATTGGAGTTTAAGATGATTTTTCGTATAAATCTCGCTGATTTGGTGAGACTTTTCGACACGAGGCGAGAATTTATACCTAATAAATTCTTCAAATGGCACAGGACGAGAAGAAATGACTTTTATATTTCCAAGGAGATACATATGTAGTCATTAGGGCGATGTGAAGGATGACTTAATATTTCCAGTGAAATATTTAAAGAGTCATGAGACGAGACACACGAGATGACTACAATATTTCCAGTGAAATATTCAGGTAGTCATAAGAGGGGTACGAGGGATGACTTTAATATTTCCAGTGAAATATTTAAATAGTCATAAGATTTATGGAATATGTTCCATCATTCCTAGACCTAGACAGAGATGGTTAGGGGATTCTCGGTTGAGAGGTTTGGTTGATTTACGGATTTTGATGTGCTTCGCACACGAGTGTTTCATGGGGTTTTGAAAGACGTGAAGCTAGGCCTATGGTGCTGATTTGCAGCAGGGTTTGGGATCTTAAGACGTGTATATTCACACGAGGATGAAAGGAACTACTAATCACTTATGTAGTAACTCGTGAGTCCTTTGTCATCCGAAGGTTGATGTTAGCTTTTAGCTTTTGGATGAGCGTTTTAACATATGTTGTTAAAAGGCTTGAGTATGATGTTTCGTATATGACATTTAACAATTGCGGTCGCAAGTTAAACTTACTTGAATATTTCGGATGAAATATTTAAGTTGTCAACCCTACTTCGAGTTCTACTAGGTTTGTTCCTAACCTTCTCATGACAAAAGGGTGTATTACTTGGAAGAAGGTGAAGTGATGACTGGGAATTAGGGTAACTTCGCGACCACTTTGACTTATGGGTTTTGACACTAGTGTATGGCTCTATGACTTCTAAGGGTTCATAGTGATGGGCATACCTAATTCCTAATGTGTCAAAAGGACCTAGTGTGGGTGCAAGCAAATCATGTAAAATGCACATAAGGAATAAATGCAAACATCATGCAAAACATGATAATCATTTAGCATTTAAGATCACGAAGACATTTAATCATATCTTACGAGAACATGTTATCATTTTGAAACACATATGTGGGATGTAAGCAATCTAGGTTTGCTAAGGAAGATCCTATTTACTACTTGTTCAAAATGAGATCCTAACGGGAGATAAAGTTCACCGATGTAAACTATCTCTAGTCAAATGTAGGAATGAAAAATTTTCAAGTTAGAGAATGAGTATGAGACTATCACTAGTGGTACTCAATTAAGGCTAAACACGACCATTTTTACGGGTTATACACCAACCCAACTTCTCTCCTGGAAGCAATCCAACCGTTAGGTCAAATTGAATTTCTAGTGCGATATGTTCTCCAGTAGTCATTCTCATGTTAGAAGAATTTAAATTCCTATATTTGCCTATCGAAGTATAGCAAAGATGATTTTATCTTGTTTTGCTTATACATGGCCTAATATGACTCAATTAACCATACTTTGAAAGTTGGTTAAGAAAAAGACATGTCTTACACAACTCCTAACAAAGGCAAGCGAGATGTTTTAATTTCGTGTTTGAAATTTAAAGGTTGTTTGATGGAGATGGTGTATTTTATGATCTCTTGGACAACATCTTTGTTTGTTGAGTTGTTACATGTTATTTTAACGTGATTTGGTTTCCTAGAACCAAGAGACACTCTAATGTGATACAATGTAGAACCTACTACATCGTGCGTGTTTCAAGAATGCTCCTTTGCATATCTTGAGTGAGAATCTAGCAAAGGTTACTTACCTCAATAGATCTTGTGAGCATTTTATTTGAAATGAGACATACTGTTTATTTCAACAAGTATGCTTTTCTAAGAGGAAACTTATCACTCTTAAGAATGCTTTGTGAAACAAGTATTTTAGTGTATGACCAATTTTACTTGTCTATACAATGACACATGTCGTATTAGGTTATTATTCAACTTTAATATCCTATATTTGTTAACAGGATGCAATGTATTCTCTTGTAACATAACCATTCATGTCACAAAGAAAATAAGATGCATAGGATATAAGTTATCCTTTGTCAATCTTTTGATAAGAGAAATACATGTGATATTCTCAAAGATTGATGACTTACATAATAGTTAATAACATATTATGTGTGACACTTTTACTAGACATGTGACTTTGAGTGTTGAGTCGTTCATGAGCAAAGTTTACATATGTTGTTTGTTTGCTCTTGTTTGGTTTTTCGGAAATGACACATTTACTAATTGCATTGCAATGTAAATTACTTGTATATTTCGGATGAAACATCCAAGTTGTCAATCCTACTTGGTTGTGTATTTTATGCATCTTTTAAACATGTTAGTTTAAAGTTTAGAACACAACCATTGGACAAGAAGACTTAACATGGCATCTTCAACACAAGTGTGAGTTATGATCCGATGCATATTATTTTCGTCTTGAGAGGACGTCATTATTTTCATAACAATCGAGTGTGATTGAGTATGTAGATTCAAGATAATATGTTTCATCATGTTTTGATGTTATCTTGAAGCTAAACAAATAATGACTCCAATTTCATGTCCACACTCGAAAACTTGTCAATTAGATTCGATGATGATATCAATCATAATTTGAATAATGAATTGATATGTACTCGAAATCTTTCTTGACCCTCACGATCACTCCTTTTTAAAAAGAAAATAAAAATTTAAGGAGTGTGTTCCATTTATTCTAATACTAGTTGTATGTGTGAGGTTAATGACATATTAAATTACTACTTTGATATTGTCATTTATTTTTATTTGAGAAAAACTATTTATATTATTAAGTATAATACTTTTAGTTTTTCGACACCTCATTAGTATAAAAATAATTATCTTAACTATTTTTATACAACATACGTAAAATACTAAATGTTTAAAACATTTTGTATGTGTGTTAGATCAATGCAAGTTTAATACATTTTCTTTTACTTAAATACTAATGTATTAATGTGATCTTTTATCTTGTTTAGACAACCCATGGTCAAGCAAGACAAATGATGCAATGTTTTAGAGATCATGTTATGGATTTTATAAAAGTGTTAAGTATTTTGGGGTGATGTATTTTTTACACTTAAACCTTTGGAAAAATAATTGTGTAAGACAATATCTTTAGACACACATGATCTACCAACTTAGTTTCTATTCCTAAGAAAGTTACTAAACCCTTTTAAGAACTTGCAACAAATGCAAGACAAATGGTTGATGCCTATATGCAATGCAAACTAATTACTTAATATAGTGCAAGTGATTTAGCATGAGTTTTATAAACGCATAAACTGGAAAACTATAATAAGCAAATAGCAATTTAGCTTAACACACAAAAATACTTATCGTCATTTTGTGTATTAGGTATAACAATGTATACTAAGCTTGATTTTATTTGATAGTGAATTTGTTTCCTCCCATTTCAAAGATTTTTGCTGAGTCACTTTGAAAACATGTCAAGGTTTAAAAGTTGAATCGCCCTTTTTCAGTTTGACCAAAAATTTACGCAAACTGCATGACCAGAAGACCTTTAGTTGAAAATCAATGACTTTAACATACTTTCATTTAGAACTAATTCATAAAGATGTTTCTCAAATGAAAGTAGATTCAACATTGTTTAAAATGATGGGCAACATGACTCGTACAGACTTATGGTTGATTTTATATGGATTTTTGAAAATGAACCAAAGATAAAAAAACAGACAATCAGATGCACGGCACCGTTAAATGACCCACGGTACCATTACATATAATGGTACTGTCCTATATTTAATGGTACCGTGGTCTGTTTTCTGATTCAGAACTACATGACTTAATGATTCGTTTTGAAAACATGACCGGACACTTAAAAACTCTATTCGTTTAGTGATTAAAGAAAACCTTCAAGCTAGTATGACAAAGTATACTTAACAACAAAACTTGTAAGTATTAGACAAAAAACTACTTTTCATATTTCATCACCTTCATAGATAATTTGATACATGGATCGTACTCAATTTTGAAAACCATTTGTTTTAAAAATTTGAGCGACGTGGCTCTGGTACCAATTGTGGAAACCGTAGGGGGGGGGGGTGAATACGTTTCCATTTAAAAACTTAAAACTTTTTGTATCAAACGCCCGATCAAGTGTGACGTAATATGAAAAGTGTCAACTATGATTATATAGCATCTAGAGATGAACATAGTAAACTACAACATATGCACAATCAAACCATGGAACATACATAATCAATCACGACATAAGCAACTAGCCACACAAACATATACGCAATGCAAATATAAATATAAAGCGATAACGAATGAAATGAAAGTAAAGAGATAAGTAAGAAGGCGCAAACCGGACACGGTGATTTATAGTGGTTCGGTCACGAAGCTCCTCTTCGCCCTACTCCACTCCCCGAGTACCCAACTCGAGAGTTACTTCACTAATCAACAAACTCCCTTCAGGCGGAGAAAACCGTACACGTCGCTTAACTTGTTTTCCGACACTAAGCTAGATGTCGAGTGCTAATCTTAGCTAGCACCAATCTACCACGATCTACCCTTGATCCACATGATCAATCACACAAGCCCAATGGCTTCAAGAGATCTCCAAGATCTCAACACGATCACAATGATCTACTCCCACTTGACTCGATCTACCCGATCTACCCTTGATCCACATGATCAATCACACAAGCCCAATGGCTTCAAGAGATCTTCACTATCTCTTAAGATCACAATGATCTTGACTCACTCTCTCACAAAAGAAAAATAATCTTGATGTATGCTATGATACAATCAAGAGTGTAACAAATATTACAAGACCTAACAACTCCAACTCTTGTATCTTCTTGGATACCTTGAGTTCTTCTTTTTCAAATGAAGAGGAATGATAACACTTTGTATCTACTTGGATACTTTGTGTTCTTCTCTTGCTAATCAAGAAGGATGACAACACTTTGTATCTACTTGGATACTTTGTGTTCTTCTCTTGCTAATCAAGAGGAATGAAGAGGATCACTTGAATGGATGATTGGATCACTCTTAAACAAACTAAGACTCTCCAAATGATCAAAGAAAGTCATCTAAGTGAGGAGGGATTAGACAAGAGAAAAAGGACTGGAAAAAATCAAGTTGGAAGTGTGAAATGGTCCACTATTTATAGGCAAGAAAAATTTGAACGTTACAGAAAATTTTGTACGGACGGCTCCACTAAACATGCCACGGCTCCACTAAATTTAGTGGAACCGTGGAGCCGTCCTAGACTAGGACGCTCCAAATTTTCTCTTTTCTGATGAAAACTTATTTTGGGAAGGTTGGAGCTGATTTTGGGGGGAAAAATAGCTGTTGTGATTTTCAAACTTATTTTTCAAAATAAAACATTTCTTTTTAATTAAAAAATAACTTGTAAAATATATTTTTGAAAAAAAGTTTTGTCACATTAAAAATGTGAAGTGTGGAAAACTAGAAGGGGGGTTGAATAGTTTTTACCGTTTTTAAAGTTTTATTTGCTTTGTTACTATATGTTAATTCAAAGGAAACAATCACAAATAAATAATCACACAATGTAAACAAAAGATAAAGAGAGGAAAGATCAAACCACACGACACAGTTGTTTATAGTGGTTCGGCTACAAGAACTCTATTCCTTGCCCTACTCCACTCCCCGAGTTTCCTACTCGAGAGTTTATCTTTCACTAAGAAACAAACTCCTTTCCTAGGCGGAGAAAACCTTTACACGTCGCTTACTTCCTTTTCCGGTACTAAGCTAAACACCGGGTTCTTTTCACAAGGTAGAACCAACCTGACGTCGCCTACTTACTTTACCGACACTAAGCTAGATGTCGAGTTCTTTACACGGGTACAACCACTCCCTACACTCTTTGTACTTTAAGGACTAAAGTACTAACCACACTCACTGATTACAAATGATAGATATGATGTGTGAAACAAACTATAAGATCACACAGTAATGCAACTAAAGGATTACGGTTCTGTAGATCCTTGAATGCTTGATCTCCTTTCTACAAAATGGAAGATCAAAGTGAAATGCAACTATGAATGATGTTAGTAAGATATGTACTGAATGAGTATATGTGTTTAAGCTATATGAGTGATGCCTAGATCAAATACCAAGCCTGCTATTTATAGGCAAGCAAGGAAAGGCTCCCACGGATCCGGCGGATCCTTCAAAAGGGATCCGTCCCTTATAACACTTGGATCCGTGGGATGTGACAGCTATGTAATAGTTGTCTCTTACCATATCTTAGTTGTATCTTACCATATCATCCAAGATCTTCAAATGTCAACTATGTTGCTTGCATATCTAACCAAGATATATCAAAGATATTGTATGTGATGCATACAATGATGTCATGGCATAGATTATGAATTAAAGTTTCCTTTTAAGGAAACAAGTTACTAAACTTGTAATTCTAAGTTAATATGTGAAGTGTAAAGTGTGTACTTAAGAGACTAAGCTAGTATTTATTATTTGCTAAAAGATATTCCTTATATTTGTCATTAACAAAACTAATGAAAGATCAAAGAATATAAATAACGTTTTTGGGACGCTATTTGTATTAACAATCTCCCCCTTTTTGTTGATGACAAAACATAAAGTATATTTTTGAGCAAGAGAATAAATATAGCATGAGTTCTTAAAAATATATATTAAGTTTGTTTATTTAAAGAAAAGTTTTGTAAAAAAAATGTATGTACTGTGATAATTCACAGTTGATGCAAACTTAGTCCTTTCTCCCCCTTTTTGTCGAAACAAAAAGAGTAGCGAAGCGGAATGCGATTTTGAGAACTTTAAGAGCTCCCCCTTGTTTTATACTCCCCCTAAATGGAGTAATCAAGTAAATGATGCATGAATCTACAAAACAAACGGTTAGTATATGAGATGCTTATGAGATGCTCCCCTCGATGTATACTCCTCACTTCTCGAGTTACGTATACTATTGAAGGGTATGATATGCTGCAAAAGAAGTGTTAGTTATGAAATGACTTCAATGAAGAAGTAGAATGCATGTGAAGTATTCTCCCAAACAAGTCTTTGACTTTACAAAGTCAAAGTAAGTGTCTGATCATAATTTGTACCTAAAGCAATCATATGCCGGATATAATATATGCAATATAGGAATGTTAGTTCATAATGATAATGATAATATGCAATATGTTGATCACTCATAAGCATAAAACATCATATTCATATAAATTGAAAATTTTGTGACAAAAGTCACAATGGAGAAATGATGTTACAAATAAGAAGACATCCTAAAAAATAAAAAGTCCTAAAGAAACAACTTAAAAAGAAAAATCCAAACAACTAATCTAAAGAGCTCCTATTGAGGAGGATGAGAGATTGCGTTCAAACGTTCAAGAACATGGTTCAAGATGAACCTCATCTCGTTTTGAAGCTCATGGACCAAGATGTTGGTCCTTTGGGCCAAGTGAGCCGTTCTCTCACAATGTGCGCAATCATGACTTGAGAAGCCGGGCGGAAGACTAGGGTCCAAGTTGTGTGGTGGTGGTGGTGATGGTGGTTGGGTGTTGTTGTTGTTGGATGGTTGTTGTGGTGTTTGGAGGGAGTTCATAAGGATGTTTTGGATGTCCATTGCTTCATGAAGGCGATGGTCAACCATACCCGAGAGAGTGTAGAGACGATTAAGCTCTTCACTAACCTCCTCTTGGGTGTGAGGGATATTCATCCACATTGCCTTGTCAATGGCAACTAGAGTGGATGTGGGTGATAGAGGTTTTTGTTGAGGTTGGGATGATTGTGCATCATGGTATAAAGGGCCATGGATATCCGGGTATATCGGGTGAAAAAGCATGGGTTGTTGACCTTCAAAAGTCATGGGTGGAAGATTGGGTAATTTTGGTGAAAGTTCTTCTAAGTCATCAAGATGTGGTGATGTAGGAGGAGTCCTAAATAATTCCAAGGGTTGGAGTTTAGGTGATTTTGGTGGTGATGGTGATCTAACAGTCTGTGATGGAGCCGGTGGTGGAGTAGTGGCTATTGGAGTAACGGTTGGTGGTGGTGTTTTTATAACAACATGTGATGGTGTTGGGGTGGAAAGTGTAAGGAAATTTTCACTAGCAATGGGTGATGATATATTGAGAGGAGAATTTTCCTCAGATGAGGAGTTTGCTAAGTTGATAAAACAACAAGGTTTAACACTGATGCGAGCTGTTCTTCTTGGAGTTCTAGATGTGGAAGAGTTGTGTGACTTAGTCATGGTGAAGAAGGATATCTAAAGTGTACAGGAGAGGAAGTGTTTGTTGTGTGAAGAAATGATCCTAAAGTACTAATTTATAGACAGAAGGTTTGTGAGTCTGTGTGTTTGGATTTGATGTGAATCCAATAGAGAATGTTGGTTACTAATGATTTGGAACAGAAAATTGTGCAGGTCATATCAATGAAGTCAATCCATTGAGCTTTGGTTGAGTAATATGTTTTGGATATGCAGTTAATACAAGAGGATAGTGGAAAATCTGATGATTTGATATGTCCACGGATTTGACGGATCCCTAAAAAGGGTTCCTTCTTTGTATTGGTTTGGTAACTCATACCTCAAGTTTAAAAATTTAAATTTTGGTGGGAAATTTTGTTCCTAAGTTTCTAAGAATTCCTAAATGATTCTAAGATGAATTATGATTAGTACATGAATCCTAGATTATACTAAACACTAAGATTTAAGAATCGGGATGAGTCGAAAAAGTTTTAGAATTTTGCTGGGAAACCTGCGGATCCAAAGTGGATAAAAGGCGGAACCATTTTCTGGGATCCGCCAAATCCGCAGGTTGGCGGATGGCGGATCCAACGATAAGCCTTGGCGGAACCCTGTTTTGGGATCCGCGGGATCCGTAGGCCTAAAACTAAGAAAGTAAACAGAACATATGTCATATTTCGCGTTTTTCGACGAAAACCCGAAAATACACCTAGACCTTACTTAACATCTAATATGTATAGCAAAACAACTAAATATGATAACATTAACACATGATTGCACATAGTTTAATCCATACTTAGAAACTTACCGTTTTAGGTGTTATGCCAAACATAGGCAATCACCCGGAAAATTGATAACCATGATGGTTATCTACCTGCAAGTGTTAGTTATTACACATACACAATAAGTATTATCAGATAAATTCAAGACACATAGAAATTTAACAACACAATATCCAACATTGTTTAAAACCAAACACTCCATTAACTCAGCTTCTTCTTCAACTTCTTCATCCCCTTGTGTAATTTCATCATCCAACGCCCCAGATTCTTCACCATTCCTTTGATGTTTCGATACTCAGCGGATTCATGTGGAATTGGAGGAAGATGGCTCAAGTATTCGGGTGGAGGAATCCTAGAATTTGGCATACCATCATCTTCACTCATGGAAGATGATGAGGATGATGTTGGAACACGAGGACGTTTGCCCTTATCAACACTAACCCTAAAATCACTCAAAGGAACGAAGGTGTGTTCAATTTCATTGTAATCCGGAACAAAGCCTAGATGGTTTGGACGAGCGGGTGCGAAGGCTCTATAAAGTCGGGTTAAGAGCATACCATAAGGCATTGCAATCTTGCTTTGAACCGGAATGTCACACATTCGTTTGGCAACATAATAGGCAAGATTGAAGGGTTGACGAGTAGAGATGTTGTACATCATGTGACATAAACAAGCATTGATATGATCACGGTTTCCTATGGTGCACATCACATTTGCCCTTAACACATCCTCCATCTTCTTGAATTCGGGTCTTAGTTCATTAAGTTCCATTGCGAATGGATCTCTAGCAACTTCACGACCACGATACATTCTTGTGGGGTTGTTCTTAGGAATGAAGAGATGGTCCCTAATCACTTCTTTTGATTGGAGAGGAGTGGCATATCGTGCCGTCCTATCGAGATTGGAGTCTAAGATTGTTAAGGACCATTTGTCCGAGTAAATACATGTACCTTGACTTGGAATTCCTAAGACCTCACCAAATTGATCAAGAGGGATGTTGACAAGATTTCCATTTAGAGTAAAATGAAGACTTAAGTAACCTTCATCACTTGAGGTAAGACCTACACTAGCATAGAACTCAAGTATGAACCTAGGAATGATTGGCTCGTCTATGTCTAAAAGAGAATCAAATTGAATTGCGGCTAATTGTTCCCTAAGTTGAGTGCCTTCATAAAATGATGCATCTACGGCTCTACCCTCATGAACATACTTTTTCTCTAAGACTTTGTAAATTTCTATTTGGGCATCGGTTAGACCCTTGGTTTTGTGGACTTTAGGTAAGTAGTTAACGGTTTTCTTGTGATCGTAGTTGGTTGCGGGAGGCATGATTTTCCTAAGTACAAAAAGTTACATAGTTTTAGTTAAAATGATCAAAGGAAGTGTAAAATTCCTAGTGTGTGCCTACATGGGGACAATGTGGAGGTGCGGTTATCTCGACTCTTTTGATGCAAGAAAAATTAGTTTATGCAAGTTTTGTTTACAAAATGGGAGATAACCCAAACACTCCTATTTCAATGTAGCTACGGTTGAATGTACCCGAAAATACATATTAGTTATGTATTCCCTTTAGCATTCAAGAGACATTATGCAAGTGAAGTCTAAAAGATAACGTTTTTGCATTTGTATGAACAATGTAAGAAAAGATCATTTTACCTAGTCGTTAGAAGATTTTAGTGAAAAATTTTCATGGGGTTTTTGTTAAATTAAGACAATGTGCTATAAGATGCAATTCCTAACTAAGAAAAACATGTTTTTAAGTATAATGCAATAAATATGCTTCATGATTTTTCAAGAATTATGCATATACCCCAAGTTTGGTTTTGTGCATGAAATGGAAATCCTAGACGCAGATCAGGAGTATAAATGTGATAAGAATACTTACAGTGATGTTAGAAACACAAATTAGTGGAAGAAGATGGTCCAAAATATGATGGAGATTAAGTGTGTGTCGAGTTATAGTAAGGTGATATGTTTTGGAGTGAGGAATGAATAGTAGTTGTTCTTGTTTATTAAATAATAAACTGGAGTTAGCATGTGGCGGATCCGGCGGATCCCAAACAAAGGATCCGTCTTTGTTGACGATTGGATCCGCGGATTCAGAACACATGTTTTGGTTTAGTGTCGTGTGTGGCTAAACTAATGTCTATACTAATGTTTCTTCTAATCACTAGGTTCCATTAATCCTAATCCAAGTCTAAGATAGTTGAAAGGTTCACGTTTAAGTGGTTTAGTGAGGATATCGGCAATGTTGTCTTCTGAGGAAACTTTCTCAATTGAGATGATTCCCTTCTGTACATTGTCGCGAAGGAAGTGATGGCGTATTTCAATATGTTTGGTTCTAGCGTGTTGGACTGGATTTTTGCTTAAATCGATAGCACCTTTGTTGTCGCAAAGAATGGGAATGTTGTTGAGTTCAATTCCATAGTCGACGAGAGCTTGTTTCATCCACAGTGCTTGTTGACACGCCTTTCCTGCAGACACATACTCTGCTTCTGTTGTTGAGATTGCGAGGGCAGTTTGTTTCTTAGCAAACCATGACGTGAGACAATATCCTACAAAAGTACAAATACCACTAGTACTTTTCCTATCAACATAGTCACCTGCATGATCTGAGTCGGTATACACTATGGTTTCTACACCCGTTCCTTTGGGATACCATAATCCTAAGTGTGTAGTACCTTTGATGTACTTAAATATTCTTTTAACGGCTTCTAGATGGGATGTTTTTGGATCTTCTTGAAAACGTGCACATAGACAAACACTAAACATAATGTCAGGCCTACTAGCCGTAAGATAGAGTAAACTACCAATCATTCCTCTATATTTAGTGCTATCTACGGATTCATTTTCTTCATCCCTAGTGAGTTTGGTTTCGGAGGACATGGGTGTTCTCATGGGTTTTGAGTCTTCAAGACCAAACTTCTTAAGCATATCTTTGATATACTTTGATTGGTTGAAAAATATCCCATCTTCTAATTGTTTAATTTGGAGACCTAAGAAAAAGTTTAGTTCCCCCATCATACTCATTTCAAACTCGTCATGCATGATTTTTGAGAAATCGTCGCATAACTCTTGACAAGTTGAACCGAATATAATGTCATCCACATATATTTGGACTATAATAATATGTGATCCCTTTTTCTTGGTGAAGAGAGTATTATCTACTAGGCCCATGGTATACTTATGGTCAACTAGGAAAGTCTTAAGTCGATCATACCAAGCTTTTGGTGCTTGCTTAAGTCCGTATAAAGCTTTCTTAAGTTTGAAAACATAATTTGGTTTTTCAAAGTCGGCAAAGCCGGGAGGTTGTGCAACATATACTTCTTCATTAATAAGACCATTTAAGAAAGCACTTTTGACATCCATTTGAAATAACTTAAAATCATGTGCACATGCATATGCAAGTAATATCCTAATAGATTCAAGTCTAGCTACTGGTGCAAAGGTTTCATCGTAATCTATACCTTCTTGTTGATTGTAACCTTGAGCTACTAGCCTAGCTTTGTTTCTAGATATAATACCCTTTTCATCCATTTTATTTCTAAAGACCCATTTGGTACCTATTATGGTTTGGTTTTTAGGTGGAGGTACCAAAGTCCAAACATCATTTCTAATAAATTGATTAAGTTCTTCTTGCATAGCAATTACCCAAGATTCATCTTTTATTGCCTCTTCAATATTTTTAGGTTCAATGGTTGAAATAAAGCAAAAATAATTACTTTCATTTTGAGCTTTGGATCTTAATGTTCTTTCATTAAGTTTTCCTATGACGTTTTCTAATGGATGACTTTTAGTTTCTTTAATATTGACTATTTCTCCTTTTACGGGTTCATTATCATTTTCAATGTTTTCTATAGTATTAACCATTTGACTTTCAACCAAGTCATCATCTACCAAAGGTGATGTCTTAGAGGGAGGTGGACTTTCGTTGAATGTTACGTTCAATGATTCCTCGACTCTTGATGTTTCCTTGTTTAATACTATGTATGCTTTACTATTTTGTGAGTATCCAAGAAAAACACCTTCATACGACTTTGGGTCGAACTTGGTGAGATAGTCTTTTGTGTTTAAAATGAAGCACTTGCTTCCAAAAACTCTAAAATATCCTAATGTAGGCTTTTTGCCTCGATAAATTTCATAGGGAGTTTTATTTAAGAATTGTCTAATTAAAACTCTATTTAGGATATATGTGGAAGTATCTACAGCGTGACACCAAAACTTTTGTGGTATGTTTTGTTCATTTAACATTGTTCTACTCATTTCTTGAATTGTTCTATTTTTACGTTCTACTACACCATTAGATTGAGGTGTACGAGGAGCCGAGAAATTATGAGTTATTCCATTATTATCACAAAAATTTCCAAATTGAATTTCATTGTCAAATTCTCGACCATGGTCAGTTCTAATAGATACTATATTACTTCCTATTTGATTTTGAATTTTCTTGCTTAGAATTTCAAATTTATCAAATGCCTCATTTTTAGTTTTCAAAAACTTTGTCCATGTATATCTAGAGTAATCATCTACTATGACTAAAGTGTAAAAATTTCCTCCATAACTTTGTATAGCCGACGGGCCAAACAAATCCATATGTAATAACTCTAGGCATCTAGATGTAGATACCATGTTTTTAGCCTTATGGCTACTATGTATTTGTTTCCCAATTTTGCAAGCATCACAAAAGTGTTGGTCATATTTCAACTTGGGTAGGTTCCTAACGAGTTCTTTGGAAGACAAGGATTGAATAAGCCTCATATTTGCATGACCTAAGCGTCGATGCCATAGAGTTGAGTTTTCGTCCAAGGAGGTAAGACATAACTTATCTTTAGGTGTTTTATCTAATTTCATAACATAGACATTATTCTTTAAAACACCTTTTCCTACGGTTATGCCATCTTTAAGTATTTTACTTCCATTTTCACTGAAAAGGACGTTATACTTTTTGCGGCATAATTGACTTATACTAAGTAGATTAAATCCTAAATTATCTACATGAGCAACATCATCAATAGATAGAGAGTCATGAGAGATTGTACCTTTTCCGATGATTTTACTTTTAAGCTTGCTACCGAATGTGACATTACCTCCGTCATACACTTGGTAGGATGAGAAAAGATTTTTGTTTCCCGTCATATGTCTTGAGCACCCACTATCTTTGATCCACTCATCAGGTTCAAGATCAACTTTCAAGCATACCTAATGTTCATAAAAGACTCAAGCATTTGGTCCCCAATATCTCATGGGTCCGTTTGGGTTAAGCATGACATTATCATGGTTTATGTACTGAAAAGGTGGACAATTGTTCCACGGCATATAATTAGGACCATGAAAGTTTCTAGACATGTTTTGGTTCCAATTATTTTGATAAGTGTGTTGTGAATTAACTATACTCTTTGGAAAGGGGTGTTTGGGAAAACTCATCTGAGGTCTTTGTTGATTCGTTTTAACTCTATATTCATTTCTAGCTTGACCTCTTCCTAAAGATACTGTTGGTTTGTGTTTATTATTGGTTATGCTACTGTTAGGTTTCTTAGTAACTTTAACAAACTCGGAACGGTCGACTTTGTGAACCTTCTGTTCAACTTCTGTACCCGCGGATCCCTTGGATATACCTGGCGGATCCAAATTTTTGGATCCGTCGGATCCGTGGGTGTCCAACTTGGTTGAATCAGTTTTATTCACAGTCTGTTCCTTATAATCACTTAAGGTTCCTAGTTTCATAAAGCCTAGTCCTGTTTTATCATGAGGTAGCTTTTGCATTTTCATTATTTCATCTGCACAACTTATGTTTTTATCAAACCTTTTAAACTTTGAATTTTGTTTGATTAAATCTTCCTGTGTGGTTCTTAAGGTTTCTAGTTCAAGTTTTAGTTCTTGACAAGACACACATGTTTCTTTACTAACTTTACCTTTTTCAATTCTTATTGCTTTTTCTTTAAGCCAATATATTTCATTTTCTAAAAGTGTTGTCTTTGTTTTCAAAAACTTGTTTTTGTTTATGATTTTTAAAGTGACATCACACAGTTTGTTATATTCTACTTCTAAGGTTTCATCATCTATAAAGGAGTATGAATCAGAATGTACCTCTTCTGTGTTATCGGCCATAAGTGCAATTTCGTTGTTCTTAGGCTCATCATCATCATCTCCTTCACTATCGCTCCAAGCTCCACTAACGAAGGCTCTTTGAGACTTGGTCTTTGGAGGCTTTGGACATTCTCCTATTAAGTGACTGGAGTCACCACACCTATAGCATTTCCTATCATCCTTACCTCTCTTATCGTCACGATCTTTCCGAGAGGATTTCTTTTCATCACGAGGTGGTTTTACAAACTTTCCTCGTCTCCTGAAGAATTTCTTGAAATCCCTCACAGCCATGGCATATTCTTCATCATCACTGTTTGAACAAGACTCATCATCACTTGACTCGACTTTGGCTTTCAAGGCAATAGACTTAATCTTCTCCTTTTTGCCTTTGACAATTTCCGAGTCTTTTTCCATAATCATTTCGTGAACTTTTAGGTTTCCTATGAGCTCATCCAGTGTCATGCTTGAGAGATCCTTAGATTCTTCAATAGCTGTCACCTTTGCTCTCCATTTCGGATGGAGTGCTCTTAGAAATTTCCTGACAAAATTCTTGCTAGAAAAAGATTCATCAAGTGCTTTAAGTGATGTAATTATAGTATTGAACTTAGCAAACGCACTATCAATGGTCTCATCTTCAGAGATAACAAATTGTTCGTATTGTTGGACAAGAAGATCAATTTTGTTATCTTTTACTTGTGAGTTTCCTTGATGTGTGATAATAAGAGATTGCCAAATATCCTTAGCCGTTTTACACATAAAAACTCTTTCATATTCTTTCTTAGGTAAGGCATTATAAAGCATCATTTTGGCTTCGTTATTTTTGGCAATTAGTTTCTTTTGCTCATCACTGTGACGAGTAAGAGAAGCTCCATCATCCCGACCACCCGAAATATTATTACAAATAGGCTTGTAATCACCATCAACTATAATATACCATAGATCTATATCCTTTGACTTTACATAAGTCTCAAAGCGATTTTTCCAATAAATAAAACAATTTGGTTCAAATAGAGGTGGTCTCTGCATAGATTGCCCTTCTTTAAAGTTTTCAAAATCCATGGATCGTTTTAAGTTTTAAAATACAATATATTTTAAAGATCTTAAGTAACGTAGCTCCTGATGCCAATTGTGGAAAACTAGAAGGGGGGTTGAATAGTTTTTACCGTTTTTAAAGTTTTATTTGCTTTGTTACTATATGTTAATTCAAAGGAAACAATCACAAATAAATAATCACACAATGTAAACAAAAGATAAAGAGAGGAAAGATCAAACCACACGACACAGTTGTTTATAGTGGTTCGGCTACAAGAACTCTATTCCTTGCCCTACTCCACTCCCCGAGTTTCCTACTCGAGAGTTTATCTTTCACTAAGAAACAAACTCCTTTCCTAGGCGGAGAAAACCTTTACACGTCGCTTACTTCCTTTTCCGGTACTAAGCTAAACACCGGGTTCTTTTCACAAGGTAGAACCAACCTGACGTCGCCTACTTACTTTACCGACACTAAGCTAGATGTCGAGTTCTTTACACGGGTACAACCACTCCCTACACTCTTTGTACTTTAAGGACTAAAGTACTAACCACACTCACTGATTACAAATGATAGATATGATGTGTGAAACAAACTATAAGATCACACAGTAATGCAACTAAAGGATTACGGTTCTGTAGATCCTTGAATGCTTGATCTCCTTTCTACAAAATGGAAGATCAAAGTGAAATGCAACTATGAATGATGTTAGTAAGATATGTACTGAATGAGTATATGTGTTTAAGCTATATGAGTGATGCCTAGATCAAATACCAAGCCTGCTATTTATAGGCAAGCAAGGAAAGGCTCCCACGGATCCGGCGGATCCTTCAAAAGGGATCCGTCCCTTATAACACTTGGATCCGTGGGATGTGACAGCTATGTAATAGTTGTCTCTTACCATATCTTAGTTGTATCTTACCATATCATCCAAGATCTTCAAATGTCAACTATGTTGCTTGCATATCTAACCAAGATATATCAAAGATATTGTATGTGATGCATACAATGATGTCATGGCATAGATTATGAATTAAAGTTTCCTTTTAAGGAAACAAGTTACTAAACTTGTAATTCTAAGTTAATATGTGAAGTGTAAAGTGTGTACTTAAGAGACTAAGCTAGTATTTATTATTTGCTAAAAGATATTCCTTATATTTGTCATTAACAAAACTAATGAAAGATCAAAGAATATAAATAACGTTTTTGGGACGCTATTTGTATTAACATGAAGTTTAGAAAAATATAATCCTTTGATCATTTGTCAAGTAGTAGATTTGTTTGTCCATACCTTGAGTGATTTATGTCGGGATGGAAATCTACGACTTCGTTGAAGCATACTTGAGACGTCGGGAGGTGTTGATGTAAGTATGCATTGTTGATTTGTGTTTACAAGTAACTTGCACATTTTCCGTTATGTATTACAAGTTACATATTTGTCATTATTAAAACCGAATAAATTGTTTAATTTAAATATCATAATATTTGCACTAACAAAAATGTAAAAAAAAAAAAAAACGGGCGAAAACGTAAAAAAACAGAGGAGAACGTAAAAAAAGAACAAAAACGTAAAAAATGGACGAAAACGTAAAAAAAACAGACGAGAACGTATAAAAGCAGGCGAAAACGGATAAGAACGAGTTTGAGCCCAAAAAAGGTTAAATATAATTTCTTTTGATATAATTACACCACTGGACGCTTAGTCCGGTGGTTGGGGCATTGGTTTTTGGGCAACAAGACCTGAGTTCGAGCCATGATGCCCATTTTAATTCATTTTAGAAAATGAGGACTAACGATGCAAAATATATTAACGGAGGGACTAACGGGCAAATATTATTTAAACACTTAATGGTCAAACTAACGGACCATCCAAAATAAAGACTAAATGGGTGCAAGGTTTCAAAACAATAGGTATCTCTGGTGTAATTAAAGCGAGTTAGAGACTAAACATGAAATCTAAGCAAAACCACAGGGACCAAACGTGTAATTTTTTCTTCTAATTATAAAAACACAAGAGGAATTCCTAGGAGGAAACAACTTGTCTATTTACACGGGTTATGAGTCCAATAACGTATTCCATAGTGTATGGGGGTTGAGACGTAGACAGCCTTACCCCTACCTAATGTAGAGAGGCTGCTTCCGGTTCTACCAAAGGTAGAAAAGGACCTCCGACTTTGCAAGGGGTGAAGATCGAACCATTGACCTCTGTCTCCAGAGGCAAAAATGTTAACCACTTGATCCAACCTTTCTCTTTTAAACAACCTGTCTATTTCCGGAGAGGTTTTATTTTTACAAGTGACACCTTTTTATGTTTTTTACAGTAATTTTTTGGTTTTTAAATATATATATATATATATATATATATATATATATATATATATATATATATATATATATATATATATATATATATATATATATATATATATATATATATATATATATATATTTATAACACTTGGAAACATACGACAACAAAACAAGAACACCATAATGGGACATCACCCCATTAGGATAACACCAACAACAGCTACAACTCAAAAAAGATACCATAAAATTGTGAAACGGAAAGTGCGAGATGAAAAATATAAAGTTTAACAAGTCAAAAGTATTAATCCGACAAAAAGTACAGAACATAAACTGATAAAAAACTGTGTTGTACTGTAAACAGTGAGTCAAAAGGGGGTAGAAAGTACAGAGGAACATGTGTACTTTTGATGGCCAATGGGTACCAGTAACACAACCCTTCCCATTTATTCACCACCATTAGACCATGCGTAGTCGAGGCGTTGTTGGAGAGATTTGGCAGAACAACGCCCCCTGCCCCAAAACGCAGGGGCGCTGTTGGGCAATTTTTGCTCTGGCTGGTGGTGCTGACAGCGCCCTGGCTTCACTCCTTTTCACACAAATTCGAACGTTGCCAAGATGTTTTTTGGCTTCTTTTCAATGTCATCAATCACACATCTCCATTTTAGTTTACTAGTACGAATGTTTATGGCAAATCTTATGCATATGCAAAAAATGGAAATGGAAGATCCAGAAGAGATGAAGAGCCGAAAGGCGCAATTTTTGATCTATAAATCATTAGAAAAGGCCGATGATTCGATCAAAAGAAGCAAAAAAAAAACATCTTGGTTGAAAGTAAGGATATTTAAGTTGAAGATCAAGATTGGAAAGAAGATGAAAAAGCTGAAAAAAAGTTTGTTGGTAGTAAAGCAAATGTGGTGCTGCAAAAGTTGGTGTTTTATTTATTAAAAAATAAAAAAAAGGAAAAGAAAAAGAGTGCCACGTTTCAAACAACGCCCCACTCATCACTACACCATTTTTTCAACAAAGCCCCACAATAACTCACATGCCACGTGTCAAACAACCCCCACTCTCAACCCATTACCACTACACATGGTCTTAGATTGTGTAGAGGATCATCTTTCGATGAGGAATCTTGTCTTTTTTTTTTAATCAGAGGTTTTGTCTCAGTTTTGTATTTGAATTGGGTATGATTAGTTTAAAAAGTGATGTTTTAGCTTGAGTTGCTAAAACTGATGTATTTTAAAAAAATTTTTTTTAACTAAAATAAAAGTGTATGCTATATGTGTCTTATTACCATATTTTTTTACTATTGTTTGGGTATCCGCACTAAGCCACTAAGTGGCGACTGACGAATAGTTTCGATTGTAATTCGTAAATATTACAGCGAACGAAGTTCCTTTAGATGAAGTCTTTCTCAACACTTTGAATGCATTTATGTGTATGTATTTCTGTTTTATATAGCTCTCCCGAAACACAAAATCGGCATCTAACATTTCTTCATGGACAAAGACAACTACACTTTTTTTCTCGTCGAGTACTCTCATTCCAATCAAATTGATTAAGATACAAACTTTTAAAAATGTAAATTTAAGAATTCAAAAAAGAAATATCAAAGTGAATATTGAAATTAAAGAGGAAAATAATTTAAGAATATCATGAAATTGGATTTAAAGAATAATTAATTGTATAAAAGATATGTCAATGATTTCTTTTTTATCCGTTTTGATAAAAATTATTAAAATACTTCTCATTAATATATATATATATATATATATCATTTGTCGTTCAAAAAGCTGCCGTTTAATCGGTATTTAGAAAAAAAGTAAAGTGACAATTGGTACGAAAAACAAAACGTAAAACGACATCCAAAAAACCACGTCGTACGAAGAAAATTAAAAAAGTGCAAATGTAACGCCCCGTGCCCGTTTAGACCAAAAATTTAAAATTTTTGAGCGGAAATGAACCAATTTTACGGATATCCTATCACTCTTTTGATGACTGACAAAAATCTATGAATATTCAGACTTTGAGACTATTTTTAAATGAAACTAGACTCAATTTCCTTCGAAACGATAGGTGGCACGACCCGTGAAGACTTACAGATTAAAATATATGAATTTTTGAAAATTGCCAAAAATCTGAAAAACAGTCCAAATCGCCGGTTTGAGTCCAAACCGCGACGGTTTGAGCTTTCTGTCCCGAAAATCAGTTTTCGTTATCTCCGCTTGGAAACCCGACCTCCCGAACTCAAAACTTAACCAAACTTTCCAGATATGTTTGGTATATCTATAAGATCATTTCCAATACAAAACATTGACCGAACAACTTCCGGAAATAGTACTTTACAATTTAGACGGGTTATGCAAATAACCCGTTTTGACCCGTTTTCACCACAAACAACCCATACGACTTACGTTTTACATAAAACTTGACCAACTTCATTTACTTGTCATTTAAAACTTGTTCCAAGGTTACATGAACCGTTTAGTTGTTGGAAAATTTAGTGCACTTGAGGGATCAGTTCACACCTGGTAATGGGTCAGGAGGTACGGAGTGTACGCTCATTAGGTCCTTGAACACCCTGACTCTGATAGTGGTTATGAAAGGTTCAGACTGATGAAGTTCAGTGAGTGCACTCGTCAGTGAGTGTCATTCTGGACTGAACGGTATTCATCATCTGATGAGTTCAGCTCAGGCTGAAGGATCTCATCAGGGAGTTGTATCATCAGGGAGTTCATGTCTTCAGGGAGTGAACTTCTCAGTGATCACCCTCAGGGACTAGCTGATTCTGCTGGTAGCTTTATTGCTGCTGATGCTGAACAACTCTGCTGCTAGTACAATAACTCTGCTGCTGAACTGATGGGCAAAACTCTTCTGCTAGGCATCAGACTCTGCTACTAGGCATCAGACTCTGCTGCTGGATAATAACCACCGACTCCTACTATTATGGAAACTATTATGGATAATTAATGGGCCGTTAATTATACATAATTCCATGGGCTAGGGTTTTGAGTAAACTCTATTATAAATAGAGATCATCACATGGCATGAAAAATACGATACAAAACCCTAAACACTAAAGTACGATCGGTTCTTGCTTTGTGCCTAAAACAAGAACATCACTTGGTTTTATCCCATAGAGATATTCGTGTAACCCAGGCATAGGGTCGAATAGTTTCTATTGGAAAGTGATACCACGACTTCAAGTGAATATCCGGTACCCTTGATTGAGTATCTTTACCCTGGTTTGGGTGCACTACGACAACACATACAAACCAACAATCAATAGAAACTATTCCTGTGATAATCAATGGCTGCTGCTATGAGACAAATAGCTGCTAACTTTTCTAAGCTGGAAAAGTTTGAAGGTGTGGATTTTCGAAGGTGGCAAAAGAAGATGAAGTTCCTGCTGACCAGCATGAATGTGGTGTCTGTTCTGACAACCACTATTCCTGAAGATTATGGGGATGATGCTACGATGGAACAGATGAGGGCCAGAAGCAAGTGGGAGAACGATGACTATGTCTGCAGAGGTTTAATCCTCAATGGTATGTCTGATACTCTATTTGATATTTATCAGAACGTTGAATCTTCTCAAGAACTGTGGGATTCCTTGGAAGCCAAATACATGGCTGAGGATGCATCAAGTAAGAAGTTTCTTGTAAGTAATTTTAACAATTACAAAATGGTCGATTCTAGACCGGTCATGGACCAATACAACGAACTTCTTGGTATACTTGGTCGTTTCACACAACACAAGATGAACATGGATGAGGCTATTCAAGTCTCTTGTATCATCGATAAGCTGCCTCCTTCTTGGAAAGATTTCAAGCATATGCTAAAGCATAAAAAGGAGGAGTTAACTCTGGTTGAGTTGGGCAGTCATTTGCGAATTGAGGAATCACTCAAGGCGCATGAAATTGACAAGCCAAAGAGCAGCACTGCTGCTGGTCCATCAGTTGTCAATATGGTGGAGCATAACAACTCCACCAGGTACAATGACAACAAGGGCAAGCGTAAACATCAGGATAACACCAAAACTGATCCTAACAAGAAGTCTAAAGCTACTTGTTGGAAGTGTGGTAAAACTGGACACTTCAGGAAGGATTGTAAAGGTGGAAAAATTGGCAATAAGACCAATGGATCAGGCACAAGTGGGAATGGTAACTCCAATTCCCTGAAAGGTCAGAATATATTTAATAAGTCCTTTTGGATTTATTATGTTACATATATATCTGAATTGTTCTTTGTGCAGGATGATGATGTTGCTTGGTGGGTTGACTCTGGAGCAACAGTCCATGTGTGTAAAGATAGAAGCTGGTTCAAGACCTACGAGTCAATGAATGATGGTTCTATTCTTCATATAGGAAATGAGTCAACAGCCCTGGTGCATGGAAGAGGAAGTGTTGAGTTGAAGTTTAGTTCTGGAAAGATTGTTACTTTGTTGAATGTTTTACATGTTCCTGATATTAGGAAAAACTTGTTTTCTAGTGGTATTTTAAATAATTGTGGTTACAAACAAGTAATTGAATCTGATAAATTTGTTTTGTCTAAAAATGGTGTATTCATTGGTTTTGGTTATTTATGTAATCATATGTTTAGACTTAATATTGTTCATGATGTGATTGATTCTGCTTTTATGTCAACATCTAGTTTATATGATTCAACCCTTTGGCATGCTAGACTTGGCCATGTACACTTTAAAAGGATGCAAGATATGTCTAAGGATGGGTTAATCCCAGCATTTGACATGGACACTAAAAGGTGTAATACTTGTATGATGAACAAGATAACTAAGAAACCATTTAAAGATGTAAAACGTGAGACTAATGTGTTGGAATTAATACATAGTGACTTATGTGATTTGCATGCTACTCCCTCTTTGGGGAATAAGAAATACTTTGTGACTTTTATTGATGATACTTCTAGGTATTGTTATGTTTATTTATTGCATACTAAGGATGAAGCATTAGATAAATTTAAAGTATTTAAGTCTGAAGTTGAATTGCAACAAGAGTCCCTGATCAAGAGATTAAGGACTGATAGGGGAGGTGAGTACATGGATACTCAGTATTTCCAGTCTGTTGGTATAATCCATGAAACGACTGCCCCTTATACTCCTCAGCAAAATGGAATTTCTGAAAGGAAAAACAGTGTGCTAAAGGAGATGGTTAATTCCATGTTGTCCTATTCTGGACTGAGTCAAGGGTTCTGGGGTGAAGCTATGTTAACAGCTTGCTATTTATTAAATAGGGTTCCCAACAAAAGGAACAAGACTACCCCTTATGAACTCTGGACTAAAAGGAAACCTAACCTGAATTATCTCAAGGTTTGGGGTTGTAGGGCTGTTGTGAGACTCCCTGATCCAAAATTGAAAACTTTGGGTGAAAGAGGCATTGAATGCATCTTTGTTGGATATGCTGAGCATTCCAAAGCATATAGGTTCTATGTTATTGAACCTAATGAATCTGTTTCAATTAACTCAATAATTGAATCAAGGGATGCAATCTTTGATGAGAATAGATTCTCATCAGTCCCTAGACTAAGTCAAAGGATTCCTGATGGAACCATTGATGTTGGTGTATCAGAAACCTCTGATGAGGTCCCTGATGAGGTTGTGGAACAACAACCTGAGCCTGAGCTCAGAAGGAGCACAAGGGTGAGGACTCCAAAAATCTTTGGACCTGAATTTCAATTGTACTTAATTGAAGGAACAAGGGATGAGGTCTCTGACCAACACTCCTATTGCTTTAATGTTGAGGATGATCCCAAGACATTTGATGAAGCAATGAAGTCCCAGGATGTTGCTTTCTGGAAAGAAACAATAAATGATGAAATGGATTCCATCATGGGCAACAACACTTGGGTGTTGGCTGATCTACCACCTGGTTGCAAGCCTCTAGGCTGCAAATGTATTTTCAAAAAGAAAATGAAGGTAGATGGAACTGTTGAAAAGTTCAAGGCTAGACTAGTCATTCAAGGCTTTAAATAAAAGTCAGGAATTGACTATTTTGATACTTATGCCCCAGTGGCTCGTATCAGTACCATAAGATTGGTGATTGCCTTGGCATCTATACACAATTTGATTATTCATCAGATGGATGTGAAGACAGCATTCTTGAATGGTGAATTGGATAAGGAGGTTTACATGAACCAACCTCAAGGCTTCATCATGCCTGGCAATGAAAACAAGGTGTGTAAACTGATTAAGTCCTTATATGGACTTAAACAGGCACCTAAGCAATGGCATCAAAAATTTGATGAAGTGGTTTTGTCTAGTGGTTATTCACTTAACCAGTCTGACAAATGTGTATATAGCAAATTTGATGAATCTGGTAAAGGAGTCATCATTTGTCTATATGTTGATGACATGTTGATCTTTGGCACTGACCAAAGTCAAGTGGACCTGACAAAGGAATTTTTGTCATCAAGATTCTCCATGAAGGATATGGGGGAGGCTGATGTTATCCTTGGTATAAGGATTAAACATGAAAGTAACAAAATTTCTATCTCTCAGTCTCATTACATTGAGAAGGTGTTAAGGAAATTTAATTACTTTGATTGTACTCCAGTGAGTACTCCTATGGATACAAGTGAGAAGCTCTTGCCTAATATTGGTAAAGCTGTATCTCAACTTGAGTATTCTAGGGTAATTGGCTGCTTAATGTATGCCATGACTTGTACAAGGCCTGAAATTGCATTTGCTGTGGGTAAATTGAGCAAGTATACTAGTAATCCTAGTGCTCATCATTGGCAAGCAATTCAGAGGGTACTGAAGTATTTGAAGAAAACTATGGATTATAGTCTCTCATATACTGGTTATCCTTCTGTACTAGAAGGATACACTGATGCAAGTTGGATCAGTAACACTGAGGACAATTCGTCTACTAGTGGCTGGGTATTCCTACTTAGTGGAGGTGCAATTTCTTGGGCATCCAAGAAGCAAACATGCATCACCAGTTCAACCATGGAATCTGAATTTGTGGCCTTAGCTGCTGCTGGTAAAGAAGCTGAATGGTTGAGAAACTTGCTTCTTGAGGTTCCATTGTGGCCTAAACCTATAGCACCTATTTCTATCCATTGTGATAGTGCTGCTACATTGGCAAAGGCTTATAGCCAGATGTACAATGGGAAGTCTAGACACTTAGGTGTCAGGCATAGCATGATTCGTGAGCTTATCATGAATGGGGTGGTATCTATAGAGTTTGTTAGATCTCAACAAAACTTAGCTGATCACTTGACGAAGGGTTTGGCTAGATACTTGGTTTTTAAGTCTGCTAAAGGGATGGGTTTAAGTCCACCTTAGTCACTGAATGCAAAGACACCCAACTCCCTCCTGAGGAAACTTTGGAGCTGAGTTCAATGTGGCAAGCTGAACATTTAGTGGACTGGAGCACATGTTTTATTTACATCCCAAGGTTGTGCTCAGAACCTGCTGGAAAGGAGGATGAAGTCTTCACTTCTTAATGGTTAATTTTCTTTGAAAAAGTGCTTTGCAGGGGCATGATTAAAAGATGAACCACCTATGTAAATGTTGAAGTTTTGCCTCTTCAGGAAGCTTTAGGACTTTTAGCTTTTACAACATTTATGAATTGGATATGGACACATGGCTTGTATAGTGTCAGGAGTATTTTAGTGTTTGAAAATGTATGTGTATCTTATATTCAGGTATTCAAATGGGTTGAAGGGTTCAATTCTTAGAACACCCTGATTCTCGAATATTTGAACTTGTAAGGTACTAAGATGAGAATTCAATCTTCAAGATATTTTCATTTATGCATATATTTTGTTTTGTGTTTATTTTTCATGCAAAGGAAGTGAACTAAATTTGGGGAGGATTGTTGGAAAATTTAGTGCACTTGAGGGATCAGTTCACACCTGGTAATGGGTCAGGAGGTACGGAGTGTACGCCCATTAGGTCCCTGAACACCCTGACTCTGATAGTGGTTAAGTAAGGTTCAGACTGATGAAGTTCAGTGAGTGCACTCGTCAGTGAGTGTCATTCTGGACTGAACGGTATTCATCATCTGATGAGTTCAGCTCAGGCTGAAGGATCTCATCAGGGAGTTCATGTCTTCAGGGAGTGAACTTCTCAGTGATCACCCTCAGGGTGCAACCCTCAGGGACTAGCTGATTCTGCTGC
The DNA here is from genome assembly GCA_021014915.2 of Artemisia tridentata subsp. tridentata. Classification (NCBI taxonomy): domain Eukaryota; kingdom Viridiplantae; phylum Streptophyta; class Magnoliopsida; order Asterales; family Asteraceae; genus Artemisia; species Artemisia tridentata. Next base: position 21,392,788 of record CP139505.1, read on the forward strand.
TAGCTTTATTGCTGCTGATGCTGAACAACTCTGCTGCTAGTACAATAACTCTGCTGCTGAACTGATGGGCAAAACTCTGCTGCTAGGCATCAGACTCTGCTGCTAGGCATCAGACTCTGCTGCTGGATAATAACCACCGACTCCTACTATTATGGAAACTATTATGGATAATTAATGGGCCGTTAATTATACATAATTCCATGGGCTAGGGTTTTGAGTAAACTCTATTATAAATAGAGATCATCACATGGCATGAAAAATACGATACAAAACCCTAAACACTAAAGTACGATCGGTTCTTGCTTTGTGCCTAAAACAAGAACATCACTTGGTTTTATCCCATAGAGATATTCGTGTAACCCAGGCATAGGGTCGAATAGTTTCTATTGGAAAGTGATACCACGACTTCAAGTGAATATCCGGTATCCTTGATTGATTATCTTTACCCTGGTTTGGGTGCACTACGACAACACATATAAACCAACATTAGTGACCAAAATGGGTGGGAACATACATAAGCCAAACACCCCTTAACTTACACAATAACCACACAAGTACTACTTGGATGTCCTTGACAACTCCATGACATTCATACACATTTGACTCATACTTACACTTGCGCAAAAGACCATAAATGACAACAAGACCACTAGATAACAAAACGACCATATGGATTAAAGTATACCAACACACGAAAGGACACGTTGGGGCTTTCAACTTCAACACGCTTGGTCCAAAAGGTTGTGGTCTTCTAGACTAGCTTCTAGCTACAATCCTACTTACTTCCAAGCTACAATTACGCCAATTCCTTACCTTTACATCCTCCACTTGTACCTACAAGATGTCATTAACTTCAAACGTAAGCGAAAACGCTTAGTAAGTATATAAGATATAATCAACATCACATTCGCATAGGATTGGTGATTAAGACCAATCTTAACATTAACAAGGAGCATCAAATGAGGTTATTACTCACCTTGACCAAGCAAGTAATATAAAAAGCATTACACATTTAGCATTGGATCCAAGCTAACATATCATCACAAGCTCCATAACAATCACATTAACATAATCATAACATTAACATCATAACATTAACAAGGATTATACTCATATACTTACCTCAACTCCTACTAGCTTCCTACTTGACTTTGAATGGGCTTCTATAATTGCTCCCTAACACAAGATTAACTACAATTAGCAACTAACTAACTAAGGAGATCATTAATTCACTACCTTTTGCCATATTCCTCAAAACCCACCATATGAACCCTAATTTTCACAAGTGGGGAAAACCACTTACTTGTTGAAGAGATTACAATTAAGGCTTCTCTAGTGATTCTTGATCACTTCTTGATACACAAATGAGCTAGATGATCACTTGAATTCTTCCCTCTCTTTTCTCCTTGCTAGAGTCGACACTCACTAGAACTCCAAAGATTATTCCAGATTTTCCAAGTATTGGGTTTATTTAATCATATGCTAAAATAAGTTTAGTCCATTGGCAAGGCTAGTCCTTCTAGTTTTATCCTTTCTAACTTGACCTCATATATTTATTTAGCTAACTTAAACATATAATACATAACATATTGCATACTCATATTGTACCTCATCGGGGTATGGGTGTAACAATTCTCCCCTCCTTAAAATAAGAGTTCGTCCCCGAACTCTATTCTTGAAATAGGTGAGGATACTTGCTCCTCATTTTCGCTTCCGTCTCCCACCTAATACTTGTGCCTTTCCGATGCTTCCATTGTACTTTGACCAACGGTATTTCTTTGTTTCTTAGTTGCCTCACCTTCCTTCCTAGTATGGCTTCCGGTTCTTCTTCTTGAGAAAGTAACCCTGGATCGATTTCGATGTCGTTTAAGTTGACCACACTTGTTTCGTCCACCAAGCATTTCCTTAAGTATGACACATGAAAGGTATTGTGAATACCTCTCATTTCTTCGGGTAAACCGAGGACTAAGTTTCCCTTTGTTTTTGAACCTAAAAACGCCTTTCCATGGGGAAACCTTTAACATAACCAAATCACCTACCTCAAATTCGATTGGTCTTCTCCGATTATCGGCATAGCTTTTCCACCTATCTTGTGCCGCTTTAAGCCTTGCACGAATCATTTCAATCTTTTCCGTTGTTGCCAACACTACATCCATGCTCGCCACTTCCCTTCTTCCAACTTCTTCCCAACACACGGGCGTCCTACACCTTCTTCCATAAAGCATCTCATAGGGTGGCATATCAATACTCGCATGATAACTATTATTGTACGTGAATTCAACTAGAGGCAAATGGTCGTCCCAATTACCTCCAAAGTCAATCATGCAAGCTCGAAGCATATATTCTAAAGTTTGAATCGTCCTCTCTCGCTTTGCCCATCGGTCTGAGGATGAAAAGCCGTACTTATATGAAGTTTCGTACCTAACTCTTCTTGGAAATCTTACCAAAATTTTGAAGTGAAATGCCCGTCTCTATCGGAGACTATAGAAATGGGCACTCCATGACGAGCGACTATTTCGTTGACATAAATCTTAGCCAACTAGTGAACGGGCATATTCTCTCGAATCGGAATAAAATGATCACTCTTGATTAGGCGATCTACTATGACCCAAATTGTATCGTTGTTCTTTTTCGTCATAGGCAATTTCGTAATGAAATCCATCGTAATCTTTTCCCACTTCCAAACCGGAATGTCTAAGGGTTGAACTTTTCCATACGGCTTTTGGTGCTTAACTTTAACCTTTAAATTAGACATTTCTCAACATACTTTACACAATCCCTTTTCATACCCTGCCACCAATAGTTTTTCTTCAAATCACGGTACATTTTCGTAGCTCCCGGTTGAATGGAATACTTCGACTTGTGTGCTTCCTCTAGGATCAATTCCTTGATGTCGCTTCAAAAAGGAATATAAACCCTTCCATACCGAGTCTTAATTCCTCGACTATCTTCGTCAAGATGTGGAATGTGAGAAGTAATACGTTCACTTTCCCTATTCTCCTCCTTCAATGCTTCTTCTTGAGCTAGCTTGATTTTATCAAAAAGATCGGACGTAACAATCATCCGCAACGAATGAATCCTAGTAACTTCGTTTCGATCCTTGCGACTCAAAGCATCCACCATAACATTCGCCTTACCGGGATGGTAGCGAATTTCACAATCGTATTCCTTTAACAAGTCCAACCATCTTCGTTGCCTCATGTTCGGATCTTTCTTTTCAAGAAAGTATTGAAGACTCCTATAGTCGGTGTAAATTACAAACTTGACACCATATAAATAATGCCTCCAAAGCTTTAGAGCAAAAACCACAGCCGTAAATTCAAGATCGTTAGTGGCATAATTTTCTTCATGCTTCTTTAGTTGTCTCGAGGCGTAAGCAATTACTTTACCCCGTTGCATAAGAACACATCCGAGACCGGAATAAGACGCGTCACTCTAAACCACCATATCTTCAGTTCCTTCCGGCAACACAAGAACGGGTGCTTCACATAACTTCCTCCGTAGAGTACGAAAAGCTTCATCTTGTTCTTCGCCCCACTCAAATGTAGCGTTCTTCCTAGTGAGTCTTGTTAACGACGACGCGATTTTAGAGAAGTCTTGTATAAACCTACGGTAGTATCCCGCGAGTCCAAGAAAACTTCGAATCTCACCAACATTCTTTGGTGCTTGCCATTTCATTACAGCTTCTACCTTTGAAGGATCAACTTTAATACCGTCAGAATTAATAACGTGACTGATGCGTGGTTTTGCGACCTTACAACAGGTTTTACCTCTCGAGGGATCTCAAGAGGCTTGCAATCCCCACCAGGCAGTGTACCTGACCGATGTAGTATAGTGTAGTGGCAAGTACCGGGGGATTGATCATTCTCTAGGGGAATAGTGTCGTTAGGATTGAAAAACTACTCTAATAGGTCTAAGGGTGAGGGAATATTCTTTTTTTATTTTTTTATATTTTTTTTAAAAGCAAGTAAAATCTCGGGTTTGAAGGAGTGGGCGGAATTAGTTGCTAGTCAACTAACCCAAATAACTACAATTGCAAATAAAATAAAATAACTGAAAATAAAAAGGTTGTGGAACTTATATGGAGAGAAATGTGTTTACTTAAATTTCCTTACTCCCTAACTCTCTTTTACCGGTTGATTAGTGTGTATTAATTGCGTGGATGACGGGTGTATTCCTTAATACCAATCGTGGGGTGGCGTACGTACTTCCCCAACTCTATAAGCTCCTACTTCACTCCTATGTCGAGCCGGCTAAGAAGCTCCTAACATGGGATCACTAGAATTCGCTCATGCATTAAATACAACCATAAAAACCTTAGTACGCATTGGTTCATGTTTCTTAAGACGTTCAAGCAAGTTACCGTATAGGAGGTTAGCCAGTTTTCTTAAGCCTAACATCGATAAACAATCATCCAATACAATTAATAACACACCAACAACCAATAATCAATAGTTAGGTTTCATTAGATCTAAGCAAACACAAGATAAATCTAGCCTAACATGTTAAATAAAAGACAAGAACAAGATATAATCAAACAATACATAGACATATTGAATGATTAATTGATTACTTATCTTCAATTGAACATGGGAGATCCAAGGGTATAAAACCCTTAAAAGTAGCAGAAAAATCGTCTTAGGGTTTCTCCTCACAAAGTTGCACACTAATGACTAAAAATTATGAGAATATATATAGAAAATCAGATCTGACGGCGTCACGTTATAGAGCTGACGCCGTCACCTCGCCGCGGTTAGGGTTTCTTGATGGCCTTCTTGACGCCGTCCCCTTTTAATCATCCAAAATCCTCTCTGGCGCGTCAAGGGTTGACGGCGTCACAATGGTGCTTGACGCCGTCACAGGTACTTTTCCAGCCAATTTTGAGACTTTGTCGTTTTCTTCACTTTTATGCTCCAAAAACGTCCAAAATGCTTCCTTTTCCAGATTTCTTCTCCAAAGTACCTAAAGTGACAAAAAGAACGATTTAGGGCAATATTTGATCAAATAAATACGATTTAGGGCTTAAATGACCCCCTAAAAGCGGTACACTTTTCGCTTCATCAAATACCCTTACACTTGAGATTTGCTTGTCCTCAAGCAAATGCGCTTTTATTCTAATCAAAATACACGTTAGGGGTCATTTAACGCTAATATAAAAGTAATTACAACAAATAGTCGTTCCACTTTAATCATAATAAGCACAGAGATTACAGACTAGCACCTCACAAGTAGTGTTTAGATACTCACATCTCTCAGGTGTCATAAAAGTATATCTCATAAATGAAAATGAATAATATCTCTCACTACCTGTCATAGCAAATAGATTACCATAGGCTTGGGAAAGGATCAAAAACCTCCTCCACTAGGCGTAAGCACCTAAGATAAACTATCAAAGAGGGCTTTTAAACGGGTTATAACGTTAGGTGTAGGGATATGATAAACACGGTTTTGTTGGATAAAGGATATTTTACTGGTGGCGAGTTAAAGATCTTGATTAATTACATGTACAATATGGCGTTGCTAAGCCAAGACTAGACTCGACTTAAGCTAATGAAAAAAATAACAAAAAGATAAAATAAACATAAAATGAAACGGGATGGTAGTCCTTTTTTTTTTTTTTTTTTTTTTTGCATACACTCTTGCCCTACCATCCAAAATAATACATCGTAGGGGGGTTGTATCCCCCTTACACTTGAACTTTTACATAACTTTACAATTAACTATTCTAATGACTCGAATTAAGATAATCGAAACACTTGGAGTACTTTTAAAATATTTAGCACATATGGGGGTAATAATGTTGTTCTTCCCCATTACTCCATTACACTAGTACTTTACCCATGAGTCCCAATCGTCCCAAAACAATATGTACAAGGATATGACTCGACTTAGCAACCATGTAATCAATTAGATAATTAACTTGGGGTTTAAACAAATGTTGTCACAATAATGCACTAAAAATGAGTGCATACAAGGTAGGCTAAGGCGATTTGGGTGTACATTTAAGTGGGGTGTAAACAAATTCTTACTTTAAGTAAAATGTTTAAAGTTAGAAACGAAAAGATAGGCTCTCATGGGTGTACTAGGGGTATCGTGTACTAAAAATGAGTACAACGCAAAGGGTGTGGGAGAATTACTTGACCAATGTAGCCAATGTAATTATAACAAAAACACAGGTGTAAAACAATGGGTTAATCCTAATGCCTCTTATCATGTAGTAAATCTAACTACACGAATGTAGTCTCACTTGTGGCCTCGGAATGGTCCTAACGCTAGTTCTAGAATCTAAGTGCTACCGGTACACACATCATAGCATAAATGCTTTTCCTACCAATTCTAGGGGCGAACCTCACATATTTGGGGGTGGAAAATTTTTTAGTGGTACGGTTTTGTACTAGTCATATAACTCCTATCCGTGAGATGCTCATTAAGACCAAAGTTTCACTCCTATATGTTGTAAAAAATTTTAAATTTGGCACTAAAATTGCCTTAACAGGTATTTCTCTCAGTTTTATTACACATCTACCATTAAACAAACGAAAAATCAAGCGTAATAGCATTCTCTAAGGTATCGTACTTTACCCCCCCCCCCCCTTACACTTAAGATGAACATTGTCCCCAATGTTCAAATAACAAGATGTAAAAGTAAATAAGGTAAAAGAATGAAATCAAATACTCCCCTGATTCGCTCGGTGGATAAAGAGGTAACATGGTTAGATCTTCTTCCAAGGTAATGTTGAAACTTCAAGATTAAAGCAGCGCCAAAAGCTAGATTCCACATACATCTCCTTGTCCAAAATAACCTGTTAAACCTGAGAAAACAAACACGAAAACCTGCATAACATCGGCGGGATAAATCTGTATAAGGATATAATGCTTGTGGAAATGATTATTTTGCAGATTCCTAGAGTTTATAAGTTAGAGATTTAATAAAGCATTTTATGATTCCGGAAGAAAAACAAAACTTTCAAAAAAAATTCCAGAAAACTGTTCCTGACGCCGTCAGAAGTGACCTGACAGATTTTTCATGTTAAGTTTTCGGAAAATTTCTGGAAAAACTCAATCCTTATTTCCTGGAAATCCTGCAAAATATCATTATGACTCGATACAAGCATTTGACTCAAACAATTACTAATATGTATGTTAATTTAATATTGTTATGATTCATGTTCATTTGTTCTAATAAACCGATTTGGATTTCCCTTACACTTATCTTTTGCAAAATACCTTTATATGTAGTTAAGACGAAGTTAAAAACAAGATAAAGCATTTTCACAATTTAGTTTCGAACATGAATCAATAATAATAAAAATTAAACATACATACGGAAGCAAATAAAATCAAACAAACAAATAAATAAACACACAAAGCAAATAAAGCTTGGGTTGCCTCCCAAGAAGCGCTTTTCTTTATTAACGAGTCTTGTAGCTAGACTCAAAGTCCTTTTAACCTATGTAAGTGAGATCGTCATCGAGGACATCTTTAGGGTTAAGCTTGGATTGAAGTTTTCTATTGGTCCGCATAGTACGATATATCTTTTCAAACCTCTCTCCATCCAGGTCATACAATGTCATCTTAATATGCCATGACCCATCTCCATCTTTGGGTGGTTTGTCCCAATCCCACTTATGATCATTGTCTTCACATATCCACCTGTTCATCCCTAGGTTAATTGGCAAAACTCCTAGGAAATCAATCATCTTCCTAAAAACTAGAGGGTCTTCAAATGGATCCAATTCGGTGTCCCTAGCCAAGAGTTGTTCTACCGTATGTGTTCGGCTCACAAAGTCCTCTTCTAGGTAAAATGGGCGTTGGGATCCTATGAAGTCTCCATCGATCCAGGGTCCATATCTAGATGGTCTCCTATTTAATTCTAACCAATGGGGTGTTGGTTTCTCACTAGTATCATAGGCATGTTTCTTCACATCATAGACTGACCAAGTATCACCTTCTCCTACCGCTATCTTAGATTCCTTACAATCAATCATAGCACTAGCGGTCGCCAAAAATCCTCTACCTATCAACAAGGGGCATGTAGGGTCGCTAACCATATCAAGGACGTGGAAATCGGCTAAAATGGTTAGTTTTCCTATGTGTACTTACACGTCCTTGACTACTCCAACTGGGTAAGCAACACTTCCATCCGCTAAGCCTATTATTACCTCGGTTTCTTCAAGTTTCCCTAGTTTTAGAGAGGTGTGGAGAGGTAACGAAAGTAGGTTAAGGCTTGATCCAAGATCGGCTAATGTGTCATAAGCCTCCGAATTACCGATCTTGCAAGGTAGAACAAATAAGCCCGGATCATCTAACTTCTTAGGTAGTTTGTTTTGAACGAAGGCAGTCCCTTTGTCACCTAACTCGAGCTTCTTCTCATATTTTTCTAAGAGGGCATTATAATAGGGGGCTCATGCTAATACATCAATAACCGAACGTTCAAGGTGGAGCTCCTTGAATTCTTCGTCAAGGTTTTGAGTGGGAGGTGTTTCAACTATGTTGTTGACCAATTTAGTGTTGGATATCATAACTTCTTGGTCATTTTGAACGACTTGGGTTTGTTTGAAACATGAGCTCATGGAATTGACCGAATAATATTGTGGACAAGAACTAGGAGACGAAACCGATGAAATGGCGTTGACGTTTAATTTCGGGTTCTTGACTGTGTTGCTAGGGAGTGCTCCCATTTCTCGGTCATTGAGGGCCTTCAACAAAGTGTCAATCTTATTGGTCATCTCGCTTTGTTTTTGTTTGAAATCGGCTTCAAAATTTGCTAAACGAGCTTCTTGAGATGTCACGAAGTTGGACATCAACCCTTCAAAGTTATTGGTACTACCATAGTTGGAAGGATTGTTGTTGAAAGTACGGTTCGAGGATGAACCGCTTGATTGAAAACGATTAGGTGGGTTGGAAGAATTGGTTTGTTTGTGTGTTTTGGTTTTGTTTCCACCTAAGGTTTGGGTGATTTTTCCATGAGGGGTTGTATGAATCACCGTAGGGGTTTGGCTCGGGTTTGAAAGTGTACCACTTGTCTCCCGCTCCGTCGGTACGCGAGGATGCGTAGTCCGCAAAAGCTTGTTCGGGGAGTTCCACACAATCACGAGTGTCGTGGGGACCACTACATAATTCACATGAAGAAGTGATTTTGTTCACTTGGCTTGAAGGTTTAGGAGCCTTGTAGGATTTCATAAGAAACTTGACTTGGTCTTCAAGTTCTATGATCCTATGGTCGGAAGTGCTTGAATTGTTCGAAGGTAAAGATATTGCCTTGACCGTTTTATTCAAATCACGGGGATCATTCCAACTTTTGTTGTCATAAAGAGCAAGATCTTCCAGGAGAGCCCATGATTGTTCCGCACTTAGATCACGTAGCTTACCACCGGCCGATTGGTCAATGGTTTGCCTCGTGGAGAGATTGATGTGGTCATAGAAGATTTGGACTTGGAGCCAAAGTTCTATGCCATGGTGAGGGACTTTTTGGAGTAAGTCCTTGAATCGAGTCCATGCCTCGTAGAGGGTTTCGCCTTGACGTTGTTGGAACATCAAGATATCATTCCTTAGCTTGGTAGTTCTTCCTGGTGGGAAAAATTGAGCGAGGAAACGAGTGGTGAGATCATCCCAAGAGGTGATGGATCCTGCGGGTAGGCGCTCTAGCCATTGACTAGCTTGGTCCCGCAGAGAGAATTGAAAGAGACGCAGTCGGGTCGTCTCTCGAGTGGCAACATCAAGGTCTATGGAATCAACGATTTTGAGAAAGTCCTTGAGATGTTGATTAGGATCTTCGGAACGAAGTCCATGGAATGCGCATCCGCTTTGCACCAACCGGATGGTGTCGGATCGCAAGGGAGTGACATTGGCTCCTTGAGTGAGCTCAATGGTGTTTCGATAGCCATGGTGGCTAGGACGGGAGTAGTCTCCTAAGGTACGGGCTCTAGGAGGTGGGTGTTGTTGTGGTGGTGGGTTGTTGGGATCGAGGATATTACCACCTTCCATGATGTCGGATGGTAATGGTTACGAACAAAGAAACGAAGAAAAAAGATAGACTAAAGAAAACCTAGAAAAATAAAATAAAAATCTCACTAGAAAGGAATCTAGTGAGTAGACCTAATAAAATAAAAATTCAACCTAAACAATAACTATTCCCCGGCAACGGCGCCAAAAACTTGATGCGTGGTTTTGCGACCTTACAACAGGTTTTACCTCTCGAGGGATCTCAAGAGGCTTGCAATCCCCACCAGGCAGTGTACCTGACCGATGTAGTATAGTGTAGTGGCAAGTACCGGGGGATTGATCGTTCTCTAGGGGAATAGTGTCGTTAGGATTGAAAAACTACTCTAATAGGTCTAAGGGTGAGGGAAGATTCTTTTTGTATTTTTTTATATTTTTTTTAAAAGCAAGTAAAATCTCGGGTTTGAAGGAGTGGGCGGAATTAGTTGCTAGTCAACTGACCCAAATAACTACAATTGCAAATAAAATAAAATAACTGAAAATAAAAAGGTTGTGGAACTTATATGGAGAGAAATGTGTTTACTTAGGTTTCCTTACTCCCTAACTCTCTTTTACAGGTTGATTAGTGTGTATTAATTGCGTGGATGACGGGTGTATTCCTTAATACCAATCGTGGGGTGGCGTACGTACTTCCCCAACTCTATAAGCTCCTACTTCACTCCTATGTCGAGCCGGCTAAGAAGCTCCTAACATGGGATCACTAGAATTCGCTCATGCATTAAATACAACCATAAAAACCTTAGTACGCATTGGTTCATGTTTCTTAAGACGTTCAAGCAAGTTACCGTATAGGAGGTTAGCCAGTTTTCTTAAGCCTAACATCGATAAACAATCATCCAATACAATTAATAACACACCAACAACCAATAATCAATAGTTAGGTTTCATTAGATCTAAGCAAACACAAGATAAATCTAGCCTAGCATGTTAAATAAAAGACATGAACAAGATATAATCAAACAACACATAGACATATTGAATGATTAATTGATTACTTATCTTCAATTGAACATGGGAGATCCAAGAGTATAAAACCCTTAAAAGTAGCAGAAAAATCGTCTTAGGGTTTCTCCTCACAAAGTTGCACACTAATGACTAAAAATTATGATAATATAGATAGAAAATCAGATCTGACGGCGTCACGTTATAGAGCTGACGCCGTCACCTCGCCGCAGTTAGGGTTTCTTGATGGCCTTCTTGACACCGTCCCCTTTTAATCATCCAAAATCCTCTCTGGCGCGTCAAGGGTTGACGGCGTCACAATGGTGCTTGACGCTGTCACAGGTACTTTTCCAGCCGATTTTGAGACTTTGTCGTTTTCTTCACTTTTATGCTCCAAAAACGTCCAAAATGCTTCCTTTTCCAGATTTCTTCTCCAAAGTACCTAAAATGACAAAAGGAACGATTTAGGGCAATATTTGATCAAATAAATACGATTTAGGGCTTAAATGACCCCCTAAAAGCGGTACACTTTTCGCTTCATCAGTGACCGAGGAATTGAACTTTTTTTTTTGGTAAAAGGGCTCACCCTGGCAAAATATATTAATCACAGAAATGTTAAGTACAATGGAATGTGGCTAAAGTACCACATTATCCTAAAGCCATGCTTGAACAACCAAACCCACTAAATTGCTTGTGACATGCCACAAAGCGAAACTACTAGAAACATACAGAAACTAAATCACCAATGGGAAAAAGCCAACGCAAGCAACAAGAATCCCCACAACTATCCATAAGCCGCCTCAAAGGAGATTGATGAACCAACTGAGACTGCCTCCTTAAAAACCTCTTGATATGTGTTAAATTACACATATATTTATCTTATTTAAACGGACCAAAAAGACCAAAAAACTAACCAAATATGCCAAATATATTGTGTTTTTGTGTCTTTACATTTGCAGGTACGAATATGTGAAAAACGGACAGAAATGATGACAAAACGGACAAAACCGAGCACGAGATTGGAAAGTCATGAAAAGCCGAGGCCGTGGGAGAATTTACAAGTTTGGATAAAAATGTGCTCAAAAGGTCAAAGTCAACCCTTGGATCATGTCAACATTGCAAAAATGGTCCTTGGAAATGTTTTTCAGAATTGGCACAAATAGTCCCTGAATTTACAGTATTGGCAGAAATAGTCCTTGGGTTTTATCAAAATACAAGCTTAGTCCTTATGCTAAATTAAGCCCACCAATCCTTTAAAACATCTCAGCACAATGCCATACTCATCCCAATCCCATTTTTAGTTAAAACCCACCATTGACCCAGTCAAACCTTCCTTCCTTCTTCCCACTTGCCCGCCCAAACACCTCACCACCATCATTGCTCCTACCCTGCTACCTCCCCTGTTACACTCAACCCACCCCACTCCAAAACACTCCAAGACAAACTTGCCTCACATATCTCCCTCCTCCTCTCAAGTTTCAATTCCAGCTAAGATATCCACTTACCATTTTGGCGCCAAAAATGGATTGAACGACTCAGATTAATTCAAGGCAGTCCAATGGCTGAGGATTACTCAGAGATGAAAACAAGAATGTTCCCAGATATTTTTAGTATAAATAGGGTCGTTTGTAAGCTTATATGGCATCTAGATTTTAATCAGTAGTCGAATTAGTAGTAGTTGAATAGGAATTGTAATTTTTAAGCTTTCAGTTATTAATTTAAGTCATTTTTAAGTTCAAGTGTTCTAAATTTATCAAGCATTGTACTCAGTTTCAAGTTTAATAGAAATTCAAAGTTTTATTGTAAATTCGTATTAAGCTATTTAGTTGCTAGAAACCAATCACAAGACTCAGTACCATTCATATAAGCTTATTGTAGCTTTTTGTAAGCTTATATTAGTGTTAAATCAGTTAAATTCCAAAAAACTCAAAAATGTCAAAAAGTCAAGAAAAGTCAAAGATGGGTCAAATTAAGCAGTTGGATGATGGACCAAAAAGGGAAGGGTCCATGGGTTTCTACTAGCTTATGCTAGAGCTTGTAAAACTGATTTTGCCTTGGTTTTGAGCACAAGGCCTTCGTGAGTTCCATTTTCACCATTTTGTTCATTTTCTAAAATTGTACTGTTCCATAGCTTAATTAGTGCTTATTCTGATTGCATTCAGCTTATTTGTTCTTTATATTGTTATGTTAGAGTAGTTTGATAGGTGTTATAAGTTAATTTCTGTTTTCACTTAAAAAATCCTTAAAAAAGCCAAAAATAGCTAATATATAGGTTAGCTTATTAAACTGCTTAATTTCATTTAAAAGTTACTAGTTAGTGCTTATCATACTTAACTATCATCCTAGATTTCAAAACTTAGCTCAATTAAGCATGTTTCCTTTGAAAATCCAAATCAGCCTTTCATTAAGGGGTGTTTGGCTTAAGCTTAATTAGGTATTAAAACTGGCTTATACTGTTCATTTGCAACTAGCTCATCTTTAAACCTACTTAATCTAATTAAAATAAGCTGTTTCCAATGTATTTTGAGCTAATTCAATAGTTGTCATAGTTAAAAGTCCACTGTTTCAATCCTAGGCCTATAACTGATCAAAACAGCTTATTATAGCAATAAGCTGTTTGGAACCTTTCTTGTGGCATATTTGAAGTACTTTGATGCCATTAAGTGTTAGTTTAGAGGCCTGCTTAATTTCCCTTTGAGTTCGTGCACTAATGCATAGTCACTGATCACCTCAGAACATAGCAGACTGCATAGCCCCTTTTTAGAGCTTATTTCAAACCCCAATTTTTGATTTTTAGAATATAAGCTGTTAGAATAGTGACTTTTTCTAGTTCATGATTTCCAGCCCATTAGCCTAAGCTTATTGTAGCTTAAATTCATTTTTCAAAATCACCCCAGTAAACAAATAGGGCTGCACATCAGATTTTTGCATTTTCAGCTTTTGTTTTTTATTTTTAATTTCTTTATCGTAAGTTGTAATAAGCTAGAAATTGGTACAGTAGAGCTTGGCTTGCTATCCTAGTGATTCCCCATTTTTATGATTTTTTAGAATTAGCTTTTAGGAGCTTTTCATCAGCTTAAATTTAGCCATTTTCCCCCTGCACCCTAGGTTTATCAGCAGACCTTCTTGCTTTTAATCTGATCTCAGTGCTTATTTCTTTCTATTTGTGGCTTTTTCATTTTCAGTTTAGCTTATTTTCATTTACTTAACTCATTTTCAGCTTGCCTTAGCTTATTTTATAGCTTAATCAGTCTTTTGAACCAAGTCTTAGCTTATTAACTAATATAGCCCACTGATCAGTTAAGCATAGCTGTTTCCTAGCTTATTGTTGAGTTCTAAAAATAGTTCCTTTTCAAAAGTTGCTTAATTTTATTAACTTTTTAAGTTTTTAAAAGTAAAATCAGAAAAATAAATAGTTAAAAAAAATATATACCAAACCAGGGTTCAAACTCTGGTCTCTTGACTCACAAACACACACACTTACCACTCTGCCCTAGGGTCTTTTTCAGAATATCTTTGCATCATTAATTTGTTAAGACATTTTTCCCAATTAAGCTATCCGCCCTTATTGGCTTATTCCCAGCTTATTTAAATAAGTTGGGACCTTGTTCCTATTTTCCTTAGGGCTGTTAAGACATAAAGTATTTTTAGAAAAAGTTTCGGATTTATTTTTAAAGTTTAACTATTTTTAATCATTTAATTAGTTTAATTTAGTTTTTAATTCGTATTAAATTAAATAATTATCAGAAAAATATAATTCTTTTTTCTAAAATTTTCTTTTATCATTTAGGACTTAGAAAAAATAAATTTACACTTGTAGGTTTTATTTTTATAGATTTCACTTTTGAAGCTTGTTTTTAGAATTCCCGATTCGCGTTTTTAGTGTAAATTGATTTATGCTTAATCTTTCTTTGTAAATTTGTTTTCCATATCTCATTAGAATTAAAAAACACCAAAAATCCAAAATCTCTTTGTTCTCCCTATTCATCACACGATTCACGATCCAAAATCACAAATTCCATTCAAACATTCGTTGGGGATAACGACTCGGGTTTACATATTTCCTTTGTAAAATCCTTGATAAAAAATACGTGTTGATTCTTTCGAATCACCTCTCCAAGAAAAAACCCCGAGGGAAAACGCTGGAGGAGGGAAAAAAGAGTACATCTCACAGCTGGATCTCCCTCGAAGAACCAAGAACGCCAAACGCATCTTCCAGAGAAACCACATCATCCAACGACCACCAACTCTCAAACGAAAAAATCATGGGCGCATAAGAGAAGGAGGCAACAGCCAAACACGCAAAAGATCAATCACTTTCGCCGTCTTCTTAAATCTACAAGAGAGGAGCTTCAACCGAACTGTGGATTTTATAAAATCCACAACTTGAGCCTCCGATCTTTTCTGCTTCTTGAAAATCCTGTTGTTTCTTTCCTGCCAAACAACATAAGAAGAAGCCGCAAACAACAACTTCAAAACAACACTCCTGGAAGACCTAGACTTCGCTGAGACAGAAAGGACATTAACTATAGCATCCAACGAAGATGGCAAAGAACCTAGACCAGCAAACGCCTTAAGCGCATCCCACACCTGAAAAGAGAACATACAATCAAAGAAAAGGTGATCATGAGAATCAGGTTGCAGCTCACAAAGCGGACATTTCAACAAAATGGGATTATTATGCTCATCTTGAAGAATAAGCATATCCTGAGTCTTCAACTTCCTTCTGATAACCAACCAAAGATGAAAGGCATGACGGGGTATTCGATGAGAAAACCAAACAACATGAAACCAATCCACCAGATGGCCACGGGGTCTAATACAATCCTAAACCACAGAGACCGAAAAATCCTTAAAGCTCCCATCCCTAGAACGCCAGACTAAACGATCAACTGAGAGATTATCCAACTGAGGAACCGTGATCGCATTAAGGGCAGGATACCGCTCCTCCCATTGGGTGGGCCACCTCCAACCATCCTCAGAAATAATATCACAAACCTTCGAACTAGAAGAGAACCCGGCCCAATGAATATCACGAGAAGAGACAATCAGCGACAAAGGAGCCGTATCACACCATGAATCAAACCAAGCAGAAGCCTTTAAGCCGTTACCTAATTTATACCATATAAATTTCCGAATAACCGGCCTCAACTGTAAAATCTTCCGCCAACTCCAAGACATTTTACCACAACAAGGAATGTCCCAGAAGCTGCGATCCCCAAGCTTATAGACATGAATCCATTTAACCCAAAGGGACTCCTTCCTCGAAGCAATACTCCAAATATGAGCAGAAATCAAAGCATTATTAAACTGATCAAGCCTACGAATGCCGAGACCCCCTTCTTGCTTAGGTAAACAAACAACTTCCTAAGCAACCTTAGATTTACCTCTTCGAATATCACTATGATACCAAAGAAATCCTCTTATTAGTTTCTCGAGATCATAAATGACACGATCAGGTAGAATAAACACCGAAGCCCAATAGACATGCATATAAGATAACAACGATTGAATAAGTTGTAACCGACCAGCAAACGAAATAGATTTATTCCTCCAATCCTTGATACGATTATACAACCGCTCAACCAACTCCTTACAATCCCTAAAAACCAGTCTAGTAGTAACAAGCGGAACGCCAAGATATTTAACCAGAAGAACACCTTCTTCAAATGGAAGAACCTGCAGGATAGCAATCTTGACATGATAACGAACATTGCAAAAATAGGCTGTACTTTTTGGCAAACTAGGAGTAAGACCAGAAGCACACTTAAACTAATCCAACACATCCATAATAACACGAGCCGAATTGACATCACCATGAAAAAAAAGAAACAGATCATCAGCAAAATACAGATTAATAATATTCAAATTGGAGCACTTGTGATGAAAAGTAAAAGAATCAGATAATCAAACTCGGTGATTCAACATGAGAGTTATGATCTCCATAACAAGCGTAAACAGGTAAGGAGACAAAGGGTCACCTTGCCTCAAACCCCTCTTACCCTTAAAATAACCGTGAGGAACACCATTAACACTAATAAAAAAAGACGTCGAAGTCACACATTCCATAATCCAAGCAACCATTCGCTCATGAAACCCGAACCCCACGAGAATATTCCGCAAAAAGCCCCAGTCCACCGTATCATAAGCCTTTTGAATATCAACCTTAAACGCACATCAAGAAGGACCACGATCAACATGATAATTATGCATAAGCTCCTGAGTCAACAAGATATTATCCGAAATCCTTCTACCCGGAACGAAAGCAGATTGATTTAAACTAACTAAAGAAGAAAGGCTATCTTTGATACGGTTCGCGATAATCTTACTGATGCATTTATACATAACATTACAGCACGATATAGGCCTAAAATCATTAATCCAAGAAGGAGAATTGACCTTAGGAAGGAGAGCAATGATCGTATGGTTCACCTCTTTAAGAAGTTTACCATTAATGAAGAACTCCTTAACCGCCCGAATAACATCATCCGAAATAACCTCCCAAGCGCCTTTAAAGAAAGCCGCTGAATACCCGTCAGGACCCGAAGATTTATCATCACCCATCGAAAAAAATACAATCCTTAACCTCTTGATCCGTCACATCACGGATCATAAAAGCCGCAACAGTAGGGTCAAGAGTAGAATTAAATAAAGCATTACCATCCAATGGCACCGAGACCCATTCTTGACCAAGAAAAGATGCATAATGATTAACAAAAGCATTAGGAACCTGATCATAATCAAATCTAGTTCCCTCATTATTGCACACTGAATCAATACGGCTTCTAGCTTTACGACTTTTAACCACTTTATGAAAATAAGCCGTGTTGGCATCCCCAACTTTAAGCCACTCAACTTTAGCTTTTCGCTTCAAAAACTTCTCTTCAATGAGAACGGCTTCATTATACGCATTAAGATTGGATGCTTCTATAACCACTGCGAAAATCTCACACTATACTAAACTATCTCTCAGAATACTTATCCTTTTCTACGTGAATTTTTTTTTTATTTTATTTGTTATCTGGTCACAACTACTATCTCATGTGACGTAACTCACATCCTCGATAAACGTGCTCACACGCAACCCAGCCTTAACTTATTTAATGTTTATCTCAATAAACATTCTTGAACTAAAAACTCTACGATATCCCATTTACCACTTTGCGTTAATTCGTTAATGTACGTTTAAAGCTGAACGTTTCTTATCTGGTAGGAGTTTTTATGAAACCCTAAGCTACCTCAACAATATGTGAGAATAACAAAACCCTAGAAATACTGAAATACAAATTATTTGAGTAATACACAAGTCACTAAAGTACAGAAACCCTAATTCCACTATAACTTCCGATAAAACCCTAATTTCACAAAAAACTATTATTTTATTCACAAACCCTAGATAATATTTTTATAAAAATATTAAGTAAAAGTCCCTTAAACTAATGTACAAGTCATTTAAGCATAAAACTTAAATGAAAATAAAAATCTTATAAAAACCTTGATAATAATTATTTAAATGACATGCTTTGTAATATTTTCACACAATAATTTCTAAAAATAATTTATTAAGTTATTTAATAAATGTACAACTCCTTAAACTTAAAGTGCAACCCTCCAATGCACAAAATCTTAAAATCTCACTTATATGTATTTAAACCTTAATAAAAATTATATAAATTAAGGAAACATTAAAACTATATTTTTCTTATTTTCTAAACCCTAGTACCACTCTCCTAATCTTATAGTACCACTCCATAAAGTACAATATGATTTTATTTTCCCTAAAACCTAAATCGACATACATAACTATTTAAAATAAACTTTACTTATTTTCTATTTGACAAATAAATAAGTTAAACCCTAAAACTAATGAGTTGTCATTCTTAACCCTATTGTACCACTCAACTAAGCCATATGTACCATACCCTAAAGCCCTAAACGAATTCCTTATCCAAATTCTAGTTCGACACAAACAATAACCAAACCAAGTCCATTTCTTTTCAAAACCCTAAATACCCTCCACCATACATGCCTTCCCTAGTTCCTTCCATGTCCACATCATTCCTCTTCTAGAAATACATACTTGTAAGGTTTTAAACAAACCACATCACCTCCCTTCTACAAACCTCACGTACAACCCCCCCTTCCATCCATTTGGCCACCAATCAACAAAGAACACATCACCTTTTCCCCATTATTACCCCATAAGAAACCCTAGAAGACTTTAGAAACCCTAGATCATTCCTTCTATAAAAAGCCAAGCACTACTCCTCTCTAACTCACCCATATCACTCGACATCAACACCACAACCCCCATACTCAACCCCTACTGATCCAAAAGCCCCTACACAAGTCGAAGAACCACCTAGGAAGCCAAGAGAGGAGGAAGACACACTTGTGTTCCTTTGCCAAGCTCATTTTGCCACAAAACATACCCTATTCGAACCATATAATTAAGTAAGTTCTAAACCCTTTTCATTATCATATATATGTTCTACATACTCTTAAAATACTACATAAGTAACCTCTAATAATGATATAACACAAAAACCAAAAATTTCATTTTCTTTCTTTCCTTTCTTTTATATTCGAACCAAACAAACACCCTCTATTTGTTTTCCTTTTCGATATTTTAAAAGCATTAGGCTATAATACATTTAAATATTGTTAAAGAGAATAGTTTTAGAAGAAAGTATCAATTTGAATCACCTGAAACGGATAAACGAGTCAAAAGTTATGTCGATTTGAAGTTATATATAAATTATAAAAACATTCTGTTACAGACGGGTCTGAGCGAAACGAGGTATTTCTGCTCCGTTTCGTCAAAAACTTAAAGCACGAAAGTTGTCCGGAACAACGTTTCCTTCAAAAATTCTTTAGACCTCGAGTCATGAAAACGCATAAAAGTGGTGTTTTCATTTAATTTCAGAACATATTTTTAAAAAAAGACAGCAGCAGACCCTGAACTTGTGAGCTCAGTTTCGACCACTAAATAGAGTTTAAAAATTCTAGATTTTTGCACAAACAAAGTTCTAATAGATATATAGATATATAACAGTAGGAAAAAGAACGAAGTGTTTTCGTTAAGTATTGAGTGAGATACAACCCTTTCTTTGAGACGTGTTTCTGTCTCGAAAAAACAGCCAAACGCACCATACAAAAATTATTTGTGAGCTCGTGAGCTCAAACCATGACCTAGGAATTTGTAAAAGTGGTCTTTATAAACTGATATTTAAGTTTGCTAAGGATTCGTAAAAAGTTTCGTTATAAATTGTAAGAAATAAAGCGTTTTTGAAGAACAAGGATGTCGGGTGTAACGCATAAGAAGTCTCAGGGGTAAAACTTGCCAAAGCTCTACTTAAAATTATAAAAAGGACTAGGCATGTTGTCGATCTGAACACTAGGGGGAAAAGAGTCACTTTTGAAACTTATGGGTAGAAAGTGTCATTTAACCAAAGTTCAGGGGTTAAAATTTTATTTTCATGAAAGTCAAGGGTAAAGGTCATCAACTTATGAGAATAGAAGGTCTAATGTGTAAACTTTCTATAAATACTAATTATTAATAATTTATTATTATTATTATTATTATTATTATTATTATTATTATTATTATTATTATTATTATTATTATTATTATTATTATTATTATTATTATTATTATTATTATTATTATTATTATTATTAATATCATTATTATTATTATTAGGGTTTGAAAACTAAATTACGTTTTCTACAATAACTAACGAACGAACAGAATCGAAACCTACAGATAAAAAATAAGATAAAATCTTATAACTTTTGGAGAGACTTCATGTTGTCTCAAATTTAACATTTACCAAAAACGTTACGAAACAGATAACAAAAACATATATAATCAGAAACAGTTACTGAAAACTTGACTTACCAACCCAGGTTGCGTGCTGGAGACGTTTATCAACTTTGTTTAACTTTGAATTTCATCCAGACTGCCCAGGTGAGTTCATAGTCCCACTTTTTACTACGTTTTTCCAAACTTGTGGGGAGATACATGGTACTAAACCGAACACAAGTATTTTTCTGTATGCTTACCTGATTTATATTGCCTAAGTTTACTTTTTGTCAAAAAGACCCCTATATCATGAACCTCTAATCACCTGCGGGTGAGCTCGAATAATGTGGATAGATCTATTGGGTGTGACGACCCCTTTGTGTTACCGTAACGTAACCAAATGCATTTTATTTGAGATCAATAAAGAGACTGACAATCTCTTACTCGGGGGAAAGGTTACCTACATTTAATTATGGGGTAATTTATATCTCATAGCTTATAACTATGAAGATAACCTGTTAACGTTTTGCGTGTCATGAGGCTTAAGGTAATATATATAACGAACTGTGATAATTCTGATTTACTCTCTATTTAGCTTGTGTTCAAACTGAATATAACTGAAAACACTATGGATTCACTCAACCTTTGTGTTGACTTTTTAAGCATGTTTATCTCAGTTAACTAGAAGTGTGATTTGGCATGGAGTGGCTGTGGACTTTCTTCTAATAAAAAGAGTGTCCATTTTGTTATCATTCAATGAATATTGTAACTTTCATAACGTATTTCAAAACTTCCCGCTAGGACCTGTATTATGTACTCTGATTTAAATAAATGAATGATAACAGTCTTATTTAAAACGCCTCTTTTTGAGTTGTTTTCTATTATCATGACTGTGAACCATGAAGTAATACCCCAACTTACATTCCGCTGCGTATATCGAAAAACGGGGGTGTTACAGATTGGTATCAGAGCTTATGGTTATAGAGAACCAAATGTTTTCAAACATTAGACTATAACCGATTTTCACAAACTTAACCAAAAAGTCCTCC
This sequence comes from Artemisia tridentata subsp. tridentata, assembly GCA_021014915.2. NCBI lineage: Eukaryota > Viridiplantae > Streptophyta > Magnoliopsida > Asterales > Asteraceae > Artemisia > Artemisia tridentata. The sequence continues at coordinate 21,414,586 of CP139505.1, forward strand.
GTGCCACAACGCTGCTGAAACACTATTTATACTTGTTTATTTTTAAATATTTTACATAGTAAAATATTTATAATTGCCAGAAGGTTACAGAATCATGATTTCCCCTACCTATTCTATTTCCTCTCATGTCCAGGCTCGGACATCAAGATAATACCATTCTTAGTACATTATCCGTTAGGATCATTTTATACCAGTCTCCGCATTTTTCTAGATACTCAAACTCTCTTAAATATTTTATTTTTCATTTTTCTCTCGTTACTGTTATTAAATTTCTTATAATAATTATTTATAATTATTATTTTTAAATTACTACAGTATGATGTCTCCCGAAACTCCTAATATTAACGAAACTACTCCAACTCCAAAACCACTTTCACCTACCCTCTCATCTACTCGTCAGAAATTGGAAGGAGTAATTGAATCTCATGAAAAGTTAATTAGGTGCCCAACAACACTTGAGGTTGGAAAGGAAAAACACCAAAGAAACAATTCATAAAGATGAAGATCCAAACTCTCCATTACTTAACATTCCAAAATCCCCAATACCACACGACCCAGATGATATTTATTCATCTAATTCCCCCGACCTAAGTTTAAACCCTACTGATTCGATATGGACTCTCCCTAATAAACTAATGACTCCATCCAAACCAAACATTACTTAGAACTATATCTTCTTTTTCCCTGAACCTAGACAACCAACCTACTGGTAGCATCACAAGAGACAGAAACTAGGACCACTATTAGGACCAAACCCTTATACTAAAGATAGAAAAACCCTTGACTTATTACATTCAGTATTAATAAAAGATCTTGTATTAATTGTTTTGCAAAAACAATTAATCAAGTTATTAATATCATGTTATTATCCTCAGAACCTATACCAAGACTTGCTAGGACATTACTTAAGATTATTATGATTTCCCTACACCTACCATAATTAGGCTATAACCATAGAACCCTTTAAGAGAAAATTTCGGAAGAAAACTTGATGAATGTAGAGAAAGTTGCTGAACTTCAGTTTTTGTAGAAAAATTTGTTTGCTCCTTACCAAGAGTAAATATATATTCCCATCAGTATGATCGTCAAACTAAAAAGTTGACTTGGAAGAGTTTTTGGTGGCCACTAAATCAGATTTATACCTCTCAGCTTTTGTACTATATCTTGGCCACGGGATATGTAGCATAAATATGACGCTTGTAATTTTGTTATATATAACAAATTAGCAAGTTATTTATGACTATATGTGGTTTTGATTTTGTTGTATTTTGTTGTGCATGGTATCGGTTGATGTGGGCCAATGATGATCATCTTACATACGCGTAAGATAGTATTTGGACATGTTGTGACCTTATGACTATCATGAGTTTTACCTTAACATGGACAAAGTATAAATATATGTTTTATTGTGGTAGTAATAATAAATACCTCGGAAGAATAACCAAACCTACCACTACCCATATCCTAGGAATAAAGCAAAATAACCAAAAGCGAAAACTCAATGATAGAAAGACTACAATACCAATTGGAAATCCAGACCTAGTACCAAGAGTTAGGAAATTCTTAAGAACCCAACGATATAAAAAGTTAACTTTAGCATCTAAGCAGAAGATAAATCCCAGTAGGAGATAAATAAATTAAGGTTTAGAACTCCCTAAGTTGTATTTCCTTTCGAATCTTTACTTTAGTTACAAAGGATGTAATCTAAGTATAATAACTACCTCTCTACTATCCTTACTTTATAATGAACTCCGCAATAATTGTAAACTCAGCTTCTACTCCATCTACTCTACTTATAGGTTACACCATTAGGAATTAAATTTACTCCTGACCAAACAATGGGCTGAACTACCCTGTAAGATTTCTACTCAAACCCTATGATATATTTTGAGGATATCCTAGTATCACCCTAGAAATCCCCGACTTATCACTACAAAATGACATAGAAATTTTCTTACTCTTTTAAAAACTAAATTCCATTTTTATTATATAAAAATAACACGTTGTACACCATCTAAAACAATTTGAAAAATATAACATACCACAACAACTAGACCAAATATCACATCATTCGGTCCTTAGTTATGCATAGCCTAGCCAACTATGTCTAAACTAGGAAGAATCATGTCATAATTGGAACAATTATCTTTTCAGATTTTCTAATAACAATTTTCATTCAAAAGCAAAATATTGAAACAAAACAAAATGTTTATAAACTATCACTTTTGATATAATAAAGTCTACATCTACTACCCATTATCTCTAAGATAGGAATTCGACAAAAAATATGGATAGAAAACTCTAAGAATTCACAAGGACTTATAGTACAAATTTTATTAAGAACCTCAGAAGTTAATACATAGCGATATAATTGGCAACGGAACTGCTAGTATTACAAGGATTGCAAATAAAAGCCATAAGGTCGCCAATAGTACTTAGGCATAAAAACAAACATGTTTTATTAAGGATTACATAGAAACACCCTAAGGATCGATACTAGCAACCCTTGCACAAGACTTATTTTCCCCATGTCTGATCCACGACATAAGCTAAGATCGTGAGTGGTACAACGAACATTAAGATCGCACCTAGGATTCCGAAATCTTCTTCCGGATTATACGCCATATAGGTAGCAACAACAACAACGTACACAATTGCTAGAATAATTATAAGGTTCGGCATTTTAGGAGAGTTAAGAGAATTTGGTGGTGAAAGAATGAGGATTAAAAATAGAGTATTTATAGGAGAAAAACTAGCCGTTAAAACACTGTTCATAGCCGTTGGAAACACTGTTCATAGCCATTATTTTACTGTTCATGGATGTTAAATTTTACTATTCTGGACCGTTGCACAGTACTATTCACAGCCTTTAAATTTATTAGGTGGCAAAACAATCAAATTTATTTTATCTAGTAGAGTAAAACTGATGAAATTACGTTCCCTAGAATACCTAACGAAAAATCCCTAGGCAACCATTTCTAGTCTAAAAATCTAACCTAAGACTGATAACGGGACTAAAATATTAGGTTCAAATAACCTAAAAGGCAAGATAATAATAAATATAATTTTATTTTTAAACTTTAGACATTTTAAGCATATCAAACTCACATATTCTCTCCAATCGTGGTATTATCATCCTCGCAAATTTAATAAAACAGAATCTTCTGATTCCATGCAGATCATGTGTTAAATCTCTCATTAAGGTTAACTAAAAACCCTAAGTGAGAAAATCAAGTATGTATAGTATACCTACATCATTTCCCCAACTCCTCGACCAACACAGACTGAATCTCGGGATGAGATTCCCTTAACGGGGGAAGACTGTAACCACTGCGAAAATCCCACACTACACTAAACTATCTCTCAGAATACTTATCCTTTTCTACGTGTGAATTTTTTATTTTTTATTTTATTTGTTATCTGGTCACAACTACTATCTCATGTGACGTAACTCACATCCTCGATAAACTTGCTCACACGCAACCCAGCCTTAACTTATTTAATGTTTATCTCAATAAACATTCTTGAACTAAAAACTCTACGATATCCCATTTACCACTTTGCATTAATTCGTTAACGTACGTTTAAAACTGAACATTTCTTATCTGATAGGAGTTTTTATGAAACCTTAAGCTACCTCAACAACATGTGAGAATAACGAAACCCTAGAAATACTGAAATACAAATTATTTGAGTAATGCACAAGTCACTAAAGCACGGAAACCCTAATTACACTATAACTTCTGATAAAACCCTAATTTCACAAAAAACTATTATTTTATTCACAAACCCTAGATAATATTTTTATAAAAATATTAAGTACAAGTCCCTTAAACTAATGTACAAGTCATTTAAGCATAAAACTTAAATGAAAATAAAAATCTTATAAAAACCTTGATAATAATTATTTAAATGACATACTTTGTAATATTTTTACACAATAATTTCTAAAAATAATTTATTAAGTTATTTAATAAATGTACAACTCCTTAAACTTAAAGTACAACCCTCCAATGCATAAAATCTTAAAATCTCACTTATATGTATTTAAATCTTAATAAAAATTATATAAATTAAGGAAACATTAAAAATATATTTTTCTTATTTTCTAAACCCTAGTACCACTCTCCTAAGCTTATGGTACCACTCCATAAAGCACAATATGATTTTATTTTCCCTAAAACCTAAATCGACATACATAACTATTTAAAATAAACTTTACTTATTTTCTACTTGACAAATAAATAAGTTAAACCCTAAAACTTATGAGTTGTAATTCTTAACCCTATTGTACCACTCAACTAAGCCATATGTACCATACCTTAAAGCCCTAACTGAATTCCTTATCCAAATTCTAGTTCGACACTAACAATAACCAAACCAAGTCCATTTCTTTTCAAAACCCTAAATACCCTCCACCATACATGCCTTCCCTAGTTCCTTCCATGTCCACATCATTCCTCTTCTAGAAATACATACTTGTAAGGTTTTAAACAAACCACATCACCTCCCTTCTACAAACCTCACGTACAACCCCCCCTTCCATCCATTTGGCCACCAATCAACAAAGAACACATCACCTTGTCCCCATTCTTACCCTATAAGAAACCCTAGAAGAATTTAGAAACCCTAGATCATTCCTTCTATAAAAATCCAAGCACTACTCCTCTCTAACTCACCCATATCACTCGACATTAACACCACAGCCCCAATACTCAACCCCTAGTGATCCCACAGCCTCTACACAAGTCGAAGAACCACCTAGGAAGCCAAGAGAGGAGGAGGACACACTTGTGTTCCTTTGCCAAGTTCATTTTACCACAAAACATACCCTATTCGAACCATATAATTAAGTAAGTTCTTAACCCTTTTCATTATCATATATATGTTCTACATACTCTTAAAATACTACCTAAGTAACATCTAATAATGATATAACACATGATGACGTATAGTCTGCACTCGGGTCACGAACCCGACTAATACTCAAGCCCATCACGCGTGGGCTATCGCGATAAAGATTTGGGCCTACAACGGCCCAAATCCGAAATCTATTATTGGCCTTGATATAGGATCTCTTATTTACGGGATAAGGATCAATGGACCGAATAAGGCGGGATACGCCGAAGAGTAAGGAACACGAAACCAACAAGGATTTCGTGAGTATATAAAGGGCATCTCGGCTCTCATTAAAGGTATCATATCATAACCCTAACTCTTCACTAAAGCCCTAAAACCAATTACTTACTCTCACGCCAGAGGATAATCGTGGGAGACAATCCCACGGTAAGCTTAACGGTGTTTTTTGTTCTCTTAGTGCGCAGGTCTCAAGCATTAAGATCCAATTGATACGGGAACCGGAATCCAAACAAGGAACGCCCAACTTTTGTATCAACAAGTGGCGTCATCCGTGGGACCAGACACTAAGAACTCTACGAAGAACTAGAATGACAAAGCACGGAAACCTAAACCAGCGGACTCCTCAGGCGAAGAAAACACATGGCGACCTACAGGGGAAGAAGCAGCAAAGTGATTCAGCCCCTCAGCAGGCCTCTGGAACAACCAGCGCGCCCAAAAACCAAGGATCAGGCTCAGATCTGGTCTTTACTACAGTAGGACCGCTCACAGGGACTACCCATGCTACTACAACCACTTATGAAGCGCACGATGTCCTTTATCCAAGGAGAAGCCGCCGCTGCGGATAGCAAGAAAGGCTACTCAAACTATAGGTCACAAGAACAGCCAAGGAGACAATCCAACGACCAGAGTAGCAACCGTAACAAAAGCTACTGCAGTCAGGGGGCGGACGAGAGAAGGACAAGTATACCCCACTAACGAAGACTCCAAGGGAGATATTTGCGACGGAAGGTGCGAACTTTCCGAGACCCCCACCAATACGCACCCCAGAAGATCGGCGCGTAGGGAACGGATACTGCGAGTATCATGGACAGAAGGGCCACACCACCAATGAGTGTGTCCAATTGCGCCAACTAATTGATAAGCTAGTAAAAGAAGGCAGATTGGACCATCTAGTTAAGAACATCAAGGATGGGAAAGACAAACAGAAGACCGGGAGCAAGAAAGAAGCACCTAAGGACAAGGCTGACACAATCTACATGATACAATCATGGCAGCGAAAGACTAGGCAAAAGGTCAGCCAGAAATTTTCTCATGGAAGTGAAATCTCTTTCCCCACCTTGGCTGCGGACAACGCAGTGGCGGAACCACTCACCATCGAGATAAATACGAGGGGTCATGATATCCACCGCATGTATATTGATGGAGGGACATCAGCAGACATAATGTATAAGCATTGTTTCAAAAGATTGCGACCTGAGATACAAAGACAGTTAAGCCCGGCCACGGCGTCGTTGACTGGCTTCACGGGAGAAAAGATATGACCCATGGGGCAACTACGACTACTAGTTGTCGTTGGTAATAAGGAACACTCCACGACAGCCTGGATGAATTTTATGGTGATCAGATCTCCTTCGCCATACAATGGCATCATCGGAAGACCAGGAATTTCGGCAATACGCGCAGTACCGTCCACAGCACATGGGATGCTCAAATTCCCGGTAGAAGGCGGCATTGTCACCATCTACAATAACGCCATGCCACCTAGAGAGTGTAACACGATTACATGTGAGACGACGCACACCCTAGAACAGAGCGCAACTAAAGTATCAAACCTGAAGGTCGCAATTCATCCTGATTACCCGGAGCAAGAAGTATCGATCGGGGGATCGCTGTCTGATAAAGGCAGAGCTGCCGTGTGCACGCTCTTGCAAAAGAATCTGGATATCTTCGCATGGGAACCAAAGCACACGACTGGTGTGCTACGCTCGATTGCAGAACACAAGTTGAAAATCCGACAAGGATACTCCCCAGTACGGCAGAAAAAGCGCGGCCAGGCTCTAGAGCGCGCAAAAGCCATTCTAGAGGAAGTACACAAACTTGTTGACGCAGGTATCATGCGAGAGGTCTATTACCATGACTGGCTCTCCAATCCAGTGATGGTCAAGAAGAGTGATGGTAGTTGGCGGATGTGCGTGGATTTCACTGATCTCAACAAAGCATGTCCACAAGACTGCTACCCACTACCAGAGATAGACTGGAAGGTAGAATCTTTATGCGGATACCCCTTTAAAAGTTTTTTAGACGCATACAAAGGGTACCACCAAATCCAAATGGCTAAAGAAGACGAGGAAAAAACAGCCTTCCACACAAGCCAAGGTGTCTACTGTTATACAAAGATGCCTTTTGGCCTAAAGAATGCGGGCGCCACCTACCAGCGATTGGTAGATAATACATTTGAAAAGCAAGTGGGCCGCAACCTAGAGGTCTATGTTGACGACCTTGTCATAAAAAGCCATACCGAAGACGAAGTGATCCGCGACATTGAAGAAACATTTATAACACTACGAAAGATCAACATGAAGTTAAATCCTAAGAAATGCACTTTTGGCGCTACAGAAGGCATGTTCCTTGGATACTTGATAGAACCTGATGGCATTAAACCATGCCCAGAAAAAACAGAGGCTGTCATCCAACTCCCTTCACCACGCACATTGAAAGAAGTTCAGTCTCTGAATGGAAAACTAGCCAGGTTGAACAGATTCCTGTCCAAATCAGCAGATAAGTCACTCCCCCTCTTTAAAACACTCAAGAAGTGTACAAAAAAGGGAGACTTTCGTTGGACTACAGAAGCGGAAGAAGCTTTTACACAGCTTAAGCAACATATAGCAGCGCTTCCCAAGCTAGTCGCACCCCGACCAGGGGAGGAGTTAATTGTGTACTTGTCTGCGACTCATGGAGCAGTCAGCGCGGTGCTTCTGACAGATAGGAACTCCGTACAAACACCGGTATATTTTGTAAGTAAAGCGCTCAAGAAGACAGAGATTAACTATAGCCCAATGGAAAAGTTGGTCTTGGCATTAGTATTTGCCGCCAAAAGATTGCGCATGTACTTTCAAGCACACCCAATAGCGGTGATCACAGACCAACCAATCAAGCAAGTTATCTCCAAACCCGACGCATCGGGGCAATTACAAAAGTGGAGTGTATTGCTAGGCGAGTATAACATCTCTTATAGACCACGCACTGCGGTTAAGGGGCAAATACTAGCAGACTTCATCATTGAAAAACCAGACACCGATGCTGCACCTCCACGGAGCGAGGTAGAACTACAAGAACCATGGGTCCTGTTCAAGGATGGATCTTCATGCGTGGATGGGTCGGGCGCAGGCCTTATCCTCACCAATCCAGAAGGAATGAAATTCACTTATGCACTACGCTTTGAATTCACAGCTACGAATAATGAGGCAGAGTACGAAGCCCTAATTGCTGGATTACGCATTGCAACTCGAATGGGTGTACGCAACCTAGAAGCAAATGTGGATTCCCGATTAGTAGCCAACCATGTGTTGGGCGAATATGTGGCTAAATAGGATAACATGGTTCAATACCTCGACAAGACCAAGTCACTAATCCAAGGTTTTGACAGGTTTACCATTAAACAAGTTCCTAGAGGGGAAAACAAAAAAGCGGATGCGCTAAGCAAGATCGCATCTACAAGCTTTGCGCACCTGTCAAAACAAGTGTTGGTGGAGATCCTAAAAAATAAATCCATCTCGGAGATGGAGATATCCACGGTAATAGAGGAGCAGAATCCTACGTGGATGACCCCTATTGTCGAATTTATAAGCAAAGGCATATTGCCCCATGAGCAAAAGGACGCTCGACGGATACGGCGCACAGCGCAGAGGTTCGAACTTCGAGATGGTATCCTATATCCGCTCATTTCTACAACCATGGCTTCGGTGCGTTGGACCTCTTCAGGCAGATTACGTACTCCGAGAGATCCACGCCGGTTCATGCAGTATGCATTCAGGACCACGGTCCGTCGTAGCACGAGCCTTGCGGTCAGGATACTACTGGCCCACTATGCATCGCGATGCGCGTGATGTGATAAAGAAATGTAGCGACTGCCAAGTTCATAGACCCATCCCGCGCAAACCACAACAAGAGCTAATGCCTATCACTTCGCCATGGCCATTCTATAAGTGGGGTATCGACATTGCGGGTCCCTTCCCTGTTGCAGCAGGGGGACTGAAATTTCTTATCGTGGCGATAGACTACTTCACTAAGTGGATTGAGGCAAAAGCAGTGGCGACAATCACAGGTAATCAAGTAAAACGATTCGTTTGGGAAAATATTGTATGCCGCTTTGGATTACCTGGGGAAATCATTTCGGACAACGGAAAACAATTCCGCTATAACCCGTTCAAAGACTGGTGCGCAGAACTAAATATTACACAACACTTTGCGTCGGTTAAACACCCACAAACCAATGGTTTGGTTGAGCGCGCAAATCGTAGTCTGGGCGAAGGAATTAAAGCGCGCCTGGACAAACATAAAGGAAGACGGGTGGATGAATTGTCGCATGTCTTATGGGCGCACCGCACGACAATCAAAGTTAGCAATGGAGACACTCCCTTTTCTCTTGTCTATGGGACAGAAGCTGTCATACCAGCTGAAATTAGGATGCCAACTATTCGTACCGCGGAAGTTAATGTCGCAACCAATGACGACGAATGGCGTATAGACTTGGACCTATTGGAAGAAAGGCGTGAACGCGCAGCTATACGTGAGGCAAAAGCCAAGTAAAAAATGAAGGGATACTACGATGCTAAAGTTCGAAGCACCTCATTCAGACCAGGCGACTTTGTATATCGCGCTAATGATGCGAGCCACGCAGAAGATACAAGTAAACTTGGACCAAAGTGGGAAGGACCCTATGAGGTCGTTGAAGCACTAGGAAAAGGCGCGTACAAGCTGCGTGACATGGATGGTCGTGAGCTACAACGCACATGGAATATTTGCAATCTCAAGAGATGCTATCTTTAGGAAAGGTTACGACCCCGCCCACGGACACTTCCACACTTTAGTAAGTGCTCAATAAATATCCGTGTATTTACATTTTTGTTTCATCTAGGCAAATGTCTTTCTTTTTCCAAAAACTTGCAAGTATTAATTAAATTTCGCGGTTTCTAGCTAACTCCGCGGCACACTTTACTTTGTTATTTACATATTATTTATGTCTCAATATTGTTTTTATATTACCTTTTGCCTACATGGCGTGCATGCACTTATTAAAATCCACGATGGTAAAGGATGAGTAAACCTACTAAATAACTCGTTGAGTAAGAGGGTTGCAAACCCATCAACATCGGATCACGCATCCTTGTTAAACACCTTACTCTCAAGACGTTGGAGTAAGTTCAATGTGCATCTCACGACGGATACACAACAATGCACACTGTGCGCGTTTAACAAATTAGGAGTTAAGACTCTTAACCCCTCGATATGGTATTCGCAGTACGCTGCATATCAGCCCATACACTCGTGAATTTCATATATATTCGTGCTTGACATTGAGTCATGAATTTCATACACGATTATGTTTATAAGTGATTATAGATTCCTGTAATCTTTTTTAAGTGCGTTTATATAACGGTTTGATTCTTAGACATAACATAGACGTCTTGTACACAAAGACAGATAACTAAGTACAAACATCATAACCACAATCACATACAATATGCGTACAATCGCACTTTCAAAATATCATTTTATTATGGACTACGATTTCATACAAAGTATAGATTTAACATGAACATGTGCAACAAAATGTTAACCTATTACAAAACATCACCAAGTCAAAACAATCTAAAAGCTGTGGGAGCGTCTAAGCTCTGAACTGCTAACATGGTACGCAGCACTCCCAGCTTCCTCAAGCTTCTTCAGGAGATCATAATCCTTGGGCGACACTGTCGGTACACTAACAGGTACTCCATCAGATCTTGGAATATGTGCAGCACCAATACCACAAAGGATGGCCTTCCCCTTCACACCCTGCTTCTTCGCAAGCCTCATGGCATGGGCCTCTAAGGATTCCTTCAGCGGGATTTCCTTCTCGAGGGCAAAAGGATTTAAGATGTTGCGAGGACGAGCAAAGATAGGTACCTGCAGCTGCGACACATCTGGCTTAAGAAAGTAATCAGGTTGTGCCTCTGCTTCCTCTGCTGCGTGCCTAGCCAAGGTTAACCCCTCCATAATAACACCTATGGGGTAATCTTGATCGCGCTCCAGTTGAGCAATGTGAGGAAGATCTAACAGCTTCATCTTCTCTATAGCAGCGACAAGCTCATCATAGGCATCAGCATTATAACCTGGTACTTGTGCAGTAGGCACTGTCAATAACTTGCTCTCGGAAAGCTCCTCTATAGCCTGCGCTTTGCCACGTGCCAACACACGCTCAACAACATTCCCAAAGGCCTCCCTCACCTCTTGAGACTCCAGAGTACTCAAAGCAGCAAGGCGCAAACCATGGCTGATAAGCCACCTGCACTCAGAAATTAAAGATACTAGGTGTGGGTACAGCTCTTCATCATACTCAATACTGAGATTGCGCAGCTTAACTTCCTGCCTCTCCAGCGACCCCTCCACAGCCTTATGAAATTTATCCAATCTAGAGAAGTGAGCGTTCTTGTTAAGCTCCATGTACTTCAAGACCCAAAGACAAGTGGCCTTGTAATCTGTTAACCCAGCACGCTCTTGGCTCACTTGGGCAAGTAATGACATCTTCTCTTCAGCAAGCTTCTGGGCATACGCATCTGTTGCCTTTACCTCAGCCTGAGCATCAGCCAACTGCGCCTTCAGAAGCGCAATCTCCTCATCTTTCTGCACACAGCGGCTACCTTCACCAGCATACCTTGATTGTAGCTGTGCAACTAAGGAGGCCTGGTGCGCAGCAGCCAAACCTAGCTCCTCTATCAGATGGTCCGTTGGCACATCCTCAAATGCCTTCGGCTCAGTCTCTTGGCTCTTCTGCACATAACAAAGTTACTCTATAGTATCAACGCGGAATAAAGAACTGAAGATCTAAAGATACAAGTCTCATTACTTACTTGGGGGGAGGAGTTTTAGTTGGCGACGCATCCTCTTCTGATGATGATTGCCCGCCAGAGATAACATGGCGCCTTCTTTTAGATGTACCCGCGCCATCATCACCAGAAGTTTCCCCTTGGCTAGCCTCCTCGGGCCCACTTTCAGCCATGGCAATCCCCACACTCTCTGACGAGTCTGTGTGCGATGGCTCTACCACAGGGCCTTGTACCCCAGGAGTTGGAAAACTGCGAATAGGAATCGCCTCTAAAACAACTGGGGGGACATCCTCTGGTTCCTCCTGTACGATCTCCATAGTGCGCCCCGCGGTAGCCTCCAAAACTGGCTCCTCACCTTCTCTTAAAGGGCGCACTCCTACGGTCACCTGTTTGGGTCTCGTCAAGCGCACCACGCTGAATAGATCCATCTCTGCGCAACAAACCACAAACAAACACAAAGAGGGTTACAAAAGCTACAATAGTAAAGATCGCTTACACTACTAAGCAAAGGAGAAGAAAGGACAAGCACCCACCCGGTTATTCTCATCCAAAAAGGTTGGCACCTCGTCAGGACCTCCGAAGTAGTTGCGACTAATACCCATATGCACCAAAAACTCTTCTGGGTAAGCGTTGATGGGGATGCGATTGGCATTAATTGTTTTCGCATCATCTGCGTTATACACTCCGGGGGTGTGGCGCTCATCCTTCAGTAATGACCCTTGGGTATAGAACTCAAAATCCCATGGAAACAATGCATCATCAACCCAAAAGAATTTCTCCCTCCAATTCCTAAGTGCGTCTAACTTTTCCGTATAGCACTGCAGTCGCCCTGCGCGCTTGGAAAAGGACACCCACCCGTTTGACCACGACGAGTGATAAAACGCGCGGAACAGATGGATTGTGGGGTTAATCGCCAACAAGCGACAATTTACTTCAAAATTTGTTATTTTTGCTGCACCTATACAGTGCAGTTGGGAAATATGGAGACGATAGTAGTTTAAAACATCGCACAAGAATAGAGAAATGGGCACACGTTGGTTAGCGAATTCAAAGAAGCATGGGCACACGTTGGGGTATAATAATCCGAGGTGAACAGACGAAGTTCGTCCTCGGATATATCGGATGTAAAGTCGGATAATTGAAGAACCATGGTTAGAATTCAATGGATTCTGCAGCGCACGCACTATTACCTTAAGAGTTGTTGATTTCTTGTTCGCTGTTTAGAGGTTTTAACAATGGTGGCAATGGACGTTTTTACTGTGATAGCCACAGTGAAATGGAGACAACACTTTATATAGGGTTACATGCTCTCATGGATGATTGACATGTGTAACCCACTTGCTCTAATCGTGTGGCTGGGAGATCAAGAGGTGAAACACTTTTTCACCCACCCCTCACGATTTACGAGGGATATTCGGATTTACTTGGACTAGATTCATCGTATTGCTTTTTTAGGCGGGAAACACTTGAAACTTCCCCGCTACGCATTCTGGAATATTTTTTCGCTACAGTTGTTAGTCTAGCATCCGCAGTTTCACCTTGCGCATACTAGACTGGGGGGACATGATGACGTATAGTCCGCACTCGGGTCACGAACCCGACCAATACTCAAGCCCATCACGCGTGGGCTATCACGATAAAGATTTGGGCTTACAACGGCCCAAATCCGAAATCTATTATTGGCCTTGATATATGATCTCTTATTTACGGGATAAGGATCAATGGACCGAATAAGGCGGGATACGCCGAAGAGTAAGGAACACGAAACCAACAAGGATTTCGTGTGTATATAAAGGGCATCTCGGCTCTCATTAAAGGTATCATATCATAACCCTAACTCTTCACTAAAACCCTAAAACCGATTACTTACTCTCACGCCGGAGGATAATCGTGGGAGACAATCCCACGATAAGCCTAACGGTGTTTTTTGTTCTCTTAGTGCGCAGGTCTCAAGCATTAAGATCCAATTGATACGGTAACCGGAATCCAAACAAGGAACGCCCAACTTTTGTATCAACAACACAAAAACCAAAAATTTCATTTTCTTTATTTCTTTTCGTTTATGTTCGAACCAAACAAACACCCTCTATTTGTTTTTCTTTTCGATATTTTAAAAGCATTAGGCTATAATACATTTAAATATTGTTAAAGAGAATATTTTTAGAAGAACGTAGCAATTTGAATCACCTGAAACGGATAAACGAGTCAAAAGTTATGTCGATTTGAAGTTATATATAAATTATAAAAACATTCTGTTACAGACGGGTTGGAGCGAAACGAGGCATTTCTGCTCCGTTTCGTCGAAAACTTAAAGCACGAAAGTTGTCTAAAACGACGTTTCCTTCAAAAAATCTTGAGACCTCGAATCAGGAAAATGCATAAAAAGGGTTATTTTTATTTAATTTCAGAACAGATTTAAAAAAAAGAAAGTAGCAGACCTTGAACTTGTGAGCTCAGTTTCGACCACTAAATAGAGTTTAAAAATTCTAGATTTTTGCACAAACAAAGTTCTAATAGATATATAACAGTAGGAAAAAGAACGAAGTATTTTCGTTAAGTATTGAGTGAGATACAACCCTTTCTTTGAGACATGTTTCTGTCTCGAAAAAACAGCCAAACGCACCCTACAAAAATTATTTGTGAGCTCGTGAGCTCAAACCATGACCTAGGAATTTGTAAAAATGGTCTTTATAAACTGATATTTAAGTTTGCTAAGGATTCTTAAAAAGTTTCACTATAAATTGTAAGAAATAAAGCGTTTTTGAAGAACAAGGATGTCGGGTGTAACGCATAAGAAGTCTCAGGGGTAAAACTTGCCAAAGCTCTACTTAAAATTATAAAAAGGACTAGGCATGCTGTCGATCTGAACACTAGGGGGAAAAGAGTCACTTTTGAAACTTATGGGTAGAAAGTGTCATTTAACCAAAGTTCGGGGGTTAAAATTTTATTTTCATGAAAGTTCAAGGGTAAAGGTCATCAACTTATGAGAATAGAAGGTCTAATGTATAAAATTTCTATAAATACTAATTATTACTCCCTCCGTCCCATATTAAGTGTCCACTTTCCAAATGCACAAAGTTTTAGGAAAGTGGGGCCAACTACACTCTCCACTAATCAAATATCACTATTACCCACTAAAGTCTCTTCTCATTAGTTGAAAATATTCCCTGGACACTTAATTTGGGACATCCCAAGATTCCATTATGGACACTTAATATGGGACGGAGGGAGTAATAATTTATTATTATTATTATTATTATCATTATTATTATTATTATTAGGGTTTGAAAACTAAATTACGTTTTCTACAATAACTAACGAACGAAGTGTCTAATTAATGAACGAACAGAACCGAAACCTACAGATAGGAAATAAGATAAAATTTTATAACTTTTGGAGAGACTTCATGTTGTCTCAAATTTAACATTTACCAAAAACGTTACGAAACAGATAACAAAAAACTATATAATCAGAAACAGTTACTGAAAACTTGACTTACCAACCCAGGTTGCTTGTCGGAGACGTTTATCAACTTTGTTAAACTTTGAATTTCATCCAGACTGCCCAGGTGAGTTCATAGTCCCACTTTTTACTACGTTTTTCCAAACTTGTGTGGAGATACAAGGTACTAAACCGAACACAAGTATTTTTCTGTATGCTTACCTGATTTATATTGCCTAAGTTTACTTTTTTTCAAAAAGACCCCTATATTATGAACCTCTAATCACCTGCGGGTGAGCGCGATTAATGTGGATAGATCTATTGGGTGTGACGACCCCTTTGTGTTACCGTAACGTAACCAAATGCATTTATTTGAGATCAATAAAGAGACTGACAATCTCCTACTCGGGGGCAAGGTTACCTACATTTAATTATGGGGTAATTTATATCTCATAGCTTATAACTATGAAGATAACCTGTTAACGTTTTGCGTGTCATGAGGCTTAAGGCAATATATATAACGAACTGTGATAATTCTGATTTACTCTCTATTTAGCTTGTGTTCAAACTGAATATAACTGAAAACACTATGGATTCACTCAACCTTTGTGTTGACTTTTTAAGCATGTTTATCTCAGGTAACTAGAAGTGTGATTTGGCACGGAGTGGCTGTGGACTTTCTTCTAATAAAAAGAGTGTCCATTTTGTTATCATTCAATGAATATTGTAACTTTCATAACGTATTTCAAAACTTCCCGCTGGGACCTGTATTATGTACTCTGATTTAAATAAATGAATGATAACAATCTTATTTAAAACGACTCTTTTTGAGTCATTTTCTATTATCATGACGGTGAACCATGAAGTAATACCCCAACTTATATTCCGCTGCGTATATCGAAAAACGGGGGTGTTACAGCTTCTGCCTCCCGAATATGAACATTAAAAGGATCTAAATCAAGCGACTTCTGAACAACATCCAATTCATGACGCAATTTTATCGCATTGTCATGAATATTTCCGCACTTGAATAACAAATTTCGAAGGGGCTTCTTCAATAACTTAAGCTTGCGAACAACCCGATACATGAAGAACTCACTAATATTCGTCTCCCAACACTCCTTAACCTGCATCTTAAACTGAGAATTCTGCACAAGAATATTAGCAAATTTAAAAGGACGAGGAATAAAACTAATGGAGGAAGCGATAGATAAAATAGACGGGGAATGGTCCCAGATACGATATGGTTGAAATATAGCATGCGCTCCCACAAAACAATCCGTGAAACCAAATTGGCCATTATACGGTCAATATTCTTCAGCGTACCATCCAAACCTCTCGGCTTTTGATTCCAAGTAAATTGCAGACCCGAACGATTTATATCAAACATCTCAATCTCATCAACACACTCCCTATACTCCCTCATAGCAATGTCAATAATAGAAGACCCCTCCAACTTATCTTCAAGGTTAAGAGCAGAATTAAAATCCCACATAATAGACCACGGCCTCCCACGAACGTAAAGATGATGCATCATAAGATTATCCCACAGAGGCCTCCTATGAATATATCTATAATGAGCATAAATAAATGAACAAAACAACTCTTTTTTATCCGCCTTAAACCGAATACAAGTATGAATAACCTGATCCTCCATAGAAATAACGAATAAATCAACCTCATCTTGGATCCAACCCAATAAAATCCAAGAACCTTTAGAACACAAATGACCATTTGAAGTCCAATCCCAGTTTCTAAACACTTTAGAACACAGCACATCAAGCCTAGTAGTAGCAACATGAGACTCAAGAATAGCACAAACCGAAAGCTTATTTTCACTAATAATCTGCCGAACCTCCTTTTGCTTAGGGGATTGGTTCATTCCCCTTATATTCCATGAAGCTATCCTATACATGAGAACGACCTGGAGAGGAAGTGCTTGCTTCCTTTGAGAATTTAAAAGTTCTATTATCAGTAGCCACATCTATAGCCTCATCAACTTCACTATCACTATCCACCAAGTATGTAGAACTATCCTTGTTAACTCCTTCAATCGCATCCAATATTTCATCCTCATTACTCAAAGTATCAAAATAATTCCTTAACGAGAGATGATCCACCTTATCAACATGAGAAACCTTATCGGGCCGTTTCAAATAAACATCAGTCTCTTTAGGATCATAATGCAACGCCCATCCACATTCAAATCCTTTACATTAAGATTATTAGCCGAAGAACTAGTCTTAGAATGGTGCAAATCAGTACTAGATATAGCATTCGTCTTGGATGTTGTTGCTCCACCATTGTTAGATTTCGATATAGGTCTGTAATAGAATTGAAACTTAGGTTTTTGAAAACGTACACCATCCACAAGCCTCTTCACTGATTGTTTGCCTTTAGCTTTTTCCTTATTGACATCAATAAAACCATCATCATTATCCTTTGGCTTATCCACCATTTTTACCTTTACCGAAAACCCATTATCATCATGACTGTTGATATATATAATGCCTAAACACGTTATTAATATTTTTCGATACCTCTATGTTTTGATAATCACAAAATGTAAAATCATTAAACGGAAAATTATGACGTAAACAAATATTTAGTTGTAAATATCTATTTTAACAACTCAATCGCTTAAGGTATGAATAAACAAATGCTTAATGCATTATATGATCAAAGGAACATTTTCTTAATCACTATATTTTTTATAAAATGACCCAAACATTTTATATCTTTTAGAAAATCATTTTTGGTATTAAATAAAAATGTTTAATCCTTTATAAATTTTTGAATTCAAATTTTCAACCAAAAATGGTAAAAATGTTCTAGAAAAACCTTCCCCACAAAAAGACAAATCTGAGCAACGTTCAGATTTGGGCGGCCCCCTTAATTTACTAGGTGGCCCCCTTAATTTTAAGGGGGCCGGCCACCTATTTAAGGGGACCGTCCCGCTCCTCTAGGCTGTCAGATTTTGCCTATAAATACTGGACTTTTCCTGGACTTTTTCTCACCTTTTGCACCTCAAACCTTCTATTCTAAATCTTCTCTAATCCTTGTAAATCCTTTCTAAAATCCTTTGATCATATTCTCTTAAGCATTGGTTTCTAAGTGATCCAAGCTTCCATCATCCAAGTGCAAAAGAAGAATACTTCTTCAACATCTAGAGAAGAAGTGTTATAGCTCAATTCATATATTTGTATAGTTGTGTAAAGTATTTGATAAGGTGTTTGTGTAGTTGTTATTAGTAGATCAAAGTGTAAGTAAGTAGTTGTGTTGTAAAGAAGTAGTGTATAAGTTGTGAAGCCGTAGTCTAGAAGTTGTGAATCCGTCGTGTAGAAGGTGTGAAGCCGTAGTGAAGAAGTCGTGAAGCCGTCGTGAAGAAGTTGTGAATAAGTCGTGAAGAAGTCGTGTAGAAGTTGTGAGATTGGTTCTAGCTACGATTAGAACCCGACATCTAGCTTTGTGTCATTAAGCCGGTGTAAGCTAAAGTTGTGTAAGGTTTTCTCCACCATAAGGGAGTTTGTTGACATAGTGAAGAGAACTCTCGAGTAGGTGACTTGGGGAGTGGAGTAGGGCAAGGAAGGTGTCCTTGTAGCCGAACCACTATAAATCCTTGTGTTGTGGTTTGATCTTTCCATCCCTATCTTTCATTTCATTTCATTTACTTTACTTGCATTTCTTATTTACACATGCTTATATTTGTTCATATTGTCTAAGAGTTGAAGTCACATAAGATCGAATCGAAGTTTTTAAAAGTAAACAAAAGTTTTCACAATAAAATTAAAAAGACGTAAAACTATTCAACCCCCCTTCTAGTTTTCCACAATTGGTATCAAGAGCCACGTCAAACAAGATTTTTAAAATAAACTGTATTTTAAAACTTGAAACGATCTATGGAATCTGAAAAATATTTAGAAGGGCAATCTATGCAAAGACCACCACTATTTGAAAGTGATGGATTTCTTTATTGGAAAAATCAATTCGAAACTTATGTGAAATCAAAAGATCTAGATCTTTGGCATGTTATTACTAATGGTGATTTTTTACCTATTCAAAATAATCCAAAAACTAAAAAGGATGAAATTGTACCTTTTGAAAAACAAAATGATGATTTAAAAAGAAAACTTACTAAAAATAATGAAGCTAAAATGGTTATTTACAATGCGTTACCACGTAAAGAATACGAAAGAATCTTTATGTGTGAAACTGAAAAAGAAATTTGGAACTCTCTACTAATAACTCACCAAGGTAATAGTCAAGTCAAAGATAATAAAATAGATCTTCTTTTTCAACAATATGAACAATTTATGATTCCGGAAGAGGAATCAATTGATAATGTTTTTGCTAGGTTTAACACAATCATCACAAGTTTAAAAGCACTTGATGAGAGTTTTTCTAGTAAGAATTTTGTTAGGAAATTTCTTAGGGCGGTTCATCCAAAATGGCGGGCTAAGGTTACGGCGATTGAAGAATCGAAGAACTTGTCAACTCTTCAACTTGACGAGTTAATCGGCAACTTGAAAGTCTACGAATCAATAATAAAGAAAGATTCCGAGATGGTCTAAGGAAAAAGAGAACAAAGCAAGTCAATTGCTTTGAAAGCAAGGAAGGAATCTAGTGACGAGGATAGCTCAACCTCCGAAAGTGATTGACGAAGAATATGCTATGGCCGTAACAGACTTTAAGAAATTCTTCAAAAGACGAGGAAGATTCGTTAGACAACCACATGAAGAAAGAAAGGCATCTCAAAGAAATAAAGATGACAAAATTAGCAAGAGTGAGAGAAAGTGTTTCAAATGCGGTGATTCAAATCATCTCATCGGAAGATGTCCAATGATGTCAAGGGAGCAAAATCAAAAGGTGTTCGTTGGAGGAGCATGGAGTGATAGTGACGAAGATAAGAAAGAAACCACAAAGGAGGTGAAGTGTCGTATGGCTAAGACATCAAGTGAGGTACATTCTGAAACCGAATACTTTAGTGATGAATATTTATCATTAGACGAAAAAGGCTTAGATAGTGAATATAATAGATTATGCAAACTAGGTCAAAAAGTAATGACTAAAAATAAATCACTAAAACGCTTAAATAACCAATTAGAAAATGAAATACTTGAATTAAAGATTAAACTACACAACTTAGAAAAAGGCAAAGAAGCTTTTGAAGAATGTAAAACATGTCAAGAAACTAAAAATGAAAACGAAAAACTTAAGGAAGAAATTTGTAAACTTGACAAATTTGAAAATAGTAGTAACGCACTTAGGAAAATAATAAGTGTTCAAAGAGTATTAGGAGATAAAACCAGCTTAGGATTTAATTCAACTGAGGCCTCAACTAGTGAAACTAAAAATGTGAAGTTTGAATGTGAATCTAGCAAGGAAAAACCCTTAGAGTCAACACCTAAATACATACTTATGAAAGATAGAAAAGTACCCATAGCTAATAATGATGAAGTAAAAATTTTCTACAAACCATCTTTAAAAACCAAAGAAGAACCCCCTAAACCGAAATTAAGATAAAAAACACTCCCCTAAGAAGACCAAATAATCCTCACCCTCGACCTAAAACTCTTCAACCTAGAAGAAATCAAAATCGAAAAAACCTCCATAATAATAATAGTTACCCAATGTGGAATTATCCAAATCCACCAAGCTTCAATCCTTAGTGAATACTTCCACCATATATGCATCCTAGTCAATTGCAACCCATGTTTGGTTCAAACAACTTTGGACCAATTAGACAATGGGGACCAAGTGGCTAAATTGCTAACTCATTGGGAAATTGGCATCTCTTCTTTGATTGGCTTCTATAAATCAACATAAACACTTTGAAGTGCTTGAAGACTACTTATTGAAGACTAAAAGGTACGCCTCTCTTTCATGCTCTCTACTATGTTATATGCTTAGGATTGATGAACTAGCCAATTGCATGCCCCCGTAAGTTTAAAATGCCTAGTTTAGTTGGTACTTATGTGTTTGTTAGTATATAATCCCTTATACATATATCTAATATAAATATATACCCATATTATTATACATATACATAATAAGTAGTTTATATAAATATATATATATATATATATATATATATATATATATATACGTCATTTGTTGACTATCTAGAACTAAAAGAAACTGTTCGTCCTCGAACCTTTTCTTCCCCCTTTGTCTCTTTTGAACTTTAACGTTCAACACGAAAATCTTCTATGTCCACTATCACAAAACTCATGGTGATGAAGAGAAGTGAGTTAAGTGGATCAACGTAGAAGTAGTACTTAAACCTTCGCGCAAAGAAAACTATGGATGAAACAAACTCCCATCGCCGTCAGCACTCATCTCCGTCTTTACCTCATCATCTCTCATCACCATTTAACATCTCATTTTTACACACAATATATATATAAATATGCACATTCCCTCTCATTCCTCAAAACCATTGTCGACTTGACGTCTTGATTATTTTATCCAAAATTCTCAAGATATATTTATTTAATGAAATGTTAATAAAATGTGTCAAGTATTCCCTCCTCGTGCCTATACAATCCAACGTATTTTTGATATATTATAAATCTATATATATATATATATATTATAATATATATATATATATATATATATATATAATATATATATATATATATATATATATATATATATATATATATATATACATATAAATATTTTACCGTAAAAAACAAAACGCAAAAATTTTCATTTTTGGTAGGCGGTCCCCTTAAAATTAAGGGGACCGGCTTGTGCTACTACCAATTCGACATTTCCTCTTAAAATTTTAGCCAAACACCCCATTTCTCAAAAACCTTTTCCTCCCTATCTGCTGTGAACGAACGAAAACACCCAAAAACCATCAAAACCACTCACCAATTCACCAATTCGGGCTTAATTCGTAAGGGGCCAACACTAATATCTCGATTAGCAACATATATTGTAAGTTTTTCAATACACATTTCGTCCAATTTCATCCAATTTTAAGTCTAATCACAATTAGGTATTTTATTTAATTTTTTTTTTAAATTCGAACTTATATTGAAATTAAGTCTAAGATTCTTATTACAAAATGCTTCCCATAGGATTAGAGTGCTTAATTTACCTAGAACCTAAGTAATTAAAAGCCCTAATACCAAAATTTTGAAAAACCAAACACTCTCATTCAAATTTTTTTTCATTGTTGAATTATGCCATAAACACTTGTTAAAACTAACTACATTATATTTTCACAACTCTTTAATCCTAAAAATATATTTTTCGAATCATGAAAAATGATTTTATAAACATAAGAGGGTGTTTGGATTAGGTCATAAAATAGCCGAAACTAAGTTAAAATAAAATTTCACAACTAATTGTCAAGCTTATAAACATGTAATGAGTAATTTTGAGTCATCAAGATACATAATTCATATGTATATTGAGATATTAGTTGTTATTTTTCTAGTAAAGGGAGCATTTGGAATAATAAACTAAAAGATATTTTTGAGTTAAAAACTATGTTTTCATAAGTTTCTTAACATGAATACTCGTAAGAAATAGCTAGACATACAATCTAATGTTTATCTAGCCACATTTCAAAATGGCTTATGATGTATAAAGGAGCGTTTGGATATTTTTGGTTCTTTATCAAAATATCACGATAACTACTTCTTAACATCATAAAATACATTTTAAGCGAGTTAAAAATTAAAACTAAGGAACATTGCAAACTACTTCTTAGGATTAAATTTTTAGAGTCGAAGTATGTTTGTGTTCCACATAAGTAGTATATATGATATATGCATTTTTTTTTCTTAATCTTATTTTTCTTGTTGCTATCTTGTTTAGGTGAAAATGCCTAGAGCTACGGTTGGTGATGTCTCCAAAACAAAACAGTACATTCCAAAAGTTTCCGCCATTCCCGGCATATCTCCCACTATTGCATGTTTCTATCGTTCCATCGAAAATAGAAATATTCATGAGGGAGAATTGTCGATCCATCCTTCTATAAATCCGACTATATCGAACGAATGTTCTCCAATGTTCGTCTCGATTGTCTTTACAAAATCAATGAGCGTATCGTTTCTCGCTTTGTTCTCGACTTCTATAGCCAAGTTACGGTGCAAACCGATGACTATGGTTATATCCTCATCTCCTTTATGATCCAGAACGAATTTCATCACTCTTACTCTCGCTCAATTCGGTCAAATTCTCAAAATTCCCCACAATGGTCAAGCCATTTTCTCAAATGAATGGGATCTTTCTTCTCTTGAGCAACATTGACCTCAAGAGGGTCCTTACTATTCTGAGATTCCATCTCCCGGCAACATTCATCGACTTCTTGAGCTAGAACGTGGTACGACTAGCAGAAAGATTAAGTCAAAAAATGTTGACATCCATGCAAACCAAATCCTCCTCAAGGAGTTAAGCCACGACATGAAGCGTTGGGAAGAACTCATTCGTGAGAATGCGTTTGGTACCGGTGGTCACTGTGATCATCTCACGGCGAGTATTGCTCACGTGTTGTATTGTGTTGTTGCGGAAGAACAATACAATTTGGCTTACCTCTTTGTTCATCGAATCATCTCGGCTAAAAACACTTCCAATGCCAATCTTCCTTATGGTATGTTCCTTACTCGACTTTACTATCATGTCATGGAACAATACCCTCATCTTGAGAGTGATATTTATGAGTTCGTTCAACCGGTTTTACGTCCTCTTGTTCGTGTCCAACCTCGTCGATCCCGCAGTGACAAGGGCAAATCTCGTAGCTCTTTCTCACTCCCACCTTGTGGTTCTACATCTCATCAAGGAGATGATGATGATGATGAGGAGGAGGAGGAAACATCACGTGTTAGTACCCCATCACCCACGAAATTAGTTGATAATCTTCCGGAACTTGATTACACCAATTATCAAGTTCCTTCTCCTTCCCGACAAAACAATCAACTCCTCTTCGAGAGACAAACCTCATTGCTAAACACCACCCAACAAATGCATCAAGAGGTTCGAGGCGGATTCAAGTTAATAGGAAAGGCCTTCAGGAAGATTCTTGGAAAGAAGAAATAGTTATATTTGGTGTGGGATTAGTTGAACATTGATGTTATGTTACTAGACAATTATGTGTAGTGTTATTATTATCTTTTTTTATTTTGTTATGTCTTGTATTATGCTAGATGTTTAACTTCTTTCATGTTAGAACTTAGTTATTAGTTTCTTTAATATAATATGCCTATGATATGCTCATAATATGATTTTGCTAGTTTACATATGTACATTATTTCTTAATATGTTATTGTTACTATTGAATCATTCCTAATGTACATGGTTCAAATAGAACTTGCTGCAAACACACCCCAAAAATTGACCCTTTTCTAGAAAATTTTCAATTTGGTCGCCTGGGAAAACACCAGATGGGCGGGCCCCTTAATTTTGCTAGGCGGTCCCCTTAATTTTAAGGGGGCGGCAATTAAGGGGACCGGCCATCTGGACAGTGAATTTCACTGTTTTCTTTTGCATCTTGTGACCCCTTTTCTCTAGTCTCAGCTACCCTTTCTCTTAATAACCCAACTGAGTTTGGAATATTACTACTAAACCTCAAAACCTTACCCAAACCAACCATACTTTCATATTATAAATTCCCTCTAAATGATAAACCCTCATTTCATCAATCCTCTTCTCCTTCAAACATCAACCTAAAACACCATGCTATCACCAAAATCTTCCATCTCCAAGACCTCTAAGAAACAAAAAATGGTCATCATACCACCCAAACAACTTTTCATTGATCTTACTAAAGAAGACAACACCACTCCATCACCACCACCTAAATGCTCATCTCCAAATGCACCTAATGCACCATCCAAAACACCTTTCACCTATGGTACTTCCTCTTCCTCCATACCTTCAACCTCATCCATCAATGACTACATCAACAAACACCTCTCCTCACCACAAATAACATCACCACCAACAACATCACCACCACATCTCACTCAAGAACATCCATCCACCGAGCTTGCCATCTCCCTCTCACCAATCACACCTCTTGATGCTCACTTTTCATCCTCACCAATTCCACCACCTCTCTTTGTTAATCCCATACCTTGGAGTCTCCTTGAAGCTCATGGAGATACTTGCCTTTGTTGCATTCATAACCGAACAATCATCTTTGGTCTTTGGGAGGAGATGCAATACATGTTCTCATGTATTGAGCATATGTTAACCAACCCACCTCCACCACCACCTCCATCATCTTCACCCATTTCACCACCACCTCCTCCATTCTCTCCAAACTAGATGAAATGTTTCACCAACAATAATGTTTTCCACCCTTTTTGGTTGCAAGTGTTATAAGGATCATGTACTCTTGGGATGATTATGTAGTATCATTAGTTGCTTTATTTGTTAAATGTTGTATGTTTCACCTATTATGTACACTACTTGGTTGTGTATTTATACACAACACTTTTAATTGATGGAATTCTAATTCTATATGCTTGTTCATTGTTATTATATATACTTGTGCTTCTAACATTTTTCTTGCAAGCATTCCATAGCTCGTCTCCTTGGTGCCCTTAAACGAGGGGGAGTACACATCAAGGGGGAGTCCTCATTCCGACAATTTTTACACCTAAAACTTGCCGGCAAAACCTTTTTGATTCTACAAAAAGGGGGAGAAATAGATGTAAACTCACTAAATACTTGTCTAAAAACTAATTTTTCGATTTAATGAGTTTAGATTTTGTAATCATCAAAAATGGGGAGATTGTTGATATATATAATGCCTAAACACAGTTATTAATATTTTTCGATACCTCTACGTTTTGATAATCACAAAATGTAAAATCATTAAACGGAAAATTATGACGTAAACATGTATTTAGTTGTAAATATCTATTTTAACAACTCAATCACTTAAGGTATGAATAAACAAATGCTTAATGCATTATATGATCACAGGAACATTTTCTTAATCATAGATTTTTTATAAAATGACCCAAACATTTTATATCTTTTAGAAAATCATTTTTGGTATTAAATAAAAATGTTTAATCCTTTATAAATTTATGAATTCAAATTTTCAACCAAAAATGGTAAAAATGTTCCAGAAAAACCTTCCCCACAAAAAGACAAATCTGAGCAACATTCGGATTTGGGCTGGCCCCTTAATTTACTAGGCAGCCCCCTTAATTTTAAGGGGGCCGACCACTTATTTAAGGGGACCGCCCCGATCCTCTAGGCTGTCAGATTTTGCCTATAAATACTGGACTTTGCCTGGACTTTTTCTCACCTTTTGCACCTCAAACCTTCTATTGTAAATCTCCTCTAATCCTTGTAAATCCTTTCTAAAATCCTTTGATCATATTCTCTTAAGCATTGGTTTCTAAGTGATCCAAGCTTCCATCATCCAAGTGCAAAAGAAGAATACTTCTTCAACATCTAGAGAAGAAGTGTTATAGCTCAATTCATATATTTGTATAGTTGTGTAAAGTATTTAATAAGGTGTTTGTGTAGTTGTTACTAGTAGATCAAAGTGTAAGTAAGTAGTTGTGTTGTAAAGAAGTAGTGTATAAGTTGTGAAGCCGTAGTCTAGAAGTTGTGAATCCGTCGTGTAGAAGGTGTGAAGCCGTAGTGAAGAAGCCGTGAAGCCGTCGTGAAGAAGTTGTGAATAAGTCGTGAATAAGTCGTGAAGAAGTCGTGTAGAAGTTGTGAGATTGGTTCTAGCTACGATTAGAACCCGACATCTAGCTTTGTGTCGGTAAGCCTGTGTAAGCTAAAGTTTTGTAAGGTTTTCTCCGCCATAAGGGAGTTTGTTGACATAGTGAAGAGAACTCTCGAGTAGGTGACTCGGGAAGTAGAGTAGGGCAAGGAAGGTGTCCTTGTAGCCGAACCACTATAAATCCTTGTGTTGTGGTTTGATCTTTCCATCCCTATATTTTATTTCATTTCATTTACTTTACTTGCATTTCTTATTTACACTTGCTTATATTTGTTCATATTGTCTAAGAGTTGAAGTCACATAAGATCGAATCGAAGTTTTTAAAAGTAAACAAAAGTTTTCACAATAAAATTAAAAAGACGTAAAACTATTCAACCCCCTTCTAGCTTTCCACAATGACCAAAGACCTTACATGTTTCACATCTAGGAGGCTTCCATTCATATTCAATCTCAAGCGTTTCCAAGGAATGACCAGATCTGTTAGGGTATGGAATCACTACAACAATAGAGTCAAGCAAGGCTGCCAACGAAGATACTTCCACAAAGACACGATCATACGCATTATGACCCCAAGATTTCAAACACATAGAACTCGTATAGGCGTCTAACATGATTGGACGACCCAATTGAGTAGAAATTAGGCTAAGACCCACTTCCGAATAAGCAACTAACGGTACATTATGAATCTTAACCCAAACCGAAACTGAAGTAATCTCATCTTTTTTCAATTTAGAATTAGGTGTCTAAATATTCAAAATAATAGGAACAAGTCTAATCAACCATGGACCCTCCTCTAGCACTCTTTCCATTCCTTCTTTTGTTGTAAATTGGAACATAAAGAAACCGTTATTAAGCATAACACGCTTCAATCCAAACTTGGCCCACGTATTCCTCACATAGTTTTCAACAACAGGAAATGCGAGCCTCTTACCAATAAAATAACCATAGAGCGTATTCGAAAACCGAGAACTTACCTCATCAACGACCTCCATAGGAATGGTTACATTGGCTCCAGCAACACAATCATCATTCCTCATTTCTGTGACTCTAACAATCTTTTTAGAGGATTTACCAGAAAGCATATCAGCAAACGACAACGAGTTAGTACCTGGCTGAGAAGCACCAGCACCAGCCTGGTTTACTACATTCTTATCGCCCTTATCCATATTCTCGCCAGCTGACATAGTACCCTTTTCACCTACAACTTC
This sequence comes from Artemisia tridentata subsp. tridentata, assembly GCA_021014915.2. Taxonomy (NCBI): domain Eukaryota; kingdom Viridiplantae; phylum Streptophyta; class Magnoliopsida; order Asterales; family Asteraceae; genus Artemisia; species Artemisia tridentata. Next base: position 21,442,893 of record CP139505.1, read on the forward strand.
CATGTTCGATATCTTAGCATTAAAATTATTCAAAATCGAGTTTATATCATCCATGTACGAACCCAGCAGCAAACAAAACCCTAGAACAGAAAACCGGAAAATACGAAACCCTAACTACACTATCACGACACCAACAGGACGAAACCCTACGAGGGTTAAACGCAACAAGCAAACCACACTAACCAATATCCATCATGCAAACTAATGAAAAATTGAAGATCCAGCAACGCAATAGTAAGAAAAGACCAACGCCGAAACCCTGAAAAATTGAAACCCTAAACCACGAAGCAGCAAACAAATAAAAAAAAAACTAATAGGAAATAATACTCGGATTAATCCACAAGAGTTGAAGATTTATAAGGTATTCGAATCAATGATTTAAGCAAGAATCGATTAGATCAGAGAATAAGAGAAATAACCTTTAGTCGCCATAGAGATAGGGTTTTTTTACGTACCATTATTTAGGAATTGAACTTCTTGCAACCAAAATTCACACTTTGAGAATTTAGCGTACAATCTTTCTCTTCTCAAAGTCTCTAAAATTTCCCGCAAATGCGCGGCGTGTTCCTCCTTACTCTTCGAGTAGATAAGAATGTCATCGATGAACACTATAACGAACCTATCTAACATCAGTCTATATACGCGGTTCATAAGATCCATGAAAACCGCAGGCGCATTCGTGAGACCGAAGGGCATGACCGTGAACTCGTAGTGTCCATATCGGGTCCTAAAGGCTATCTTAGGAATGTCTTCTTCTCGAACCTTCAATTGGTGATAACCCGAACGGAGATCGATTTTTGAAAACCATCGTTCACCTTGAAGTTGATCAAAGAGGTCATCAATTCTTGGTAACGGATACACATTTTTCACTGTGACTTTATTCAATTCTCGGTAGTCAATACACATCCGCATACTACCATCTTTCTTTTTAACGAACAAGATTGGAGCTCCCCATGGCGAACTACTAGGACGAATAAAACCCTTGTCGAGCAATTCTTGAAGTTGACTCATCAACTCTTTCATTTCGGACGGAGCAAGGCGATAAGGAGTTTTTGCAATAGGGGTAGCACCCGGAACAAGATCAATACGGAATTCGACTTGCCTTTCGGGTGGAATACCCGGCAAGTCTTCCGGAAAGACATCACAAAATTCGTTCACAACTGGAACATCATCGATACTTTTCTTCTCAAAGCTCGTATCTACCACGTGATAAATATCTCCTAGCCTTCATCACGGAGCATAACTTTAGTTCACCTTTTCTTTTATCCCCATAAATAATCATTTCACGACCGCTAGGATTCACAACTCGAATGATCTTTTGGCTACAAAGGATAGCCGCGTTATATTTATCAAGCCAATCCATACCAATAACAATATCAAACTTCCCGAGCATAATGAGAATTAAGTCAATCTTAAAGACGTTTTCATCAATCTCAATCTCTACGTCTCGATATACATTAGACACAACAACAATTTTACTATCGGCTATTTCAACTTCTAGGGGTATCGGGAGTTTAGCTAGTGGGGAGGTTAATTGCTTGCTAAAATCATAAGACACGAAGGACACACTAGCACCCGAATCATACAAAACTGGAGCGGGTACGGAATTAACAAGATGAATACCTGTGATGACATCGGACCCCGACTTGGCTTCTTCAACACTCAATTGATACACTCGAGCTTTTGGTTTTGGAATTTCTACTTTCTCCTCTTTGACGGTTCTCAAAGGCTTTGCTTCAATTGCTTTTGTCTTCGAGCAATCCCTCAACCTATACCCTATCTCATTACACCCGTAGCATACTATCATCGGCTTGGTACAATCTTTGCTTTGATGGTCTAGGGCTCCACACTTGTAACAACCTGGCGTATTTCGCCTACGTTCCCCAAGATGGAACTTGCCACACTTCGAACATGCTACCTTAGTCTTGTTTCATGCACCTTTCTTGCCATTTTCAAACTTGGTTTTCTTCCTATCTCGATCCACAAACTCTAGCTTCCTCTTTGGTTCCTTAGCCTCTTTCTCCTTCCTCCTTAGCAAGTCCGCTTCCCTTACCCTAGCCCTACTCAAAAGATCCTCCAAGGTGGTACATTTGAATGGCGAGATCACATCACGAATATAATCCTTAAGCATCCTTTGAAACTTGTCAACTTTAAGCTTCTCGTTTCCACGGTATTCGGGACAATACGGAACCATATCATTAAACGTTCTCCATAACTCATTCAACGTCTCATTGGTTTGAGTGAGAGATTGGAATTTCTCTCAAATTTTGTCAATCTCCTCAGTCGGAGCATATTCGGCACTAAACAACTCCTTAAATTCCTTCCAAGTACATGTTTCGGCCCAAGGCTCCCCCTTCTCACAAATCTTCCCTTCCCACCAAGTTTTAGCACTATCACGTAGAAAGTTAGTAGCATAGATAACCTTCTTCCTTTCCTCACAACCACTAGTACGGAAAGCACCTTCCACAGCCGTAATCCACCTATTACTAGCAATGGGGTCAAGAACACCGGTAAACCGTGGTACATCACAAGCCGTGAAGTCCCAGTAAGTAGCTTTGTCGCTCTTAGGTTCTTTCGCCGGACCGCACTCTTTCTTAAACTCCTTAAACTCTTCCTTCATTAGTTCCCTAAGATTTTGCGTTGTTTGTTTGACATAGAAGGGCATTGCTTGTTCAATAGCCTTACCCACTCTTTTTTCCATCATTGAGTCTAGGGCTTTCATTTCCTCTTCCGTGAAACCTCTAAAGTTGAGGCCTTCGGAGCTAGAGGATGAACTTTCATTATCTTTACCATCGTTACCCACATCACTTGCCGAAGTCTCGGTGTGCTTGGAAGTCGTGGCTTTCGCGACTTCCTTCGTCTGAGGGGTTTCTATTTTTTCTTACTGAAAATTAGCAATTCGTAATATTAGGCTCACATACACATACTTAACCAATGCATGAATGACATTTTCTATCCTTACTTTAACTTTGGGGGTTGTGTGAGTGGGTGAAGGTTTTTATTTAAGTATAGGTTTGGATGTTTTTATTTTTAAGGATAGAGTGAATAATTAGTTTTTATATCCGCGTATCGTTATACTAAGTCAAATTCGGATCCTTCCTGGAACCGTCACAAATATATGATATTGTATTTTTAAAGTCGTTATGAAATACTTGAATGTATTTTTAGTCTATTAAATATTCACAATTATTTTTTAACCTCAGATTTTATTTTCGGTTTGCGTGTGGTGTCAGTCTGTGGGAAACTGGGATAACCTCGCTTTCCTACTACAATATAGTGAGTAAATTACACTATGTGATTATTTCACTGTTCCTTGGTGAGATTTTCGGGTGACAATATGTGCAGGTCTGTTTTTCGTGTTAAACATACAATGGTCTAATAAGGTGTTTTAGTCACAAATAATGAACTGTTATGAATTTAATATTAGGGAAAATTTACCGTTTGTCACAGGTGGTGTGGAGGTTGTTTATGGTGGTGGTGACTGAAAGTGTGATATCAAAGGTAAGTATAAGAGACAACCCCCATGAAAAGACCTAATTACCCATCAATCTTTACTAACTTAACCCAGGTTAGGGTCAAACTGACGGAATTTATGGTCAAGGGACTAAACCCGTTATGGCTCGCAAGTTTGGGGAGCAGATCCGTTAAAAAAAAGATGGGGACTAAAAGTGTTAAACCCGGTCGAGTATAGGGACCATTTTTGAAATTAACTCTAATTAGAGAGTAAACAAAATTGAAATAGAATATTTTGACAAGCAATTTTATTTGGTGATTTATCATATCGGTTTGGTTATTCGTTTATAAATTTTTATCTAAATATCGATATTAGTAACCTTAAACCATAACCGCTAAACGATTGTAGGATATAAAATGAAAGATAATTTTATACTTTCCGTGATTAAGTTTCGTTTCACGATCAACAGTTTGTGACTTGGTGAGATATTCAAAATTCTAAAAGTGAGGGTGAAAGTTACTTTTATTGTACTTTTGATTTAAAAAAAATGAATAGTTGAGATTGGTTCATTTGATTTTTTTACCTTTATTGAACCAAATTCAAGTCTTCCATTCCGTTTTAGAGTTTAGTGGCAGCCTCAACCCGAGCGGAAGTGTGATGTGTCTGGAAACTTGAGATCATAAATGGATTTGAGTTGCATTTTGATCGCCTTTCTCATGATCCTTTCTATAGGTAAATCTACTGTGAGCAATCGAGTATAATTTACATAATTGTACTAATGTAAAGTTAAATTTTGCATAACTAAAGATTCTCCGTTTTCTCATACATGAAGTACTTACTACCATTGATATTTGTTGTGGAAATAAAAGGCAGGAGATGCAATTCATACGCATACCAAATACTCCAACTATATGAGAACTTTATTATCATTATATAATAAATCTGGTTAATGGGTACATAATCATATTGTCTTGCTCCCTTGCTTTTTCTTTAGCAAAGCATTACCCTTTTGCATCCGTCCCCACCACATCCCGAAGTTTTCAAACAAATAGATCTTATTCACATTGCTTTTGAGTCATAATCACCTACTGTTTTTTAAATTATATAAAATCATAAACCATAAATTTGTAGTTTTTTAGTTTGCGGTTTGAGAAAAATAAGATCGGATCGGAGTAGATTTTAAGATCATATGGTCAAGATCGGGATCCTATAAGATCTTAAGCTTGTTAAGATCCTACGTAGGATCCGGATCGTTTTTGCTTCGTAGAATCGTAAAATCGTAAGATCCTTAGATAAGGATGATATTGTTTTTAATTTACAGTACCGTTTGTTAAGAAAAATCTTTGTACTATATTAGAATTTGAATTTTATTGAATTTATTGAATTTTCCTTATCAATTTCATTTCCCTCATTTCAAACATTACCCTTTTGCATCCGTCCAAATGGGCGCATAATCATATTGTCTTGTTCCCTTTCTTTTTCTTTAGCAAAACATTACCCATTTGCATCGGTCCCCACCACATCCCGAAGTTTTCAAAACAAACAGATCTTATTCACATTGCTTTTGAGTTATAATCATTAAAGCATTACCCTTTTGCATCCGTCCCCACCACATCCCAAAGTTTTCAAACAAATAGATTTTATTCACATTGCTTTTGAGTTATAATCATTGTTTACCTGTAGCAAATGCTGATTATAAGCAACGCTTTGAAATTTTATTAACAATTCTTTTTGAATAATGGTATCATTAATTAATGAAACTATTGAACCATCATATTTTGATTCCAAATCACTAGCACTACTACTGTGCTACTACTTTTTGTAGTGATTTGAGGAGAATGTATACGGAAATGGGATTGAAATAGTATAAGTTAGGGTCTCTAATAAAAACAAACAACTTTGCTAAAGCATCTTTATTGGTGTAGTAAGTGAGAATATATGTGGATTGTATATGGTTTAATTGTTTGTGTAGTACTCCGTATAAGAGATGAGATCAATATAGATCTCATATTTGCCATAGAACCAATGGACCAATCATAGCCACCCATTTTTATTTTCCATCTTTTTTTTAAAACAACATATCTTGCAAACGGTAAATCTTCAAGCTACAAAAAAAATACCATCGCGACGAGAATTAAATGATATTTCTATAGATATGCATTGTTATATACTTTCGACGACTTTTTTTTTTTTCGACGAATTTTTTTTTTTTTTTAATTTCCGCCCAGAAAGAATCATATATGATTCGATTTTTACGAATCATATATGATTCTTACACGAATCATATATGATTCGTAAAAATCATATATGATTCGTAAAAATCATATATGATTCGTACGGAATCATATATGATTTGTTAAAATCGAATCATATATGATTCTTACGAATCATATATGATTTTTCTGGACGGAAATTTTGGAAAAAAAAAAGTTCATCGAAAAAAAAGTTCGTCGAAAATATATAACAATGCATGTCTATAGAAAGATAATTTAATTCTCGTCGCGATGGTATTTTTTTTGTAGCTTGACGATTTACGGTTTGCGAGATATTTAAGTTTAAAAAAAAGGGTGGAAATTAATTTTTTTAATTTGATAAGAAAAATGAGTGGCTAAGATTGCTTGATGGGTTCTATGGTAAAAGTTGGATCTATAAAGAACTTTTGCCCTCCGTATAAATTGTAGAATATATATGAGAACTTTATTATAATTAGGGCCCTTACAATTATATAATAAATCTGGTTAGGCCATATGTAGTGGGGCGTGGTTCCCCTTCTTTTTTGCCCTTCAAGACCCAAAAACGCCCAATCCTCCAAAACAACCGGGCGTGGTCCAAAAAAAAAATAAAATAGAAGCGTGGTATTTAATTTAAGGGTGACAATTTTCGACATGACACGCTAACCGACACGGACACGACACGAAGATAAACGGGTTTGGGTCGAGGATAAACAGGTTTGGGTTGAAAACAGGTTAACCCGTATAACCCGTTTAATAAATGGGTCGGGTATGGGTTTAGTAATTTTAAACGGGTCAACCCGTGAACCCGTTTAAATATATAAACTTTTAATCAATAAAATATATAACTTTTGTAAAGTAAAACTTTAATAGACTTGGAAATTAAATTCAAAAATGAAAATTTTTGAATGGGCCTTTGAAAGCCTAAAATATGGAATACTATGAACGGGAATTTAGTATCTAAGACTTTGAGTGGGAAATTTAGTGTCAAGGCTTTGAGCGGGAACTTAGTGTCTAGTCAGTCTACTATCTTAGACCTCTGGCAGTCTGGCCTCTATTCTTTGAGCGGGAATTTAGGGTCTTGGCTTTGAGCGGGAATTTACTTCTTATATATACTCGAGTCTTGCCCATCTCACTCTTAAATTTCACCAAATCCTAAAATTGATCATTAAGAAACCACCTTCCTCAAACTAATTAAATAATTAACCATTTTAACTAGTTTATTTAAACGGGTTACATGAGTCATAAATGGGTTACACATGTTAGTTGTGTGGGGGTTAGGGTTGAGGTTTTTGACACGATTAATAAATGGGTTGTGTTTGGGTTGAGGCTTTACCAACCCGCCAACCCGCCAACTCAAGTGGGTCGACACGGACACGACTCGATTGCCACCCCTACCCACACTGCCACATGTCGCAAAACCCTCATTCTCTCCTACACAACACTACACATGCTGTTAATGGTGCATACTCATGTTGTCTTGTACTACTTTTGTAGTGTTTTGAGGGGAATATATATAGACTTTATCTTTTTGACCTATTAAAGGTCGCTTTTGTTTCTTTACATCATTCCATGTAAATACAATCATCTTTTCTCACTCCATTCCACTCGTTAATTGTTCATCTCCTAGATCCAATTAAAGCTTGAACCATACTTTCAATGGCGTCCACTTCAACTTCACCCGTTCAAAAGAGCTTCAAGTATGATGTTTTTTTAAGCTTCAGAGGTGAAGACACCCGTAACAACTTTGTTAGTCATCTTTATAAAGCTCTTGAGCAACATGGGATTCAAACTTACAAAGACGACGAGAAAACTGAAAAAGGGGAAACGATCGACACCCAGCTCATGGAATCCATTGAAGACTCAAGATTCTTCATCATTGTATTCTCTAAGGACTATGCTGGTTCATCTTGGTGCTTAGATGAGCTTGTCAAAATTATGGAGTGCCGAAAGGCGAGTGAGCAAACTGCTTACCCAGTCTTTTATCATGTGGAGCCCACGGAAATCCGCAACCAAAGTGGGGCGGTTGGAGAAGCTTTTAAAAAACATGAAAATAAAGAGGCTGCTGGGAAATGGAGGGACGCTTTGAACGAAGCAGGCAAACTTGCTGGGTGGGAGTTGAAGAAGACTGCTAATGGGTAATTATTCGTAATTTATCTGCTATATGAATTTATGTTGGATCTTCTTGATAATTAGTAATTAGTTAGATCTTCTTGAATGTTACAGGGATGAATCCAAATTGATCCAAATAATTGTTGACATTATTTTCAAAAAGATAAGTTCCAGCAATTTCAGTATTGACAGAAAGTTAGTAGGCATGGAGATGCGAACCGAAGCTTTGCTTTCATCATTAGAACTTGATGCTCCTGGTGTCCGAATGATTGGGATATGGGAGATGGGAGGTGGTGGGAAAACAACTTTGGCCACAACTATTTTTAACCAAATATCCCATCAGTTCGAAGGAAGCAGCCTTGTTGATAATGTAAGGGAGGTTTCAAACAACTCGTTGTCTGGTTTAAAGGAGCTGCAGAAACAAATCCTCAATGATATTTTCAGCGATCAAGACATCACTGTTAGTAGTGTTTCTGGCGGTAAAAACAAGATGGTACAGATGATGCGTCGTAAAAAGGTTCTTGTTATTCTATATGATGTGAATGATACAAAGCAGCTTGAGGCGTTAGCTGGTGCATCTAATTGGTTTAAGCCGGGAAGCATAATTATCATTACCACACGAGATAAGCAAGTGCTATTTGCCCACAGTTTGAACTTTAATCAATACTTCATTCATGAAGTCAATCTGTTATCGCCCACGGAATCAATTTGCCTCTTCAGTAGGCATGCATTTGGGACAGAGATTCCAATTGAAGGGTACAAAGAGCTATCAAAACAAGTTGTACGTTACGCTGCTGGTCTTCCCTTAACGATCAAAGTTTTGGGTTCCTTTCTTTGTTTGCAAAAGAAGCCTGAATGGAATGATGCTTTGGAAAGACTAGAAACAATTTCGTTGAATGAAACTATGATGATTTTGGAATTAAGCTATAACAGTCTAGAGGATGATTACAAGGACATATTCTTAGATGTTGCATGCTTACTCAAGGGTTGGCACAAAAAAGCCGCGATTATAGCTCTTGAAGGTTGTGGATTTCGTGCTATAAATGGTTTAAGAGTTCTCGAGCAGAAATCTCTCATAACTATTTCTAAAGGTGGGGTGTTGGGGATGCATGACCATATAGAAGAAATGAGCAAGAATATTGTTCGTCGTTTGCACCCTGATAATCCTGAAAAACATAGCCGATTGTGGATTCGTGAGGAAATTGTAGATATATTGGCTAATCAGTCGGTAAGTATCAAGTTATTTGGGTTGTTAAACTACAACTTTGGGTATACTTTTTTAAAAGTTTAATTTAGTCATTGTACACTAACAAAATTTAGTTTTATTATGGGCAAATCATTACTGCTATATCTGCTGCTAAATAAAAAATAATTTTACAATTTATATTTTTCACTCTTCAACATTTTCAACTTTATACCCTTGCAGGCTTGCAGCAGGTCTGTAGCCAACAACATATACTAGTACAAAATAGCTAATCCACCAACAATCATCAAACTCATCCACCATCCCACCACCAAATCACCACCAAACCAAAACCCCAAATTTAAACATAACACAAAAACAAGTAGGGTTAGATCAGTTGGAAAACCCCTTGCCTCTCAACCGAGAGGTCAAGGGTTCGATCCTCACTCCCTACAAAAGGTCACTTTGGTAGAACCGGAAGCAGCCTCTCTACCTTAGGTAGGGGTAAGGCTGTCTACGTCTCAACCTCCCCCATACACCGTCTTCGACGATATTGGGACCCATAACCCGTGGAAGACGGTATTGGGAGTTACTTTATTGCCTCTCAACCGAGAGGTCAAGGGTTCCATCCTCACTCCCTACAAAAGGCCGGAGGTCCTTTTTTACCTTTGGTAGAACCGGAAGCAGCCTCTCTACCTTAGGTAGGGGTAAGGCTATCTACGTCTCAACCTCCCCCATACACCGTCGAAGACGGTATTGGGACCCATAACTCGTGGAAGACGGTATTGGGAGTTACTTTTTTTTTTTTTTTTACAAAAATCCCCAAATTTAACGAAAACCCTAACCTTTGAATATCAAATTTAAGCAATTCCTCTAATTTAATAGAAAAAACTACTTTGAATATCAAATTTAAGCAATTCCTCTAATTTAATAGAAAAAACTAAAATACCCAAATTTTATAAAAATTAGAAACCCTAACCTAAACATTTCATTTCTATTCGAGAAATTAACACAATTTCTTTTGTAATGAAACAAATCTCATGGTCTCTGCTATTTGAATTACAGGGTACCCAAGCAACAAAATGTTTAAGACTGGGTTCATATAGAGAGGAATTCAATTTTGAAATTTTAATGAACGGTCTCGCAAACATGAAGGAACTTAGATTTCTTAAAGTGTATCGTTATCCTTTCCAAAGTGAAGGCGAAGTTAGCAAGTGGAACTTTGATGAAGATAGTCTACACCTTCCAAATGCCTTACGATTTCTGAGCTGGCATAATTATCCTTTTTCAAGTTTACCGAAAACATTTCAACCAAAAAATCTTGTTGGACTTGAAATGAATTACAGCAAAATTTTTCAACTTTGGAAAGATGGAGAAGAAAAGGTAGAATAATTGGTAGTTTTATCTTTCCCTCTTTTGTTAGTCATTACACCAATTAACATTTATCTTTCCATTTTTAATTTGTTGCTTTTGACAGCCTTTTTTAAAGCTCAGGTTCCTAAAGATCAACTCTTATTTACATGATTCAAAGTTGAGGACCCTTGACCTTAGTGTGGCTCCGAATCTTGAGACACTAATTCTTGAATATTGTTCTAATTTGGAAAAATTACACATGCCTTCTGAATGTCCAAAGCTCGTTAATCTCCACCTCCGTAATTTAAAGTTGAGGACCCTTGACCTTAGTGTGGCTCCGAATCTTGAGACACTAATTCTTGAATATTCTTATAATTTGGTAGAAGTTCATTTCCAGGTTACTCCAAATCTAAAGGAGTTACGTATCTATGATTGTAATAGATTGGAAAAATTACACATATCTCTCGACCTCAGTAATTTAAAGTTGAGGACCCTTCACCTCAGGACTACTCCAAATCTTGAGAAGCTAAGCCTTAGGGGCTGCTGTACTGATATGGTCGAACTTAGTATGCCTGCTGAATGGCTAGTTAATCTCGACCTCTGTAATTTAAAGTTGAGGACCCTTCACCTCGGGATTACTCCAAATCTTAAGGAGTTACGTATCTATGATTGTTATAGATTGGAAATATTACACATGCCTGCTGAATGGTCAAAGCTAGTCAATCTCAACCTCTGTAATTTAAAGTTGAGGACCCTTCACCTCGGGATTACTCCAAATCTTAAGGAGTTACGTATCTATGGTTGTTATAGATTGGAAATATTACACATGCCTGCTGAATGGCCGAAGCTAGTTAATCTCGACCTCAATAATTTAAGTTTGAGGACCCTTCACCTCAGGATTACTCCAAATCTTGAGACGCTAAGAGTCAAGTATTGTACTTATATGGTTGAACTTCAGATTCCTGCTCAATGTCCAAAGCTCGTAGATCTCGACCTCAGTAATTTAAAGTTGACAACCCTTCTGATGCGTGGTTTTGCAACCTTACAACAGGTTTTACCTCTCGAGGGATCTCAAGAGGCTTACAACCCCACCAGGCAGTGTACCTGACCGATGTAGTATAGTGTAGTGGTAAGTACGGGGGATTGATCGTTCTCCACAGGGAATAGTGTTCGTTAGGTATGAAAAACTACTCTAATAGGTCTAAGGGTGAGAGAAGATTCTTTTTATGTTTTTATAATTTTATGAAAGCAAGTAAACTCTCGGGTTTGAAAGAGTGGGCGGAATTAGTTACTAGTCAACTAACCCAAATAACTACGAATGCAAATAAAATAAAATACTGAAAATGAAAAGGTGGTAAAACTTATGTGGAGAGAAATGTGTTTACTTAGATTTCCTTACTCCCTAACTATCTTTTACCGGTTGATTAGTGTGTATTAATTGCGTGGATGACGGGTGTATTCCTTAATACCAATCGTGGGGTGGCGTACGTACTTCCCCAACTCTATGAACTCCTACTTCACTCCTATGTCGAGCCGGCTAGGAAGCTCCTAACATGGGATCACTAGAATTCGCTCATGCATTAAATACAACCATAAAAACCTTTAGTACGCATTGGTTCATGTTTCTTAAGACGTTCAAGCAAGTTACCGAATAGGAAGCTAGCCAGTTTTCTTAAGCCTAACATAGATAAACAATCATCCAATACAACTAATAACACACTAATAACCAATAATCAATAGCTAGGTTTCATTAGATCTAAGCAAACACAAAGAAAACCTAGCCTAACATGTTAAACAAAAGACAAGAACAAGATAGAATCAAACAACACATAGACATATTGAATGATTAATTGATAACTTATCTTTAATGTAACATGGAAGATCTCAAGGCAAAAAGCCTTGAAAAAGCTGCTAAAATCGTCTTAGGGTTTTCACACACAAAGTTCCACAATAAGTTCCACACCAATGACAAAAAGTTGCAAAACTATATATAGACTTTCAGATCTGACGGCGTCACGTTATGGAGTGTGACTCCGTCACCTCGCCGCTTTTAGGGTTCCCGGATGGCCTTCTTGACGCCGTCCCTCTTTAGCTCTCCAAAATCCGTTCTGGCTTATCAAGGCTTGACGCCGTCAGAATTAGGTGTGACGCCGTCCCTCTTTAACTTATACCGTGACGACCTTGATCACTCCAAAGGGTGACGCCGTCAGAATTCCCATGCAAATTTCTCTGGCTTATCATGAGTAATTTTCATATCCACCACTTTTGCCAAGACATGACGCCGTCAAGAACAAATCCTGACGCCGTCAAAGGTACTTTCCAGCACAATTTTGAGACTTTGCCGTTTTCTTCACTTTTATGCTCCAAAAACGTCCAAAATGCTTTCTTTTCCAGATTTCTTCTCAAAAGTACCTAAAATGACAAAAGGAACGATTTAGGGCAATATTTGATCAAATAAATACGATTTAGGGCTTAAATGACCCCTTAAAAGCGGTACACTTTTCGCTTCATCAAATACCCTTACACTTGAGATTTGCTTGTCCTCAAGCAAATGCGCTTTTATTCTAATCAAAATACAAGTTAGGGGTCATTTAATGCTAACATAAAAGTAATTACAACAAATATTCGTTCCACTTTAATCATAATAAGCACGGAGATTACAAACTAGCACCTCACAAGTAGTGTTTAGATACTCACATCTCTCAAGTGTCATCAAAATAAATCTCATAAATGAAAACGGATAATATCTCTCACTACCTGTCATAGCAAATAGATTACCATAGGCTTGGGAAAGGATCGAAAACCTCCTCCACTAGGCGTAAGCACCTAAGATAAACTATCAAAGAGGGCTTTTAAATGGGTTATAACGTTAGGTGTAGGGAAAAGGAAAACACGGTTTTGTTGGATAAAGGATATTTTACTGGTGGTGAGTTAAAGATCTTGATCAATTACATGTACTATACAATGTCGCTAAGCCAAGACTCGACTCAATTTAAGCTAATGATAGAAAATAACAAAAACATAAAATAAACATAAAATGAAACGGGATGGTAGTCCGTATGTTTTTTTTCTATTTTTCTTTTTCTCATTTTTTTGTATTTTTTTTTTTTTTTTTTTTTTTTTTTTTTTTTTTTGCATACACTTTTGCCCTACCATCCAAAATAATACATCATAGGGGCATTGCATTCCCCTTACACTTGAACTTTTACATAACTTTACAAGTAACTATTCTAATGACTCGAATTAAGATAATTGAAAAACTTGGAGTACTTTTTAAAATATTTAGCACATATGGGGGTAATAAATGATGTTCTTCCCCATTACTCCATTACACTAGTACTTTACCCATGAGTCCCAATCGTCCCAAAACAATATGTACAAGGATATGACTCGACTTAGCAACCATGTAATCAACTAGATAATTAACTTGGGTTTTAAACAAATGTTGTCACAATAATGCACTAAAAATGAGTGCATACAAGGTAGGCTAAGGCGATTTGGGTGTACATTTTAGTGGGGTGTAACAAATTCTTCCTTTAAGTAAAATGCTTAAAGGTCGAAACGAAAAGATAGGCTCTGAGGGGTGTACTAGGGGTATCGTGTACTAAAAATGAGTACAACGCAAAGGGTGTGGGAGAATTACTTGACCAATGTAGCCAACGTAATTATAACAAAATCACAGGTGTAAAACAATGGGTTAATCCTAATGCCTCTTATCATGTAGTAAATCTAACTACACGAATGTAGTCTCACTTGTGGCCTCGGAATGGTCCTAACGCAAGTTCTAGAATCTAAGTGCTACCGGTACACACATCATAGCATAAATGCTTTTCCTACCAATTCTAGGGGCGAACCTCACATATTTGGGGGTGGAAATTTTTTTAGTGGTACGGTTTTTGTGCTAGTCATATAACTCCTATCCGTGAGACGCTCAATAAGATCAAAGTTTCACTCCTATATGTTGTAAAAATTTTTAAATTTGGCACTAAAAATTGCCCTAACAGGTATTTATCTCAGTTTTATTACACATCTACTATTAAACAAACAAAAATCAAGCGTAATAGCATTCTCTAATCGTACTTTTACCCCCCCTTACACTTAAGATGAACATTGTCCCCAATGTTCAAATAACAAGATGTAAAAGCATAACGTAAAAGAATGAAATCAAATACTCCCCTGATTCGCTCGGTGGATAATGTGGTAACACGGTTAAATCTTCTTCCAAAGTAATGTTGAAGCTCCATGACTAATGCATCGCCATAAGCTTGATCCAACAAACATTTCCTTGTCCAAAATAACCTGTTAAACCTGAGAAAACAAACACGAAAACCTGCATAACATCGGCAGGATAAACTCTATATATAAGGATATAATGCTTGTGAAATGATAATTTTGCAGATTCCTGGAGATTATAAGTTAGAGATTTAATAAAAACTTTTTATGAAAACAAAACTTTCAAAAATTTTCAGAAAATTAAACCTGACGCCGTCAGGTTGTAAATCCTGACGCCGTCAGAAATGATCTGACAGAATTCTCATGTTACGTTTTCGGAAAATTTTTGGAAAAACCTATACCTTACTTCCTGGGATTCCTGCAAAACATCATTATGACTCGATACAAGCATTTGACTCAAACAAATACTAATATGTATGTTAATTTATTATTATTACGATTCATGTTCATTTGTGTTCTAATAAACCGATTTAGATTTCCCTTACACTTATCTTTTGCAAAATACCTTTATATGTAGTTAAGACGAAGTTAAAAACAAGATAAAGCATTTTCACAATTTAGTTTTGAATATGAATCAATAAGAATAAAAATTAAACACACATACGGAAACAAATAAAAACAAACAAACAAACAAATAAACACACAAAGCAAATAAAACTTGGGTTGCCTCCCAAGAAGCGCTTTTCTTTATTAACGAGTCTTGTAGCTAGACTCAAAGTTCTTCTACCCAATGTAAGTGAGTTCGTCATCGAGGACGTCTTTAGGGTTAAGCTTGGATTGAAGTTTCCTATTGGTCCGCTTAGTACAATATATCTTTTCAAACTTCTCTCCATCCGGGTCATACAATGTCATCTTAATATGCCATGACCCATCTCCATCTTTGGGTGGTTTGTCCCAATTCCACTTATGATCATCTTCCTCGCAAGTCCACTTATTCATTCCTAGGTTAATTGGCAAAACTCCTAGGAAACCAATCATCTTCCTAAAAACTAGAGAGTCTTCAAATGGATCCAATTCGGTGTCCCTAGCCAAGAGTTGTTCTACCGCATGTGTTCGGTTCACAAAGTCCTCTTCTAGGTAAAATGGGCGTTGGGGTCCTATGAAGTCTCTATCAATCCAAGGTCCATATCTAGATGGTCTCCTATTTGATTCTAACCAATGGGGTGTCGGTTCCTCACTAGTATCATAGGCATGTTTCTTAACATCATAGACTGACCAAGTATCACCTTCTCCTACCGCTATCTTAGATTCCTTGCAATCAATCATAGCACTAGCGGTCGCCAAAAATCCTCTACCTATCAACAAGGGGCATGTAGGGTCGCTAACCATATCAAGGACGTGGAAATCGGCTAAAATGGTTAGTTTTCCTGTGTGTACTAACACGTCCTTAACTACTCCAACCGGGTAAGCAACACTTCCATCCGCTAAGCCTATTATCACCTCGGTTTCTTCAAGTTTTCCAAGTTTTAGAGAGGTGTAGAGAGGTAACGGAAGTAGGTTAAGGCTTGATCCAAGATCGGCTAATGTGTCATAAGCCTCCGAATTACCGATCTTGCAAGGTAGAACAAATAAGCCCGGATCATCTAACTTCTTAGGTAGCTTGTTTTGAGCAAAGGCGGTCCCTTTTTCGCCTAACTTGAGCTTCTTCTCATCCAACTCATCAACAACCGGACTTTCAAGGTGGAGCTCCTTGAATTCTTCGTCAAGGTTTTGAGTGGGAGGTGTTTCAACTACAACTTGGGTTTGTTTGAAACACGTGCTCATGGAATTGACCGGATAATATTGTGGACAAGAACTAGGAGACGAAACCGATGAAATAGCGTTGACGTTTAGTTTCGGGTTCTTGACCGTGTTGCTAGGGAGTGCTCCCATTTCTCGGTCATTGAGGGCTTTCAACAAAGTGTCAATCTTATTGGTCATCTCGCTTTGTTTTTGTTTGAAATCGGCTTCAAACTTGGCTAAACGAGCTTCTTGAGATGCCATAAATTGAGACATCAATCCTTCAAAGTTATTGGTACTACCATTGCCGGAAGGATTGTTGTTGAAAGTACGGTTCGAGTTGGAACCGCTTGATTGGAAACGATTAGGTGGGTTGGAAGAATTGGTTTGTTGTGCGTTTTGGTTTTGTTTCCACCTAAGGTTCGGGTGATTTTTCCATGAAGGGTTGTATGTATCACCGTAGGGGTTTGGCTCGGGTTTGAAAGTGTACCACTTGTCTCCCGCTCCGTCGGTACGCGAGGATGTGTAGTCCGCAAAAGCTTGTTCGGGGAGTTCCATGCAATCACGAGTGTCGTGGGGACCACTACATAATTCACATGAAGAAGTGATTTTGTTCACTTGGCTTGAAGGTTTAGGAGCCTCGTAGGATTTCATGAGAAACTTGACTTGGTCTTCAAGTTCTATGATCCTACGGTCGGAAGTGCTTGAATTGTTCGAAGGCAAAGATATTGCCTTGACCGTTTTTATTCAAATCACGGGGGTCACTCCAACTTTCGTTGTCATAAAGAGCAAGATCTTCTAGGAGAGCCCATGATTGTTCCGCACTTAGATCACGTAGCTTACCACCGGCCGATTGGTCAATGGTTTGCCTCGTGGAGAGATTGATATGGTCATAGAAGATTTGGACTTGGAGCCAAAGTTCTATGCCATGGTGAGGGACTTTTTGGAGTAAGTCCTTGAATCGAGTCCATGCCTCGTAGAGGGTTTCGCCTTGACGTTGTTGGAACATCAAGATATCATTCCTTAGCTTGGTAGTTCTTCCCGGTGGGAAAAACTGAGCAAGGAAACGAGTGGTGAGATCATCCCAAGAGGTGATGGATCCTGCGGGTTGACGCTCTAGCCATTGACTAGCTTGGTCCCGCAAAGAGAATTGGAAGAGACGCAGTCGGGTCGTCTCTCGAGTGGCAACATCAAGGTCTATAGAATCAAAGATTTTGAGAAAGTCCTTGAGATGTTGATTAGGATCTTCAGAACGAAGTCCATGGAATGCGCATCCGCTTTGCACCAACCGGATGGTGTCGGATCGCAAGGGTGTGACATTGGCTCCTTGAGTGAGCTCAATGGTGTTTCGATAGCCATGGTGGCTAGGACGGGAGTACTCTCCTAAAGTACGGGCTCTAGGAGGTGGTGGTTGTTGTGGTGGGTTGTTGGGATCAAGGATATTACCACCTTCCATGATGTCGGATGGTAATGGTTACGAACACAGAAACGAATAAAAAAGATAGACTAAAGAAGACCTAGAAAAATAAAATAAAAATCTCACTAGAAAGGAATCTAGTGAGTAGACCTATAAAATAAAAATTCAACCTAAACAATAACTATTCCCCGGCAGCGGCGCCAAAAACTTGATGCGTGGTTTTGCAACCTTACAACAGGTTTTACCTCTCGAGGGATCTCAAGAGGCTTACAACCCCACCAGGCAGTGTACCTGACCGATGTAGTATAGTGTAGTGGTAAGTACGGGGGATTGATCGTTCTCCACAGGGAATAGTGTTCGTTAGGTATGAAAAACTACTCTAATAGGTCTAAGGGTGAGAGAAGATTCTTTTTATGTTTTTATAATTTTATGAAAGCAAGTAAACTCTCGGGTTTGAAAGAGTGGGCGGAATTAGTTGCTAGTCAACTAACCCAAATAACTACGAATGCAAATAAAATAAAATACTGAAAATGAAAAGGTGGTAAAACTTATGTGGAGAGAAATGTGTTTACTTAGATTTCCTTACTCCCTAACTATCTTTTACCGGTTGATTAGTGTGTATTAATTGCGTGGATGACGGGTGTATTCCTTAATACCAATCGTGGGGTGGCGTACGTACTTCCCCAACTCTATGAACTCCTACTTCACTCCTATGTCGAGCCGGCTAGGAAGCTCCTAACATGGGATCACTAGAATTCGCTCATGCATTAAATACAACCATAAAAACCTTTAGTACGCATTGGTTCATGTTTCTTAAGACGTTCAAGCAAGTTACCGAATAGGAAGTTAGCCAGTTTTCTTAAGCCTAACATAGATAAACAATCATCCAATACAACTAATAACACACTAATAACCAATAATCAATAGCTAGGTTTCATTAGATCTAAGTAAACACAAAGAAAACCTAGCCTAACATGTTAAACAAAAGACAAGAACAAGATAGAATCAAACAACACATAGACATATTGAATGATTAATTGATAACTTATCTTCAATGTAACATGGAAGATCTCAAGGCAAAAAGCCTTGAAAAAGCTGCTAAAATCATCTTAGGGTTTTCGCACACAAAGTTCCACAATAAGTTCCACACCAATGACAAAAAGTTGCAAAACTATATATAGACTTTCAGATCTGACGGCGTCACGTTATGGAGTGTGACGCCGTCACCTCGCCGCTTTTAGGGTTCCCGGATGGCCTTCTTGACGCCGTCCCTCTTTAGCTCTCCAAAATCCGTTCTGGCTTATCAAGGCTTGACGCCGTCAGAATTAGGCGTGACGCCGTCCCTCTTTAACTTATACCGTGACGACCTTGATCACTCCAAAGGGTGACGCCGTCAGAATTCCCATGCAAATTTCTCTGGCTTATCATGAGTAATTTTCATATCCACCACTTTTGCCAAGACATGACGCCGTCAAGAATAAATCCTGACGGCGTCAAAGGTACTTTCCAGCACAATTTTGAGACTTTGCCGTTTTCTTCACTTTTATGCTCCAAAAACGTCCAAAATGCTTCCTTTTCCAGATTTCTTCTCAAAAGTACCTAAAATGACAAAAGGAACGATTTAGGGCAATATTTGATCAAATAAATACGATTTAGGGCTTAAATGACCCCTTAAAAGCGGTACACTTTTCGCTTCATCACCTTCACCTCGGGATTACCCCGAATCTTAAGACGGTAAGTCTCAAAGATTATCGTGATTTGGTCGAACTTCAGATTCCTGCTGAATGTCCAAAGCTCGTTAAACTCGACCTCAGTAATTGTATTCAAGTTGCGGAATTGCCTGAGAAAATTGGACGGTTAGAATGTTTAAAAGAGTTGGATATCACTGGAACAGGCATACGTCATCTTCCACAAAGTATTTTTAAGGTGAAAGGTCTGCGGATTGTTGGGTCTAGACAGCTTCTTGAGTTATGTGGTTTTACATCTGAGATAAAAACCTCTGATGATGAAATTTTTTATGATGAAACATCTTCCAGAAAGTATTTTTATGTTGAAATATCTGAAAATTCTTGAACTTAAATCTTGATGGCTACTAGAGAAGTTACCTGATGATCTTGGTCAATTACAATGTTTAGAGAAGCTAATCCTAACAGTGTCTTTTTACGAGATATTCCAAACAGCATATGTGAGATGAAATGTCTCAAATATTTCCATCTCCCGTATTGTATTCAAATTGTGGAATTGCCTGAGGAAATTGGACAGTTAGAATGTTTAAAAGAGTTGGATATCACTGCAACATGTTGTAAATGTGGGGTAAGATTGGTATCCTGATAGCAATTAGAAGTCACGAATATGAACGCTTTTAGATCGATTAAATTGGAGTGTATACCAATTAACGACCGGATAAAATCTAATTGATTCAAGTTTGTGTATGATATTATGTTTGCAGAATTATTGTGATCAAAATTGTTTGATCAGCCTCTCCTATTCTCTATATAAAATTGGGAATAAATAAGACGGTTTAAAGAGGCGGTTATTAGGGCCTAATAACTGTAAAACAGTTATATTCAGCACTAGCAGCAGAATCTGCACTAGCAGCAGGAACCGCTGCGCTAGCAGCAGGAACCATCCCTACCAGCAGGAACTACACTACCAGCAGGAACGAGCAACTACCAGCAGAAACGAGCAGCAGAATCCACATCAACTTTATATGTTTTATTTGGTGAAAAAACAAATTATAATGAATTTTTAACATAGCAATGTTATACCAAATAAAAAATTTTCCAGGTGACCTGGCAGCTCGACCCCAGCCAGGGGCGCTGCCCCTTGGACCCTGCTTCTCTCAGGGGCGCTGCCCCTGAACCCCCGTTAGTCCCGTTAATATCCAAATAAGGTCGACTCTTATTTGCATATTAAACGCAATCTATTTTACACTAAAATACCAACACAACACGCATTAGTCATATTCCAGAGAGTATTTTTAGGATGAATGGTCTGCGGATTGTTGGATCTAGATGGCTTCTTGAGTCATGTGGTTTTACATCAGACATAAAAATCTCTGATGATGAAACATTCTGCTATATATAAAGCCATGTATAGCACAGGCACAAAAAGCAGAAGTCCCATGTACCGTGGTCGAGTGATGATTTTGAACAGCTCCAAAGGCCCAATGAAGTCACTGCATTAAGAACTTTTTTAACAGGTACTTGCTCCCTTGTCTATAAATTGTCTTATGTTTGATGAAGATTGCAATTATTTCCGTGTCGGATTTAAATGATGTTCCTTACCTTATTTTTAAAAGGTTATCAATATGTGGTTCAATAAGAGGATTCTGCAGGTGGTGCACCAGTTATTCTTGTTGTTATAGCTTCTGGTTGTATTGATGTTACTTTTGCTAAGAAGAATAGAAAGATTCATTCTATTTCATGGGTCTGATCATCTGAGTGTGCTGATCAAGCTGGAGGTAATTTTTTCTTCAAGTCAAAGAAACATATATATATATATATATATATATATATATATATATATATATATATATATATATATATATATATATATATATATATATATATATATATATATAGAGTAAATTGCATTTTTGGTCCCTGTGGTTTGGCCAAATTGCAGATTTGGTCCCCAACTTTTCGAAATTGCACCAGAGGTCCCCATTTTCAAGTTTTCGTTGCATTTTTGGTCCCTGGCCTCAGTCAAAAGACAGAAATACCCCTGTCCTTTTCTTTTAATATATTCCTTTTCAGTTTTTAACACAAATGGTCCTTGTTTTGCGCAAGGCTTTACAAATTTAGTCATTTTTTTCACAAATGGTCCTTCTTACACAAAATCGTCCTTGTGTTGCGCAAGACTTACACAAATGGTCCTTGAGTCCGTTTTTCTTCCGTTTTCGTCCGTTTTTCTTACGTTTTTTCCGTTTTGGTCCGTTTTTATCCGTTTTTGTCCGTTTTTCTTACGTTTTTTACGTTTTCGTCCGTTATTCTTACGTTTTTTTTTCCGTTTTCATACGTTTTTGTCCGTTTTTCTTACGTTTTTTCGTTTTTTGTCAGTTTTTTATCCGTTATTCTTACGTTTTTTCAGTTTTCTACGTTTTTGTCAGTTTTTCTTACGTTTTTTCCGTTTTTGTCCGTTTTTCTTACGTTTTTACGTTTTTGTCGTTTTATCCGTTTTTGTCCCTTTTTCTTACGTTTTTTTACGTTTTCGTCCGTTATTCTTACGTTTTTTTCCGTTTTTATCGTTTTTGTTCATTTTCCTTACGTTTTTTTTACCTTTTCTTCCGTTTTCTTTTTTTTGTCCGAATTTTTTATTTAGTCCAAATTTTTGGTCCGATTTTTTTTTGACCAAATCTTTTAAAAAAAATAAATAAAATTAAAAAATTAAAAAAAAATCAAAATTTTTGTCCGATTTTTTTTTTCTTTTTTGTCCGAAATTTTTTTAATTTTTTATTTTTTTTATTTTTTTTTTAATTGGACAAAAAAGAAAAAAAAATCGGACAAAAATTTTGAATTTTTTTTTTATTTTTTATTTTTTAAAAAAATTCGGACCAAAAAGAAAAAAAAAAGTGGGACAAAAAATTCGGACAAAAATTTTGCTTTTTTTTTATTTTTTAATTTTATTTATTTTTTTTTTTAAAATTTGGTCAAAAAAAATCGGACAAAAAATTTGGACTATATAAAAAATTCGTACAAAAAAAAAGAAAATGGAAAAAAAAGGTACAAAAACGTAAAGAAAATGAACAAAAACGATAAAAACAGAAAAAAAATGTAAGAATAACGGACGAAAACTTAAAAAACGTAAGAAAAACGGACAAAAACGGATAAAAACGTAAGAAAAACGGACAAAAACGTATGAAAACGGAAAAAAACGTAAGAATAACGGACGAAAACGTAAAAACCGTAAGAAAAACGGACAAAAACGGATAAAAACGTAAGAATAACGGACGAAAACGTAAAAAAACGTAAGAAAAACGGACAAAAACGGATAAAAACGTAAGAATAACGGATAAAAACTGACAAAAACAGAAAAAACGTAAGAAAAACGGACAAAAACGTATGAAAACGGAAAAAACGTAAGAATAACGGACGAAAACGTAAAAAACGTAAGAAAAACGGACAAAAACGTAAGAAAAACGGACAAAAACGGACCAAAACGGAAAAAACGTAAGAAAAACGGACGAAAACGGAAGAAAAACGGACTCAAGGACCATTTGTGTAAGTCTTGCGCAACACAAGGACGATTTTGTGTAAGAAGGACCATTTGTGAAAAAAAAAGGACTAAATTTGTAAAGCCTTGCGCAACACAAGGACCATTTGTGTTAAAAACTGAAAAGGAATATATTAAAAGAAAAGGACAGGGGTATTTCTGTCTTTTGACTGAGGCCAGGGACCAAAAATGCAACGAAAACTTGAAAATGGGGACCTCTGGTGCAATTTCGAAAAGTTGGGGACCAAATCTGCAATTTGGCCAAACCACAGGGACCAAAAATGCAATTTACTCTATATATATATATATATATATATATATATATATATATATATATATATATATATATATATATATATATATATATATATATAGGATCCGGTTCCATTGAGAAGGTTTTTATTTGAGAAGATTGAGAAATCTTCGTTTGAACAAACTGATTCATGTTTTTGATTTGATTCACAAGTAAAACATCATTTATGGTGAATCGAATCTATAAATTACAAATTTGATTCACAAATCATTGTTAAAATCGAGTTATGATGATGATTCATTAAATTTGTACAGATGATTCAGTATTCTACATATATCGCAAAATCGAGAGATTTTTAACATTGATTCAAATTTTTTTTACACATTTTGAATTTTAATCACATTAAAATGAGTTTTACGCTTGAAAAACATGAATCAAAGTTAAAAATCTATCGTTTTTGAAAACCTTCTCAATCTTCTCAAAATAAAAACCTTCTCAATCGATCCAGATTCTATATATATATATATATATATATATATATATATATATATATAATATATATATATAATATATATATATATATATATATATATATATATATAGTGAGACTTTCATTTCAGAACCATCTTATCTGCGAGAACTGACAGAACCACCAAAAACATACATGCACGCCTTTTAAAATAAAATAAAAATACATGCAAATCATCAATAATCGTAAGTATCCACCTATGTTCTTCAATATCATCATAAACTCATCATCTTTTTTCACAAAAACCTTACACACATCCGCAATATTGTCATTGCACGCCTTATAAGAACATACATGCACACCTTCAAAGAAAATTTTTGTATTCCCAATTTCTTATCAAATTCTTTAGAACAACCATGTTTTTTTTAAAACATATATGTTGATTTTAGAACATATGTGCAAAAATACAATTATTGAAGGCGTGCATGTATGTTTTTGGTGGTTCTGTCAGTTCTCGCAGATAAGATGGTTCTCGCAAGAAAGTGCCCCTATATATATATATATATATATATATATATATATATATATATATATATTATATATATATATATATATATATATATATATATATATATATATTTTTTTTTTCTTCTTTTGAACTGCAATCTAATTTTTAATTGACATACTGAACTTGAAGTTTAATCTCCGCCCTAGATGGTTTGGTTTCAGCTATCAATGTACAAGGAGATACGCCAAGGAACCAAGTCTCTAATACTAGTTATATACTCTTGAATCAAGGCATAGTTATTAACTTTGACTCCTTCATCAAGTCAAAGTATGTTCATGGTTAAAACAATGAAACATTGACATGATCATGTAGTAAATAAATTCAAGAAAAGTTTACATTTGCAATAATATAGTTTACAATGGGTTGAAATCAGTGAAAGATTGACTTTTGAATGGATTTCATTCTCTATGGAAGCACATATGACATATTATATATAGTGTTTACTGGTACTAAAAAAGCTACTAAACATGTTTCAGGAATACGAAGCTACTTCACTGTGAGTGATGCGAAAATCCATTTTCCGACAGAATCTGAAGTCAGGAACAAAGGATGCAGTTATCAAATAAAACAACATTACTTATTTTTCCATGTGGCACGGCGGGTTATAAGAGCGGTAAGAAAAAAAGTTAAATTATTTTTCACATTGTTGATTGTTTTCATAAAGAACTCAATGTTCGATCTCAAGGCCTTGCATCGGGGTCAATCAGTTTTGAGATGTCAATCTCTAGTGTGGTTACAGAAAATATCAATAGTTCAACAAACTCCAAAGGTCTTTCAGTTCAACAGATTTGAAGGGTCATCAACAGGATACTTGTATCAACATGAAGATGTTAATAGTAGGATTGGTTTTGTTTTCTGTAAAAAATAATGTACTACTTTAAATTGATTAATCAGAAGTGAAGTTAGATAAATTTAAGTGTTTGGACCTCATTTTACATAGTCGACTTCATTAAATTATTCATAATGAATATGGTGGGGTTCGGCTGGCCTTTTAAGGGTTTTTCAGTACTAAAAACCATCAGAATGTGATTTTGAAACTTGCAAGTTAATGCATGATTCAGCTTAAAGAGTTGACTTTTTCAGAAAGTCAAGCTGCTATCGTGAAGAAAATGGTAGAATATACTGAGTTTGAATACAATCATGGTAGATTGTTCAAGTGATAAAGTTGTCATAACCATGTTTGAATATGTTCTAAATAATTAGGATGGATATTGTTTAACATGAATAAGTTGAGTTTTGTGTTAGATCACCGACTTTCGACAACTATACTGTGTCAAGGGAAATGATCTACTGGGTGTCTAGAATTTGAATGGCCAAAATACTTTATACTAATCAATTGATTCATTATTTGGTACTCTAATCTTATGTAATAGTGGTGGTCAAGTTTTGGTTTTTACATATACTTTTTCGACAAGGTTTTAAACGTCAACCTCACTTATTTTCACTTTGGATGCTTTAGTTTATCATTTAGGAAATTTTCGAAAGTTGCATATGCAGGCCATGGAACCTGTTTAACAATCTTATGTCAATTACTGAAATTCTTTGAGTGAGCGACCAGTAATTAATGAATAAATTGTTGACAGGTAGATAATCTGATGCGTGGTTTTGCAACCTTACAACAGGTTTTACCTCTCGAGGGATCTCAAGAGGCTTACAACCCCACCAGGCAGTGTACCTGACCGATGTAGTATAGTGTAGTGGTAAGTACGGGGGATTGATCGTTCTCCACAGGGAATAGTGTTCGTTAGGTATGAAAAACTACTCTAATAGGTCTAAGGGTGAAGGAAGATCATTTTTGTATTTTTATATTTTTATGAAAGCAAGTAAAATCTCGGGTTTGAAGGAGTGGGCGGAATTAGTTGCTAGTCAACTAACCCAAATTACTACGACTGCAAATAAAATAAAATAACGAAAATGAAAAGAGTTGGTAAAACTTATATGGAGAGAAATGTGTTTACTTAGATTTCCATACTCCCTAACTATCTTTTACCGGTTGATTAGTGTGTATTAATTGCGTGGATGACGGGTGTATTCCTTAATACCAATCGTGGGGTGGCGTACGTACTTCCCCAACTCTATGAACTCCTACTTCACTCCTATGTCGAGCCGGCTAGGAAGCTCCTAACATGGGATCACTAGAATTCGCTCATGCATTAAATACAACCTTAAAAACCTTAGTACGCATTGGTTCATGTTTCTTAAGACGTTCAAGCAAGTTACCGAATAGGAAGTTAGCCAGTTTTCTTAAGCCTAACATCGATGAACAATCATCCAATACAACTAATAACACACTAATAACCAATAATCAATAGCTAGGTTTCATTAGATCTAAGCAAACACAAGATAAATCTAGCCTAGCATGTTAATCAAAAGACAAGAACAAGATGTAATCAAACAACACATAGACATATTGAATGATTAAATAATCACTTATCTTCAATTAAACATGGGAGATCCAAGGGTATGAAAACCCTTAAAAATGGCAGAAATTCGTCTTAGGGTTTCTCCTCCAAAGTTACACACAATAAGTTTCACACTAATGACAAAAAATTGCAAAACTATATATAGAGTTTAAGGGCTGACGGCGTCACGTTATGGATCCTGACGCCGTCACCTCGCCGCTTTTAGGGTTCCCGGATGGCCTTCCTGACGCCGTCCCTCTTTAGACCTCCAAAATCCGTTCTGGCTTATCAAAGCTTGACGCCGTCAGAATATGGCTTGACGCCGTCCCTCTTTAATTTAAACCGTGACGACCTTGATCACTTCAAAGGGTGACGCCGTCAGATTTTTCATTGCAAAATTCTCTGGCTTATCATGAGTAATTTTCACATCCATCACTTTTGCCAAGCCATGACGCCGTCTGGACCAATTCCTGACGCCGTCAAAGGTACTTTCCAGCATATTTTTGAGACTTTGTCGATTTCTTCACTTTTATGCTCCAAAAACGTCCAAATGCCTCCTTTTCCAGATTTCTTCTCAAAAGTACCTAAAATGACAAAAGGAACGATTTAGGGCAATATTTGATCAAATAAATACGATTTAGGGCTTAAATGACCCCCTAAAAGCGGTACACTTTTCGCTTCATCAAATACCCTTACACTTGAGATTTGCTTGTCCTCAAGCAAATGCGCTTTTATTCTAATCAAAATACAAGTTAGGGGTCATTTAACACTAATATAAAAGTAATTACAACAAATAGTCGTTCCACTTTAATCATAATAAGCACGGAGATTACATACTAGCACCTCACAAGTAGTGTTTAGATACTCACATCTCTCAAGTGTCATCAAAATAATTCTCATAAATGAAAACGGATAATATCTCTCACTACCTGTCATAGCAAATAGATTACCATAGGCTTGGGAAAGGATCGAAAACCTCCTCCACTAGGCGTAAGCACCTAAGATAAACTATCAAAGAGGGCTTTTAAACGGGTTATAACGTTAGGTGTAGGGATATGATAAACACGGTTTTGTTGGATAAGGGATATTTTACTGGTGGCGAGTTAAAGATCTTGATTAATTACATGTACTATACAATGTTGCTAAGCCAAGACTCGACTCAATCTTAAGCTAAAAACAAAATAACAAAAACATAAAACAAACATAAAATGAAACGGGATGGTAGTCCGTATGTTTTTTCTATTTTTCTTTTTCTCATTTTTTTTGTATTTTTCTTGATTATTATTTTTTATTTATTTATTTTTTTTTTTTTTTGCATACACTTTTGCCCTACCATCCAAAATAATACATCATAGGGGCGTTGCATTCCCCTTACACTTGAACTTTTACATAACTTTACAAATAACTATTCTAATGACTCGAATTAAGATAATCGAAACACTTGGAGTACTTTTAAAATATTTAGCACATATGAGGGTAATAAATGATGTTCTTCCCCATTACTCCATTACACTAGTACTTTACCCATGAGTCCCAATCGTCCCAAAACAATATATACAAGGATATGACTCGACTTAGCAACCATGTAATCAACTAGATAATTAACTAAGGGTTTAAACAAATGTTGTCACAATAATGCACTAAAAATGAGTGCATACAAGGTAGGCTAAGGCGATTTGGGTGTACATTTAAGTGGGGTGTAAACAAATTCTTCCTTTAAGTAAAATGCTTAAAGGTCGAAACGAAAAGATAGGCTCTGAGGGGTGTACTAGGGGTATCGTGTACTAAAAATGAGTACAACGCAAAGGGTGTGGGAGAATTACTTGACCAATGTAGCCAACGTAATTATAACAAAAGCACAGGTGTAAAACAATGGGTTAATCCTAATGCCTCTTATCATGTAGTAAATCTAACTACACGAATGTAGTCTCACTTGTGGCCTCGGAATGGTCCTAACGCAAGTTCTAGAATCTAAGTGCTACCGGCACACACATCATAGCATAAATGCTTTTCCTACCAATTCTAGGGGCGAACCTCACATATTTGGGGGTGGAAAATTTTTTTGTGGTACGGTTTTTGTGCTAGTTATATAACTCCTATCCATGAGACGCTCATTAAGATCAAAGTTTCACTCCTATATGTTGTAAAAAAATTTAAATTTGGCACTAAAATTGCCCTAACAGGTATTTCTCTCAGTTTTATTACACATCTACTATTGAACAAACAAAAATCAAGTGCACTTGTATTCTCTAAAGTATCGTATTTTTACCCCCCCCCCCCTTACACTTAAGATGAACATTGTCCCCAATGTTCAAATAACAAGATGTAAAAGTAATTAAGGTAAAAGAATGAAATCAAATACTCCCCTGATTCGCTTGGTGGATAATGTGGTAACATGGTTAGATCTTCTTCCAAGAGAATGTAGAAGCTCCAAGACTAATGCAACGCCATAAGCTAGATTCCACATACATCTCCTTGTCCAAAATAACCTGTTAAACCTGAGAAAACAAACACGAAAACCTGCATAACATCGGCGGGATAAATTCTATATATAAGGATATAATGCTTGTGGAATGATAATTTTGCAGATTCCTGGAGTTTATAAGTTAGAGATTTAATAAAAACTTTTTATGAAAACAAAACTTTCAAAAATTTCTGAAAATTAAAACCTGACGCCGTCAGGTTGTAATGCCTGACGCCGTCAGAAATGATCTGACAGAATTCTCATGTTAAGTTTCCGGAAAATTTCTGGAAATACCTATACCTTACTTCCTGGAAATCTTGCAAAATATCATTATGACTCGATACAAGCATTTGACTCAAACAAATACTAATATGTATGTTAATTTATTATTATTACGATTCATGTTCATTTGTTCTAATAAACCGATTTGGACTTCCCTTACACTTAACTTTTGCAAAATACCTTTATATGTAGTTAAGACGAAGTTAAAAACAAAATAAAGTATTTTCACAAATTAATTTTGAACATGAATCAATAATAATAAAAATTAAACACACATACGGAAGCAAATAAAATCAAACAAACAAACAAATAAATAAACACACAAAGCAAAATAAAGCTTGGGTTGCCTCCCAAGAAGCGCTTGTTTTTGTTCGAGTCACGAGCCTGACTCTACCCTTATTTAACGGATAAAGGAGAGGTTTTCCCTACACTTAGGGTTAAGTGCGGGTGATAGTAGCGATACACACCAGCTCGGTAGGAGTATGCCACGTGAGGAAAGATTGGTGGATGAATTATATGCTCAAAGGGGTGTGCTCCTCTCATCATAACCTTACCTAGTTCACTTTGGTCAATGGGTGAATTAAAGTTTTCTCCTAAAAAGGGATCATCTTCTATCAACTTCGAGAGATTCCTAGTTGGGAATCCATCTTGACCTAATAAACCCGGTTTAAACCCATAATGTTTCTTGTGATCAATCATGAATGGGTGATGTAAGTATGTAAGGTCATGGTTTACTCCTATATTAGCTTCCACTCCACATGGCCTAGAGTCTACTACCTTAATCTTAACATTACCCGGACTACATGGTTTGATGGGTGGATCGGGACCTTTTTCAATTCCTAAATTCACATCTAAGGATGGAAGATTAGGTAACGGTTTTGGTTGAGGCTCCGGTTCATCAAAACTAGGAACTTCCATAGAACTAAAAGAAAGGTTATGACTACAAGTATTCAAACCTACATCCTCTAGTTGTGTTTGGTCCAAGGGTTCTACCTCTATTGGGGTTCCTATAGTCTCTTCTACTTCTTCTGGGTAAGTCATGGGTGGTGTGTGTGCCTCAAATGATGGTAGGACTTGTGGGATACTTGGTGGGCTTGGGTTCTCTACTATATCCTCCATCACATTAAGATCACCAATGTGTTCATCTTGTATTATGGTAGGGCCTAACCATGACATGCAGCTAGGTGGCTCAACTCTACCCTCATGTGTGTCGTATGTTTTGGTGAAATCTATCCCACTCATGCAACTAACCATCTCAGAATCTTGGTTTGATTCTAAGTCCATGTTCTTAGAAACTAGGTCTCTTTGCTCATACGAATCCACCAATTCGTTCCACTTATGGGTCATGGTTAGGAAGCTTTCCTCAAAATTCATCCAAAGGGCCTGACTAAAAGGAATTGATCCAGATAATGCTTGTCTAATAGAAATCTCACATGCATAGAATTCATTAAACCCATCTAACCTTACCCCTAACTCCTTTTGGAAATCACAAAGATCACACAAAAATTCATATGAATGATAGGAAACAAATCTATTGGTGAAATATAATTGTTCCCCTATTGACAATGATCTAAATGGAATTTCATCCATCATAGTGACAAATGAAAATGGTTTTACAAACAAAGGGCACAAAGAAAAAGATAGACTAAAGAAATCCTAGAAAAATAAAATAAAAATCTCACTAGAAAGGAATCTAGTGAGTAGACCTAATAAAATAAAAATTCAACCTAAACAATAACTATTCCCCGGCAACGGCGCCAAAAACTTGATGCGTGGTTTTGCAACCTTACAACAGGTTTTACCTCTCGAGGGATCTCAAGAGGCTTACAACCGCACCAGGCAGTGTACCTGACCGATGTAGTATAGTGTAGTGGTAAGTACGGGGGATTGATCGTTCTCCACAGGGAATAGTGTTCGTTAGGTATGAAAAACTACTATAATAGGTCTAAGGGTGAAGGAAGATTATTTTTGTATTTTTATATTTTTATGAAAGCAAGTAAAATCTCGGGTTTGAAGGAGTGGGCGGAATTAGTTGCTAGTCAACTAACCCAAATTACTACGACTGCAAATAAAATAAAATAACGAAAATGAAAAGAGTTGGTAAAACTTATATGGAGAGAAATGTGTTTACTTAGATTTCCTTACTCCCTAACTATCTTTTACCGGTTGATTAGTGTGTATTAATTGCGTGGATGACGGGTGTATTCCTTAATACCAATCGTGGGGTGGCGTACGTACTTCCCCAACTCTATGAACTCCTACTTCACTCCTATGTCGAGCCGGCTAGGAAGCTCCTAACATGGGATCACTAGAATTCGCTCATGCATTAAATACAACCATAAAAACCTTAGTACGCATTGGTTCATGTTTCTTAAGACGTTCAAGCAAGTTACCGAATAGGAAGTTAGCCAGTTTTCTTAAGCCTAACATCGATGAACAATCATCCAATACAACTAATAACACACTAATAACCAATAATCAATAGCTAGGTTTCATTAGATCTAAGCAAACACAAGATAAATCTAGCCTAGCATGTTAATCAAAAGACAAGAACAAGATGTAATCAAACAACACATAGACATATTGAATGATTAAATAATCACTTATCTTCAATTAAACATGGGAGATCCAAGGGTATGAAAACCCTTAAAAATGGCAGAAATTCGTCTTAGGGTTTCTCCTCCAAAGTTACACACAATAAGTTTCACACTAATGACAAAAAATTGCAAAACTATATATAGAGTTTAAGGGCTGACGGCGTCACGTTATGGATCCTGACGCCATCACCTCGCCGCTTTTAGGGTTCCCGGATGGCCTTCCTGACGCCGTCCCTCTTTAGACCTCCAAAATCCGTTCTGGCTTATCAAAGCTTGACGCCGTCAGAATATGGCTTGACGCCGTCCCTCTTTAATTTAAACCGTGACGACCTTGATCATTTCAAAGGGTGACGCCGTCAGATTTTTCATTGGAAAATTCTCTGGCTTATCATGAGTAATTTTCACATCCATCACTTTTGCCAAGCCATGACGCCGTCTGGACCAATTCCTGACGCCGTCAAAGGTACTTTCCAGCATATTTTTGAGACTTTGTCTATTTCTTCACTTTTATGCTCCAAAAACGTCCAAAATGCTTCCTTTTCCAGATTTCTTCTCAAAAGTACCTAAAATGACAAAAGGAACGATTTAGGGCAATATTTGATCAAATAAATACGATTTAGGGCTTAAATGACCCCCTAAAAGCGGTACAGTTTTCGCTTCATCAGAATCAATGACCTTGTCTCAAAATACCAAATAAAGTGTCTTTATTCCCCACCAACTTTCATTTTCGCAACATTGTGTTTAATTAACAGTATTAATACTTTTAGAACAATGTAGTAATAAACAAGGAAAGTTATAGCCAAAATGTTCAATAACAGGTTATTCTAGTCAATCGTCGATATTTGACATATGAAGTTATCATCTTAGATACGTGGTTAACCTTTATATGAATGGAAGGTAAATTTTGCCTGATTGCAGATTGTAAGTTATCAATGAAGTCGAAGTAGATTATCCGTTACATGTGGGAAAAAGCATATCCATAGAAAGATTATGTAATTTCATAACGATTAAAGTGTAAAAAAAAAAGCAAATATTAAACGCTAAAAACAACGATATGATGGACTTTGGTTTATCCCCCTAACTAGTTTATTGACCCGTGAAATTCACGGGATTAAATTGACACCCGTGAAATAGGAGTTTTTGTATTTATTATGAAAAGAAATATGTTTATATAGGCGATCAATTTGTGATATCATGTGAATAAATAATATGTTAGATACATGAATAAATAATAGTCATGTTACATAAGAATAAAGTAAAGTTTAAAAACGATACCAAAGACATTAAATAATTTAACAACAAAATAAATAAAATTTGTAACAACCAATAAAACATTTTATGGCATTTAAAAAAACCTTAAAAAAAAATACTCTTTAATATTAATATTTCATTTAAAGTATGGGATATAATTTCATAAGCTATAATTAATGTAATAGTCTCAGTTATGAAAATTGTTTTATTGCCCATCGTGTTTTCTCATAAGAACATAGAATTCTTTTTAACTGATGAAATTACAGGATAAATATTCAATCTAAAGCACCTAATAGAGTTTGCATAAACATCCCACATATTGTTTTAGGTATCTAGCACGCTCAAAGATCCTTGGAAAGGGTCTCATATCAGGAAGATATTAAAAGAACCTTATAAATGGGTAGAAAATAAAGTCTTTTGACCAAGGTTTGCGATTTTGTTCAGTAGTGTAGTGTTGGGACCACTTTCCAGCACTCTGAACTCTTGGCATTCCTGATTCTTTCTTGGTACTGGAGTCCACTTTAAATTTCGCACTACACATCTCTCCCAAACTGCCAATCTAGGCACTTGGTTCAGCTCATTGAAAGGATGCTCAAAACTCCTCAACCCACCAGATGTTGTGAAGAAACATCCTTCTTAAGACATACATATTACCTTTTTATGATAACCATCCTCAAATAAACACACCTATAAATCTCTTTTAATGCTTATAGCTTGACCTGTGAACATCTTAGTAAACTATATGCAATAAGCATTATTGTTGTTCAATCTCGACATGACATATTGTTTTGTGTAATGAAGTTAACTATGGATCGAGATGTTTTACATTAAAAATGTTTAATTGTTGTGAACTAAAATTGGGCATATTAATCAAAGAAAGGGCGAGCTTCATACATGTAAGTTGGTCCATCGCAATCATTAAAGATTAGTTACCATCACTACGTACTTTGTGCCATCATCATTGTGCCATTGCAATTACACATTTAAGTTACTAAATAAAAAATGAATATGTAAGTTGGTCCATTGCAATTACAAATTTTAATTGCAGTGAAGATTATCGATGAGCCATGTTAATATCGACTTTACTTAAACTGATGTTTGTAAAGTGATTGTTTGGGATTACTTACTAGGAACGGTTAATAATTTGTTGAGAAATGAACCCGCAAAATTGACTATTTGGAGAAAAAACCATGAACTTTGCAAATCATTTTCGAACATCACCTTTTAGCTATATTCGAACCATTCTGTGCTTTTGGACCTTTTTTGCATTTGCGACTTATTGTTTTTTAAAGCTTGCCCACCCTCGGATGATCAGAACCATTCTTAGTGTTTTAAAACCCGGGTTGACCCGGCCGGTTGAACCGTGAACTGGTCGGGTGACCGATTTCTTCTTCTTCATCTTATTTTCTACTTTACCCACCACAAATCACCATTTAAAAGCTTCCAACGCAAAATTAAAGCAAAAAAATTCAATTCTGAAGCTTCAAAACCCAAATAATCCAAAAAATGATAAAATTAAAGCATGCATGCCTTGTACTTTCCTTCATCGAGCTTCATTCAAACCAAATATAAAAGTGGTGAGCTCCTCCAATATATTTTATATTATACTTTTTGAAACAAAAAATGTTCACAAAAACCGTTTTCAATATTACAATTTTCGTAACATCATATGCTATGTTCTTAACACACACATATACAACTTTTAATATGCTAATGACTTTTTTTTTTGTGCTCAATATCTTATGTCTCATCGTCTATAATAATAAATACTAGGCCAAATTGCATATATATCCCTTTCAAAGTGAATAATTTCATATATATCCTTTGTACTAGTTTTTTATGCACATAGTACAATGGTTTTTATGCATGCTTTGGATATATATGCAATTTTGCATTTTCGGAAGGATATATGCTAATTCATTTTAGAGAAACGAACCTGATAAGCCTGAGTGATTCTCTTCTTTAGTTGTCTCAAGTAATGCCAATTGTAATCTTCTTTGTCAGTTGTCCAAAATCTTGAATACCTCTTAATCAAAAGAAAATGGTAGTTAAGCAACAAAACATATCGTGTAAGTAAATTAATCAAAGCCTCATGTTACGTTTTGAACTCATTCCACTTAATAACATGCCATGTCCATTGTTTATGAAGTATTATTTTGACTGAACTCGAACCATTTACATCTAAATCATTCATATGCTCATCACTGACAAATGGGGTCAGTAAGTTCGTCATGTGATCATTCATCTGCTCATCTGTGACGGATGAGATGAGTAGTTCATTATCACCAAGTGCTGCTTTTTTTACATCGTTAAGTTCTTCACTTAGCTTTGAAACAACACCCACACCGAGTTGTTGGAGATATTCTGGTGTTTCCTCGTTTGGTTCAAGGCCTCGATTTTTAGCCACTTTGATTCCTTCGTATCTGATGATTTCTTAAACCACAAAGGATAAGAGCGTGGTTTTTTCATCTGTCCCTTTGACAACGGAAAGTTTCCAAAAGGGTGTTGAGCTAGAACGCCTGGGCTCCACCTCAAAATGTACCATCATTCATTCGGTTACCGGTTTTGAGAACTGCTTCTAGAAGCCTTAAGAAGAGTTTGTTGCTTATAAGTTTATTGCAAGCTACCTGTGAATCAACAAATAGCCACGTCTTAAATTGGAAACTAAATCATTTTAAAAGGACAGAAAGGTAGAGATGCCTAAAACACGACCTAAACGCATATGAGTATATACAATCTAAAAGCTACAAAAATAGAATGTAGTACCTCTAAAGTGGCAAATGATTCTTTAGCCATATTGTAATCCTCATGAACGGAACTCAAAACCTGCAAAGCTTCAAGACGTTTGAATGCATGTGCGATCTCAACCAAGTTTTTAAGAAAACGTTCTGATGGCCCGAGTTGGTTTATGTCACCATTATATAACCTAAGCTGTAGTTCTTCATCTTGAGTCGGTGCCATTTTCAACAAAGTTGCAATGAGCTCGGCAGGAAGCTCAGTGCCTGATCACACGTTTATTTTAAAATAAATAAAGAGTTCAGTTGAGCTACAAAAAACGCAACAAACTTTGTATCACCCTTTTTAACCGCATTACAGACTTGTTCAGCTGTTACGTCCAATGCTTTTAGAAGAATCGCTAAATTCTGAGATTTTTTTAACCTCTCTGAGCAATCACATCAAATAAGAAACTAGAAACACCACATATACCGTGTTAGCAATTATTTTGTCATTCATTGAAGAGGAATTTTCAAGAATTGGCCATTTTTCACTTTTATATTCACTTTTTAGTAAAAAAAAAAATTATTTAATTTTGTATTGTGTGATCGCTAAACTGTACGACTTTATAAAATTCTCGAAATGTGTTCAAAAGTTGGTGAGATATTTTTTGCTAGACGTAAGTGACGTTTTGTGCAACCAAGTCTCAAAAGCTAGTTTGTAATATATTTTTGTCTAGGAGGTCTGTTATAGTCAACTCGTTTTCACGAAAAGTTTTAATTTTGGTCAAATCGGTAAAGAGGCATGTCAAGAGGGCACCACACTACATAGCATTAACTCGATACACTTATCATTTGAATACTCTTGATTGATTCTAGAACTCTACTTTATGGGATCAAGTGAGGCTAGAAAGCGGGTAGGATCTATTTATTTTGTTTGTGTCATTGTCTAAACCCATAAATATTTCACAGGCCTATTTTCAATCCTTAGTCATTCTAGCCTTTAGCATGCTTTAGTAAGGGATTTGAACAATCATGAGTGGTTTTGTCGCCGTAAGGATTTGAGTAATCACTTAGGTGGTTTTGTGCATTAGGGATTTAAGCAATTACTTATGATTTTGTCGCCCTTGCTTAAGTATTGCAATTGGTGGAGATTATAATATATATTAAACCCGAAAGCATACGGTGCCGTTTCATCCCCTTTTTTCCCGCCAAAAAATAGCCCCATCCCTTAGCCCATTTTGCTATAATCCTAGGCCAAATTTTGGCCCGGGCGGTATTTGATGTCTTTTTTTTATACATATATGATAAAGTTTACCACAATTCCAGAACATTGATAATAAAACCCTAGATCCAAAACAGTGTACCACGCTATCTTTTGGATCGATGTTTGTAAGTACTGCCTCATGATTCTGGTGGTAAGAATTGTCGATTTCAAGGTGCGCCGTGAGAAGGGATCAGTGAACAAAAAAGACGCCTGGTCCTGAAGAGACAAGAACAGTGGAATTAAGAATTAAGTCTCCGGCGTGTCTTTGGGTTTTCCGGCCAACCTTGCGCCGTCATCTTCACTCCTACCATCAATGGTAAGTCTGATCATATAATTTTTAAAGTTTTTAATCAGTTAGGGTTTAATTATTTGATCATTAAAAATGAATTGGGGTTTAATAATTTTACTTTAAATTATTTCCCTTTCTAGCTTTTATATAAAAGATTGAAAGTTTTTGATTTGTGGGGTTTTGATTTTGCATTTGCAATTTTTCCCGAGGTTTGGAGCCGTCAGGTGAATAAGTTTGATGTGGAGGATAAGCTTCGCCCGCTTGAACCTATGCTTTTGGGTAAGTTTTAATTTAGTGAACCTATGCTTCGCTAAATTTCACTAAATTAACTGAAATATATTTCACTAAATTGTAACTGAAATATGCAAATAATTCTCAATGAAAAAGCTATCTTCGGTAGTTAATTTAAAGGTCTTTGGAATAAGGGTTTTGTATTAATTTAGGGGCTTTCTGTGGAACGCCTCATGAGAAGCCCAAAAGTTGAAGTTCATACTTTTTAAGATTGTTATGTGGTCTGAAGTGAATTTGAGCTACCAGAATAGTTTTTAAGGTTACTGAAAATTAAAGTTCTATGTACCTTCGGTTTAGTTGAATGTAGACTCTAAAAATAGGCTTGCTTATATTCATGATTATGCACCGAAGAACATTGAATGATTTAGAGTGCTAACGATAATGAACTTTGCAAGATACTATTTCTTCTAATTATTGATAGAGACATTTGGTTTTAGGTTCTGTTGTCGCCTTTAGCTTGGATAATAACACAAAAATTACTTTGGTAATATTTAAATACTAATGTCGGGATTTGATTCATTCTGTGTGCACAGTTGGTTTGTTACTCATTGGTGCATATGCGTAAATACTAATGTTGGGATTTGATTCATTTTGTGTGCATAGTTGGTTTGTTATTCATTGGTGCATATGCGTGAATTTTCAATAGGTAGCGAAAGAAGGTGGTGACAAATGGAGCTCACGTCATAAGCTGTCGTACCAGGTACTACGAATCTTCTGTGCCATACATTCACCATTTTTACATTAACAATGCCCACAAATAAATCTGACCCAACTTTTTTGTTGTAG
Organism: Artemisia tridentata subsp. tridentata; assembly: GCA_021014915.2. NCBI lineage: Eukaryota > Viridiplantae > Streptophyta > Magnoliopsida > Asterales > Asteraceae > Artemisia > Artemisia tridentata. Next base: position 21,481,442 of record CP139505.1, read on the forward strand.
ATGTGATTAATCAGTTTTGATTTTATGAGAAGTTATTTACGACAGATTATGTAGCTGCACAGCTGACAACATTCCAAATCGAAATTTGGAATGTTGTCTGCTCATTTTGATTTTGTGTTTAACTCTGCAAATTAACTTACTTGGCTATTTGGAATTGCTTATAATTTAAATTGATTTGGGATACACATAAATTTTATAGTAGTGTTTAACTTACGATGATATGTTGTGATAACTTGCAGGCGCAGTGCCTTCCGAGACCAAAAAACAAGCCGAGCCTCCAAGTTTACTGACGAAGAGAACATATGCAATGAACAGTGGGATTCAGGAGCCCAAATTACTATCAATGGTGACGAGTTATCTTGCAGGACCAGAATGGTATGTATCACGTTCAGGTATAGCGGATATTATATCATCAGATTATGATTCGTAGTAGTTTACATCATAGTATCATACAACTGTTTTGTGGTTGTTACTGCTGCTGCAGGAGTACACTGCATAATAAGACCAATGGAGGACATTGCAAAATTGTTAACCCTCTTTTGTTTCTCCTATGATCATCCAACGGCGCAAGATATGTGGTACAGTCTTTCATTGTTGTTTGACAATTTAAATAAAATACACTGAATTTATTGACAAACCGCTATCCATTAATTGGAGGAATACTCGATAGATGTTTTATGCCACATATCATGCATTATTTTTGTTTATTGTGCTGTTATGTTTGCTGCAACAGCAGCTGCTCCACTTATTAAGATTGCTTGAGATCGTGTATGTTTTTATAGTTCTTTTACTTTAAGATGTCAAGGCTTCAAATCTCCACTTGACTTCATTTTTTTATGGGTTCTTCACTGTAGTTACCTTTTCAGAACACATGATCTTCAGACCTTCAATTATGCGCATCACTTTAGCTTATGCTGTCTCAATGCATGAATCATCATGTGTCGCTTAGACCAACTGCCTTTTGTCAATTTAGTTTATCACGTAACGCCCCTATTTTCTTTGTAGCACTTTGTCTTAAACTTTACTTAAAATAACTGCCTTTTGTCAATTTAGTTTATCACGTAACGCCCCTATTTTCTTTGTAGCACTTTGTCTTAAACTTTACTTAAAATATGTTTATATCAAACTCAATATTTGAACCAAAATAAATACCAGATTGTTACTAAATGCATGTATACAAGTCTTTATTGCAAGGGACATACAGTAGGACAAACAGTAGTACAATGATCATAAGAATTAACAGCATTAAATAGTTGTATATAGTACATGTGATCATACAAATTTTTGCTAGCACTGTACTAATATTAAATACATATTATACAAGTGTTAGAAATATCAACATATGTTGTTTTGTATTTGATTCATGTAGAGTGTACGAAATATTAGTTTTAGTTACTACTGTTTATAGTAGAGTGTACGAAATATTGATGCAATTATTATGACTAATGCCGGTCTGTTATTATATCATTCATCGATTGATTACAATTTTTTATTATTCATGTTATTCTTATTCATTTCAGTTTATAAACTGATTAGTTTATTTAAATGTGTGTATACATATTAAAGATATTTTAGTTACAGTTAGTTGACTACTTATGAATGTGAGGACAATGTCCTTTCTTAACAGCTACATACCACCGTTTCGTTTTCTCACATGTGTTTATCTTTTCGAATTATTTTCGCAGCTGAATTTCGGACTCCCGCCGCTGCATCTTCTAACTATAACGCGCATCCTACAAGCCCAGGCTGGGGTGGGAAGTAGTCGTGGTTCCGTTGCTAATACCATCGACGGTAAGTCATTATCTCTTATTGATAACGTTGCTTTAAATATGTCATTTGTCCACAAGGCTCATGTTTTGTTCCTTTGTTATTCAGCTACTATGCCCGGCTGTGATCTTTGCTATACATCTCAATATTTTCGCTAATTATGTTATACATATGCAGTAGTTATATTCATATTCATTTAAATTTGTAAACTGATTAAGTGATTTCAATGTATGTACACAACTACACATATGGCTTATATTGCATTTATGGCTTATATTGCATGTTATAGTTTTTTATTGTTGTTTAATGCTTTTAAATTTCGTTTATGCTTTGAAAGTGTATTTCCAGAAATGATGACAGTAGGCTTTCTTCATTACAGGTGCTAATGTAGATGCGAAGTGTAAAATGGTTGCACAACATTGTATGGGCCTGCAGCGGGAGGTGACATTCGGACGGACAAAGTGTTTGTTGCGTCGGGAACGGAAACAATATGAATCTAACTACAAAGGGCCGAGTGAGTTTGCCTAATAGTTTTGACTAATACTGTAAGTCATTGTTATAAATAACATAGTTTCTCAACCACTACAAAATTTTTTCAATACGTAGGTTTTGGTTTAGCAAAAGAGTGATTACATTTACTGCTGCAAAAGAGCAGCAGCAATACTAACAAGCATACACATAAAAAAAATATATCTATAATGTTTATGCACTTTGGTCTTTTCCACTATTGTCAACTAAAATACGCGACATTGCGTATTACTTAAATGGAATTGCAGGCTGGGTCATTATTAGCACGAGCTATGGACAATGGAAACTTTGAGCAAATTGTCGACTCCCATTTACCACAAGACTCCAACCACAGTGAGATGGCAAGAATGGATCGTGTGCACAGCCACCCGAGGTAATGCAGCTACTATATTTGCAGACCTCAAACATTGCTTTATGGTGATCTCATTATTTCAGTTTTTAACACATTTAGTTATCGATACTTACACCCATGGTCTGTAAATAATTAAGTTTGGCGTCAATATTGCCCAATTTATAATGTATTACTTTGTGTCTACAATACTAATAGTGTACAACTGTCATACGTGTCATTCAAACACAGAACACAAACATAGACACCTATTACTTAAAACTGATCATATATGCCAAAGCACTTGCATACACAAAAATTTATATGCCAAAAGCCAGAGGGTGATCAGCCAAGCAGCCAGAATATATTCTCTGCTCAATCAGGTGGTTTGGAAAATGCTGGCACCGATTTTCGTTCATGTGTAACCGATGCCATTCCACCGTTGTCGAAAAGGCAGGCACTTCCTATTGAACACAATTTATAGCATTTCTATGAAAAAGGTATTTCTATTTCTGCGAAAACGTCGGAGTCTTGCGATGTTCGTGTGCGAAGCCGTTCTCATCAAGGTAGTTTGCAATTGTGGTTTTATATTTTTTAGTAACCTAACAGAAAATTTTTTGTTATATTTATGAACAATTGTTAATTTGTTGCAGAAATGTTGTCTCATTCAGTAATTCTTGACATTGAAGCTGGAACGGTGTGCTCACCCGTGGATGAGAACACTTCTCATCAGTTACCAACACCTGTTGCTATAACCGGTAACTCTTAATTGTGGTTTTATATTTTTTACCAAACTAATAGAAAATGTTTTGTTATATTTGATGCATGACTGGTAATTTGTTGCAGGAACGTCGTGTCATTCAGTAGTTCTCGACTTTCAAGCAGGAACGGTGCGCTCAGTCGTGGATGTCGACGCTTTTCGTCACTTGCCGATACGTGTTTCCGACACCGATGGCTCTTATTTGTGTCAGACGCAATCATTAGTGTCTTTTCATCAACCGAAGTAGGATAGGGGAGTTAAACACGTAACCCAAAAAAATAGCGGTAATTCAGCTCCTTCTCATTTTAATTCTAAGATAAGTGGTTTCAAATTCGTGATACGAAGGTAAGACAAGTAGTTAGAAATAAGGTAGGATACGGGTTGTTTCGAATTCATGAAAAGAAGGTAACATAAGTAGTTTCAAATAAGCTGGTATGTGGTAATATAGGTGTTTAAATTTGTGGATTTCAGATTTTTGCATATTTGGATGACCTGAAATAAAGTAAGATAGGGGTGCTAAATAAAGAGTAGTGTTGTTCAAGCAAACGTAAGTGGTTAGTTTTGTTAAAGCCTGCTGTTTTTTGCCGGGAAAAAAGGTAGTAAAATAACACCGTTAAGGTTCGATATCTGTTGTTTGACCTTGGATTCTTGATGAAATCATATATATAAACCTGTAATCAGTGTCAGTGGGTTCAATATAATTGAGATTGTCCGTATCTTGGCAAGGCAGTTTATTACTTCTGCAGCCATGGCGGATGTATCCTCTTTTTCGATTCTATCCTTATCTGACTCTGTGATTTCAGTTAAACACCATTGGTAAACGACGTCGTTTACCATAATCAGTTACATATTGGCTAATATGGGTTGCAGATGACCATTGATTTGTCTGTTAAGGCACTGACGATTGTTTTCTGAAATATATCTTGCCACGGTAACCACACACGAACTGTGGTTGTAGCCATGGCAGTTGCTTACAGTCAAGTATATACACTCCAGTTATGACACAACCTGATTTTTCTTTTGTTGCTACCATTTCCAGTTTCCAACATTTCCTTATTTCTTCTAAAGCTTACCTGTAAATGTTTGTGTGGGACAGAGTAATTCAGGGTCAAAAGCAAAGGAGGATCTCACTGCAGCTACAAGTGCTGTGAAGGTCTGTCTACATCTATGTGTTAGTTCTCCAGAAATTTTCTCCGTTGAGCTTAACCGAGAAAAATTCGTTGAGGTACTGTTCCATTACAAGTGTCTTATAAAGACGTGGGTCTCCTGTGTTCTTGAGGAAGCTCTTTGCAGGCCCAACATTTGCTTCAAGCTTTGGATTGAAGAACATGCCTGATGATATCCTCTCCTTCATTGCATTTACAGTCGCCCTATGCTCAATACTGTTGGATACACCATTGCTCATTATCTGTAAATTAAATCCATTAAAATAATTACGTTGGTTATGTATTGAGTATTGGTTATGTATTCAGTATTTACGTTTCTATTTAACGTATGATCTTATGTTTGTTTAATTGCTTAGATATACGGAATTCGCTGTTATGGTAAACCTGTAATTAGAAATTTAGGATAAACCTACAATTCAAAAGTAATGTGAAGAGATATATGAGACCAGATCAATACATCACTATACAAAATTGCTATGTTGCCATTTGTGATACACAAACGCCAAAACAAGACATGCATCAAATAAACAGTTAATTAGTTTAAGACAATGGTATTTTAATTAATTTTCAGCCATTTAAAACATTAGCCGAAAAATAGGCACGCCCGCAACGCGGCGTCAGTCGCCTATCTCGTTATTCTCTAAGAATGATTAAAATCTTAAGCCTTTCATTATATATGTCAACCCATATTTTTGCCTTTTAGAATAATTATATCTATAGACTTTAGTGGTGGAGACTTGAAATTTGGTCAGGCTTATGACAGTTTCTGCACCATGACTAAGCCATTAAGTGATCAGGAATATACACCTAGATTAGTATGAGCGATTGAGAAATATTTCTTTTCACTTTTCGTGAGGTGCTTGGTTGCAATAAACTAGAAGTAGGTTGAATTTAAATTTATATCTTCTTGTATGCTAGGAGATATTTTTGTAAGTTTAATTCAAGAGTCTACTTTAAGAACAAGTAGAAGTCAAGTTGGGGGGGGGGATATAGCTCCAATTTATACATGTTTTAGCTATCAAATTCTCACGATAATTACTCATTTTTGCCTTGTTTTTATTGAATATGTACTTAATTACTCTAAATTTTTGTTTTAGTAATTATCGGGAGCAAAAGGAGAATTTTCGCGGTAAGCACCAGAAAGCGAGCTAAATTGCCAAAGTATAATGGAGACCACTTTTCAACCAGATGCATACGGCGTATGACATCCTATGTCATATGACATGTGCCGTCTCATCAAAGAATATTGTCCAAGTTGCATATTGATACACTGTATGACATCTAAAGTCATACAGCGTGTGAGCTCTCGTCATGCATTTATTTTCCAAAGCTTTGAAGACCATACGCCGTATCCTTATCTATTGATACGCTGTATGGGTTGATTCTAGAAGATTTTAATATGTCATATTAAGGAGCATATAGCATATCACTGTCCATGTGTATACGTCCTATACATGGACATGCCCAAACCCTAGAAGTGTTCTGGAAAGTAAAAAAGTTCTAGTGTTCCACCAAGTTTAGATAAACCTTAATTCCATTAGGGAAGCCACAAGAGAAGAGAAGACACCAAGAATGAAGATTTTACACATTATAAACATTTGATTAACAGTTTTTCATTATGATTTCGATTATCTTGTCTACTCTGAATAATATTTGTATATCTTTTTGCAATGGAAGGCTAAGCCTTTTGTGCTTGGCTTGTTATAAACCTAATTTATTTAATGATTAATGTCCTTTAGTTTATTCTACGTGTGTTTTGGATGATTTATGTATTGTTATATATTTATGCCTTTGTATAGGCCATAGCTACCTGTCTAGATCTGTTGCTACTATTTAAATATAGAATATGACATGACAATAGTTTCCGTAAGCTCTGTGACAAATGGTAATTTTCACGTTATTAATTAATAATAAATGAGTATTTATTATTTTAAGCTAAGCATTTCTATGCGTGTTTTGCATGTTTCTGGATATTTATTAATTTCGAGCTGAGCATTTCTATGCGCGTTTAATTATTTTAAGCATTTCGGGAGCTGTCCCAGCATACTGTAGCTTACAGTCACTGCATAAAAAGTATATTTTTGTCAGTAAACCTAAATTATCACATTTCTGATAGTTACTGACAAGTCTTGTAATTAACTGAGAGCTTTCTCGCATTTTTCTGAAAAACAACCGCACGCGCGTACCGACAGCACAGTACACATGGTAATAGTCAAATAAATATTTTTTTGAGTCACTAATGACATTTTATTATATTTCTGACAAAAACGTGGATAAAAACTTTATTTTACGCAATCGTGTCCAAAAAGGTCAAACCGGGACTTTACGGTAACATTTAAGCTCAAACCGACACACGATACACCAACACGGAGTAAAAATAAAATTTACCCTCCCCTTTATACTCCAAAACCGGCCTTTAGTTGTATACTACCCCACTACATGACAAAAATCTACATATAATCTTTTACATAATCTTACATTACCATAAATGGTGCAACACCTTTATAATATTCCATTTCTATCACCAAAACTTACCAAGATCATTTCATCTTATTCACATTACATGACACACACTTCATCTTTACCATTCTCAAATTTTCTTTGAAGTTCAAGATAATCAAAGTGCATAATCAAGGTTTTTGGGTCATTTAGAGCTTGGTTTGGGTAAATTTGGTGAAGCTTTGGGTGTTCTTGGTCCTCCTAGCCACGTTAATTTCACAATATTTGTAAGAATTCATAAAACTTTTCTAATCTTGTTAATCTCTTTTTCATTTGGTGTCTAATGATGTTTAAAACTGTTAAATGTGTATGTTTTGATAATATGGAAAAAGCTAGTGTTTGATCTTTGTGTTATAGTGCTCGACATTTTTGATGTGTATGAATTAGTTTGTAAATTTCTTGCTTGTGTGGTAAATCTTGTTACATATAGTGCTAGTTTGATGATACAAACATTGGTTATGGTTTTTGCACTAGATTAAGCACTATATTGATTTTTAAAACATATATATGGTTCGGCCATGTATAAAAATAAAAGATTATTGGGGTTTTGAAAAACATAAAATTTTGGCTCAAGTGGCGAAATGGTGGAAAAATATAATTGAATGTTTATTTGGAATAGATTGAAAAAATGCCATAAGTTATTGAAAATAACTAGTAAAAAAGGTGAAAATAAGTTAACACCATGAATATGGGTCGAATAGACTTATTTTTAGTCATAGTTGACTAATTGACTAAGTAGCTTATTTATTAGAACTTATTTGATAAGTATAAAGCTTGTTTGGTAACTAATAATCGCTAATAAGTACCAAATATTAACAAAATGGGCTAAATGAGTTTTGGGCCATAAAACCCATTATTTTACTGTTGGGCTGAAGCCCATGAAGAAAAATGAGGTTTTGACTTCTTGACCAAACGGACCCAATGAGCGAGTAAAATGATTTTTAGTAACGCGTCGAGATATACGTTACAACTAAAAATGTGTTTTGAGCTAAAAATGGTTATTGGGCTTATTTAAGAATTTTGGCCCAATTAACAAACAAAAATGACAAAATTGATTTTTGGAGTATTTTCCGACTCGTCGTGGTTATAAATATTAACGAAACGGTAAATATAACGAAAATTATTTCAGACCTGTTTTGAGACGTTTAGTCTCCGAAAGGGTAAAAATTGACATTTTCACCAAACTAATATTAAATAAATTTTGTTGACTTTTTAGCTAAATATTGACTTTATGTCGAAACCCATTGATAATACTAAAAGTATCGATAACAAATAACATAACAATAAAAATGTTCACAACGACCAAAATATATATCACAAAAGTATTTTTGCACTTATAACTAGTTAGTGAAATATTTGAGGAGAATTTGCAACACTTGAGAAAAATGGAAACGTTGTATAAACGAATGGGTCATGCTCAAATTTTCTAAAAATATAACACTTAGAATATTTTTGTGAAAACATTTAACTTAAGTAAACTTTATGGAATTACTTAACAATACTTATTTTTCGTATAATAAAGGTTGCATTAGAAATAATAAACAATATTTATAATACAATAATTTTTCACTAACTCTGTCATATTAATTATTTTTCAAAGGCTTATTTAATTAATTTTAATATTAATAAGTAATTAACTTAATATATATATATATGTATGTAACACCCCCGTTTTCGATATTCACAGCGGAAATATAAGTTTGGGGTGCTACTTCACGGTTCACAGTCATGATGATAGAAAACGACTCGAAAAGAGACGTTTTAAATAAATTGTTATCATTCATTTATTAAAATCAGAGTTTACATATAGAGGTCCCAGCGGAAGGTTTCGAAATACGTTATAAATGATATATTGTTCATTTGAATGATAACAAAACGGACACTCTTTTTTTAAAAGAAAGTCCACCGCCACTCCGTGCCAAATCGTACTTCTAGTTACCTGAGATAAACATGCTTAAAAAGTCAACACAAAGGTTGAGTGAATCCATAGTGTTTAACGTTAAATAAGTTTGAACACAAGCTAAATTGAAAGTAAATCGGTTATATCGCAGTTCATTATATATTGCATCTAAGTCTCATGAATCGCAAAACGTTAACACGATGGACATCATAGTTATAAGCTATGACGTAAATCACTGCATATTAAATGTAGCAATTATGCCCTCGAGTAGGAGTCTGCCTGAACTCTTTATTAAACGATTTCAAATAAAATGCATTGGGTTACTTATCCAGCAACACAACGGGATTGTCAATCCAATAGATCTATTCATTATATTCGCGCTCACCCGGAAGTGATTAATAGTTCATGATAGAGGGTCTTTTAAATAGGCAACAGTTAAACTTATGCAATATAAATCAGGAAAGCATACGGAAAAATACTTGTGTTCGGTTTAGTAGCATGTATCTCCCCACATATTTAGAAAAACGTATATAAAAAGTGGGACTATGAACTCACCTGAGCAGTCTGGATGGAAAACAAAATGACAGAAAGTTGATAAACGTCTCCGGACACGAAACCTGGGTTGTTATGTCATGTTTTCATTAATTGTTGCTGACTATAAATAAATTTCCAATATTCGTTTTGTAATGTTTTCTGTTGATGGTTAAATGTTTAATTGGAACAACATGAAGTATCTTCAAAAGTTGGATTTTATCTTATTGTTCATTTATGTTCTTGTTCTGATTATTGGTTCATTAAATATATCTCTCGTTCATTTGTTATTGAAATAAATGTATCACGTTATAAAATTCTTAATTCGGAAATAAGAATAATAAAATATTAGTTATGCAAAGTTATACTTTCATCCCAAAGGTTTCATATATTAACAGTTTATACCCTGAACTTTTGGAAAATGACAGTTTCTACCCTTAAGTTTCAAAAATAACATTTTCTATCCTTTTTATGTGTTATTGACAAAAATAGTCCTTGTTAATAAATGTTTACAAAAATCAGCCTATATAAACTTTTATTACTTTAAAAACAAAACACATGAAATATAAGACATGGCTAGAGTTTTGGGATTAAACAACTTAACGAATACTAGATCGTTTTTCAAACTCTTTGTTTCTATGAAAAGTTAGCCATATCGTCTTTAAAATAAACCAAGTTTTATATTTTGTGAAATTCGTTTGATGTTCGAGCTATGTTTCAAAAGTTGGGCGATCGAAATGAAAATGAGTCAAAGTTAAAATAAAATCTGGAAATGGGTTTTAACCTTAGCGATGGGGTCAACTTTGAGTCCCGATAACTTTTAACTTGATCGACTATTTTAAGTGATTTTTCTTTCTAAAATTAGTTCACTATGTGAACTTTAACATGTTGAAAGGACAGAATTTTTAGACTTTATATAAGGTTTGAAAACTGGGTTCAAAGTAGGGTTGTTGCGTCGACAAAACAGAAAACAAATAAACTGAAAACCCTCGTTTTAGTTTCAGCGATATGGAGCCATCTTTGGAGCTCGATATCTTGATAAAGAATCAATCATATTTTGAAATTCTTCTTTGTAATTATAGCTAGTTGGGTGAACTTTAGACGGTCTGAAAATCAGATTTTATCAAGGTTGTTTGAGGGTCGAAAATCAGGTCCTAAGTAGGGTGACAGGTCGAGTGAAATAGAAAACTAAATAACTGGAAATCTCACTTTCTACTTTTAGCGATATGGAGCAGATTTTAAGACTCGATATCTCCATGGAAAATGAATCATTTTCCATAATTCTTTTTCCTAATATTAGTTAGCTATGTGGACTATTATCCTACCAAAATCCAGAATTTATTACGGTCATTTGAGGGTTGGTTTTGAGGTCGAAAGTTAGGTGTCTGGGCTATTTTTGGACTCGATATAAACACTGAAATCAGACCCGATGGGTTTTAATGATTTTAGGGTTTTTCTACTAGTTTTTCATGTAAGTTATGATGTTATTTAATAAGTTTTAACAAGTTTCTTATATCTTTGATCTGTTTTAACATAAACTCGAATATGTTAAGTGTGTTAGGCTACTAATCGATTCAGGAACAAGAAAAGAAATGAAAGACTAATGTTTTCGATCTTGTTTGTTATTATTAATCATTAAGTGATGTTTTTATGTAAATATAAAATAAATAGAACTGAAGTAGAATAATTTTAGAATACTTACTTAGGGTTAGTGAGCGACTAGGGTTTAGGATTTGAATTGGTTTGACTCTTGTTCTCCTGTGTTTCTCCTCTTCTTCTGGACTTCCTAGGTTTGGGTTGAGAGTATTCTGGGACTGTGTTTGAGGCTGTGTTTAGGAGGGAAATGAGATGGGATTGTGTTTGATGTTTGGTCGTGTGATGGTGAGAAGAGAAACGTTACATAGTCTGCTATTTATAGAAGTGAGAATTAGGGTTTGAAAGAAGAGATAAGGAGACAAGGTGAGGGAGACCATAGCTGACAGAAAATGGAGAAATATGCCACTTGGATAGGAGGGGGAAGGAGTGATGTGACCGAATAATATTCAAGGGATTAAGCTACCAATGAGGAGGGTTCTTGTCTATTAAGTGAGACATGTGGAAGGCTTGTTTGAAGAGAAGAGAGGAGAGGGCATGTAGTGTGTCTTAGGCTAGATACAATGTATCATCAAGGTGTAATTTAGTTATGGTTTTTAAGTTGGGATCGAACCAGGTTCTAGGAGAGGGAATCGAATAGGGCTTAAGGTTGTTGTATATTAAGCTTTAGTGAGTTGTAACTAGGGTTTAGGGAAAGATGAATCTAGTTGGTTTATGTATTTAATTAGTTAGGAAAATATTTATTATTATTACATATATATATATATTTCGGATCTTAGAAGAATAAAGGGAAAATTGGTTTAGGATTAGGAGAGTTGTAATATATGCTAAATAGGATTGTACTATACTTTAGATTATGAGAAAAATATAGTTTTAATAGTTTATTTAGTTATAATAATTATTTGTTAATTTTTATCATGTTTAAAAGTAAATATATAGGTTTTATAGTTCTTTTGCATTAGGCACTTGTACTTTGTGTTAAAAGACTTGTAAAAATAATTAAGGAGTTTAGGAAAAATAATTTTTAAGAGTTATGCATGTATGGGTTGTAATTTATGCTCTAAAAATAATATAAATAGAATTTTAATAAAGATTTTGTGAATAAATGATTTCATGCATAAAGGAATTGTACTCTAGCTCAAATAACTTGTACATATATTATCTTGTAAAAATATTGTATAAATAAATTAGGGTTTGTGAAATGTATACATAAAATCTTGATTTTATGAAATTAGGGTTTTACCGGGAGCTAAAATGGAATTAGGGTTTCTGGTGCTTTGGTTACTTATACATTAACTCAGATGAGTTGTACTTTTATGTTTTGAGGTTTTGTTATGCTTATTTGGTGTTGTGATAAATTTTAGGGTTTCATAGAAACTATACGGATAATGAATGTTTTGTTTATACGTTTGTTAAGGAATTATCGTAAAATGGTAAATGGTATTTTGTAATGTTTTTATATCGTTATGTTTATGAAATAAACATTAGGTTGGTTAGACAGGTCTTGTGTAGGAGCACGTTTATCAATGATGTAAGCTACGTCACATAAGATAGGAGATACAATTAAATAAACAAAATAATAAAAAAAATTTATCCGTCGAAAAAGGATAATAATAAAGTAAATGGGAAATTTTACGAGTGGTTACAGTATCCCCCCGTTGAAGGGAATCTCGTCCCGAGATTCGGCCTGTGCTGGTTGGAAAGTTGAGAAAGATAAAGTATATGGATGGCTAGGTTCAGATTTCTGACCTATTCGAATAGGGAACGTGATAAAGGAAAATTGTATAACGATTTGGTTGAGATGAGAGCTTGATATGCTTAAAATGCCTGAAGTTCAAAAATAATATTATCCAAAATATTATCTTATTCTTAGGCCTTATTTCCGATAATGTCGTTTTGTTGTTAATCCTTGGTTTTCCGTTTAATACCTAAGGAATCGAAGTTTGGTCAGTCTCATCTCTACTGGATGAACTAAATTTGAATGTTTTGCCACCTAATAATTTACTATGCAACGGTCAGAATTCCGACGGTCAGAAACAATGTTTCTAACGGTCGAATAACGGTCGTAACGGCTAGTTTCTCCACCTATAAATACTTCTTTTCAAATCCTCATTCTTTTACCACAAAATTCCTCTCTAAAAACCTCAAAATGCCGCATCTTGTTACATTCTTAGCGATCGTCTATGTGGTCCTTGCGGTTTCTTATTTAGCTTATGTTCCCAACGAAGATCATGCTTTCTTAGTTTGCGTTCTAGCAATCGTTATGCCTATTGTGGTCTTTGCTATCGGAGTCGACAAGATATGGGGGTAAGGTTTGTTTTTCTAAGTAATCTTCCAAAATTTCATATTTATTCTTACGCCTAGTTTTTGTTCTCGTAGGATCATCAAAGTCATTCATCCGGTCGTGGCTCTAGCCATTGTTGGTGGCTATCCTCATATTCATGACGCGTCTACCTTTCGAAGAATCCATTCCTTATCTTGTAATCATTGTAACCTTAGTGTTTCCGTTCTTAATCATTTCCCTATGTATGAACTTCCGAGGTTACTAAAAAAATCTTAGGGTTTTTCTATCCATAATGTTGTAAAATTCCTATCTTAGAGATGATGGGTAAGAGTTGTAGACTTTTGTTGTATGAAATCAAAATAACAATTTGTTTTGTTTCAATATTTTACTTTTGAATAAAAATTTTGTAGTAGTAACTCGGAAAATATAACTGTCCAATTCACTACATGATTCTTCCTGAATTATACATAGTTGATCAGGTTATGTATAATTGAGGACCAAATGATGTAATGTTTTGTTCAGTCCACTATGGTTTTCAAAAAGTTTTAGATGGCGTTCAACGCTTTATTTCTGTAAAATAGCTTCATAAATAATTTTCAAAAGCATAGGAAAATTTCAGTCCACACTTACAGTAATGGGTTAGGGATTTTTCCTAGGTACTAATGGGATAACCTCGAAATAAATCTTAGAGTTTGTCTAAGGTTTCACTTAGTAATGTCTATAAATAGGGTATGGAGAAATAGAATAGATATGGAGGCTAAACGCATGTTAGGAATATGAAGTTGTTACGAGATAGAGATTTCATAAGGTAGAAAGATAATTTATTTAGATTACCTCCATCGTAACTAAAGTAGTTCTGAAAAGAAAATATAACTTAGAGAGTTCTAAACCTTAGTTTATTCATTATTTCAGAGATATCAAACTTAAAGGTCATACTAGGACATAGAGTTGAGATTTCTTGATAAGTTCTAGTTTTCTTCTGCATCAGTCTTAGTCTTCCAGTCGGGATTGAAGTTCGGGCATTGATTCCTATAATGTCCTTTTCCGTTACATCCATAACAAGTCACGGTTAATGGTTGTGGGTTGGCTCATATCATCTTACAGTTTCTGATCAGATGTCCTATTTCCTTGCATCTTCCACACTTGACAAAACAATCTCCATAATGATGTAACTTACATCGTTGACATAGTGGTCGTTTTCCGTTATAACTAGTTTTATGAGTAGGATGCTCGTGATGGCAGGCAGGGCAGTGAGTAAGGATGGTTCTATCTCACTGTGTTTTCGCTTTTGATTATTTTGTTCAATTCCTAGAGTATGGGTAGGTTTAATCGTTCCTTCGGGGCTTTTGTTATGAACTGGTCTACAACCTGTAATACTTTTAGGGGTACAAGCCACATTCATCATCTTCTCTCCCGTTGCCTTCTTATTGTTTCCTAAATGAGCCGTCGTAGTCACCTCGAGAGCTGCTGTAATGAGGTTGATCACCAACTTTTGGATAACTTCAGGAGTCATTGACGCGGTTAATAAAGGTTTGGTATTTTTCATACTAACTTTCTTTCGGATATATCTGGTTAAATATCGTAGATAAATGATTATCTCCTGGTATAGTTAACTAATTCTCTTAGATTTCAGCAACTTTCTCTTCACTCATCAAGGTTTCTTCCAAAATTTTATCTTATAATGTTCTGTGGTTATGATATATCTGGATGAGAATAGCATATATTAATAACTTGATCGATTGTTTTTACCAAAAACAATTAATACAAGATCTTTGATTAATATTGCATGAAGTAGGTTCAGGATTTTCTGTCTCCAACCTAAGGGTTTAATTCTCAAAATTTCTCTGTTACTTACTGGGCTCTAGGTTGGTAAGTTGACTAGGTTTGGGAGGAAAAAGATAAAGGGCACTTATCTGGTTCTAGGGGATTTGATTCAACATCTTTCTGAATTGTTTCTTGGCGTAAATTTTATCCTAACCTCGAATGTTGTTGGGCAACCATTAAACTTTTCATCAGATGGGGATTTCCTAAGTGAATGGGTAGACGGTGTACATATAGTACGGAAATTTGTTTCGTTAGGTTCGGGAGTTTCGGAGAACATGATACTGTAGTAACCCGTAAATAATGAAAATAAGCAATTCTAAATTTGCAAATAAAGCAAATCAAATAATTATCAGATATGGGCATTATCCATGCCAAATAATCACAATAAAGGATGCTCTAAATACTGAAACATACCTGGCACGGATGGCGTAGGACTTTATGATGTAAGTTTGTTTATTTTTGAAAACGCGGTTATAGTCCAATGTTTGAAAACATTTGGTTCACTATAACCATGAGCTCTGATATCACTCTGTAACACCCCCGTTTTCGATATTCATAGCGGAAATATAAGTTTGGGGTGCTACTTCACGGTTCACAGTCATGATGATAGAAAACGACTCGAAAAGAGACGTTTTAAATAAATTGTTATCATTCATTTATTAAAATCAGAGTTTACATATAGAGGTCCCAGCGGAAGGTTTCGAAATACGTTATAAATGATATATTGTTCATTTGAATGATAACAAAACGGACACTCTTTTTTTTAAAAGAAAGTCCACCGCCACTCCGTGCCAAATCGTACTTCTAGTTACCTGAGATAAACATGCTTAAAAAGTCAACACAAAGGTTGAGTGAATCCATAGCGTTTAACGTTAAATAAGTTTGAACACAAGCTAAATTGAAAGTAAATCGGTTATATCGTAGTTCATTATATATTGCATCTAAGTCTCATGAATCGCAAAACGTTAACACGATGGACATCATAGTTATAAGCTATGACGTAAATCACTGCATAATTAAATGTAGCAATTATGCCCTCGAGTAGGAGTCTGCCTGAACTCTTTATTAAACGATTTCAAATAAAATGCATTGGGTTACTTATCCAGCAACACAACGGGATTGTCAATCCAATAGATCTATTCATTATATTCGCGCTCACCCGGAAGTGATTAATGGTTCATGATAGAGGGTCTTTTAAATAGGCAACAGTTAAACTTATGCAATATAAATCAGGAAAGCATACGGAAAAATACTTGTGTTCGGTTTAGTAGCATGTATCTCCCCACAAATTTAGAAAAACGTATATAAAAAGTGGGACTATGAACTCACCTGAGCAGTCTGGATGGAAAACAAAATGACAGAAAGTTGATAAATGTAGAGTTGATAAATATCTCCGGACACGAAACCTGGGTTGTTATGTCATGTTTTCATTAATTGTTGCTGACTATAAATAAATTTCCAATATTCTTTTTGTAATGTTTTCTGTTGATGGTTAAATGTTTAATTGGAACAACATGAAGTATCTTCAAAAGTTGGATTTTATCTTATTGTTCATTTATGTTCTTGTTCTGATTATTGGTTCATTAAATATATCTCTTGTTCATTTGTTATTGAAATAAATGTATCACGTTTATAAATTCTTAATTCGGAAATAAGAATAATAAAATATTAGTTATGCAAAGTTATACTTTTATCCCAAAGGTTTCATATATTAATAGTTTATACCCCTGAACTTTTGGAAAATGATAGTTTCTACCCATAAGTTTCAAAAATAACATTTTCTATCCTTTTTATGAGTTATTGACAAAAATAGTCCTTGTTAATAAATGTTTACAAAAATCAGCCTATATAAACTTTTATTACTTTAAAAACAAAACACAGGAAATATAAGACATGGCTAGAGTTTTGGGATTAAATAACTTAACGAATACTAGATCGTTTTTCAAACTCTTTGTTTCTATGAAAAGTTAGCCATATCGTCTTTAAAATAAACTAAGTTTTATATTTTGTGAAATTCGTTTGATGTTCGAGCTATGTTTCAAAAGTTGGGCGATCGAAATGAAAATGAGTCAAAGTTAAAATAAAATCTGGAAATGGGTTTTAACCTTAGCGATGGGGTCAACTTTGAGTCCCGATAACTTTTAACTTGATCGACTATTTTAAGTGATTTTTCTTTCTAAAATTAGTTCACTATGTGAACTTAACATGTTCAAAGGACAGAAATTTTAGACTTTATATAAGGTTTGAAAACTGGGTTCAAAGTAGGGCTGTTGGGTCGACAAAACAGAAAACAAATAAACTGAAAACCCTTGTTTTAGTTTCAGCGATATGGAGCCATCTTTAGAGCTTGGTATCTTGATAAAGAATCAATCATATTTTGAAATTCTTCTTTGTAATTATAGCTAGTTGGGTGAACTTTAGACGTGCTGAAAATCAGATTTTATCAAGGTTGTTTGAGAGTCGAAAATCAGGTCATAAGTAGGGTGACAGGTCGATTGAAATAGAAAACTAAATAACTGGAAATCTCACTTTCTACTTTTAGCGATATGGAGCAGATTTTAAGACTCGATATCTCATTGGAAAATGAATCATTTTCCATAATTCTTTTTCCTAATATTAGTTAGCTATGTGGACTATTATCCTACCAAAATCCAGAATTTATTACGGTCATTTGAGGGTTGGTTTTGAGGTCGAAAGTTAGGTGTCTGGGCTATTTTTGGACTCGATATAAACACTGAAATCAGACCCGATGGGTTTTAATGATTTTAGGGTTTTTCTACTAGTTTTTCATGTATGTTATGATGTTATTTAATAAGTTTTAACATGTTTCTTATATCTTTGATCTGTTTTAACATAAACTCGAATATGTTAAGTGTGTTAGGCTACTGATCGATTCAGGAACAAGAACAGAAATGAAAGACTAATGTTTTCGATCTTGTTTGTTAATATTAATCATTAAGTGATGTTTTTATGTAAATATAAAATAAATAGAACTGAAGTAGAATAATTTTGGAATACTTACTTAGGGTTAGTGAGCGACTAGGGTTTAGGACTTGAATTGGTTTGACTCTTGTTCTCCTGTGTTTCTCCTCTTCTTCTGGACTTCCTAGGTTTGGGTTGAGAGTATTCTGGGACTGTGTTTGAGGCTGTGTTCAGGAGGGAAATGAGATGGGATTGTGTTTGATGTTTGGTCGTGTGATGGTGAGAAGAGAAACGTTACATAGTCTGCTATTTATAGAAGTGAGAATTAGGGTTTGAAAGAAGAGATAAGGAGACAAGGTGAGGGAGACCATGGCTGATAGAAAATGGAGAAATATGCCACTTGGATAGGAGGGGGAAGGAGTGATGTGGCCGAATAATATTCAAGGGATTAAGCTACCAATGAGGAGGGTTCTTGTCTATGACGTGAGACATGTGGAAGGTTTTTTTGAAGAGAAGAGAGGAGAGGGCATGTAGTGTGTCTTAGGCTGGATACAATGTATCATCAAGGTGTAATTTAGTTATGGTTTTTAAGTTGGAATCGAACCAGGTTCTAGGAGAGGGAATCGAATAGGGCTTAAGGTTGTTGTATATTGAGCTTTAGTGAGTAGTAACTAGGGTTTAGGGAAAGATGAATCTAGTTGGTTTATGTATTTAATTAGTTAGGAAAATATTTATGATTATTACATATATATATATTTCGGATCTTAGAAAAATAACGGGAAAATTGGTTTAGGATTAGGAGAGTTGTAATATATGCTAAATAGGATTGTACTATACTTTAGATTATGAGAAAAATATAGTTTTAATAGTTTTTTTAGTTATAATAATTATTTGTTAATTTTTATCATGTTTAAAAGTAAATATATAGGTTTTATAGTTCTTGTTCATTAGGCACTTGTACTTTGTGTTAAAAGACTTGTAAAAATAATTAAGGAGTTTAGGAAAAATAATTTTTAAGAGTTATGCATGTATGGGTTGTAATTTATGCTCTAAAAATAATATAAATAGAATTTTAATAAAGATTTTGTGAATAAATGATTTCATGCATAAAGGACTTGTACTCTAGCTCAAATAACTTGTACATATATTATCTTGTAAAAATATTGTATAAATAAATTAGGGTTTGTAAAATGTATACATAAAATCTTGATTTTATGAAATTAGGGTTTTACCGGGAGCTGAAATGGAATTAGGGTTTCTGGTGCTTTGGTTACTTATTCATTAACTCAGATGAGTTGTACTTTTATGTTTTGAGGTTTTGTTATGCTTATTTTGTGTTGTGATAAATTTTAGGGTTTCATAGAAACTATACGGTTAATGAATGTTTTGTTTATACGTTTGTTAAGGAATTATCGTAAAATGGTAAATGGTATTTTGTAATGATTTTATATCGTTATGTTTATGAAATAAACATTAGGTTGGTTAGACAGGTCTTGTGTAGGAGCACGTTTATCAATGATGTGAGCTACGTCACATAAGATAGGAGATACAATTAAATAAATAAAATAATAAAAAAAAATTATCCGTGGAAAAAGGATAATAATAAAGTAAATGGGAAATTTTACGAGTGGTTACAAATGTGTATGACGTTACAGTCGGGGATTAAAAGTAAGGTATTGGCAGCGCAAGGGGAAGCTCTTAAGGATGAGAATGCGACCGCTGAGATGTTGAGTGGCTTGGATCGATAAATGGAGAAAAAAGAGGATGGTGGACTGTATTTCTTAGATAGAATATGGGTTCCATCGGTAGGAGGTGTAAGGAAGTTGATCATGGATGAGGCTCATAAGACGAGATACTCGATTCATCCAGGATCGGATAAAATGTATTATGATCTTAGAGATGCTTACTAGTGGCCGGGAATGAAGAGGGAAATAGCTGAATATGTTAGCCAATGCTTGACTTGTTTGAAAGTTAAGGCTGAACATCTGAAACCCTCTGGGTTGTTACAACAGCCGCCGATTCCTGAGTGGAAATGGGAGAATATAACAATGGATTTTATTACTAAGTTTCCTAGAACAAGTAATGGGCATGACACGATATGGGTCATAGTGGACAGGCTGACGAAATCTGCACATTTTCTGGCCATTCGTGAAGATTATAAGATGGAGAAGCTGGCGAGAATTTATATTAATGAGATTGTGGCGAGACATGGTGTGCCTGTGTCGATTATCTCTGATCGCGATAGTATGTTTACCTCGCGGTTCTGGCAATCATTGCAAAAGGCGTTAGATACACGATTGGATATGAGCACTGCTTATCATCCAGAGACTGATGGACAAAGTGAGCGAATGATCCAGATTTTGGAAGATTTACGTAGAGCATGTGCTATTGATTTTGGAGGAAGTTGGGATACTCGCTTTCCTTTGGCTGAGATTTCCTATAACAACAGCTATCATTCCAGTATTAGGTGTGCTCCGTTTGAAATGTTGTATGGGAGGAAATGTAGATCACCTGTTCTATGGGCAGAGGTTGGAACAAGCCAACTAATTGGTCCTGAACTAGTGCAAGAGACTACGGATAAGGTGTTTCAGATTCGCACCAAGATAATCGCCGTAAGCCCTTGGAGTTTAGTGTTGGTGATCTTGTGATGTTGAAAGTGTCTCCTTGGAAAGGTGTTGTGCGTTTCGGTAAGAAAGGCAAATTAGCACCAAGATATGTAGGACCGTTTGAAATTACGGAAAGGATTGGACTTGTGGCATATCGGTTGAGATTTCCTGAAGAGTTAAGTAGTGTGCATGATACGTTCCACGTATCTAATCTGAAGAAATGTTTGGCGGATGCTAGTTTGCATGTGCCATTAGATGAGATTAAGATTGATAAGACTCTTCATTTTGTTGAGGAACCTGTTGAGATTATGGATCGAGAGGTCAAGAGTATGAAGCGTGGTAAGATAGCGTTGGTGAAGGTACGTTGGAATTCCAAGCGTGGTCCTGAGTTTACTTGGAAACGTGAGGATCAGATGAGGTCCAAGTACCCGAAGTTGTTTGCTGAGAAGGTTGATGAGACGAGCTATTAAATCTCGGGACGCGATTTCCCTAAGTGGGGGATGATGTAACAACCGTGGTTTTAGCATGTTAGTTTGACTAATAGTCTCAACCTATCTAACTTTTGTTTGGTATGTATTATGTGTTATATGTGGTATATGTGTGGTATATGTGTGGTGAGTACGTGTGTTAGCACTAAATCCCTTGGTTTGAGATTTTCGTTATGAGTTGAGTAGTGTTGAATTTTGGGATAAGTTCATTTTGATCGCCTTGGTGGTGTAGAAATGACTTGTGTAGTTTTGGTGTTTTGTGATTTTGCGTAACAAGTCTCCGTTCAAATATTTGAGCGTTAGTAAGTTACGTGGAGGTTGTTTTTATGGGTTATATTAATAATAAGTGTGAAAATCTATTTTTGGAAACTTTGTTTTGAAAATGATATTTTTCCGGGTTGTCGTAAAAACGAAAGTTTATCGCGTAAGGTGTTAAGTTAGGTATAGGGTTTTTATAAAATATCAAGAGTACAAGATTTTAAGTGTAATAATTAAATTTAATAAAAAAATAAAAAAATATATTATAGGGGGAGGGGCGGCTGATCTAGGGTATTAGGGGGAGATTAGGAAACCAAATTTGATACCAAATACACTTACCTAATTAAGGGTGGTCTAGAATAATCCATAGGTTAGTATGAATACCAAACCAATATCCCCTCATCCCCACTTGTTGAAAATCGGCAAAAACCAAGGAACCAAGGAGAAGAGAAATTTTTTTTAGGGTTTTCTTCTTTCAAGAATCAAGGTATAATTTTTAATGTTTATGCTTAATTAATTATTAAAATTCATGTAACAATAATATGATGGATTAGGGTTTATGTTTAATTCTGTAAATTATTATTATAAAACATGTTAGGATCATTAATTAGTAGTATTATGATGATTGGTGAGGAGATTAGGGTTTAAAACTTGATAATTAATGAGTTAGGATTCTAACAGAATATCAAGGCTGTAAAGATTCGATGATATTTAATAGATGGAAATGAGTTAGATCACGAATTTTATGTCTAAATTGTAGTTCAGAGAAAGAGCTTTCCAAAAAGTCCGGCCACGAGTGTTTTCGAGGTCGGGAAGTCAGTTAAACGAATTTTATAAGTTAAGGTGTCAAAACTGTTAAACCGGGACAGAATTAGGGTAAAAGTATTGAGGTCAATGGGGGCTTTAAAAGTGGAATTTGGGTTAGGCCTTCTGTGGGAATTGATTTCTATATTATGTTTGACTTCCACGCGAAAATTAGGCGATAGTATGTCTATGAGGTCAAAACTTTTTGGTGTGCGTTCAGATCCGAATCTGGATAGTTGTCATGTTTGATTTTTCATTGGGTACTTGTGTGTGTTTTTAGTGCATGGCCTTCTGGGAGAAGCTTGTATGCTCATGAAGGATCATGGTGAATTTTTGGTGTGAGTTGTGGAGAATTTTTGGTCGTGATTTTATGTGGGTGAAAGTACCCTAAAAATCTGTGTTTTCTGAAAGGTTTTATTTAAGGGATTTAGTGAGTATAAGTGTTTGGTATTAGTTAGTATGGAGTCTAGGTGATCCATGGTGGGTTATATGAACCTTAGACATCCATCATATATGTGTTACATGGACTATAGCTTTTAGCTTGGTCGCGTGTAATGTGGTGTTGTTTTGTTTGTATAGATTTGTGAATTGGTTATTTGGAAGCTGCAAGGTTGATGTGAGTTTCATGGTCCTAATTTTTACTTTGTTTTAAACTAGGGATGGGAATGATGCTTGTGTTTAAATCATTTTTGAGTTACTGTGATTATGTGGTTATAAAATGCATGGACTTGTAATTGTTATTATACGTATACTGCATGTTATGAGATTATTGTGGTGATTTTGTGTGGTCCATTTGGAGGGTAGCTATGCTCCCATTATCCATTTGGAGAGTAGTAACTTCTAGTAGCTCTACTCACTATTATTCTGTGTGGTCCGATCGGAGGGTATTGATTTACCCATTATTATTAACTTGGATCGGTGGGCGCGTTCCATCCCAATTGATGTTGGATATGGTATTTGGATCGGTGGGCATGTTCCGTCCCAATTAATACTTGGATCGGTGGGCACGTTCCGTCCCATTAGTTGGTTGTGATTGCATGCTAGTTGTATGATAACTACTTTTACTGTCCTGCTATGTTTTGTAATCACAGTGAACTGGTATTCGAGGTATGTTGTGTGTCTTAAACCTATGAATCTCACCAACATTATGTTGACGTTTTTAAGCATCATTTTCAGGTGAGCATTCTAAGGCTAAGGTAGAAGGAAGCGACTAGACGAGACTTAGTTGCATTTGAGGATGACTTATCTTTAAGTTTTAATTTGAATAAGTGGGATTTTGATTGTGATACTTGAATGTCTTTCATTAGTACTTTATGTTTTAATGAAGATACCTATGAAGATTGTTTTGGTAGTTTTATTTTGGGGTATCGTTACGACACTTTGTGTCTATACTTTTCTCTATATATTTGCGTGTAGTAATTCTCTATTTAGACACCATGTGTTGTGATGATATACATGATGTTGCACTCGCGTTTCCGCCATTGGCGAGGTGTGACAGTGAGAAACATGCAAAACTATTTTCATGGACCCAAAATGAATCTTGTTTTTGAGAACACACTAATATGCGGAAACCTAAGTTTGCTGAATCCCATTTTGTGCCCACTATCATCTGCCGTTAATTCCTGTCTAGGAAGCCGTTTGATATAAATAGATCTATTGGGAGTGACGTCCCCATTCGGTTGGCTCGGCATAGCCAAGGCAAACGTATACCAAATCGAATAATAGTCCGAGTGTCTGGGGATTAACACTCGCGGGCACCCATTATTATTTGCTAACGCCAGTCAGGCGTGCTGCTCTGTTATAGATTGGTAGGATGAGGCTTAGTGTTTGCATAGCTGAGTAGTGTATATCTGCTGAATTGTTTTCATGATATTGCTATTGGTCCATATGTGCTATTTACTTAAACCTGTGAACTCACCAGCGTTAGCTGACTTTTAGCATGTTTTTCTTAGGAAACTGAAGTGCGTTTAGCCGAGTGCAGAGCATGGCGTCAGTCACAATAAATGATGGAAATGTTTTTAATGCATTTACTCTGACAACTGGACCTTTTATCTAAATGGGCTTCATTTTCATCTAAAATGGATTCTATGTAATGCTACATGACTTGACTTATGTAATATATTTTAAAATGGATTTTTAATTCGTTCACTATATCTATGTTATGATTATCCATTCCGTAGCACCCCAAAGTGTATGCTTCCGCGAATATTGTGATTTTGGGGGTGTTACAGATTGGTATCAGAGCCAGATTATAGAGAACGAGGTTTATAAAAACCTTAAACTATAACCGATTTTGAAAAAATTTCCATCATGACCGCCGGATGCCTGCCAGTTTAGCTTGCTATGATTGAGCGTTATTTGCTTTATTTGGTTTAGTGTTATGATATGCTATTTGCGTATTAACTAAGCATATATGATATAAGTAATTTCTATATACTTATACGTGTCGCACTATATTTGTTACAGACTATGTCTCTCCCATTCGGCACACACTCTGAGGTAGCTACTGCTGGATTCACTTCTCCGACACAGCAGCCAGTTCCATTCATGGATGACCCATTGATGGAGGTTGTTTGTGCTGCTGCTCAGCCATCTATTCCAGCTCAGCCTGTACACACCACTCCGGTATCTACCTCACCGTACTTACACAGATCTACCACAGCACACCGTTCATCACCAGCTCAGCTGTACACCTTTACTCAGCATGATCATGATACCTCACCTGTCAGACGTCGGGCATCGTATAGGCGAGTCCGTGGACGTCCTCTTCAGTTATCATCTGTGTTGACTTCATCTCTTAGTAGGACCCGTTATGGTTATATGGGTACTCCTGCTGACTCACCACCTCAGTCACCTGTACCATCTCCAGACTATTCCCCACCTAGTCAGAGACGTAGGAGATCAGTGGAGACCTATTCTGATGAGGACAAGGATCCAGTGGAGGATCCAGAGCAGGTTCAGGATGAGCCTACTCCTGCTGTTGCTACACCTACTGAGCATACTCCTATGGGTTTAGATAGGGATAGGGATACTCCTATGGATGTGGATCAGGTTATGATGCTGAGGGATGGTAAGGGCATCATGGAGGATGTTCAGGGATTGTTTGAGGTTGGACAGAGCTCGAGAGATGCACAGTTTCAGGGTTTGTTTGAGATCGGACAGAGCTCCAGAGATGCCGAGATTCAGGGTTTGGATGATAGCCAGTGGTTGGACATTGCTTGTGATGTTAGCACGGGTGTTCGTGCAGCTAGTCCAGAGTACGCACCGTCATCTACTTCTTTTATACCACCATCTCTGATGCCTACTCCACTCCCATCGCCAGTGGTTTCTCCGCCTGTAGAGCTTGAGGAGCCTACTGAGATGGAACAGATCTGGATTCAGCTGACAAACCAGGCGAACTTACTTAATGTGCATTCAGATCAGCTTGGGAGATTGGAGCAGTCTGATCATATTCAGACTGTAGAGAGGCGGATTAGGACTATTGATCAGGCAGCTTGTGTCTTATTTGAGGAGTTGTATTCTGACCGTAGAGTGATGATTGGGTTGAGAGCTAGATTGGATGCTCTAGAGAGGTTACATGGCAGGGAGCTTAGAGGATTAGATTTCAGGGCCATTGGTTTAGGCAGAGGCCAGAGTAGGATATTGGGTATGATGAGACGAGCCAGAGGTGTTGACCGTATGCAGTGGTAGAGGATTTTGACTGCTGAGTATACCATTGGTTCAGTGATGAGGGAGAACCAAGAGCTTAGAGACCGGGTAGCCCAGCTAGAGACCACCATTGGAGGATTGACCGTAGCATTTGAGGAGCTACGCATTGCTAGTGATCGATCCTAGAGTAGTAGTAGTGATGATGTATTCCTAGGACTATTAGTATTTCAGTAGTATTTTAGGACTAACTATTGACGAGCTTGTAATTTTGTAAACCTTTATCTTTTGATATATATAACAAGCTTAGTCTTCCTATTCAAATTTTTGTTTTTCCTCTGTGGTTGACTTTATTCTTGTATTCCGTTTTCGCTGTCCATATATCCGTATGATTTATTTTTCCATAAACAAAAATCTCATTTATCGCCATCTTTTGTGATGCAGATAAATGGCACCAAAACGAAAGTTAACCAGAGTCACACGAGGACAAACCACCAATGCACCTATTCAGAAAAGGTCAGTGAGGGGAAGAACTGCTGAGAATGTCGCCCCGACCAGAGCCGCACAAGACCAGACTGCTGAGAATGTTGCACCAACCAGGGCCGCAGCTACTGCCCCAGTGGTGAATCAAGCAACACTGGATCAACTTGTTGCTGATCGTGTGGCCGCCGCTCTCGCAGCCATGAACAATTCGACCACCAACACCGGAACATCTAGGCCAGTGACCAACAGTCGAGGTTGTACTTACTCTGAGTTCCGAAAAATCATGGTTGGAGGATTTGGAGGAACAGAGGGAGCCGTTGGTTTGACTAGATGGATTGAGAAGGTTGAAACCGTGTTTCGTATCAGTGGTTGTAACGATGACGACAGGGTCAAGTTCGCATCATTCACTTTCATGGATGCCGCTTTGACCTGGTGGAACAACTACATGAAGTCTGCTAACATGGATGTTGCTTATGCTATGCTTTGGGAAGATTTTAAGGAATTAGTGATTAGGAAGTATTGCCCACGAAATGAGATTAAGAAGTTGGAAATAGAGTTTTGGAATCTGAAGGTGCAAAACAACAACATCGCTGCTTACAACCAGAGGTTTCAGGAGTTGGCTTTGCTATGTCCAGAAATGGTTCGGACTGAATCCAGATTGATTGAGAGGTATATCGGTGGTTTACCGAAGTCCATAAAAGGTGATGTGACTACCTCAAGAGCTGCAGATCTTCATGAGACCATGGAGATAGCGAACAAATTGATGGATCAGGAACTGGAGGATATTCCAGAAAAGAGTGTTGACCACAAAAGGAAGTGGGAAGATCACTCCAAGTGTAACAACAGCAGCTCTCAGAACAAAAAGCAGAGTGTAGGCAAGGTTTATGCAGTTGGTTCAGGAGACAAGAAGGGTTATGACAAGAATACGCCTTTTTGTAACCGCTGTAAGTTACATCACAGGGGACAGTGCACTGTGAAGTGTAACAATTGCCATAGGATAGGGCACTTGGCAAAGAACTGTAGGGCAAGACCCCTAGCCACCGCTCAAGTAGCACCACCCTACAACCGTAAGGCAGATGTCACCTGCTTTGGGTGTGGTGAAAAGGGTCATTATCAGAACGAGTGCAATAAGCCCCGAAACCAAGGAAACGGTGGTAGACCAGGAAACCAAGTAGCAATGGTTAACAATGGGAATCAGGGCAATGAAGGAAGAGCCCGTGGAAGAGTTTATGCCATAGGCAGAAGGGAAGCACAGGACGACCCGAACGTGGTGACGGGTACGTTTCTTTTAAATAATCATTATGCTTCAGTACTTTTCGATGCGGGAGCAGATAGAAGTTTTGTATCAACCGCTTTTAGCCCTTTACTCGATATCGCCCCGACCACCCTAGATAATGCCTTCGATGTAGAACTAGCAAACGGAAACCTAGAAAGAGTATGTGCCATCATAAGGGGTTGCACTCTAAACTTGTTGAATCGTCCATTCAACATCGACCTGATCCTAGTAGAATTGGGTAGTTTTGACGTCATCATAGGGATGGATTGGCTATCAAAATATCATGCCGTCATCGTCTGTGATGAGAAGATCGTCAGAGTACCCTATGGGAACGAAGTTCTAATTATTGAAGGCGACCGCTCTGATCGTACGCGTTCGTCAAGATTGGGCATCATCTCATGTACGAAGGTGCAGAAGTACATCGAGAAGGGATGCTATCTCTTTTTAGCTCATGTCACTGAAAAGAAGGAAAAGGAACCTGGAGAGAAAAGGTTGGAAGATGTGCCAATCGTAAGGGATTTTCTAGAAGTCTTTCCAGAAGACTTACCGGGACTTCCACCGGCCAGACAAATCGAGTTCCAAATCGATTTAGTGCCAGGAGCCGCGCCTGTAGCGCGAGCACCCTATCGTTTAGCACCTACGGAATTACAAGAGTTATCTGACCAGTTAGCTGAACTATCTGGAAAAGGTTTTATCAGACCGAGTTCTTCGCCTTGGGGAGCTCCTGTTTTGTTTGTTAAGAAGAAGGATGGATCATTCAGGATGTGTATTGACTATCGGGAACTGAATAAGCTAACCATTAAGAATAGATACCCACTCCCGAGGATAGATGATTTGTTTGATCAGTTGCAAGGATCATCGGTTTATTCTAAGATAGACTTGAGATCGGGTTATCACCAACTTAGAGTCCGGGAAGAGGATATCCCGAAGACCGCATTCCGAACCCGATATGGCCATTACGAATTCCAAGTTATGCCATTCGGCTTAACAAATGCACCAGCAGTATTCATGGATCTCATGAATCGTGTGTGTAAGCCGTATTTGGATAAATTTGTGATAGTATTCATCGACGATATCCTGATATATTCCAAGAATGAGCAAGAGCATGAGGAACATCTCAAGCTAATTTTGGAATTATTGAAAAAGGAAGAGTTATATGCTAAGTTTTTGAAGTTTGAATTCTGGATATCGACTGTGCACTTTCTTGGTCAGTAATAGATAAGCAAGGAATTCACGTAGATCCTGCTAAGATTGAGGCCATTAAGGATTGGGCAACACCCACAACACCGACGGAAATACGACAATTTTTAGGACTTGCCGGTTATTACAGAAGGTTTATAGAAGGTTTCTCTAAGATAGCTAAGCCGTTGACGAAACTGACACAAAAGAATGTGAAATACGACTGGGGAGATGAGGAGGAAGAAGCTTTTCAACTCCTTAAAGAAAGATTGTGTAGTGCACCTATTTTAGCATTATCCGAGGGTAGCGAAGATTTCGTTGTGTATTGTGACGCATCACACAAAGGTTTGGGAGCCGTGTTGATGCAGAGAGAGAAGGTAATAGCATATGCTTCTCGACAGCTGAAAACCTATGAGAAAAACTACACAACCCATGACCTAGAGTTAGGATCAGTCATGTTTGCACTGAGGATTTGGAGACACTACCTTTATGGAACTAAGTGTGTAGTTTATATCGACCACAAGAGTCTGCAGCATATCTTGAACCAAAAGGAGCTGAATATGAGACAGCGCCGATGGTTAGAGTTGCTTAGCGACTATGATTGCGAGATCCGTTACCACCCAAGGAAGGTAAATGTCGTTGC
This sequence comes from Artemisia tridentata subsp. tridentata, assembly GCA_021014915.2. Taxonomy (NCBI): domain Eukaryota; kingdom Viridiplantae; phylum Streptophyta; class Magnoliopsida; order Asterales; family Asteraceae; genus Artemisia; species Artemisia tridentata. The sequence continues at coordinate 21,510,926 of CP139505.1, forward strand.
CGACGCCCTTAGCAGAAAAGAGCGGATCAAACCTCTCAGAGTTAGATCGTTAAGGATGATGATCAATTCGCCACTTCCAGCAAAGATACTTGAGGCTCAGGGTGAGGCACTCAAGGATGAAAACCGGCCTAGTGAGAGGATTCACAGAATGCCAGAACTTGAGAACGGGCTAGTAAAAAGATCCGACGAGATTTTGCGTTATGGAGACAGGTATTGGATTCCATTGTGTGGAGGAATTCGTGATTTGATTATGCACGAATCCCATAAATCCAAGTACTCCATTCACCCAGGATCTTAAAAGATGTATTTGGATTTGAAAAAGTTGTATTGGTGGCCAAACATGAAGGCCGATATAGCCGAGTACGTCAGCAAGTGTTTAACGTGCTCGAAGGTCAAGGCTGAACACCAGAGACCGTCCGGTCTGCTTGTTCAACCTGAGATCCCAGAATGGAAATGGGAGCGTATCACTATGGACTTTATAAGTAAGTTGCCTAAGACGTCGAGTGGTTACGATACGATTTGGGTAATCGTTGACCGTCTCACTAAATCAGCGCATTTCCTTCCTATAAAAGAGAAAATCAGCATGGATAAACTCGCGCGTTTATATGTTAAGGAAATTGTTGCAAGGCATGGTGTGCCTGTTTCTATTATCTCTTATCGAGATAGTCGATTCACGTCTAATTTTTGGAGGTCGTTCAGGATGCATTGGGAACCGACCTTGACATGAGTACAACTTATCATCCTCAGACTGATGGTCAGAGTGAAAGGACCCTTCAGACATTAGAGGACATGCTGAGAGCCTGTGTGATTGATTTCGGGAACGACCGGGATATGCATTTGCCTTTAGCCGAGTTTTCCTATAACAACAGTTATCACACCAGTATTAAGGCTGCACCGTATGAAGCACTTTATGGTCGTAAGTGCAGATCGCCAGTTTGTTGGGCGGAAGTAGGAGAAAGTCAACTTACCGGACCAGAACTAGTCCACGAGACTACTGAAAAGATCATACAGATCAAGAGCCGAATGCAGGCGGCTCATGACCGTCAAAAGAGTTATGCCGATAAGAGGCAAAAACCCCTTGAGTTTCAAGTGGGAGATAAAGTGATGTTAAAGGTCTCGCCCTGGAAAGGCGTGATTAGATTTGGCAAGCGTGGTAAGCTAAACCTTCGCTATATTGGACCTTTCGAAATTCTTGCCAAGATCGGGCCGGTAGCCTACCGACTCGAACTGCCGTCTGAGCTCAGTGCTGTGCATAACGTTTTTCATATCAGCAATTTGAAAAAGTGCTTATCTGATGAAAGCGCCGTTATTCCTTTGGATGAGATTCAGCTTGATGAGAGGTTAAATTTTATTGAAGAGCCGATTGAAATCATGGACCGGGAAGTGAAACGGCTAACGCAGAGTCGTATCCCAATTGTGAAGGTCCAATGGAACTCTCGCAGAGGTCCCGAGTATACGTGGGAGCGAGAGGATGAAATTAAGCGAAAATACCCTCATCTCTTTTCAAAGCCAACGAGTAACGTAAATTGAAATCCGGGACGGATTTCCCGATTAGATGGGGAGACTGTGACAAATGGTAATTTTCACGTTATTAATTAATAATAAATGAGTATTTATTATTTTAAGCTAAGCATTTCTATGCGTGTTTTGCATGTTTCTGGATATTTATTAATTTCGAGCTGAGCATTTCTATGCGCGTTTAATTATTTTGAGCATTTCGGGAGCTGTCCCAGCATACTGTAGCTTACAGTCACTGCAAAAAAAAGTATATTTTTGTCAGTAAACCTAAATTATCACATTTCTGATAGTTACTGACAAGTCTTGTAATTAACTGAGAGCTTTCTCGCATTTTTCTGAAAAATAACCGCACGCGCGTACCGACAGCACAGTACACATGGTAATAGTCAAATAAATATGTTTTTGAGTCATTAATGACATTTTATTATATTTCTGACAAAAAAGTGGATAAAAACTTTATTTTACGCAATCGTGTCCAAAAACGTCAAACCGGGACTTTACGGTAACATTTAAGCTCAAACCGACACACGATACACCAACACGGAGTAAAAATAAAATTTACCCTCCCATATATACACCAAAACCGGCCCCTAGATACATACTACCCCACTACATGACAAAAATTTACATATAATCTTATACATAATCTTACATTACCATAAATGGTGCAACACCTTTATAATATTCTATTTCTATCACCAATACTTACCAAGATCATTTCTTCTTATTCACATTACATGACACACACTTCATCTTCACCATTCTCAAATTTTCTTTTAAGTTCAAGATAATCAAAGTGCATAATCAAGGTTTTTGGGTCATTTGGAGCTTGGTTTGGGTAAATTTGGTGAAGCTTTGGGTGTTCTTGGTCCTCCTAGCCACGTTAATTTCACAATCTTTGTAAGAATTCATAAAACTTTTCTAATCTTGTTCATTTGGTGTCTAATGATGTTTAAAAGTGTTAAATGTGTATGTTTTGATAATATGGAAAAAGCTAGGGTTTGATCTTTGTGTTATAGTGCTTGACATTTTTGATGTGTATGAGTTAGTTTGTAAATTTCTTGCTTGTGTGGTAAATCTTGTTACATATAGTGCTAGTTTGATGATACAAACATTGGTTATGGTTTTTGCACTAGATTAAGCACTATATTGATTTTTAAAACATATATATGGTTCGGCCATGTATAAAAATAAAAAATTATTGGGGTTTTGAAAAACATAAAATTTTGGCTCAAGTGGTGAAATGGTGGAAAAATATAATTGAATGTTTATTTGGAATAGATTGAAAATAAGCCATAAGTTATTGAAAATGACTAGTAAAAAAGGTGAAAATAAGTTAACACCATGAATATGGGTCGAATAGACTTATTTTTAGTCATAGTTGACTAATTGACTAAGTAGCTTATTTATTAGAACTTATTTGATACGTATAAAGCTTGTTTGGTAACTAATAATCACTAATAAGTACCAAATATTAACAAAATGGTCTAAATGAGTTTTGGGCCATAAAACCCATTATTTTACTGTTGGGCCGAAGCCCATGAAGAAAAATGATGTTTTGACTTTTTGACCAAACGGACCCAATGAGCGAGTAAAATGATTTTTAGTAACGCGTCGAGATATACGTTACAACTAAAAATGTGTTTTGGGCTAAAAATGGTTATTGGGCTTATTTGAGAATTTTGGCCCAATTAACAAACAAAAATGACAAAATTGATTTTTGGAGTATTTTCCGACTCGCCGTGGTTACAAATATTTAACGAAACGGTAAATATAACGAAAACTATTTCGAACCTGTTTTGAGACGTTTAGTCTCCGAAAGGGTAAAAATTGACATTTTCACCAAACTAATATTAAGATAAACTTTGTTGACTTTTTAGCTCAATATTGACTTAATGTCGAAACCCATTGATAATACTAAAAGTATCGATAACGAATAACATAACAATAAAAATGTTCACAACGACCAAAATATATATCACAAAAGTATTTTTGCGCTTATAACTAGTTAGTGAAATATTTGAGGAGAATTTGCAACACTTGATAAAAATGGAAACGTTGTATAAACGAATAGATCATGCCCAAATTTTCTAAAAATATAACACTTAGAATATTTTTGTGAAAACACTTAACTTAAGTAAACTTTATGGAATTACTTAACAATACTTATTTTTCGTATAATAAATGTTGCATTAGAAATAATAAACAATATTTATAATACAATAATTCTTCACTAACTCTGTCATATTAATTATTTTTCAAAAGCTTATTTAATTAATTTTAATCTTAATTAATTAAATACATAAGTAATTAACTTAATAGATATATATATATATATATATATATATATATATATATATATAGATGGGATATTATGAGAAGGGGTCTTAAAATGAGAAGCGTGGGAAGGATTGTGGGAGTGACATGTGTCACTTTGCCACATCATCATTCCGCCAAAATTTTTACTGCATCGTGATGCAGTAAAAATTTTGGCGGGAAAATTTTTTTTTCCCGCAAAAAAACATTTTTTTTTGCACGCCAAAATTTTTACTGCATCGTGATGCAGTAAAAAATTATACTGCATCGTGATGCAGTAACCGTAATGAAGTAAAAAAATATACTGCATCGTGATGCAGTAAAAATTTTGGCGGGAAAAAAAAAATTTTGCCAAAAAAAAAAAAAAATTTTTTTGGCGGGAAAAAAAAATTCCCGCCAAAATTTTTACTGCATCACGATGCTGTAACCGTGATGCGGCATGATGATGTGGCATGGGGATGACACATGTCACTCCCACAATCCTTCCTACCCTTCTCATTTTAAGCCCCTTCTCATTGTATCCCTACCCTATATATATATAATATATATATATATATATATATATATATATATATATATATATATATATATATATATATATATATATATATATATATAACACTTGCGCATTTAATCCGCGAATACTAGCACGGATGTTCCGTTACGTATTTCCACCATACACTTTCACCATGAGCCACCACCCAGAGTTACAATGATAAATCATTTCGAAATATATATTACCACACAGCAAGCAAGAAATACACGAGCACTGGTCAAACGTAAACTTTTCAAATAAAGTAAAGACACATGAGACACGAATATTTCGCTAAGACTTACCGTACTGATTTAGGTTGTCTGTCGGCGCGGTTGCATTATTTTGATTGATTAGCTGATTTGCTGTTATTGAAAGGTGAGTTTATAGCCCCATATTTTATACGATTTTGTTTTATAAGCTTGGGGTGAGAAACATGCAAAACTGTTTTCATGGACCAGAAATGAATTTTGTTTTTAAGAACACACTAATATGCAGAAACCTAAGTTTGCTGAATCCCATTTTGTGCCCACTATCATCTGCCGTTAATTCCTGTCTAGGAAGCCGTTTGATATAAATAGATCTATTGGGAGTGACGTCCCCGTTCGGTTGGCTCGGCATAGCCAAGGCGAACGTATACCAAATCGAATAATAGTCCGAGTGTCTGGGGATTAACACTCGCGGGCACCCGTTATTATTTGCTAACGCCAGTCAGGCGTGCTGCATTGTCATAGATCGGTAGGATGAGGCTTAGTGTTTGCATAGCTGAGTAGTGTGTATCTGCTGAATTGTTTTCATGATATTGCTATTGGTCCATATGTGCTATTTACTTAAACCTATGAACTCACCAGCGTTAGCTGACTTTTAGCATGTTTTTCTCAGGAAACTGAGGTGCGTTTAGCCGAGTGCAGAGCATGGCGTCGGTCACAATAAATGATGGAAATGTTTTTAATGCGTTTACTCTGACAACTGGACCTTTTATCTAAATGGGCTTCATTTTCATCTAAAATGGATTTTATGTAATGCTACATGACTTGACTTATGTAATATATTTTAAAACGGATTTTTTAATTCGTTCACTATATCTATGTTATGATTATCCATTCCGTAGCACCCCAATGTGTATGCTTCCGCGAATATTGTGATTTTGGGGGTGTTACAAGCTCATAGGCCCCGGTACGATTCATTAATATACTATTGGCACGTATATTAGTGGTGAGCATGATACACTAATAACTAAGGGCACTCACTAGGTTAAAAGTGGTAGACAATAGGGTGTAACATTTAGTAGCGACATTTATGACTGACCGATAACCAAGTTTTTTTACCCACTGTCAAGAAAACTAAGTGGATTGGCAGCCCACACAAAAATGTAGGCTACATAGATTAGCTGAATATACTTAATGCTTGGAATAATGGTTTGGGTAGCAGGACCTGGTAGTCGTGCCCAGCATTTAGGAAGAATATAAGGGGAAAATCGATAACCAAGTGATTCCCTACATCTTTGATTTTACCAAAGCACACTTGATGAAAATGACTTATTATTCTAGGTCGCGTTTAGGATTTTAAGGTTGTTGTTATACGTTACACTTTTCGAACACTTTCATAACTTGAGGTGAGTTCATGGCCCCTACCTTACTTGTTTTAATACTCGTGTTAACTACTTTGTGGTGAGAATACATGCTCGTTTACTTACTACATGCTTAAACAATTTCAATTATTTTCATTTACTTTCTTTCGGACATAAGTACTTAAACATTTACGTATTGCCTAAGTTATCACTATTCCTGAACCGTTTGTTGAGCTAACTGACTGGGTACAATCCTCAACTAACAGACTGGGTATATGTAACAACCGTGAAATTTTGAGTCATTATTTTACTATTTACATTTACTTATTATCCTATTTTAAGTAAATTACATTTACTGAGAGAATTAAACCATGTACGTCGTAACACGCACCCATAATTTTTCCAGACTCACTTTTATAATACATTATATTTATTATTACTTATATTTAATTTTCAAACTTTTTCGAACTCATTTGATTTAAAAACGAGGGATTATCTCGCAAAACGTTAAAACTGCATACAACGCATTTCGGCAATCGTAAACCTAATAAATCATTTAATTCAATTATTATATTATTTTCGAAAGACTAGTCGTGTGAATACTTGTTTTTATTGAAAAAATTATTACAAACGCAATGGTGTAAATTTCGTGTCCAAAATCAATAGTTATCGAGCCTAAACGAGTCCCGAACCTTAATTTTATAAAAGATAACAAAAATTTTAAGAATGACCCCTGATGTAAAGTTACTCTGCCGGCCCTAAACTTTGTAGATTGTCACTTATAGTCCTTGCACCATTTTTAACCTAATACTTTATACTGTATAAGGAATGAGATATATGGTTTCATCATTTTATAACACACAAACCTTAGCCACCACTCTTTCATCTCCTCTCTTTAATAGCCGGCGGCCACCCCACTGCCACCATCAACACCGCCGCCTCCACCACGTTCCCAAACCACCAATCTCTAGATCCAAGTCTCTAACACCCTTTGTGTACACGGATCTATATCTACATCGAAAAGAAATAGTGTTTAGGGTCGATTCGTATGATCTAAACACATGCATGTGTAGGTTTTTGACTAACTATAATTTCCTTACTTTTACTTTTCGATTTGGATGGCTATATCATAAAACACGAATTTTTGTAATGTTAATCTATGAATCGAGAGCTTATATGTCTCATACGAATTGGATCTATGGTGTACACCTTTTATAAAAGTTATTAGTTAATTAATGGTGGTTGTTTTGGTTAAATAAAATGCATATTATTATTTAGTTTATTATCGAGCTTAATGCTATTCGAATAAGCTAATCAATAGCTTATTGGGTTGCGGCTTTGGTTTGTGTCCAGTACAAAGACCACGAGATGGTCTCGGGTTCGAAACCCACAAAGGGTTTGTTTGGCTTATTTTGGTCGCGAAACACAAAAGGCAAAACGACAAGGGCGTTTGGATCTGGTTATGTTTCAGCCCAATGAGGTGTTTGGAATAGATTAAATTAAATTATATAATCTGTCATAATTTTATTCAGTATGAACAGTATGTATAAATTATTTTTGACAACGTATAATCTTAAAAATATGTTAATACACTTAATTACCTTTCCGGGCATATAAAGAATGTAAAAATCGGACTTAAAACGAGAAAGATAGGACCAAACGAACTTTAAGGCTATGCACAGTGGTGACTCAGGTCACCAGCTGCCACATCAACTTTCTCTCTCCGATGACCAGACATGACCAAGTTGCCACAGTGGTGACCAACTTTTTTTTTTTTTTTTTTTTTTTTTTTTTTTTTTTAATTCAAACATTTTAAACAACAAACTTAAAATTCATTAAAAATAAAAACATTACATATATTATTCAATTAAACATTTAAAACATTACGTAAATTATTCAAATAACATTAAAAAAATAATACAAAATTTCTTCATCGTCTTCCTCGTCGTCATCATCACTACCGTCTTCGTCTTAATTCTCTTGATTGACTTGATTTCTACGATTTATCCAAATGTGTTTGATCAAATCATATTTTAAGTGTAGATGAGTTGATGAGTCCTGGAGCTGCTGAGTAACTACTAACGATTCTTCATACGTTCTTAAGGGATCGTGATCACGATGACCCTCATCATCGAACAATGTAGGACATATCGCCCGCTGCTTGTGTCGAATGTTCATATTATGTAATTTGATACATGTATATATAATATATAGGAGATCCTTTTTATACAGCCCTCGAGCCAGAACTTTAATCATTTTCCACTTCTTCTTCAACATACTAAAAACCTGTTCCACATCTTTCCTTGCTGCTTCGTGCTTCCTCTTGTACAATATTCTTTTTTCATTACCCGTAGGAGGATTTGAAATAGACTTAATAAGAACGGACCATTGTGGATATATCCCGTCAGTAAGATAATATCCCCTTTTATATTTTACATCGTTAGCCTCTAATTCAAGGTCTTGCACTCTCCCAGATTTGATATCATTGAAAACAGAGGAATGATGTAAAACGTTTACGTCGTTATTCATACCGGAGACACCAAAGAACGCATGCCAAATATATAAATCTTGGGAGGCGACCGCTTCCAATAAAATGAATGGATGTGGCCCATGATCACCCTAGCATATTGACCTCTCAAACCATTTGGGAAATTCTCCCACTCCCAACTTGTATAATCAATGCTTCCCATCATCTCAGAAAACCAATGCTTATGCTCGTGATGAGCATATAATCTTTCAAGGAAAGTATATGTAGGCTTTCGCAAATACTCAGCACCATATAACTCCATGATAACATTGCAAAACTTACAGAGACATTCACGGGATGTTGTTGCAGCCACTGCCAGATTCTCGTCAAGAGAATCAGGAACGACCGCGTATCCCAATTGACGAATGGCCACAGTACACTTGACCAATGGGCTAATACCAGGCATGCCCCTACAATCAGGAGTTTGTTGAAAATAAGGAGAATAATCGGTTACCTCTCGAACAATTTGTGTGGAAAGTTCTCGGCTAATTCGGAATCGCCGAGATAATGTTCTTTCGTCGAACTGCGGGTTTTTGGAGAAGTATGCCGCCACTAAACGATTATGAGCACCCGAATGATC